>OX402587.1:10000-1210000 GCA_948098905.1 Tiliacea aurago | reverse complement strand
TTGAAACTGCATAATTATAGCATTGAAAAAGAAAATCACATTACTGATTCCTAAACCAAGTTTAGGACCTATGTAACCAGTGTGCAAGATACGAAACTTTTAATCTCTGGTCCACGAAACGATCATAAATCACTCTAGTTTGAGTTAACTGCAATTCACTCCGTTGATCTCAGTGTCCGCATAGTCTCAAACACAATGTGTCGTAACATCGGCTGGTTAACGAGCCTCTTTGTTAACAAGGACGGATAAGTAGGCCAGTTGTAGTCTATGTCTTGCTTGGGTATATTATTAATATAATGACTTATTAATAATAGGGCTGGCATTACATCGTAATAAAGTAAGTAGAAATTGGGGAATTAGTATGGGTTAGAACTGAATTATTGATATTGTTCCCAACTATAGCTGCTTAGTTAGTTTATAATATTTAATCTGTTAAAGTACATCGTATTCAATCATGCAGTTACTTAAGTTTTTTTTTTTCAAGTCAAATTTTCAAGTCATACTCAAACTAAAAGCATTTATTTCAATTAAACCTATTACAGACACTTTTGAATTGTCAAAGAGTCGGTCAGTTAGTCAGAAAGTTGAAGCTATTTGCCCATTCCAAAACGTAGATCTCTATGGAGAAGAACAGGCAAGAAACTCCAAGGACACTCTTTTAAATCAAGATATTACAAAATCCTGGGTACATTATTCTTGTCGCTTCTATAAGTGAGAACAATGTAAAAAAAAAGTATATATTTAAAAACAATACAAAATATAAAAGATTACAAATAAGCCCTGGCAGATAGGAGATGACCAGTCACAACTGACGGCGCCCGTTTACGAACATGACGCGTGGATCAGCACCATCCAGCTCAACCATTTTGTAGCGGGGTCAGAAGAGTGGGCAGAAGTTTTCCTTTGTCTACCACTAACATACTGTGGTTTTACCAATCTTATTACAAGCCTGTTGATCAAGTTATTTATTTTAGAATTCAAAGTTTGCCATATCTAATATTATAAAATGCTCAAGGATGTCTGCCTAGTTTGGAATCTGACCGTACTTACTTACTTTGTCAACAAACTAACTTAATTAAATCCCGTTATTACAACACAAAATAGAGAGAATATCTCACAGTTTTAAACTATAAATTATACCAATTACGTCCCAAATAAATCACTGTAGTTTGTAATTGAATTGTGAACAATTTGAAACATTTATAGCCTAAAGTCTCAAGTAATCTTTGAGTAGTAATACCTAGGTTGTAGAACATAGTATATCTAATTAGGCTTCGTACTCAGTTCTAGTAGAACTGCGTTGTAGGGGTGAACTAGAGTGGTACACAAATTAAGTTGTAACGTTCAAAGGCTAGAGTCCGGGCTGCGGGACAGTTAGGTTAAAGGGCTGTGTTCTGTGTTGTGAGCTGGGAATATACCTGGACTGTAGTTGGTAATCTTATTTAGTGTGGTTTGCGTTTATTGGAGTGGAGCGGACATTTTGTTGGGAGGGTAAATTTAATTTTAACTTGGTATATTGTTCTCCTGGACATTCTAAGGTTTTTTGGTTGTTGAATATTCATATGCCAGTCTAATTTTATTTTTTACCATGCACCTCTACTTACACCCTCGTTAAATACGGTCGTGATATTACGTTTTTCTTACAAATGATTAAAATTCATAGTAACTTATGCATCGATTAACGATTACCTAATTATTATAATATTAATTCTTATTTGACTTATTGTAAATCACAAATCATCAATAAATTCTAATTCTAATTCGAAAAGTACGTAGCCGCGTAGCTACAACCGCGTAGCGGATGACAAATGTGCTACGACGCGTAGCAGCCGTAGCGAATCGCGTAGCTACTTCGTAGACCTTTTTTCTAACCGTAGGTATAAGGAACGAAATCGAGAACAATGATGTTTTGTTCGACATTCCTCTCAGGGCTCTTTTGTTATAGTACTATACAAGTGTAATCTATCTTCAGTTCTATTGTAGATGTATTAGTAACTACTTCATTAAATTGTCAGTACTTTTCTCATCACTTTGTGTGATTGATGAACTAAATACAGCATTTATTTGAGGATCCTGTGATTTACGGTACAGATGAAATATGACTTGGAGTTAAGCCGAGCTCGATCAAGCCTGTGTGTACTGGGGTACAGTAATAAGATTATTTATGATGCTGCGGCGAAATAAAGAAAAATGGGTGATGTAGTGTTTAATTGCTTTCATAAAAATTAAGGTTGGGATTTTATGAAGTGAAAACGATCAAATTGATAAATATTTTAATAGATTATTAAAATAAATATCAAGTATTTGTATAAAATGTTACATACGTAATATAAAGGTAGAGAAAATATTAATTTTGTTCCAATAAATTTTTACATCGGCCCAAATGTCACTATGAAATATTAATTAAAATGTAGCCCCAACCTCACTTACGAATACATAAACAATGACATACAAACAACATTAAATTCCGAACACCCATATAATATTCAGCACACATTACAAACTGGTCCGGATATGTAGCAGTAACACAAGTAATTAAGGATTACCTCAACATGCCCGGCCGCAACCAGTGCTGTGTTGCGGTCGCGTGTTTTTTGTTTAAAATTCCGAGCTTTCTGTTTTCGTTTACATTTTTAAGGAGCGGCTAAACGTGCTTGTTTTTGGCATAAGTAAACATCAGCGTTGTTCATTCATTATTTTCGCCCGAAGTTGTTGGGTCTACGGACTGTGAAGAGATTTCAGATTTAAGTGTAAATAAAATATTTTTTTTGCGTATTTTGTGATTAATTTAGAAGTTGTTTATTAAAACATCGATTGTGGTGGTAATAATTACAGTTCAGTAAATTCTGATGGCCAAAATTATTTTTGACCAACAAAGAGGAACTAATAGAACTAATACGTAGTGTTTTTTCAAAATGAATACCTACCTAAGCTAATCATAACTTGTTTATTACAGCTTTTGGAATAGCACTGAAACCTTCATCAATTTACATTATCACGTCACGTTTTACGTCTCTTATTAAAACTTAAGCTAATTTTATATGTATATGCTGGTGTAGGTATTTATTGAAGAAATAAATAAACCCAATAAAATAAAACAAAAAAATATCGTCATGAAAAAACACGTCACGATTCCGAAAAGATTTCTCCAAAATAAACATCGATATGTTATCAGTTGTCAAGTGATAAGCACTTCTATTTACTCACTTCTCAAGTAAAACCTCACTGTGTCGGAGGATCTGTAGCTGATATATTTGCCCTCTGACCCTCTACCCGTGGCGGCTGGAGGTCGCCGCTGTTCCTCTCATATTTATTTAACGTAACCTTACTGTCCTCGGAGAATCAGAGAGAAATGTGTTAGTAGGCAGTGCTTAGCTTACGCGTTTGTGATTCCGCTTGAGTTTACTCTGGTTAAAAGGCTTGGGATTGAGCTGCTCCAATAAATTTATAGTGCATCTTGATTTAATTTGTTGCTAACTATTTATATTTTCTTTTTCTATATACCATTTTACATAAACAATGACATGAATATTTATTTTTTAAAGTATTATATTATCTCAATTATTATGAATGTTAGGCCTATGTGGGTCATTGTTATATTTTTAATTTATTTTTCTTAGTTTTAATGATGGTCTGGCAGGTTGAGTATTTTATGCGGCCTACCCAAATGTCTTTTCTTTGGTATTGTTCGTCGAATCATTGAGCTGCTTAAGATCATCTGACCAAGATTTGGACTTTAAAAGAGAATGTGACCTCTGAGTTTGTTTCGGCCTTTCTTCTCAAAGTAGTCAGATAGGAAACGCCGACCTCATCTAGTTTTTAAAATATGATTTACGTATAAAAGGGTTTGTACAAAACTACTTACAGAAATAAATCATTTATCTTTTAAGCAGACAGAGAGATTGACAGGAAACATATTTAGTTGTGAAAATGTACTTTCTAATAGTTTCTTTTAATTTATCAAAAACAGTAGCTATTATAATGTTGGTTTCCAATGTTTTGCGTGATATTTTCTTCATTTCTTTTTGTATTTGAATAAATGTTGAATACTGTGCAAGAAGAGAGTTCCTGGATTTTTAATGGTCTACCATCACTTTCGAGCAGTCAGCAACCTTGTTGATAAATGCTCGTTCATTCTTTCATAAACAATTCAGTACAGCACACAAGGCAATGATCTATCTGCCCACCTTATTACCAACAAACCTACATCACTCGAGATCACTATCTCGCCCCATTAGAACCTCAAACCTATATCCTAAGCCCACACAATTATTTATGTTAATTACTAATATATCGCTGTTAGCCAGCAATATCTTCCAATGAACACCATATCTCACACTGTACAGGCGCTGACTCATCTAATTAATCATAGCCTTAACCATTTACACGAAATTCACCTTTGAACCACTCCTCATATAGCTTTAATTCCTTTGGATATATTTTGTGGATGATTCAGATTTGTGCTGTGAATGCATGTTTGGCAATTACAACTCTATAGCGAGCGTGCAATTAGCTCTAACTGTCTAACTTTGACACTAGGCAGCGCTGTTGGCTTGTTTGGTACCTTTATTGTCTCCCCGATGGTTGTGTGAGTGTTATAATTGTAAAGTATGTAGTTGGGGATAACATATACCTAATAATTGTTTTGTAACGAACGTCCTTGTGGATTATTCAATTCATACTGATTTCATAGTAAAAGCAAATTATTCCTCTGCGGTTTCAACTACAAAATGAATTCACTAAACTTTTTTGCAGTTATTTTGTAAGCAATCACGTTTCTGCAGTAACGTGACCGCATTAATTTCCAACGAACAACTCAAAACTACTAAAACAAAACAAAAAAAAAAACAATAAGCGGAAAGTTTTCATAACAGCTGAGTTTGAAAGTTGCACCGTGGCATGCATACACCGTGCAACTGCACTTGACAATTCCATTACAAGTTGTGTGTAGCGTTCTAACAATACGTTGCGGGTGAACTATAAACTCGGACTTTATTGCTTTTTTCTAGAACATAAAAGATAACGATACTTCTTAGAGCCTATATCTAGAAAGTTAGGCGTATCGTAAACTAGATAGAATGTACATTGGGCCTGGCTAGCCCGTATCACTTTGTGAAGGCACTTACATTGGGCCTGGCTAGCCCGTATCACTTTGTGAAGGCACTTACAGTCCACGTAAAGCGCTGAAGTCATCCCAGTCCATAAAAAAGCTTTCAGACTATAACTTCAATTGGCTGGGGATTGTGCAATTATACGTTAATTTATAAATGAAAGTATTTTCTCGAGTTCTTGTATAGTGCTCACGTGAACGGTATCTGTTTGGTCTTGGAACCGTCTTTATTTCTTAACAACACAAGGTTTACGACCATCAATTAAAAAAAAGAAAACCAATATCATATGTAAGTAAGTTTAATAGAAACAATATTTGTTATAATGTTCAGTTAAGGAAGAAATATTTTCAGCACCTTAAGGTTATTTTTACGTGCATCTTATTATTTTTCCGACTACGTCATTGACAACATCTTGAATGAAAATTACGGTTTGCAGATTTCATGTCCCCCATGTAGGGAACTATCTGTCGACGTAACTAAAGGTGGGCTTTGGGTGATAAAGAATGTACTTAAATTCATTTATCTTGCCTAATCAATTCTCTATTTCATAGCTTACAAAAATAATCCTGCCGCATTACACTTATTCAAAATGTGAGTGTACTATTGGTACACATCTGCCTTACCATTCTATTGGTACACATCTGCCTTACCATTCTATTGGTACACATCTGCCTTACCATTCTATTGGTACACATCTGCCTTACCATTCTAGAATTACAGGCGTGATTTATACAACATTAATTTTAGTACATGCGAAACCTGAATATAGTTTGTTCAGAATAAGGAACTGAATAGATTTCAATAACTATTACACCATGTTATATTTAGTCCCAAAAATTAAGTGTGATGGAAAATGTTATCACCATTTAATTACTTACAATACAATCGCCGTACGGTGAGGTACCTACTGCCAAATCATTAATCAACGAGCGCAAGACGACCCTGGAGGCGCGGGGGCGCCGTTAGCATGTTTTTGTACGAACAACCCGGTAACATAACAACCTAAGTGCCTATGCACACCACGTTTTTTAAATGCGACGTCGACGCGCGTTTGTAGCGATACACACACGATACGCACGCAAGTCAGTCTATTCTGTAGGATAAAAGCGCGCCGTCGTCGACGCACGTTTCTAAAACGCGCGTCAACGGCGCGTTTAAAAAACGTGGTGTGCACAGGCCCTTATAACTTTGTGATTTTTCATGATGAAATTTTGAACATATAATATATTCTTTACATAAATATACTAGATACGTGTTTCGGGTTTCGCATTATACTAAAAATAATGTTGTATATGTACTACCTCCAGCCTTATCACCGCCTGCACATGTAACACCACAGATATCGCTGCAGTGCACGCCGCGCGTAAATCGTCCCCGCGGCCGATTTACACCCCACGACGCGGTGGTCGTTACCGGAGATAGTTATGGCCGTTAAATTAATATTACTGGGAATAGCCCTGTTGGTTTGTGGTGTGTGTTACGGGTTTAAGACGTGCTCACAGTGGGCTGGGCTGTTCGTTATCTTAGTTTATTGGTAAGGACACAATGGATGATGTGGCGCCTGTCGATAGATAATTTATAGTTGCTTATCAGCAACTGCTGTCCTGGTTATTTTAAAATACGAAGTCCGATGAATATACCACTCTGATTTAAAAGACTTATAACGTGTTAATAATCGCGAATGTTAGTAATTAAAGTACCGTTTAGGTACATTTCGATTCAGACAGAATGAAACTACATAGGTACATTTAAGACAAACTAAAGAAACGGTCGTAAACCTTAACTGGACTCTTTAAAAACTGCAACAATACACTTTTTTTATCTCGTGACTGTGTTTATTGCAACATTGTATCCTGAGAAAGTATTATTTCAGTCCTCCTTTGTCTCCTGTCTGCACAATCTATGAGCGACATTACTCTAATATAGCCGCCGCGATTTAATTCAGCGCATTGCGACCAGCGACCAGCAGCTGTGGCGGCCGTGACCGGAATCTTTAGCACATAAATTTGTTTATTTTTACTACTGCTATGTTTTATATAGAACTGTACTTTTGCACACATGCTTCTTATATTTTGACACATGTGACAATTGCGACACGACACACAAATGCGACAATTTCAATTGTTTGTTGCGATTAGATTATTCGTGGCCAAAATTGATCTAACGCCGCCATCTTGGTTTTTTATTACATGTCATAAGACAATTAATAAAATTGCACTTAATGTTTACCAACAGCGCCCCCTGGCGACGTCATCTGAGGGCCTAAAGACCCGTGTCGCAGTGCATGTGGAAGTTAATGTTGAATACCTTTAACTTATTGTGAAGTATACCTCTGCCCAACCCTTGGGGGATTACAAGCGTGATGTTATGTTATGTGTGTGTGTATGGTGATTTTAGATGTTGCAAGGACACCGGCAATTGTAAAGAATTGATCAATCAGAAAATGATTATGTGCATTATACAATGACGAAAGGTGGTGAGCAAAAACCAAAATATGTCAAACAGAATACAGAGATCAATTTATCAGTACCTACCGTCTGGAATGGCCATTCATCGTTTATATAATATAATAAGTTGTAACAAGTTTGGTCTCACAAAACTTTTGCGTAACTTGAGAATGCGTAGGCAAAGATAAAGTTTTATTGAGCTTTCAAAAGAGTATGTATCGAGTTTGATAAAAATAAATCATTTCGATCAATGACATGATAAAGTTGTTTGATACTGTGAGTTTGTTGTTACTGCTATCCTAACTAATATTATAAATGCGAAAGTGAGTTTGTTTGTTTGTTACGCTTTCACGATAAAATAGCTGAACGGATTTGCATGAAATTTGACACATGGATATACCATAACATAGGATACTGTTTAACCCAATATTCCCCCAGGATCCAGACTTATGCGGGTGAAACTGCGGGGCGCAGCTAGTCATATTATAAATGTGAAAGTTTGTATGTTTAGATGTTTTGTTACTCAATCACGCGAAAACGGTCGATGGGATTTGGATGAAATTTGGTACACAGGTAGTTTATAACCTGGATTAACACAGGGTACTTTTATAATACACGGTTCGAATAATTTTAAACGAATGTGTATCTGCTTTTCACAACGAACGAGAGATTTCAATAAAACATCTGGGATCAACAAAAGTAATTAATGAAATTGAATAGGCACAAATAACAACGAAATTATATATTGACACAGAAAAATTGTCTAGTGCGTAACAAAAAGTATTTGATTTCATAAGCGTATGTTTAATATTTTATATTTGTCCTTGTTTAATAAATGTGTACCTATATTTTGATAAAACCTATGTTGATATACTTGTAAATTACGGACCTCTATTTTGAAAGGTTGTTGTCCTGGTTGGTCGGCTGGTAGTGAGAAAAAGAACTGCTAGATCCGTGAATTTATATATAAAACTTTGCCGCTTTAGATACCTATTCTTTTAATAGATCTGGCAGGCTGTCATACACACTCCTTAAAGCTACCACATTCTTTATTCTCATTTTCTTTTTTCTCCTCATTTAGACTCCATGCATAATAAAGCTTCCGTACATCCTGCTGATATTATCATGATTTAAAGAAAAAAAAAAGAAAGAAAAACAAAAACGTTTATTTGCGGTAAACATGACGCAAATAAAGAACATAGATACAAAAAGAACAAGTAGGGGGAAAATATGCGTCACATCCATGCAAAACGGCCACCGCTCAGCATAATACTTTCCATTGTAATCTGTGGAGAACGTAGTGGGTAGCATAATTGTTTAAAATGTAATATTTAAGATAGATTTAATGACTGTATCGTATTGTGCTACTGTTTGTTTTTCCTTAAATAAATAAATAATGCTGCGACCCTATTCGAGACAGAGCCCCAGCGCTGGCTTCAGCCGAAAGACGTCCACTGCTGGACATAGGCCTCCCACAACCACCGCCACTTCGACCGTCGATACCATCATACATACCTTATACTCACAACACTCCTGGGTTCGTACAGAAACCACACCAAACTCCACATACATAGGTTCCCACCACACAGCTGGGTTCTGTATAAATGTGATGCCGGTGATTTATCACAGAGGGTTCGACATTTTTATGGTCCGCCCCACCGATAAGTAGCCTGCCCCCCTCGCCCCCCAGACGGAACCCATTCGTATTTTAAACGACTCAGATATGTTTATAGGACTTTTAACGCGATTTTTCATGTTGTATTTTGATGTTGAGACTGTAATTTAAAGTCATAAATACCTGTTGTAGTAATGATCAATCAGACTACGACCAGCCCGACCGCAATCTACTTAGGCCTAATTAAATCGTGCTATAGTTTAATAGGTCATTAGAATTTTTAAATGCATTTACAGAAAATTCCACATAATGTCACCCAGGTTCAGGTCATTTACAAGCCACTCAGCCAGCCACTGCGGCAACCGTGCCATCAGGCATCCTAAAAGCTCAACACAGGGTTCCGTACCCAAAGGGAAAAACGGGAACCCTATTACTAAGGCTCCGCCGTCTGTCTGTCTGTCTGTCCGTCTGTCACCAGGCTGTATCTCATGAACCGTGATAGGTAGACAGTTAAAATTTTCACAGATGATGTATTTCTGAAAACAGGATGAAATAAATATTGAAGGGGGACCATACAACAAACATGATTTTTGCTCGTTTTTGCTCTATATTGATAATGGCAACAGGTAGACGCCTGAAATATTCACAGAATATTTAGTTGTATATTTTACTACTTTAAAAATAAATAATTAAATTAAAATAAAACAAATATTCAAGGGGGGCTCCCATACAAAAAACATGTTTTTTGCCATTTTTATAGATAATGGTACGGAACCCTTCGTGCGCGAGTCCGACTCGCACTTGGCCAGTTTTTGTCATTCCCATTAGTAGATTTGTAGGTAATTCTAATCTCCCATGCACGCAAGTACCCGATTGTACAGTCAAAGGTTCCTCTCTCTCGTAAATCAGCACACAGGCAGAGTGCTCTCCGCTGTGATTTCCCGCGGTTATCAGCACAAAGCCTACTTCCGGCCGCTTCGTGCCGATCGCGGCCGGAAATTGATCGCAAACACGTGCGATGTTTCCCTGTTTCAATACGAGGCCTTCCAGTTTGTTTTTATTTTTACTGTATGAGAGTTAAGGATGATATGAGGTAAAGTGGTTTGGGTTTTTTTATTTTTTTTGTTTTTCTAATATAAGGTTGGATTATCCATGTCAATCAATCAATTAAAAGTCATTCAAACTAGGCTAAGACTCAGCACTTTTCAAACGTCAAAAATGACATAAGACAGTCGCATGTGATGTACTTTTCCAATTTTTTGTTGTGTACCAAAGTTGTTTACAGTTTCTCACATAACTTTAAATCTAATCAAATAAACATTTGCAACAGACGCTAGCATACATATTTAATAGAACTAGTGGTCGCCCACTGCTCGAAACTCGACCCCCTCTACTTACAATCTATATAGTACTTACTTATTCCATGGTCAAGTTGTCACTTCTGTCACCTATTTATCTTCTAGTCATGAGGCCCTGGTACTATATGAGTGTGTGTCAAACGCATGGTAGTGTGTAATGTTTTTATTATTAATTGAATTTATTTCTAATGCATATTCTATAAAAATATTAGCTTTCTGCACTCCTCCTACATAAAAACTTAACTGTGACGAATTTCATACTCCTCCGTCCGCGTAATTTTGGTAAAATTTGGTACAAAGTTTTCGCTTCACTTATTAATATAATGATGATGTTAGCAAGTCTACTAGCACCTCACATGTGAAGATGAAAATACCGTCTATAGGAAAACATTTCCTGACCAGACAGACTTACCATAAGATTACGATATTAAGCTATCGAATCGACGCATGAAATATCTTGTAAACTATGGCCGTTTACATAAACTTAACGAACTTAACTTAAACAACTTGAAAGTTGAGACGTAATCCCATCCAGATCCAAATCCCACCGCGACCGATTTTATGTCTTTACTTCAGAAGTTTCCTGAAAAATACGGGTATTTAGCTGCATGCGAACAACATATTGTGATTTATACTGAGCTGAGCTGAGATGTTAATTAATAATGTGGGGCAACTCGATCGATACCGAAAGAGTTTTTAAAATTCAAAAACGGTGCGTCCGGGTTGTCAACAAGACTTGGTTCCTAGATAGATTTAAACCTTTATTTCCAAAATGTCAATTTCTTCCAATTTAATTTATATGGTAAAACCAACCCGTGCCGTGCCGTGCCGTGGTGTAATTTTGGTATTTATAAAGCAGAGGTGAGTGGAAACGCCGGGAGGGGACCCCCTAGATGGACATATAGTAACCAAATTGGTGATGTTCTTCAGAAAGGTCAGGTGCGTAGTACTCGCAACCAGCGTGCGTGTATGACCAGATGTATGAACGTAGGCGAAGCAAAAGGAGTATGTAAGGAGCGTAGCAAGTGGCGTTCTATAGTTTCTGCCTACCCCCATGGGAAGAAGGAGTGAGTTTATGGTTATGTAATGTATATGTAAATAAAAGATATCTGAATCTTTACAAACAAACACATGCACTACTTTAAACAACGTAGTGAGGTCCTAACGAGACAAAAAAGGGCGAAGTTTCGCGACCTCGCTACTGTATCAACCACCCTGACATAAAGATATGTATAAGCAAAATGTGTTTATAAAGCGTGTTTTAGTTTATAATAACTTACCAAACGAACTAAAATAATTACAGGGTCGACTCATATGTTCAAGAAAAAATATACAGAATGGCTTCTAAAATGTTGTTTTATTAAGGAATTTATGGAACATAAAATTGAAAATTAGTATAATTATAAGATTATTAACAATATTAATTAAAAAAAAACTGAATTGAATAAATGAATGTTATTTGTATATAACAATAATAGTAATATAATAATAATGTATGTAAACTTAATAAAACTTAATAATCTGCACGCTTGCTTGCAGGCAGAATACAATGACACGTTATAAGATCTCATCTTTACCAAAACAATGTATTTCTAGCAAATAAACGTTTGATTTGATGTGACGTAGTTGGGAAAAGTCAGATGAGCGAGAAGGGTCAACTGTACCCGGTTTACAAGTATTATTTTTTTTGCTGGACAAACTGCAACAAGCGGCGGTATAATTGTTAATGTCGAATGAAACGTTGTTTATTAGACCCTATTTTATTAAGAAAGAAAGCATTTCCAAGTGCGTATCATGTGCTAATTATTATTAGCACATGATTGATACGCACTTGGAAATTTTTATGCTAGTAATATCTGTTTTATTAATAACGCTGATCCGACTTCTATGGAAGTAATACCTGTTTTATTAATAACGCAGCGCTTTTTTATTAATCAGCGTTTTTAATAAAATAGGTATTACTAGCATTAAAATTTCCAAGTATCATGTGCTAATAATAATTAGCACATGATACGCACTTGGAAATGCTAGTAATACTGTTGCAAGTACAGCACAAAACAGTTTTACTATGTGTCTCACTTACAAAATGTTGCAAACATTTTTGTAAAAGTAATGATAGCTTCTTTAGCAGAAACAGACACAACAATAGACCGGTAACTGATAGCCTAAAGAAAGCGGCGAGTTTAGTTCAGAATATATTTTTAGGAAATATAATGTAAATGGAAAATGTGTTGCGTTATATTTAGCTGAAGAATTAGTTGGAAGCCGGCCAGCTAGTCGCAGCCGGCAACTTAGCTACTATAACTTATAAGTAATGGTTCCAGCTTTGTACAGTTCTTTCTACCATGTACAGACGTTTTTGAAACGGGTCCTACTATTTTCTATTTCTTCATAAAGTTTTTCGCTCAATTTTAAGACTTTCCTGTGCTACTTTGCAGAATAATCAAGGTAAATTTGTATTCGGTGTGAACACAACGTTTAGACTCCCGAAAATTGAGTGAGAAAACAAGTTAGTTTTTCTGGAATAGCCATCTCCATACTTGTAAGATTGTAAAGAAAACAGTATTATACCGTTCCAGAATTATTTAGTAGGCTGACGATAAAAAACACAATTACATTTAGTATCTTTGCCGGCATTATTCAAAAATATTATGGTATGAATGTGAACTTAAATCAACCTACGTCGCAATCCTTTTTACCTTCATCACGCTCGATTTAGAGTGATCTATCACGCCAAAGTATCGATAAATCTCTTCGGTTTTGCGTGATTCTCATGGTAATGTTATGATATGAAGTGTCTACTTAGGTGTGACGTCACCGCACAGGTACATTGTGATATAGCGTGGATCATTGTCACCGTGTCACGGTCTTGGGGAACGTGTTGTGGTGGGCTGTTATGGGAAAATTTGGTTTTTGTGAAGATGTAGGTAGATATTATAAACTGTCTGTCAAAAATATTGACGTACAAAAGTGGCGTAAAAGATCTGCTCAAGTACTCAAGTACCTAAATATAATTTAATTTGTCTAATCACTCCGTCCACCCAATGTTTCTGGATGGGACAGTCGTGACGATTCACAAGACATTTATTCATTTGTTTTACAAAAGTACAAAAATAATGGTTTAAAAAGATACAAAGAGTGCACTATGTTATGCCAGAGGGCGTACAAATGTTTGAAATTAAGTAATCAAGTGAGCCAACTGTCAATAATCAAATTAAATAAGCCTGGACAAATAAAGCAGTTTTAAAGCATCGCAAGGCTGCAACAAAATTGCAGTCTCATATTCCTAATAAATTCAAGATGAAAATAGTACGAGCACTCGTTTATAGCTTCAATCATTTAAGTTTTCTTTGAGCAAATATTTTATTATTGCAGTTTGTCGCTTCAGCAAATGAAAAATGGCGTATGAAATATTATTCAAGACGACATCTTCATTTCAAGAATACTCCAACACAATTTTTCTTGAAATTTTATAGTGAAAAATGTATTGAGATAAACATAATTTTGTATTTTTTCCCCGTACAGACTCAGTGTATTTTTTATAATTTAATAATAATAAACTTACTTACGAAATTAATTCGAATGTAAGAATATTCGTACGTAACAAAGGGAAATTTCAGCATGTCTGAAATATTTCAGTTTTCGCGGAAATCGTGAAACGAGACACAAAGCAGAGAGTTTTATTTTATACGCGAGAATACTTGTTTATGTAACGTATTATTTTGTTTTTGAATTCTTTTCGCATTATAATTATGTTCCGTTCTTGTTTCTATGTATTTTGTTCAGTGTATTTATTATTGTGTGCTGTGTATTAACCGACCAAAATGAGGAATGTTTGAACAGCTCGTGTATTTATGAATTTTCTCAATTATGTACAGCTTATTTTTCTCTTATGGCTCTTCCAAATCCTTAATGGCGATGTCCTTCGCACCGTTCTGGCTTCATTCATTCTTCTTTCTTTGTCCAAGCGGTCTTTTCTTTGGAATGCGCTCCCTCTGAAAGTCTGAACATCAGGACGGCAACCGGCCGGTTATCTTTTAAGTGAAGGCACGTGAACATATTCGTCAGAAGTTGGCCGAAACATCCCAGCGGTGATCTGCTGGAGTCGTTTTCTTCGCTACCGGTCGTTATTTCTCCTGACAAAGTTTATTTTGGTATAATATAATATGTATGTATCTATCTATGTATTTGTATTTATGCTTGTATTTTATAGTTATTTCCGAGCTATCTATCCCGTACGTTGCACCTGCCATGTTTAGTCTCTGCATCACCCTAAGGTTGACTGGTAGAAAATGCCTCAGGCATTAAGTCCGCCTTTGTACAGTGTATTTTTTACTTGTGTATAAAGTTTTAATAAATAAATAAGCTAACTTAGCTCTTACGCGAATGTCACAAGAACTGAGACACTGATAACAGAGTTTAATGCTGCAATCTACTTTTTTGGCAGCGCTCTGACAGTCAATCCGCGTAAAGAACAATTTCCGCCATTTTGTGGTAAAATGGTAATGTCTTCCCTAATAACCGCACGTTTGAACTGCTTTTAAACAAAGCGAGCTTTGGCGTTACGCCAGGGAATCGCTGGAAAGTACTATACTTTTTATTTTAACGTTATTACATTGTCCTAGAATCATATTACGAGTATTAAAAATAAACAAAATATTCAAAGCAGCTAACTTATGATCTTATTCCATTTTCCTAATCTCATGTTTTGAAAGAAAATGCAATAAAATTCTCAATGGTTTAATTAAAATATTGTCGTAGCCGCGTAGCACGTAGCGGCGTAGTCCGTAGCACGTAGCACTCTGGCTACGAAACTAGGAATCTACATCGTTGAAGATTTATTACTATCGATAATAATTTATGTGTATGCAGTGCCTGTCTTTTTATTTTAGGTCTTTTAATATCGCTTGTCATGTCAACGTCAAATTATTTCTTTCAAAAATCATAAAAGGCACTTTTTAACGTCAAAAATAGCAGTGATTCTAGTCGCGCCTTCCAAATGGTAGTTTCGTATGGATAAGAATGGGCAAGAAACTTTACCGTTACTAATTTCAAATGTTTTACAATATTTTGTATGCAATTATATGTGAAGACGATTTACCTACAATAAAATGACTACATCACAATTACCTATGGGGCCGGGGCCAGCATGCTTCCAAGCATAAGAATGCTTGGCCCATATCCATGGCCATGGTGGTCATGTCCTGCTCCATATCCTATCTTGAATATAAGTAATTATCTCATTTGTAATATGCTTGTTTACAAAGTGGCAATGTATCACGAGGTATTTTGTTGTAACACCACCAAATCAGAGTCTGACGAGGGGATCCCATGGAAAGCGAGGGAAATCCTCAAATATTATAGGCGGTGAGCCTATAATATTTGAGGATTTAGCGATTTGGGTATTTTTTTATAGTAACTCATGCGGTTGCATTCGGAAAGCACCATTTGGTGAAGTGGAATTGATGAGGAAAACCACAGATAGGCACCGGAACTACTAAATAATAAGTATTTCCCGGTTTCGATTCAATTAGGCACTTTATTATGGTTGCTAAGCAATTTATGTTCTCCACATTGAATATGGTGAAGTCACCATCAGTTCAAGTTCTCCTGGTTCTCACCAGGAGAACTCCTCAACAATTAACGCCCCTGCATCGAGAAAAGCAATATTTTATAAAAGGTGATGAGCGGTTGACATTAAGCTATTGTAACTTCGATAAATTAAAAAAAGATCCATTAAAAAGTTAAAAAAAAAAAAATACAAAAAAAACAACCGACTTCTAAAAAAACACTACAAAGTTAAAAATAACTTGAATTTTTGAAGTCGGTGGAAAAAACTAAATTACAGACCCAAAGACACCGACTTTTTTTTTAATATTAAAATTATGTCCTTCACCAATTTTTATTAAAAATTGTAGTAATAATGGACAGTTAATAAAATTAGGAAGTTTCATACTACAGACAGACCAACCTGACACAACAGGCACTTCTTTCTTACAGTCACATCTGTGCTCGGCAAGAGGCGCTACGACCCCGTTGACCAGTCCCTTGCGGCCTTGCTAGATTTACAACCTGTTTCTCAAAGCGATTTTTCTGTTTTCTAGGAGGCTACCTCTATAATAAAACAAATAATGTTCACAACATCTTCCTCACAACACATCTGTGTAATGGATGGCATATGACTCTGGAATAAGACACAACTAATAAATCTACTTTTTATCCCAAAATAGTCACCGCATTCCGTCTGTGTTTATCTCTACCGCAGGCAGATACTAATATGGTACTCAACAAACAGTTTACCAAGCACCAACTCCTCCATCACCCACACCCACACACTCACATACCCATAAACTCCCACTTCATACGAACACTCCTTCCTATAAGTCTAATGTAAATTATTGTGTAGTTTTAGTTTAGAAAGAAAGAAGAAAGAAAGAAAGAAAAATTGTTTATTCTGCACAAACAAAACACACATTACAAAAATAAAATACAAATTGACGAAAAAGACACACTCTAATACAAGTAGCCAAATTGCAATCATATTTTAAGACTATGAAGTTTACATAATAACCAGAAATAAATATAAGAAAAATAATAAATAATAATTGCTAAAAGCCTAGTATTCAAAACCTTAAAAGAACGGGAACCCATAATTATGTATTTGAGGCGGAGCTCGGAGGCCTGGTGGCCTGAAATACAGGCTTCGGCTTAGCTAAGGCAGCAGTCTCCCACAGTATTTTTCTTTCAGCCCATGACTGGACAACACTGTTCTTTGTTATTACATATTTTATAAGGATATTGTGGTGAAAAAATAAATACATTATTATAATTGAAACTTAATCTTGCGTACCTTTCGACGACCCAAACTTCTATTTTTGTACAACCATAGCACAATTGATTCAATACACTTCCGCAAATCGTCCTCAGTTATCGTCAATTCACTTGTACTACCGTGTTAGTACCACTGCCACGTACAATTACACGAGTCGTGTCACTAAGTGGTGCCACAACAAAAATTAGACAGAAGGCAACTCTTTCTCGAAATAACAAAAATAACTGGCGTTCCGTTAAAGCGGTGACGTCAGATCTTGGAATGTAATGATAAATAAATTATTAATGACCTCAGCATGGTCTCAGGTTCGCAACAACTATCAACCTGTAACTATCCCACTGCAGCACTGCTGCAAAATAGGAACAAGCATTGATTACAAAACTTGCTCACTATGTGTTAGTGATCTCCTCACGAGTTGCAAGTTTGTCCGAAAGGGATATCGTGGCCCTGGCGCACAGGCAACGGAAGGAACACGGGTGGGTTTTAGTCAGTAAAAGTCTGACACGCGCTCCCGCTCAGCCCAGAGCGGGAGAAGTTATTTGATAATTTCCCACCCAAAAAAAAAAAGTGATCTCATCACGACATTTTCCTCAACCTGGATAAAATATTGGATTTATTTAGAAAACAGATTTGTTATGACATGGTTTTTACTATGTTCCTTATGTCGGAGCAAAAATGTACGTGAGTTCTTTACAGAGCAATATTTCAGATATTCCTTCTGTAAGTTAGCTTTTTTTAGATAAACGGCACCTCCTACGTGACATCATCCGCACGTGTTTTTGTAAAGCGATCGTATTTATAGCGAGCGTTAAGAGAATAGGTGTACGATTATATTGAAGGGTACAAGTTAATGTTATTGTCATTGGATTGGAGGGTAGCCGTGAACAGTTGTGATGAGGTAGTGAATATAAATGTTCGAATTTGGTGGGGTAGTAGAGGAAAGAGAACAGGGAAACGAGTATATTGGCAAAATCGGTGAATTGTATTGTTTTAATATTTATTAAAATGACCATTGACGGTGAGGAACTTTTAGTTGTCGAGGGGATACTAGAAACACTAATACTACATTTAAATACAATTGTAAAGTCACTGAATAAAATTATTGTTTTCTCAATAAGCCGGTATTCATTATAACTTATTTAATTTGTTTTCTAACATTTAAATAGTTTTATTTCAGTCCCTAAAGTCTAAATGTAATGAAATTAACTAAGCCTTCAGAGCTCCTAAAGGTACAATCGCATTATAAGAGAATATAGAATAATTTGATAAATTCATTTTCATTTTGCGATATGATGTTAGAATCACAACCAGACTTATGAATATGTAGATTAAAACCTTACGGTGCGACCTGACTCGGTGGACACGATGTATTCATGGATTTGTACAAGTTCACTGAAAGAGAACCCAACCTGAATAAAACAATCATTATCTTTATCTAGTTAAAATAAAACTAAGTTATCGATATGGCGATTCTGCAGTAGATATATTAACTGTTTATTTAATATTTTGCATTCTTTTAGGTATTTAATTTGCTGTAACAAGTTATTCCTTACAATTTAGAGTTGTTTACTAATGAAATGTTTCTTTGTTACAGGTATGCTTCTTTAGCTGGTCTTGACTACAGAATGGGATGGCAGTAAGACGATGCAGTACAGTACGCTACTAGTAAGTTATGTCAACACAGTCAAGGCAAATGAGTACGCTAGTGCTAATTTACTTTCAATAACTATAAACGATAAGATAAGATAATGTTTATTCAAAGAAAAGTTAGACATAAATTACAAAATATTTTAACAGGCTAATTTAGGTCAGTATAAGTGGTATGCTCATCTGTAGCCGAACTAGGCAGATCCTGTATTTCGGCTATCAGCGCCAAACCCCTCGAGTATTACACATATATAATAGCCATTAACATTTCTAACAAATTAAATTTCAAACAATAAATATAAAACATTATATTCTACAATATAAACACCTAAGTAATAACACAAGAGAAATATACGAATAACATTTATCTATCAAATCCCTTTCAACAACTCAATAGGGATGCAAAACCCGTAAAGATCAGAATCGGTGGTCTACCGCGGCCGAAAACCATCCTTTCGTTATTAATAAATGCGCGGCAAGTAAATCAACCCCAACACACCTCCGCTTTCACGGTTCACGCTCTCTCACTGGATGTATACGTTTTGTTGTGATTTTTGGCCAATTTATAAATTTTAGGGCGAACTAAATTCGACAGACAGACAGATTTGCGTTTATTTATTTTATTGGAGACATTGTCTCCTAAATATTTTACATAATATTTTTATCCTATTGTATTTCACCGCTGTACAAAAGCATTTTGTAGTAACTGAAGTTTTTAGAAACATATTTTGAATATTTAAATACCTGCAATATAATCCATTGTCATATTAGCATGTTGACGTTGTACATAAAACTGCTTGTTAGCGATCGAACACACGATAACTGCACGGTATACAGCTTCACAAACAAACGCAATTGCTCGCGATGCTCAAACTGTGTTCAACTACGCTCAACATGCTTAACTATGCTCGTTACTGTACACGTGTTGTGCATACCGAGTATCGATCAGCTCGGCTTTAGCAACTTACTGTTGTTTGGCATGCGATGGATTGTGATTTAGTGGCTCTGAGTAGCAGGTTGCTTTGTTTATTCTCAAAACAGCTCGGTTTAGTGTAATAACAAGAACTGGCTTCAAATTAAAATTAAATCTTTAAAGTTATAGCTTTTATTTGGACCTCTCAAGTTATAGCCCTTAATATTGTCTTATTTTTTTTTTTTGCTGGAAATTATGAAATAACTTTACCGCTCTGGGCATGGGCGTCTCAGACTTTTACTGGCTAAAACCCACCCGTGTTCCTTCCGTGGCCTGTGTGCCAGGGCCACGATATCCCTTTCGGACAAACTCGCAACCCTGGCAGGCATTGGCCCTAACGGACCCCGTCAATTCGTGCTGACATCTCTTTGAGGCGCGCGTGGAACACAACGCGCCGTCGACCTGGGTCTGGTCGATGCCGAGCTATCCATCGCTCACCGTCCGCAAGCCCGCACCTACGGTGTCCGAAAATCGGCCTGCGATTCCCGACGCCCGGGGCGTCTCCAGCGGCGACTATGGACGGGAGGGCACCAACTTGCCTCTCCCTCACGCGTTCCGCCTCCTCCTTCGCGAGCATTACTGCTTCGCAGAAGGAGGTCACGGCCTCCCATGCACTCTCGCACCGAACCATGGCCTGAACCAGGGCCGGACGCGAGAGATCGCTGCCGCCGATTGCCTCCGTGAGGATACGGCGGTGCTCCGCCCAAGCCGGGCAGACCTCCACCGTGTCCTCCGGGCGATCCACACAGTGGTGACACCCAGGTGTTTCCTCCCGCTTTATCCTGAACAGGAACCTCCCGAAACAACCGTGTCCGGTGAGGACCTGCGTCAGGCGGAAGGTGCGGACGCTGTGGCGTCCGTAGCCACTCCTCAAAGAGGGAACGCCACAATTGTGGCGTGCCCAGCGCTGGTTTGCGACAGTCGCACTCTCCATGTGCCCTTATTATTGGCTGGGATATTAACATTCAAATGACCTATATCTAAAATATGTCAAACTTGAGCATTCTTAAAGACATCATGAAATCGTCAATCATCATTATCTGCTTAGGCTGTTCCCATGCCTAACCGAATGCAGCTGGATAGCATGGAATCGTCAATCGCTTACTACAGTAAAAAAATTAAGGCTTTTATAACCGTTTTCAAAAATGTTACCTTCGGTTTATTACTGTCGAAACGTCTACTAAACATCTTTGAATACCAACTTACAAAACATATTAAGAAACCACGCACATAACAGATTACACACAACTACAGCTACCTGATAAAACCCAACACCCAGATCAAACAGCCTCCATACCTCCCGGCTGGACGTTTCGCCGGCCGGTGTGCCGGATAAAAGCCGTCTCGTCCAGCCGTGTCCGGTGTTGTTCGGACACGTCTCGCCACTTGTTACGGCCGATACTTGCACATGTTATCTGAAACTCTTGTGACAGACAGGTATAAGTTCTCTTGTTCTCTTGTGATATTTAGGCCAGCGGCAACGCTATTTGTGGGGAGTTACTTTGTTTGTTTGTCGTTTAGTTTTGAGACTATTTGTAATGTAGCTAAGTTAAGTTATTTTTGTGTATCTATATTTGTATGGATAATATGGTACTTCATTTGGAATCTATAGGTATTTATGTCACTTAATATTGTTAAAATACCCCAATAACTTTCTTGTTTTTTAAGCTATATCTATTTTCATGGATTACTTTATTAAAATTCTTTGATGTAAATGTGATTATAGAAACTGACGAGAAAGTGTAAATGATTGAAATCGTTGTTGACGTTCTCAAAATCCGTTCGTAAAAATAGCTCTTGAGTTTTTCTCGGTAGAAAACGGAAATTGTATGAGCATTTTTGTGTCATATTGGATGCAGCTTTCTTTAAAAAGTCGATTTCTTCCTAACCTTGGATTAATTAAAACTTCGCCGTGCACCTCCGCCCATATTCTTCGAATCTTGGGCAAAAAACGCTAACTTTGCAGTCTAGTGAATTTTCTTAGTCTATCGTAAAACTGGGACAAAAGAGTATTTTGTTTTGTGGCAATTAACTTTATTATTTACCAGATGTTTGAAAAATAATGCGTGCCAATTATATTCAGAGTTAAATACTGTTTTATCACCTTCGCACGATGTAGGCCTACAGGTTGAAATAATCTTTGTGACTCATTGTTTACGATACGAGTATAAGCAATCAAACATAATTATGCTCTTTTCCATAAACTTCTAAGCTATTCTTGTTCCATAATATTTTTTTTATTTTTTTTTATTTCTATGTTATTGTGTAATAAAAGAACAAAAATAATAAAAACGTCGCGTAAGTCCAAGTGTCTGCCTTAAACCGATTATATCCAGTTTTATCCGGTATAAGCCAGATGGATGCGGTTTCCGCTAGTTATATTAAAAACTGAGATCGTCTTATTAAGCAGCTGCGACCACGCTATATTAAATGCCGCTTTGATGTTATTTTTTATTCTATTACTTTATATTAAGATATGATACGATGTTATTCATTCTTTTGAGAGTTTTATAGGATAGTAAATTAAATAGGAGTCTAAGTGCTTTTGTAACTTTTTCTTTGTGATAGGTTTTATTATAGACTAGCTGTGCCCGCGACTTCGTTCGCGTGCATGTTGGAAAACAATAGTGTGTCGCTTAGAGAAGGTGTAGGTACCACTCCTCCATTAAACACGAAGAATTGTCCGATCTTCAGGGTCCATAATGTCAATGCGACGAAGTGTCACTTTGATTTTTGAGGATAAATAAAAACCTAGACACCTGGTCGGGGCTCATTAGCTGTGCACCTGCGTACTCAATAAATCGACTGCCCGTCTGGCGGAGTGTGCTCATGCTTTAAGAGCGCTGTTAAAAACTTTCCAAGAAAACGGGCAAATAAACTATGAAATTATCAATGTAATATTATTGAGATTTCTATTGTATCCTTTGTTTGAAGATCCCAAAGAAAGAAATAAATAAATAGGTATCTTAAAAACTTGTTTTAATCACGAAAATGCTTCTCTGTAAATAATGCTAGAGGTTGCTTGCCCCTTTCTTTTCTTTCTTTCTTTCTTTTCTTTTTTTAAATAAAGAAAACGTTGCCCCGCACTAGGAATTTCTCCTGTATTGTGGGTGCGTTTACAAACATTTAAATTCACATACACGAACAGCCAGACCCGAAACAACTACTTGTAGGTCATACAAAAAAAGAGCTCCTACATAAAGTTGCCCGTGTGAAAAGCAACCCATTTACAGACCCACCTCTGCTTATGGCCGCCATTTTGGATTTCCTGAATTCGGCACCGGCGCCCTCAAAAACTACGAAGATGACACCCTGAACGAAAATTTTTCTCTTTTAATCCCGAAAACCATAAAAATTACACCACTTGACCATTGTTAGGTACTTAACCAGCTACTGTGTTTCAGCTTCCGTACGATTACCCAGAGTTGCATGGGGTAAGTAGGTAGTTGAATGAATGAATGAATGAATGAAAATGGGGTAAGTATTATTATTATCTATTTATTTTCGAAGTCCATAATCAGTTGACCACGGATAGTACCTAACTACCTACCTTTATTTTATGTATTTTTTTACATGTCTAAAATTGAATTTTAAAATGAGCTGGAGATTGATTAAATATTTATCTTAGCATCGCTTTCAATATTTAAAGCGCTCTGTGAATAATTCAAAGCCAGTTGCGATATTAAGTTCTAATCAACTTTCAAAACATCTAAAGATAAAGTCTTGTTTGTTTTCTCTAGAGAAATTGTAGAGGCAAATCTTCAACAATTTACGTCTAAAAATCTCAATATCTTCAACACGCAAGACTTGTTAATTAAACAAGCATGACGTATGATGAGTTTGAATGACGTGCGCTGAACTCAGGCAAGGAGCCGGCTCCATGAATAATCAACCATCTGAATAATTCAACTCCCAGACCTTTTGAATATTCCGACGTCACTTTTTGATACAACCATCATTTTTTGCGATGGAAGGAAAATTATTTTAGGTAACGTTGATTTAGTGATCCGATCTCCCGGTCTATTGGGTTCATTTGAATATTAATTGAAAGCGATCGTATTTTTTACGTAGAATTTGTAATTTTTTGTGTCAGTTTTTATTAAAAGAAAGGTTCGTGGTGAGGTTTATAGCTGTCAGAAGCAACCGATTATTTATTTATTTAAAAGCTTGCTTAAGTATCATTATATTAATACGTGAAGCGAAAACTTTGTACCCCTTGTACGAAAATTACGCGAACGGAGGAGTAGGAAATTTGGAACCGTTAATGTTTTTATGGAAGAGTGCAGAAAGATAATATTTTTATATAATATGCATTAGAAATAAATTAAATTAATAAAAACTACCATTCATTTGACACACACACACATAGTACCAGGGCCTCATGACTAGAAGTTAGATAGGTGACAGACGTGACAGCTTGACCATGGAATAAGTAAGTACTACTCATGGAATTAGTACGTACTATATAGATTGTAAGTAGGTCGAATTTCGACAGTGGGTGACCGCTAGTTTAATTTAATTCATGAGAAAAAGGCAAGTTGCCTCAACAATTATAATATGCCATGAATTTGTTACCATTGTACTTTGAATTATTGAGAACACCATTCACAGCTGTTATTTAGAGGAAAGTTTCAGCCGTGATTATTTTATTATTGCTTCGATTGAATTTGATGTACTACCGAATTATTCACGAAAACTACTATATTATTATCGTGGCTAACGGAAACAATTCTCGATACACTCGGTCACACACGTGTCTACCTAAACTAAGTAGATGATGTTTTAGTTTTAAACAAAAATGTACCGTGAGTTTGTCCGAAAGGGATATCGTGGCCCTGGCACACAGGCAAATGAAGGAATACGGGTGGGTTTTAGTCAGTAAAAGTCTGACACGCCCTCTCGCTCCGCCCAGAGCGGGAGAAGTTATTTGATAATTTCCCACCCAAAAAAAAAATGTACTACTATACAAACATACTTACCTACGTAAACTCACGGCCTTTTCCCAATGCTAGGTACCTCCTACCAACCGATTGGTCCGATCGTACTAACTATATTCTTTTTTTTTACAATTTCTTTAATAAAGAGAACACCACAATCTAAATCCCAACACAAATCTTAAGCTCATTGTAATTCTATTCAATTTAAAGTCTTAGTAATGTTTCCGAACTAAATGCCTTCTCAATCCAACCGTTGGGAGCGATTAACGAAAGCCGACCATTCAGTTCATTCGTTCATTCACTAAACTTCGCCTTCGACTTCCAAGCGAACGGTCGAAGTTGATTTATTCTTTTATGATAGCCTTTTGATCAACTAAATACGTTTAAAGTTTTAGTACTAACAATTATTTTTATGAATAATTTAAAAGGTTTTGCCGGAGTTTGGGAGTCGAATTTATGTCTCTTGGGTATTGTGTGAGATTTCGGCGTGTTTTGTTTTTAAAAGTTATTTAGAGCGTATATTATAACAAGTTTAGTTTAGGCCTGCCTGTTACTGCCTCGTTGGTCTGCACGAGGTCCTGGGTTCGATTCCCGGGGGTCGGCAAAGTCGGGGGTTGGTTGACGGCAATAGGCTCGCCCCCATGGGACTTAAACATAACTGACGAAATATGGGTGTTCTATAGGTACACCTTTGCTTAGCCCTTTGGGGAATACACGCGTGATGTTATGTAAGTATGTTTAGTTTAGTCAAATGAAGGTCAAACTCAGACTGGTGGAAGATAATTATGTGACATTTTATCTAGGTAAATGTTAGAAAAACAAGAAGATGTTACCGATTCCAATTTTAAAGTAATGGCTCCGTCGTTGTACCGATGATTCTGCCAATGTCAAGGTTGAAGGAAACAAAGTGTATTCACTAAAGTTGACCGGTTGTATTGACTTTAAATCTGATTTACTTAATTGTGGATCCGTTTGAGTAGCCTGTAAGGACAACACAAAATATTTGTTAGTAAGCAGACAACACAAATTAACTTTATTATGAGACGAACACTATGAACACCATTATGAGTTGGTACTCGTATGTTAAAGCTTGATGTTATTCAATAAAATACATTTTTGGAGTATTTTAACTAATGGGGAATCAACGAGTGTCAAAGAAGATGTTAAATGTGTGATTATTTGTCGTCGTCGTCGTCGTTTCTCGGACTTGTTGACATTTTGTATAAAAATGAGATGTAGTTTAATTTTTCTTGAACCGTGTCTAAGGCCCGTATTACAGAACGTCACTCAATACTCAAGCATTACTTAAAACTAGATTGAAGCCATTTGATTGGTTGAAACTAGTTTTAAGTAATGCTTGAGTACTGAGTGACGTTCTGTAATACGGGCATTAGACTATTATGACGTCACAGGAAATAGAAAATGGCGAACGCAAGACGTCAAAATGACATGAAATGTAATTTCATAATTTGTTAGTCAGTTTCCCGTTACTTAGTATTTGACGTATTCTTCGTTATATCAAGGTATAGCAGGGGCAGACCAGCAGTTATCCGTGTATGTCGGCCGTCCGGCATAAGTTCTTCAGGGAACTGGTACCAGCAGATGAAGACGTTTAGAGTGTGGAGCCTAATACCTAACACCTAATGTGGAGCACATGAAGACGTACCCTAATACCGGCAAATGAAGACGTTGAGAGTCCGCGGGAGCCTTGCGTGTGCTCTTATTGGTAGTGTGGCTGATAATCTATCATAAGACACACGCGGCTCTTGCTGTCTCACTCACACGCTAGGAGAGAGAAGAGGACGGCAGATGAAGAGTCAACTTAATAATATTTTCAAAGTGTACCTATTATTGTTGTCTGTGTTATATTGTTTCTGGTTAAAACGTGTTCTTGTTTAACCGCCTGTGATGTCTGTCTACTTGTAAACCATCAAAACATAGTTACCGAAAAATACGTCTTTTAAAAATTGTCTCCAAAACAAAGTGCGACGCGACACAAAGGCACCGCTCGTCCCGCAACACGCGGGCCTTTGTGCCACGTAGCGTCGCGCGACAAGTCGCGCCGGTATGTAGAAGCCTTTATTTGTAAAATGTTCACTACACATGACTTCTGATTTCCAACACTGTTCCACCAGTATAAATACGTTTTGTTGAAACTGATTTCCATCCGGCCCTTTTAACAAACGCTGTAAGAGGATTACCCGTGTGAATACACACGCAATATGGCGGCTGTGTACTGACACAGTAGTGTTCAGACAATACGCTCGAATGGAGGGGTTATTCATAACGGGAATTATGTTTAAAGTAATTTCGCATTACTTTAAACATAATTCCCGTGTTGCATGTTGTGAAATAGGCGAATGAGATTTTTTTAATTGGCCTCTGTAAGATACATGCAAAAGTTTTTGTAATAACACTTTGATAAACTTGTCAAAAAATAATAGGCCCGTTTTGACATTTAACTTGAATCGATTTAACGTGAGTATGGGCTCAAACACATAAACACGACGACGCAACGTGCCACGGCACGGCAACTTCTACTATCTCAAAGCACACACAAGTGGACTTCCACGTCACGTTGCCGTGGCGTGGCACGTTGCGTCGCCGTAACGTGTTTATGTGTTTGAGCCCTATCGAGTATCGAGTCGTATGGTACTTCCCTAGTCACGTCGCGATAAACCATCGCGACAACTTTAGTCACTTCCAAATTTCATCCTCATACGAATAAACTAGATACAATAGATTGATAAGCTGTTACGTAGATTAATTAAATAATAACTGTTATCTATTGATAATTAATTTAAAAGCACAAGATTTATTTTGTACTTCGTAGTTGCTATTAACAAATGTTAAAATGTTTGCTCATCCTGAACCAATTTTCAACCCCAAAATGCCAAAAACAAACAGACACGCTATTTGTAAAATGAGTTTCGTGTCGAACAGAACGAAATGGTATTGAATTCGAGAGTGAATTACACCCGGGGCTAACTAGTATGAACAAAATCTATACTAATATTATAAAGAGAAAAGATTAGATATTTTGTTTGTTTGTAATGGATAAACTCAAAAACTACTAACTGATTTAAAAAAATCTTTCACCTATAGAAAACTACATTATCAGCAAGTAACATGGGTTGTATTTTATTTTCAACAAAATTACGAGATCCTTACGAAAATTACAACAATGTAACCCAAGGTATCAAACTATTGATGATACATAAAATAATGTACTACATAATACCTACTCATTACTCACAAAAAAGTCCACGAAGCTATAGGTCGTAACTTTTATAGTAGTCAAAATAACCGTTTTATGTTCAAATTAGTCAATCAAAACTCGGATAGAATCGAAAGATGATGACTTTCGTATCATGATATTAATCCTTTTCTAACTAAATAGTTTCCTAATGAAGGTTGATTATGTACATGTAAATTCCGTTCCTTCCTTGTGGTCTAACTTAGTAGTCAAACTGATTTGACCACGAGGAATTTTAACATTCTTCGTGGTCAAACTATCAAATTTATTAAAAAATTACACCCTGTGTGATAGTCTTGAAATAAAATTGTACAGTTATAGCCAAAAGTTTTGTTTAACCTAATTTATTTAAAAAGTAACCTAGCCATGTATAAATTCCATTTTACACTTTATTATTAATTTGTCTCGGAATATTTGTTCTTGGCGTCGAGGATATGGTTTTGGATCAGTATTTTCTTTTTTCAATAAAGTTGCCAGTAAACGAGCAACCGTGATTGGATGATATCGTTTCATCGATTTGTTCAGTTGTCCATTCCATGATTCAACTTTATTATTTGTACAATGTCGCTGACCATATACGGACCATTGTTTTTTAAATGTTTTATTCTTCATCCATGTAGTCTCGAAATATTTTAAATATTTTTCACATTTCGCGGTGTTGGGACTATCAGATTTAATATACTCCCATCCTTCCTCTATTTTGTCATCAGGTAATAAGGCGAGTATAGCACATAAGCCAACAACTCTCTTTTCATTTTTACTTTTCAAGTTCAATTTCTTTGCTCTTCGCCATTGGCTGTTTGAGAAATGATAAAAACAGTTTACAATTTGGACTTTAGGAAAAATTTGTAATAGTGCATTGCTTGAAGCTGTTTCGAAGTCCACGTGAAAAATTTTTGAAACATGAAAATGCAAACAAGACAGGAAAATAATACAAGTGACACAGAAATACAATTGTCATTTTATTTTTCCCTGTACAAGAAGACTACATCGTATACAGTATGTTCAAAGAGGTTATATAGATACAGTTTGACCACGAAGAATGTTAAAATTCCTCGTGGTCAATGACTACTAAGTTAGACCACGAGGAAGGGACCGTAAATTCCTCTGTATCTTGTTCGAATCGGACCTTTTGTTTAGAAGTTACGATACCCGTCCCGTGTATTAAAATGCTAAATGTAACAAAAATGCCGCGGTGTGAGCGAACAGCCCAACGCTTAGTCTACACATTTCTCCTACATGTTTTATTTTTTGTTGTACTAGAAACAATTGAATAGTAGTTTATAATAAATATATAAAAAGATTGCAACCATTAGTTTTCGGAAACTATCTTTTCAACGGGATGGAGAGAGTGTTGAACTTTGTAGGCGAAGACACGAAGTCCACGCGGACGAAATCGCGGGCGAAGTGCTAGTTCTTTAATAAAAATGAATTTGTAGCATCATGTCAGATCTGCTTTGTAGCATCAAACTCAAACTCAAAGCATTTATTTCAATTAAACCAATTACAGGCACTTTTGAATTGTCAATGAGTCGGTCAGTTAGTCCGAAAGTTGAAGCTATTTCATCATGTCAGATCTGATTTATAGCATCATGTCAGATCTGATTTATAGCATCATGTCAGATCTGCTTTGTAGCATCATGCCAGATGTGCTTTGTAGCATCATGTCAGATGTGCTTTGTACCATCATGTCAGATGTACTTTGTAGCATCATGTCAGATGTGCTTTGTACCATCATGTCAGATGTGCTTTGTAGCATCATGTCAGATGTGCTTTGTACCATCATGTCAGATGTGCTTTGTACCATCATGTCAGATGTACTTTGTAGCATCATGTCAGATGTGCTTTGTACCATCATGTCAGATGTGCTTTGTAGCATCATGTCAGATGTGCTTTGTAGCATCATGTCAGATGTGCTTTGTACCATCATGTCAGATGTACTTTGTAGCATCATGTCAGATGTGCTTTGTACCATCATGTCAGATGTGCTTTGTTCGCCCGTGTTTTAGTTTACCTACCGTGGCATTGTTCAATTATTGTTAATTTCTAAAATAGTTTTAAACAACGTCATTAATAAGGAGAATGCTCAAGTTTAGATACTCTGAAACTGTGATTTTTATTAAATCTCATAGCTACCTTTTTCGTAGAAGTAAGTAACTACTGTTAGCTTGTATCTGGTAACCCTGTTTATTTAATCAACTAATATTCGTATGTCACTCAATCGATCATTCGTTCATCATGAACATTCACTGTCATTCTCGATGGGAGACAACTGACAGTCGGCCTTCTTGTTCGAGACGTCGAGCACACATAAAAGTAACAGCGTAGTAAATTGTTAAAAGTGGAAGATTATTAAAATCGTAGCAAGTAAGTACAGGACTTATTATTATTATTTTTGGTGACATCTGAGTGTCTTTACAAATATTGTGGAAAAGGAAATAAATATGTGTGTGTTTAAATAATGTGTTTCGTTTCCTATTGCGAACCCCTTTGTTTCTGAACTGTAGCTTATAGTTCAGAAGTGGGATCGTAAGAGAATTCTCATAATTTTCTTTTTTTTCACGTCCACAACGATCTTTTTGTAATTATGAGTATTTAAACATAATCATTGCTGGTATGATTCAAAAGATTTTTACGGATTAAAAACATGCATACTTTATTTTCTTTTTCTGACTACTTACAACTTTTGAAAATGGAACGTTACAATTTCTTTCCTTGACAAATAATTTAATTTTTAAGTGTTGGCTAAACTTAGTTCGGAAAAACAACTTGAATATGAAAACTAAATAAGTTTTTAACGATTGCTGAACGCGTTGATAACTAGTTGTCACTTAAACTTAATCCTGTTGTGCGTAATACATTTATTTACTGATGTCATAAACTTACTATTTATTTAGTGATTGGTTTGGAAGAAGCATCATATTGTGACATTGACCTAGTGTGTTTATTCTACAATAAAAATAAAAATCATAGCTGATGATTTGATGTCGATGGCTAACTGTAGATACGAGTACTTCATTCTTCTTACACATACTCTTCTAGGTCTTGTGATTTATTTGGTGGCCCTGTCTTACACGGACTAAGAATATAGGTACAACTTAATTTTCGGCTTTCTTTTCTACATTATTTTGATAGCTACTCAGTTATAGTACAAAATAATACGATCGTGCGCTAAGCTTTCAAATGTAAGTTTCAGATACATGTTCGTATTGAATACAACCGAGGGGAAGGGTTGTTATTCAATATGGATAAAGAGGAAGAGCCCAGGTTTGAGGGCGGACGTGAGCCCAGGTTTGAGGGCAGGAGTGAGCCCAGGTCTGAGGGCAGGAGTGAGCCCAGGTTTGAGGGCAGGAGTGAGCCCGGGTTTGAGGGCAGAAGTGTGCCCAGGTTTGAAGGCGGAAGTGAGCCCAGGTTTGAGGGCAGGAGTGAGCCCAGGTTCGAGGGCAGGAGTGAGCCCAGGTTAGAGGGCATATCAACACCTAGGCTGGAAGGTCATGGATTGCCCAGGCTAGAGGGCAAAGGACGGAATATGGACAGCCGGGACAAGGAACGGGTTACTACCGGGATGGCAGCGAGGATTGAAGACCGGACACTGCGTTCGTCTAGGAACCGGAAAAGGCGAAATATCGCCACGGACTCGGACAGTTCTTCACGTGGCGGTGCAAACCGCGACAGGACAAGGAAACACAGGAGGAGGTCACCATCAAGGAGAGGCGGCCCCAGGCGGACGCAGAACAGCAGCGACAGCTCGGATAACCGTGAGTCAACCCGAGCTTATAAATCTAGTCGGAACAGAAATAGGGATACTGAAACAAATGTATTATTAGATAAATTTTTGTCGATCTTAAGTAACGTAAAGAGTTCGGAGAAGCCCAAGCTGTCATTTAATAGTAATGTTTTGCCGGATTTTGACCCCTTAAGTAAAGAACAAACTATGTTAGTATGGATCACTAAAGTAGAAGAATGTGCCGAAATATACGGTTGGTCTGAAAAGGAAATAATTCACTACGCTCTTCCTAAACTTTCGGGGGTAGCCAAAACGTGGTACCAAGGTTTGCCTTCTCTTCTTTATACTTGGGGTGAATGGAAGAAAAAGCTATTTGAATCATTCCCTTGTCGCGAGGACTACGCCGAACTCTTGACGGAAATGTTGGCTAAACGTGTTAAGTACGGCGAATCATTGGAGCACTATTATTATGCAAAATTGAATTTATTAAATAGATGTAAAATTTACGGTAAACAAGCAGTAGATTGTGTCTTATACGGAGTAGATGATCGTGCCATTAGAGTAGGTGCGCAAGCGGCTCAATTTAGTGAACCAGAACAAATTTTGAAATATTTTCGTACGGTAAAAGTAGGACAAAGTAGAGAAGCATATGAATCTAATGTCAGGAATAGGAACGATCGTAAACCCTCTACTTATGCAACGTCTCGGACCCAGAATCCGAAGTCTGGTACGGCGAATTCTAACATACGGTGTTTTAATTGTAACGATATTGGCCACCCTAGTTTTAGATGCGATAAACCCCCTATTAAATGTTCATTATGTGACAAATTAGGTCATCAACCGTCTAATTGTTATAAAAACAGGTTTAAAACTGATTCTCCTAAAAACGAAACCCAATCGAAAGATAAAAATGAAAAACAGGTATCAGAGTTGTCAATCGACAGATCTATTGATAAATACATTTTAGACATTAAAATTAATGGTAAAGCAGTAAAATGTCACATAGATTTAGGAAGCCAGTGTACGCTTATTACAATAAGCAAGGCTAAAGAACTAGCCATGGGTATTAAGCATCCGCCTAATCTACCTGTGTTGAGAGATATAGGTTCAAATCTAACTCTTCCATTGGGTCTAGTAGCTGCCGATGTTGAAGTTCAGGGCATTAGAAAACTTATAGACATTTATGTAGTTGAAGATCACGTACTGAGACACCCTGCTCTCTTGGGGCACTCGTTTACAGAAATGTCCGATCTCATAATAACTAAAACCCCAACTAAATTAATATTTAAAAAAATTGATTATTCGAAAATACACCTACTATGTGATGATACCATTTGCATTCCACCGTCTTCATTGCATATAATACCAGTAAAATCCGAGCCATCTTTTAGTGGCAATGTTTACGTACGATCGTCTCTTAGGGAGTTAGACGGAAAACACTATTATCTTTTATCAGGTGAATATAACATCAAGGAAGGAAACGGTTCGGTACTTGTATATAATGTGTCTGGACTCGAAATAACCATCTCTAAAAATTCCTTATTGACTCGTTCTATTAAAAGCGAATATTTAGACTCTTTAGAAGTTCTTGATTGCTGTCAAATGTCTTTCGATTCTGTCAATTCCAATGATTTAATTAAGTGCGGTGAAACACTCAGTAACGAGGAAAGGTTACGGTTACAACAGCTATTAAATAAATATCAAGACTGTTTTTATAAAGGCCTGAAAGATCTCGGATTCACTAAAGTAACAGAAATGGTTATCGAACTGGAAGACACCGAACCAATCGTGTATAGACCGTATCGTTTGTCTCATGCCGAAAGAACATTGGTAAACGACATGGTTCAAGAGATGATAGATAGTGGCATTGTGAGGGAATCTTCTTCACCGTATGCTAGCCCCATCGTTTTAGTCCAGAAAAAGACTGGAGAAAAACGGTTATGCGTCGATTATCGAGCGCTTAATCGGAAAACAAAAAAATATCACTACCCCCTCCCACGTGTCGAGGACCAACTAGACCAACTGGCAGGCAACCAACTATTCACGTCTCTTGATTTAGCGTCAGGCTATTACCAAATTCCGATTAGTAAGGAGTCCTGTCATAAAACTGCCTTTGTTACTCCAGACGGGCAGTTTGAGTATAATCGCATGCCATTTGGTCTTGTCAATGCGCCCTCCGTCTTCCAAAGGACGATTAATAAAATTCTTCATGACGCTAAAATAAAATACGCAATCGTCTACATGGATGATATTCTTATCCCCTGTAAAGATGTCTCTGAGGGTTTGAATAGATTAGAGGAAGTTTTACAACTCCTAAAGCAAGGAGGCTTAACACTCAGGCTCAGTAAATGTAATTTCTTCCTAGACACTATCGATTTTTTAGGGTTCGAAGTAAACTCGTCGGGTATCCGTCCAGGCGGTAGGAAAACCGAGGCTATCTCAAAATTTTCGACGCCCAAAAACATACACGAATTAAGACAATTTCTGGGGTTATCCGGTTTCTTTAGGCGGTTTATTAAAGATTATGCCATAATAACTTCCCCGTTGACGAACCTATTAAAAAAGGAGGTTGTTTGGACCTGGGATAGTAACCAAGAAGAATCTTTCGACATGGTTAAAACGTTACTTACGCAACGACCATTATTGGCTTTATACGACCCTAAAGCAGTAACACAATTGCATACCGACGCATGCAAAGATGGGCTTGCAGGCATACTATTACAGAGTGATTCTTTAGGCGTATTTCATCCGGTTTCTTACTTTAGCCGTAAAACTTCTCCCGATGAACGGAAGTTGCACTCGTATGAGCTTGAAACCCTGGCAGTGATAGCATCTTTAAGTAGGTTCAGAGTATATTTGTTAGGGATACCATTCACAATTTATAGTGACTGTAGCGCTTTAAGATCTACATTCGTAAAACGCGATCTAATCCCACGAGTTGCACGTTGGTGGGTCCAAATACAAGAGTTCGATTGTACTATCGAATACCGACCCGGCTCCCGAATGACGCATGTTGATGCGCTGAGCCGCGGACCGGTTGCGGCTCCCGAAGCCGAAACACACATATTAGACATTCTTAGTATTGAAAGTTCTGATCAGGACTGGATTGCCACCGTGCAAGACGCGGACGATGAGGTACAGAGGATTAAAAATATATTAGAGGATAAAACTGCGGATTTAGTTATGGATATTCATAAAAATTACAAAATGAAGAACGGTCGTATATATCGTATGGTAGGAGACGAGATTAGGTGGTTAGTTCCAAAGGGTGTACGTTGGCAGATATTGAAACGTAACCATGACGACATAGGACATTACGGGTTTGACAAAACTTTACAACGTATACAACAGCATTATTGGTTTCCTAAAATGCGTCGTTTCGTAAAGAAATATGTGCAGTCTTGTTTAGAATGTGCCCATCATAAGACCCCTGGTGGCAAACGAGAAGGCGGACTGCATCCGATTGAAAAAGTCAGTGTCCCTTTTCATACGGTACACGTCGATCACTTAGGTCCTTTTATCAAGAGCAAGAGGGGTAACTGTTATTTACTAGTCTTGGTGGATAGTTTCACGAAATTTGTCAATATAAATGCAGTCAAAAACACTAAGTCTCTGACTAGTATACGTGTAATAAAAGAACATTTAAGTTATTTCGGGGTCCCCACGCGGCTAATATCCGATAAAGGATCTAGCTTCACTAGTAAAACATTTAAAGAATTTACAACACTATATGGAATTAAACACATTATTAACGCCGTAGCAACACCCAGAGCAAACGGGCAAGTTGAACGGTTTAATAGGACTATCCTAGATGCCCTGTCGACTTGTACTCATAACAAAGATGACAAACCGTGGGATGACTATATCTATGACATTCAAGTAGGTAAATGATAAATGATAAATGATTTTATTTCTGTAAGTAGGTTTGTACAAACACTTTTACACGTCAATCATATTTTAAAAACTAGATGAGGTCGGCGTTTCCTATCTGACTACTCTGAGAAGAAAGGCCGAAACAAACTCAGAGGTCATAGTCTCTTTTAAAGTCCAGACATAATCTTGGTCAGATCATGTGAAGACCATGTAGATTGGTGTCTGAAATGGTCTTTTGAGGAAAGAACCACACAGGTTGAGTGGACCTGACCAGTCAGTGCACGCATTTGTCAGTAATCGTGCAGCTCTACTCAGAATTTAAGGAGCTCAACGATGCGACTATCAATACCAAAGAAAGGCCATTTGGGTAGGCCACTTATATGACTCAAACTGCCAGACCATGATTAACACTAACTGAGAATAAAAGAAAGGGAAAAAAAAAATATTATGCAATAACCCACATAGTCTTCACATTCACAATAATTAAAATAATATAATACTTTACAAGTAAATATTCCTGTCATTGTGTATAAAATAATAATTAAATGTCACTGTTTATAAAATAATAAAGTTAGCAAAAACAAAAAAAAAAAACAATAAAAATAAACTACCTCAATATGTACAAAAATTGGAGCAGCTCAATCCCAAGCCTTTTTGTCCTCAATATAATCTTTAACAGTATAAAAGGCTTTCTGGCACAACTTACGTTTAATGAATGATTTGAATTTATTAAGGCTTAGATCTTGAACGTGGCTTGGAAGTTTATTATAAAAGCGTATACATTGACATCGAAACGAGCCACCTATTTTCTTGAGCCTTAATGTAGGTACAACAAATTTGTGTTTGTTCCTAGTATTTATATTATGGATATCACTGTATTTTTTAAATAATTTTATATTTTTATGGGCATATAATAGATTTTCAAAAATATACTGAGAAGGCACAGTCATTACATTAATCTCCTTAAATTTCTCTCTGAGAGAGTGTCTTGGACTTAATTTATAAATTGATCGAACAGCTCAGCTGGTTTTACTAAGGGTCGTTCAACTACAGACGCGGGTGTGGAATTACTGAAGAGCATATTCGAGGCCTGGGAGGAGTCGCGGGATGCTCTTGGCATTTTCTGCGACTTGTCTAAGGCCTTCGATTGCGTTCATCATGATACACTCATCAGAAAACTGCACCATTATGGTTTGAGGGACAGTGCTCTCGACCTTCTGACTTCTTATCTGAACAACAGAATTCAGAGGGTTGATGTTAATGGCAAGAGATCTGCAGGATCTGCGGTCACTATGGGCGTTCCGCAGGGTTCAATTCTAGGTCCATTCTTGTTTCTAATTTATATAAATGACTTACCTTTTCACATAAGGGATAATCACAAGATTGTATTATTCGCAGATGACACTTCACTCATTTTTAAAATCAAACGTCAGCTAGTCAATTTTGAACATGTTAACGATGCACTCTCTAAAGTTGTCCATTGGTTTAATGTAAATAATCTTCTCCTGAACGAGAAAAAGACTAAACTCATAAAATTTTCAATGCCAAATGTCAGGCAGCTAACTACTAATGTTCAACTTAATGGAATAGAGTTGGACCCTGTTGAGTCGACAGTTTTTCTTGGAATAACTATTGACGGTAAATTACAATGGGGCCCACACGTAGAAAAATTGTCAGGAAGGCTTAGTTCGGCCGCCTATGCTGTTAAAAAAATTAGACAGATTACTGATGTAGATACTGCCAGAATTGTTTATTTTAGTTATTTTCATAGTCTTATGTCGTATGGGATCCTTCTCTGGGGAACATGTGCGGACATTAATAATATCTTTATTTTACAGAAAAGGGCTGTTCGAGCCATTTACAATCTAGGTCCAAGAGATTCACTTCGTGAAATATTCAAAGAAATAGATATTCTGACTGTAGCCTCTCAATATATACTTGAAAATCTATTATATGTACACAAAAATAAATCAAATTTTAAGAAAATGTCCGATATTCATAGTTTAAATACCAGGAATAAACACAATCTTGCTGTACATCGCACTCGCCTCCACAGAGTAGGCAACTCTTTCATGGGTCAATGTATACGCTTTTACAACCAACTTCCTACTGACATTCGGAACTTACCCATTAAACGATTTAAAATCTGTATTAAAACTAAACTTTGTAAAAAAGGGTACTATAAGATTTCTGATTATTTAGAGGACAAAAAAGCTTGGGATTGAGCTGCTCGCTCTGCTAGCCTTGTGATAAAACTTGACATTTTAATTATTATGCATGATTTTATATACATATTGACATTGCAGAATATTGTATACAATTTTACATGAATGTTTACTTTGAAAAGTATTATATTTACTACTTTAATTTATTGTGAATGTGAGCACTATGTGGGTCATTTTTTTTTTTTCTTTAAATGTTTTCCTTTCTTTTCTCAGTTAAGTTTTAATGATGGTCTGACATTTTGAGCGCTTTATGCGGCCTACCCAAATGTCCTTTTTTTGGTACTGTTCGTCGAGTCGTTGAGCTCCTTAAGTTTTGAGTTGAGCTGCACGATTACTGACAAATGCTTACACTGATTGGTCAGGTCCGCTCAAATTTGCGTGGTTCTTTCCTCAAAAGACCATTTCAGACACGGATCTACATGGTCCTCACATGATCTGACCAAGATTATGTCTGGACTTTAAAAGAGACTTTGACCCCTGAGTTTGTTTCGCCATTTCTTCTCAGGGGTAGTCAGATAGGAAATGTCGGCTACATCTAGATTTTTTTTTTTATTTTTTATATGACGTGTAAAAGTGATTTTAATATCCTATTTACAGAATAAACGATTTCATTTCATTTCATTTTGCTCTTTTCTGCAAAACAAAGATAGTCTGAATGTCGGCAGCATTTCCCCATAACAGAATACCGTACGACATTACACTATGAAAATAGCTAAAGTACACTAAACGGGCTGTCTCTATGTCAGTTAAATTACGAATTTTTCTAACAGCATATGCTGCGGAGCTTAGCTTTTTTGACAGTTTATCTACATGTGGGCCCCACTGAAGCTTAGCATCCAAAGTCAAGCCCAAGAATACAGTGCTATCTTCAGGATTCAATTCTTCGCCCTTTATTAACACATTAGTTTTCACCTGCCTAACGTGAGGTAGCGTAAACTTAATGCATTTGGTTTTTTTTTCATTTAGAAGTAAATTATTAACATTAAACCAGTGAACTACTTTTGAGATCGCGCTATTTACATCGTCAGTAACCAGCTGCTGACGTTTAAGTTTAAACAAAAGTGAAGTGTCATCTGCAAACAACACTATATCATGATTATCCTTTATGAGGTAAGGCAAGTCATTAATATAAATAAGAAACAAGAAAGGACCAAGAATTGAGCCCTGTGGGACTCCCATTCTTACTATAGATCCGGGAGATCTTTTCCCATTGACGTCAACGCTCTGAATCCTATTACTCAAGTATGAAATAAGAAGATCCAGAGCGGTGTTCCGGATCCCGTAGTGGCGGAGTTTCCTGATTAACGTTTCATGAAAAACGCAATCGAATGCCTTGGACAAATCACAAAAAATGCCCAAGGCATCGCATTTATCTTCCCATGCATTATAAATATGTCCTAACAGTTCAACACCACAACAATCAGTAGTCGAACGGCCCCTTGTAAAACCGAACTGTTTGCTATGTAGTAATTTATGTTTATTAAAAAATCTTTGCAATTGGTCTAAAATTAATTTCTCAAAAATTTTACTAAAGGTAGGTAGTACTGAAATAGGTCTATAATTTGAGGGGTCTGATGTACTACCTGATTTAAACAACGGTATTATTTTACTATTTTTCATAAGGTCAGGAAACTCCCCACAGTCAATACAATTATTAAAGATAAGAGCTAAAGTAGGTGCTACAATGTCTATAATAGACTTAGCAACTTCTACAGAATTACCCCACAGATCTGCAGTCTTTTTTACATTTCAAGTGTGAAAGGTTTTAATTATATCTCTACAGGTAATTTGTTCAAAATGAAATTCCGACTCGCAAACATTAACATTTTCCTTAAGCAAAGACTCAGCAACAGAAGGTGATGAGTTTAGGGATTTAGTAGTTGAAACGGGAATATCTGAAAAGAAATTTTGGAAGGCCACGGCGACTTGTGAGTCTGATTTTATTATGTTGTCATTAATTGACAGGCAATAGTCAGTATTTCGGTTACTAGACCTTCCCGTTTCACTATTAATAATATTCCAAGTCGTTTTAATTACGTTACTACTGTTTTTAATCTTCGAACTCAAATAACGCGACTTTGCCATACAACAAACTTTTTTAAATAATTTTGAATAATTTCTAACATACAAATTGAATTCATCAGTGTTTACATAATACCTTTCATTGTACAGCTCATAAAGCCGTGTTCTACTTTTATGAATACCAATGGTAGCCCAATCACTGAAAGATGCGTTACTATTAACCGAGATAGTCTTGGTATCAATACTACAGTACATAGGACTACCAAAAAGAGCCCATCCGAATTATTATTTGGGTTTAATATAACTAGTAGGTCAGAAGGTATCTTGAACCCCGTTATATCCGATACCACTAATTTAATAAACTCTGAAGATTTGAATAGCATTAGAGATGAGGCAAGTAGTAGTATAAAGACACAGCAATTAAAAGACGTAGAAAGGTTCAATAGTCATAGGAAATTGGGCAAAACGTATAAGGTAGGAGACTTAGTCCGCGTTGAGAGGCAAGTTCCTCATGATGGCCAATCCCAAAAGTTAGTGGTCAAAATCCAAGGTCCATATCGCGTAATAAAAGTGCTTCCTAATGATAGGTATATGATTGAGGACACCCCTATGACACGCAAACACGGCCGTCGATACGAAGCCGTGGTAGCTATAGATAAAATGCAGCCTTGGCTAATATTTCGTAGAAACTTAGAAAGTAGTGATGATGAGAATAGTGATAGTAATATTAGTAAGGAAAGGGATGAAGTAGAGAATTAAATTAAATTATTTGAACTTTATAGTAATTATGATTATGCGTGTTTTGTATGGTTGACTATGACTTTTTTTTTAGATTATGTATTGAGTTAATTTAAATGGGTAAAATTAATCATTTATTTCCAAATGTTATTTTAATTATAAAATATTACTGATTTAAGATTATTTTTTATAAATTATGAACTGAAACTTTATTTCTTTTTGTTTTTTTATTATATAATAATGTATTGTATTATGAATCTATTTTTTAATTTTTTGTTCTTGTTTCTTTATAATTTATATGAGATTGTAAGCGCGAGGACGCACTTTGAACAGGATGGCCGAGCTGTTAGCTTGTATCTGGTAACCCTGTTTATTTAATCAACTAATATTCGTATGTCACTCAATCGATCATTCGTTCATCATGAACATTCACTGTCATTCTCGATGGGAGACAACTGACAGTCGGCCTTCTTGTTCGAGACGTCGAGCAGTGAACACATAAAAGTAACAGCGTAGTAAATTGTTAAAAGTGGAAGATTATTAAAATCGTAGCAAGTAAGTACAGGACTTATTATTATTATTTTTGGTGATATCTGAGTGTCTTTACAAATATTGTGGAAAAGGAAATAAATATGTGTGTGTTTAAATAATGTGTTTCGTTTCCTATTGCGAACCCCTTTGTTTCTGAACTGTAGCTTATACTACTTACTAGAATATTCACATACAAATTAATTAATTTATCGAAACCACGCATACAGGTAAATGCAAAATCCAAGCCACCAAATATTACGCCTCAGAATATTAAATTCTCGTTAATGAACGTATTAATCAGCAGAGGTGAGTCAGGAATACGGAAACCGCGGGTAGTTGGAACAAATTGCGATTTGTATTGAAAACCGATACATTGCGGTGTTTCAATGCGCGAATATATGAGGGAGCAAATTCGGCAGTTTTCGCCGAATTACAGCGAAATTATTTGAAACGAAAGGGGAATTTTGTGGTCAAATTTTAGGGTAGTTCGTCGTTAGCGGTCGTGGTTTATTATTATGATGATGTAACTGTGACACGATTTGGTTTAAATAAGGGTATGAAACAGTAAATAAGGAGATGTGTGCCCTCATGCTTACCATATAGGGGTGAAGATGGTGCGAATGAACGAATAACGAATTTTTATTCGGCCCCATTCATCGCGGGACCTAATCTTTTCAAAAGACCGGCTTAGTTTAAAAGTAATTATTTAGAAACCTCATCGAAGTTTTCACCATATTTTCTGCACTAGTTTGTCACTGCCCGTCAGTCAATAGCCCCGGGACTCTTCTAAGACTTAGACTTCACTAGTTTTACTTTGAAAACTCTTCGAACTTTTAATCAGAACCCTATACATTTTAATAAGCCACCATCCTTTGAGATGAAACTATTTTCTCTAACGAGTACTTTATTTTTATCTTTTACATTTAATATTTACCAGCTTTTGATGAGAGACAAATACAGCAAAATATTTCAGAAATGTTGCTTATTTTCATCAAAGTTAAATACTGTTATTACATCTCTATTTCCACTCTTCAAATACAAGCAACCGGCGTTCTACTTACAATACCTACAACTTGTACCAACAATCACCTTTGGTACCTAGAAATCTGTACAAAATAATTGGCATTTAATAATTGGGTTGAGAAACATAAAGTCTATCAAAAGTCACATCCACTTCATACTCCGGCGCCGGATTTCCACGAAAATGAACGATCATTCGTATTTCGTTTTCCAGAAACACCAGAAAACAGTTTCCAAGAATATGCGATGGAAATAATTTCCAGGTATACGAGGGAGATGTGTTCTGGGATTGCTCAGAATATATCTGTGTGGAAATTCACCTTGAAAAAGCTGACTTACAAGTAGTATTTATTATATTTCGTGTACATATATAATTTTGATCAAACTAGTTTTTGAGTGCTACGGTGGTTCTTTTGCTTCTTATCCCACAAAGAAATTGCCTTTGTCAATCTCCAACCCATAAACTAACTCTATGGGAAAAATCGAATCAGCACATTATGTCGTTTCGTTTGCTGCGGAAGAAGGGCAAGCCAACACGGGTGTGTTGGTTTCGATATTATAAATGTACGCGTGGGTACAATTTCGCAATTATAATTGACCGAGCGAGCGAAGCGTCTGTTGCTACAGGTCGTATTTTACAACTGATCTAAACGAAACTTGATATACTTACAGGTTATACAACTTTAAACTTTTTTATTGTTGTCGGGGATTTTTGATTGAGGGCTGGTTCCTCCAAAAAGGGGGCTATTGGATATCTGCGCGTTATGATCTCCGACTTCGGTGGTTCCGATCTGATTATTATTTGAAAGGTTAGTACTATAAGTTGATCTCATAGAATTTTGGTGAAGATCTGATGAGTATATTCGGCGTGATGAGCAGAACAGCTCCTCAGAATACAGTAAATTGCTCACTTTTTATTAGGTTTCTACCATTGCAATCGGCTGGTATATTAATTGTTGCAAAAAAGTCTACTGTTCGCAGAATTACTAGTATTAGTAGACGTCGTGTTGTGTAGTGTTGAACAGTCCCGAGAATTAATGCAATATGATTTAGTTATATTATAATTAGAACGTTTTAAATTGGATTGATTGATTATTTGCTATTATATAGCCGTCCTGTTATATTCCGAATTTAGAAACGACTACTGCACAATTAAAGGTACACTGTCATAATCAAAACTTAACTAAACTCTTCATGAACGTAAAATGAGCTTAAAAATAATATTGTAACAAGAAAAAGGAGAGAATACGTTCTCATACTTAGTAAAACAGTGTTTTTAATAATGAATGTAGAGTGTCTTCACAAGAGCTGCGCTAGGGCTCTCCTCTGAAAAAATAAAAGCATGATAAACTTTATTAAAATAATGATGTAACATTATTAACGATGTACGATATAATTTTACGAAAAGGTTTTTCGCTCTAAACATTTCACTAAATATTCAAAACTTCTTAAATAAGCCTTTGCTTTTCGCTAATCAATGTCTCATCGCTCATAGCGAACATGTGTCGCTGTGCCCGCGGGCCCGTGAATTGACATGCATTTTTTAGAATAGCGCTTTAGAAATGTTCCACGTTACCTCATTTACTGCAAATAGCTCGGATGTTAGAATATCCTGAAAACATTTTAACTTCTAGAGGAGAACTTCTATTTACTATCATTACAGTAAAGAGTTTGTTATAGCTATCTCCGATCCACTTCATTGAAAAGGGAATGGGTTTACTTCAGGTTTCCCTTCAGAACCTTACCCCAATTTATCTAGAATTACGCTGAAGAAATACGGTTTGATTTTATATACGAAATAAAATTGGATAGTCTGTACTATAAATATACTTATCCAAAATCAGATTCACAAGTTTATTGGCCTTTTTACAGGGAATGAAAAAAATCTTGATTTTGTAGAACACTTGAGAAGCCTTTTACGTTTATAACACAGATATTTTTTTATATTTAACAGTCAAGCGAGCTAAGTAACCTAAAATCTAGGTGTGTATTGAGGCTGAAAATATCTTCAACAAACAAGTCAAGGTTTTATTTTCGGCTTTTTAAACGAACAGCCAGCCCCGGGATTTGCACAAGAATCAGCCATTTTGAGAATCTGATATTATGCGAATAAAGGAAAATAACGGAACCTCACAATTTTATTTACGACCCGAATAAATTTGTTTAAGATAGCCTCGGATAATGGGATATTTTGTCATTAAGTAGGTCCTGTATATATTTCGTTGTAATTTGTATGACTTCGCCCGCGGCTGGTCTTTTGTTTTCATGTAATTACCTTTTTAGTATGTATGTAGGTAGTTGGTATTTATGTTAGCCGGTTTTAATGTGTTGTAGATAGCACTTGTTTAATGAGTCTGTTGAATTTGCCGTAGGAATGTGTTACGTGTGAGATATACAACGTATTAAAACGGAAATTAAAGTAGCTGAACAACGTTATAATGTAAGTTTAGGTGTGAAGTTGATGTTACTGTAGTTTAAGGCTTTTAGCTTATTAAAGCTTGCTTAAAGTTGTAAAAAGACTTTTAGAGATAGCATACAAAATAGAAGATAAAATATTTTTTTCTCAAACATGCTTGGAAATTCGAGTATTATTTTGACAACCTTCTTCGAGATTAATCGAACTTGCTGTACTGGCCAAATACATGCGAGCAGCGGCCACCAAAAGTTGTATGAAAATCCAAATGTGTCGTGGTTTAGCGGCCAAATAAATTACTTATTAAACTCATATCTATCGGGTAATTTAAAAATGAAACGATCCTTTACTCCGAAACATGGCAACCAAAGAGGTAACTTATCAAAGGTTTTATTTAAATTTCGAACTGGCTTGCAACTAGAAATCTGTTTATTGAAAAAAAAAACAAATGAACACATTGGCGCGTAAAAACTTATCGTTGTTCGGCAATGAATCTGGAATTTATAAATAATTTACTTTGTTTGAACTTCCGCGCATTATTTGAGAAAAGTACTATACAAGCCTTGGCCGCAACCAGGCATTGATGGACTCACGTATGAGTGCCTCGGCCCACATTTTCACGTTCGTCCATCAATGCCCCTATTGCAGGCCGCTGTAGTAATGTACTATATTTGGTCTTTAGGCCATAAAATATTTTGAATTAAATTAACAACAGATTTTATTTTACATAAACCTCTATGTGCACCATAGAAATATAATCTTATATCTATGATATGCACTTATTAATCGTCAAAAGCTAGGTGCACGGTTCCAATTGGTCGTTTCCTTTGGAGAAGAGCCGGCAAGAAACTCCACGGTTACTCTTTTACAATGTTTTCAAATTACACTGCAGATAGGAATGGGATGTGGATTATCTATGCTATATTATCTCCTAAACATATTCCGCTTCCTTTACGCAAAATATGTTATTAAACTAATCCTTTTAGAAAAACAACAGTTTATCGTAAATACTTGTAAGTTAGTGGTTTTATACCACTAACTTACAAGTATTTACGATAAACTCGAAGGTAAACTCGAATCCAAAAAGCAGTCTCCAACAAAAAGGACATTAAAATGCTAAACATTCTGAGTACTTTAATTGGCCCGCAGTGGAAAGTTGTCCGGTACAGTCGGATCCGTGTTATTTGTTCAGTTCCGATCGTTTGCTTATTGATCAGCTGTTCTTCCCGGAATTGTTAAGGTCACACGGTTTTTGTAAACCTTTCATTGATCAAGTTGACTTCGCGATACAGACCTTTCTAAAGCTGACTGAATAGAGCGTAGCTCGTTCTATTCAGCATTTTTCTAAGTAAACTCGAGTTCGGAACATTTTGGGAACTGTTTAAAAACGAGCGAGCGAGCCTTACAGTAGTTGCATATGATGTGTAACACTAACATCTGACCTTGGTAATAAGCAACTGAACAGCAACAGAAAATAATCTCAACATTTAAAAAGCTACATTCTGAAATATTTATTCGAACAATTATTCATTAGTAGTGGTCGCCCACTGGTCGAAATTCGACCCCCTCTACTTGCAATCTATATAGTACGTACTAATTCCATGAGTACAATAATGCCATGCCATTATAAAGTACTTACTAATTCCATGCTATTATAAAGTACTTACTTATTCCATGCTCAAGCTGTCACTTCCTGTTATAACACAATTCCGTCCCTTTTCACGAAATCACTACTACATAAAGCGAGAGCAAAGATGTTACAAGTCAAAAAACCCAAGTAAAGTACTACCACGAATTTATAACAACAGTTCCACAACTATAACAAATCAACACTCCAGCCAAATTAGCGATCATAAGTTCTCATCACAGAGAATTGCAAGCCGAACACATCCGAATGCAAGCCGAATGAAAGCTGACCACTCCCGACTACCAACTAACTGCCATCACCACCACTGCGCGACCCAACCACTGCGTGAAACCAAACCAACGGCTGAAAGCCGACAGCTGTTCATTAAAGTACTAATAGTTTGAGAGCTCATGCATGGAACTGTAACTTACTCACACTGTAATCACAATGGTGTAAAATCAGTAAATTATGTAGAGTTAGGAGCCAATGAAATGATTGTAGTGCATGCTATAATAATAAACAATTGGTTCTTGTTAGCCGTAATTACATGATTTTCAAGTCGCGCAGCAGTAGAGATAGTCTCGGCGCGGTAAGCGAATCACACTTCATCATAATAGCGGTAGAACATCGTAGGGTTTTATTCGATAAGTGAATTAAGAGTCCGAGAAACATAACCTTCCGTTCTCCCCAGACTAGTATCTAAAGGGCAAAAAGGTTGTATGAAATGAAATTGTTTATTCAATAAATAGGATAAGTATCGGAATCACTTTTATACGTCATATATAAAAAAATAAGCTAGATGGAGTCGAAATTTCCTATCTGACTAAGAAGAAAATGGCGAAACAAACTCAAGGGTCAACGTCTCTTCTAAAGTCCTGACATTAAGTGTCAAAAATATCGTGTAACAAAATGCAGGGTGACCCAACCCGGGCTGGCCTTTTCTTAGCCCTTAAATGTCTGCATCACAATAATAACTACTAGTAATGGATACAAAAATCCGCGAACAACTGTCTGTTGTAGAACAAGCGATAATTCTGCAGTACTGCGATAAGTTGAATAATCGTAACCCCTCATTAATACTAACGCCTGCTACAAGCAGATAAACATGCGCGCTAATAGCTGCCTAGCTCCCTGCCTACCTAGTCTAAAAGCCAGGCGTTGTAATTTGCATTGAACAGCAAGTGGGCGGGGCAGGGGCACGCGAGGGACCGTCACGCGATCACGGTAATAGGGTGAGCAGAAGTCAAGGTGGCGAAATGAAATTGCATTTAATGCCTAAGATTTTTCGTATACAATAAGTAATCGAATGGCTTACCTATTCGATGTTCAGAGGTTTTCCCTTCATTGTTTTCGTCACTTAGACAATCCAAAAATCTCATGTTTCTATTCGCTCTAACAGATTGCTAAGACCACAATAGAGGAAGACAGAGTGATCAATGTTAAGTTAATCATTAACCAGCAAATAAAATAAACGTTTCATAAAAAAAATCTTGGGAAAGAGTCCCTCGGTATTATTTATCACATTGTCTACCCACTATTGATTTACTTGTGATCTTTGCCTAAAACAAACTATTCTGTTTATGAACACTACAACGCACGTATACGTTTGTTTGTTCTCAATAACCACTGCACTGCAGGCACAACAAACAATAATTAAGCCCGTCAACTACCCTCGGGGGCTATAGCCAGAAAGACATCATTCAACGACCTCCATAATCAGTTACAGGTAAAAAAAATCAAACATTAATCGCTTGGATACCGCTTATGTCCAATTATTACTACTTATCTCTTTACCCACCCGAAAGGGAGGCGTGGATATAGACTTAAATATTACCGTACTTACGAAAACAAAATGACATAAGTCTAAAATCATGATTTGCGAAATACAACCCTAACAACCCTAAATTCTAAAAGGTTCGGTAAAATTTTATAAATGATACAATTTCCGGATTAGTTGTTTCACGGCCCATTGTTAAGGTATCTATTTCAAATTGTAGTTAGTGGAAACTGTATGGATATTATGAGTCTGTTGCCGTGGTGATGAGGGAGCACAATGTTTGTCTGAGCATGTACAGTAAGCTGATTAATTAGCCACAGTACGGGGCAGCAGCTGATTGTTAGAGCATTGTTGGAAACCTGTGGGATTATTTTTCCATAATTCTATCTGAGTGGAATCATAGCGGTCTAGGGTTAAGGCTCTTAGCTCCGTTTGATTATGACCTTGATCACAGGTAGCGCCTGCGTGTACTGCCAGCCTGTTACTGTATCACTGCGGGGCATCGTCCTGTTCTCATACAGAGAAGGCATGAGCAATGGTCATTGGTTACTATGCTTGCTCTAAAACCATCGCGAGGAAACCTTGACTTATAATGAATATAACTCTGAAATCGCCAACCCACCCTGGCGATTTCAGATTTATATTCATTATAAGTCAAGGTTTCCTCGCGATGTTTTCCTTCACCGACGTCAGTGATCTCCAAATTGTGTACATCTTGGACAGAGTTGCAAAACTTGGAGATCACTGACTGCATCGCAGGTTGCCGCAAAAGTCACATTGGTGCTGTAACCCGGATTTGTTTTTTTAATTACGAATAAAATAATTTGAATCAGAACTTTAGTTATATTTCACAGGTACTCATTACTAGTATTATTTATAAATAGCTCATCAATGTTACAATAATATAACCATTGCATAAAAGTTCAATCGCGTGTTGAAAGAGATTTTCTTCTAACGAATCCATTGAAACTTAGAATTATTTAACACAAAATTGTTTGCAGGTATAATGTGCACACATATTATTTTGTTAATAATTCTTATATTTAAATAATTCTTATATTTAAATAATTCTTATATTTAAATAATTCTTATATTTAAATAATTCTTATATTTAAAACCCATTCTGATAGTATGTACAAGTATACCTCGTAATACAAAATTATAAAAGTGGAAAGTGCCCATTAGGCATCTAAAAGTTCGTCCGCATCGCTGTCAATGGGAAAAGTCCCCAAAAGGCTGGTAGAATTGCCACATTGAATGGCAATGCTGATTATGTGGGCTAAAAATAGGCCAGTCCTCTGGTCACGTGAAGAGTCGGGTATCAGCCCAGCCTTTTGGGCACATTTCCCATTGACAGCGATGCGAGACAATTTTTTGATGCCCAATGACCGCTTCACCTTTTTAATTTTTTTATTATCTACTTGTACATACTATACATATTTTAGAATTAGCTTGTGTATTTTAATTAAGGATCAATTGTTGTAAATAATAAATTTTCACTGTAAAAAAAGACACATTTACATTTAATAAATTATATTGTTCTTTTGAGGCTCGTTTGGCTTAGATCTGTGCTTTTATATGGACCAAGTGAGGCGATCAATGGCCAATGTGATCAAACGGTGAATGTGTATAAAAAAATAAGGTAGTGGTCTACGTTAACACTTACCTGTCATACGTGTATTCACATCGACCACCTTCAAACTGGATTCATTCATGTTTCTCTTTTGTTGAGATTCTGTTACAGATAAACTTGTTGAGACTAATGTGGGTCGAGTTGGACGGGGGTGCTGAAAATGAGCCTCAAACTGACATTTAAGGCCGAAAAGTTATCTAACGCTTTGTCTAAAATAGAATTGTGATGCGAAGGTTTTTGTATGGAAATAAATAAAGATTTGTCTCCTAAGACCAGAGTAAAAATTAATTCTTAGAAATGTCCAGGTGCTTTTTTTATCTGGTCAAGATTTAACCAAAAAAGAGATGTCTTTTTAGGCAAAAACAAAACTATCTTTAAACTATTGTGACTAGGTAGTAAGTTATAAGATCTAGTTTAGTCCTTTCTTATCTATTTTATACATAATAAGTAACTAGCCAAAATATAGCAACACATAACATTACATAAATCTGGCCGATCAAGACCTGAATATCTTTGAACCATTTCTCCTGGTACACTTTCAGCTCATCTTCATTGACCGCTGAAGTTATCGCACTGTACTGAATGTACAATCCCTGTTGAAAGCAAACGCGTTTTTGATTTCTATGATTTACAAATACAAATACAAGATTTAATTATATTCTAACTTATTAAATTAACTATCGTGTTTAAGATTTAGAGGCATTTGTATATAATAAACAAGAAATGGTACAAAAAAGAAAAATATAGTTTTTAAGAGAAAATGTCCCTATAGGTGTACAACAAAACTCAATCCTACAAGCTTTACGATTATAAAAACACAGTCCTATTCATAAGTAAACATGTCTGCACCAGGCCGGTGACAACTGACAACACTGACAACGTTACATGACGTGATACGTCAGTGACACAGCGCGGCGCGACGTCAACCGAACAAAACGAATGAATACGTCATGTAACGTCTAACTCTAATGCATGTACAGTTGTTTACGCGTGTACCTTGTGTTGATTTAAACAAATAACACACATTTTTATTTCGGATTGACATTCTAGTAGCGCCCCGCGGTGCTCCCAGCATGGCAATTCATACAGGAACCGTGAATTTTTAGTGTCTGTCTCCGGCCCATTATATATTTCTTTGCAAAAATCACGACAAAACAAACACGTCTACGTATCTCACCCAACTCTCCTGTCGCAGGTCGCTGGGAGACATTGCTAATGAAAAACCAGTACCTTTGCGCTTTCAAATCATAAAACGATCTGTTTGCGCTCTTCTATCTTGATGTACCTATTTTTCTCTTTTAAGTGTTTTGTTTGTAAAGGCTTCTACATACTGGCGCTAATTGTCGCGGGACTCGACACCGACCAGTAGAACAATTTCTATGAAAAATTCAAGGAAATTGTTCTACCGGTGTCGCGTCGGGCGACAAGTCGCGCCAGTATGTAGAAGCCTTAAATAAAAAACACTTTATCTACTACTTGTATTGGATGTTGGCACCGATATTACTAAGGAACAAAACAAGGGTGGAACAGAAGACAATTAGTTATAAAACTGTAGCAAACTTTTAGTTAGAGTAGAGAACCAGAAACATTATTTTGATATTCGAAGCTTGGAATAATCGTAATATGCCTCTCATATAAAATGCAAAGAATATTATTATTGTTTCTTAAGGGGCCGGCGTAGCATGCGTAGTTCATACAAATGTAATACTTGCCAAAATAATTTGTAATTCAAACATATTCTTAAGGTAGTGTGTATTTATTTCGATTGGATTACAAAATATCTATGTTCCCAAATATATATTTTTAAAGGACAATGATATAAAGACGAGATATGAGGAATTTAAAATTTATATAGAAAACTTATTGTTCTCATAACTTTTTTTTAAATAAGTGTACATTCAAAATATATATTTGGGAACCTAGATATTCTGTATTCAAATCGGAATAAAGACACACTCTTTAAGAATATGTTTGATTTACAAATTATTTTGGCATTACGTTTGTATGAACTACGCATCTATCGGCCGGCCTCTTAAAAGTACTTTTACACATTAGGGCTTAGCGATGTTCCCCAGCCGGCACTAACACGCTAACGTTTCGTCTGAAGAGACACTAATCTCTCAAATGCATAATAAATGTACTGTGCGCCACATAATAGGGCTGTCCGAACTGTGCTCTTTGTTCCTGAGGATTATTCTACCATTGCAGAATAATACGTCCGGGAAAACGCAGGGTGCAAAACATTCGTGTGTTTTGATGCTAGTTACACCCTACGACCAAATATTATAGCTAGAAACGACGCTTTTGTTCCACTCTCGATGTAGACAACCCTATCGCGTAGAAGGGTCGTCGACAATTAAAATTTGATTCACCGGAAATTAATTTGGAGCTCTGTTGAAATGAAACGGCAAGACAAACTTAGTGTTTGAGTTCAGCTCGGAGTTTGTACGAGAAGTCACATAGTAACAGGTTCCTTATCTACCGACGTTGGTCGGAGAGGTCTTGCTTGTGGCAGGAATACAATTCGCTGGTTTATCCGGAATTTGAAGCAGGAAGTGAACAGCTCGGTTCCGCTCTAAGACTTTTGTCTATAGATATGTGTGATAGAATATATGTAGTTCGTATCTAAAATTCGGAAAGAACATTATTATGATGAAAGCTAAATAAATTAAACGGGTTAGTATGAAGAAACTAAGTTGTTAGGTAACTACAAGTCCATGCATAATCAACAACAACTTCGTCCCCCATCCACGTAGATGCACAGATAGTCCCACAAAGGCACATGCTCGCGAAAACAATAGCGGCATTAATTAGTTAAGGCGTCTTCACATGGCCGCGTAGCGGAAGCACGCGCGTATGGCCCGCGTACCGAAGCCCCGCGTACCGCAAGCGCTGGCCCTCTTTGTCCGCGCGCACAAAAGACCGTGTTTGTACGTTAAATACGCTGCTTTGTCCTGTTTGTTTTTAGCGCGGATTATGTTACGTCGAGGTTGTTATAAAATTTGTATTTATCAGATGAGGAGTTTGCGTAGCGTTTGTTTATGTGGGAAAGGTGTGTGTGTGGACGTAAGAATTATCCGCCTATAACGTTACCACTGGCTTCCTCTCTGTGACAGGGAGTGTGTGTGTGACTATCCTAGAATGATCACATTATAATATTACAAAGGGTACTTTTCTTTTTTTTCTAAAGTAAGAATGACATTTGAATCACCCGTAACCTCAGATTATAGAAAGAAGCAGATAGACCGCGCGGAACAATAAAGTGAGGCCCGTTTGTAGACATGTGTGCGTTACAGCCTCGTGACAGCACTATAAGAACAGGTGCCTCTATGTGTGTGTACGGTTGCCAGGATAATGAAAAAAATTGCCATAATATTTCTTTAGATGAAAAAAAAAAGGTTTTTTTTTCTTAATCAGTTGTTTTTATTAACAGTATACGTCAAATTAACAATACCCTTATAAACGATACATTTGCGATATATTTTTATTTTGAGACACCAACATTTTATTGTTTTTGGTAGCTATATTTACTTTATGGGGACGTAATATAACCCATGATATAGCAAATCGACTGATGTAATAAGTATTATAAAATCCATTTACTAGTTACACTTACGAAGACACATACATACTTTTTTATTTATAAACATACCAACCAGAAAAGGCAATAAATAAAACACTATTATCGAAATAAATATTTTTGTAAATCGATACTCCTGTATCCTATACTTATTTCCTAACTTTGGGGTAAATGTTTCAATATAAACTAGCAACACCGAATGATTTTTGTTAAGGTTTTGTGTTTCAAGATGTCACTAACAATAAACACGTAAAGTAAATCCAAATACACAAATAATCAATATTTTACCTATGAAAGATACTCCATCTTATTTCTTTTGTTTTTGGGAACAGTTTTTACAATGTTTAAAAATACAAGACGGCATCATTCTGAAATTATCTGTTAGAGCACGTGACGTACTAACGATGTGACGCTTCGTGCTGTACTGAATCGAGATTGTATTCGCTTTTGAATTTGTATTTGCTTTGTTGGCCGCACTCTCGGTGTTCCGCGCGGTCTATCTGCTTCTTTCTATAATCTCAGCCCGTAACACAGGTATTTTATGCCTTTTTTGGGCACCAGTCTCTTACAAATGTTAACTCTATTTTTACTGATTTAAAAAAAGGAGGTTATCAATTCGATACTTACTTATTGTGATTGTATGTAATATTACTGGAACTGTAATATATTCACATATGATAATCTAGTAGGGCTCCCATACAAATATACAAAAAAAATATAGGTGTATGTATATATGTATGTTTGTCCACGCATTTCTCCGAAACTATAAGGCCTAGAGCGCACTGCCGTGCGTTTTTTTTACCGCATATCTGTAAAAATATGAAATATCATAGAGGTGCGCGCATTGCGGTGAAATAAACGCAAGCTCTACGGTAGCAAAAACCCACCGCGTGCGGTAGAATAAACGCACCGCAGGGCAGTGCGTGCTAGGCCTAAATCCAGCAAAGCCACTTTTTATATTTGATAGGTATTTTTCTTAAGTGCTGGCACCGACCTCAAAAATTGTAGGTCACTAATTTGTTTCGTACCTTCTTTTGGGTTCGGTTTGTTGGTTACTTTCGTGTAGGTTTATATAAAAATATTATTCCGTAATTTTGAGTTATTTTATATTTAAAGTCGATATTTTTATTTATTCCTTTTTTATTTAGATTAAGCACTTCCTGTACAAAACAACATTTGTGATGAGAAATAAATTATGAATGAATTAATGAAATGCCCCGACCCCAGCATGGTTAAACCAGACTCGATCACTCGAATGAACCCAAAGATTCGCACTAGCCCCTGGAGCTTCATGTTTCATGGGACTACAGAGACCATAAAATTCAAATTAATCGGCCTTTTTATTTTGGCCTTAATCATAAATTTGTTCAAATTGAATTTTTTAGAAAGCAATTATAATAAGGTACGAGACGCTATCAAAATATTTTTGTAGACAACTTCATATTTTATCCGAAGGTGCGCGCTGAATTTTAATATCCTTATATGTCGAGAATATTCTTTTTCGGCTCTTTGTAAGTAGTATTTTAGTCAAATTGATTTTTGTAAACCTGAGAGGTTCACAGAAATCAATTACTAGGCCTTCGTGTTTTGTAAAAAAATACCTCTCTGATCCCTAGGAAAATAAGAAAATGTAATTTATTTATCGAGCTAATATAGATAGATGTAATAGACAGGTACTTAGGAAAAGCTTTTGTTTCAGAAAAAATTGTATGATAAAATATTGTCAGTGGTTTTTTCTAATATATTTTTTTTACGAGGATTTACGGAGTTACTCGTACCTAATATAAAACTATGATGTAAGTATGAACGCTAAAAATTAAACGCACATTTCATATTATACACAAATTTTAAATTATGTTTGTTATGCATTAACCCTTCAGTGGAAGCAAACGAGTAATTAACCATTACGCTAAAATCATAAACAAAATTTAATCTAACAACTCTATTACAATAATAATTTAAATTACATTTACTATTAAATTATGAGCCGATGTCCCAAAATATCAGTTTTAGCCTGTACACGTACAGATATTGGTCAGGCAACGTGTCGGCCCAGCGGAGCGCACAGGTCGCCATGGCAACGGGCAGCCAATTAGCGGCGCCGGCGTCGCGTGAATTTAATATGCGCGGTTCAGAACGCGCGCCCTCTCAATTCGGCCCGTGTGCTGCCGCCCTTATTACTAATTAACTGAGTTTTGATGTTTGGAACTGAATCAGAATGACAAGTATTGTCTAGCGGGTTTGAAAGACGAATTTGTCAAAGGTTTCAATCTTACATAAACACTCTTATAACAAGAGTAAAAGCCTTCCACGTGTAATTGAATGCAATCTCGGTTTCCGTCAGTCTAGTGCGAGCAAGCATTGTGTGCGAGCAATTGCATTAGCCCGGCGACGCGGAACCCGGCGGCGATAATTTACTAATATTATCATGCATTTCATTAAAACAATACCTAGCATACTTGGCTATAAATACAGCTTAAATTAGTTGCCAGTAAAGCTGGGCTATGAATAGGGTTTCATTTTCTGTAATAAATTGATAAAAGGTTAAGTAAAGGTTTTAAACTAATAATAGGTTTACGGTGTTCGTTAGTAAACGATCAATACTTATTTATAGTTAGGGTCCTCTACTAGGCCATGATTGTCAACCATAGTGTTTCCTGAACCGAGTATCTAAACTGAATGCCGATTTCAGCCTCATTGGGAAAAGGCTTGGCGGATGAGCTTCCATTCCAGGTGAAGTTGGTAACTTTCTCGGATACACGCGTATGTACTACTAGGATTAAATATATATTAAATATATAGTATAGGTTCACGAAATTTTATTTACAAAACATGCTGCTTATCATTCGATAATTTCGATAGTGTATAGGTTTACGGTGTTCCTGACCTATCTTCACGGCATCATGATGACGATGAAGATACCAAATATCTTCATATATTATTTCCCTAATTATCACTAACGAAACTAAGATATAATCACGACCAGCCAAGTCTTCGTCGATCTCGTCAACTTCCTTATGTTGTAACAATTAAGTTAATAGTGATTAATTACTCACTATCCCACTTAGGTCTGCAGTCCTCCACTTTATCTGAACAGCAATCATGCGATAATATTCGAACTGGATGTGGTGTGTGAACCGGAGCCAGCACTTGAGCCCGAGACTCACAACTTGTGTGTGGAGAGCTTTGGACATGTTCTGCATGCCAATATAAATGTTAAAGTGAATAGTTCGGTGCAGGTGTTGAGACCACCGAGTAACAAATATATTCGAAATACATATCTCTATAAGTAAATGGACCATGATTTTAAACAGCACTATTTCGTAGAAATTTTTAGGAATGGTACTCTATTACTTGAAATTAATTCCTTTCTATGATTAAATTATGCTACTATTCATCTATAATTCTATTTGAATAGTAGTATAATCTAGTATAGTAATTTCTTTTTCATTTCTCCTTTCGCAGGTCTGCTGGAAGAAATTTCATAAGAAATAAGGGGTAACGGCCCCGACTTACGAGTCATAAGTCGTGGGTTCAAACCCAGGCAGGCGCTTTACTTTGTGTAAATAATTTCATCACCACTGCTCTCAAAACGGTGAAGGAAAACATCGTGAGGAAACCGGCATGTCCTAGAACCAACAATTCAGAGACATGTGACATCTACCAACCCGCACTGGGCCCGCGTGGTAGATTACAGCCCAGTCCCTCTCGAAGAGAGGAGGCCTGTGTCCCAGCAGTGGGAACATTATAGGCTGATTATGTAAGCAGTACCTTTGTACTTAAATTTTAATTATGTCATATCGCTTTGTATTTTACTGTGTACTTAAATAATAAAATAAATAAATAATTTAATCATAGAAAATGGCAAAATATGTAGGTGTACTATGGGTACACCTCTGCCTACCCCTTCGGGGAAATAAGCCGTGATGTTATGTTCATATAGTATTACATTTCCGCCCATGATTTACATAGATCGGACAACGAGTTACTCTCCTAGGAAATTCTGTCATCCCATGGTGTGTAAAACAAAAAAAAATATTGGTACGTACTTGAGAACCTCCTCTTTTTTTCTTCGGTTAAAAAGAAAAACGGTTTAATATGGGATATGATACGCTTCAATACTAGTGAATATATATTACCTATCTGTTTCTTTCAAACTTCAAATGGGTTGTTTAATAAAATAAATTTATATTGTTAATAACTGAAGCGGCTTCATAATCCGTTACTCCACAACACGCGGCGAGGGTCATAATTACATTCACCACATGAAATCGAAACCACTGCTGAATATTATCAACTCTATATTCCGCACTCACCGCAATGTAATATACAGGGTTTTCTGACCACAGATTATAATTATTTGACTTAATAATACTTTGTAACCTTATCATCATCATTATTTCAGCCCAAAGACGTCTGCTGGACATAGGCCTCGCCCTACATTTGGGGGGGTTGTCATTATCGCCACGCTTGGCAGGCGGGTTGGGGATCGCAGTATGGTGTTAAAATGCATAGAGAACGCTGCATTGTCTAGTAAGTCCCTTAGTCGCCTTTTATGACACCCACGGGAAGAAATGGTTTGGTGCCGTTCTTTACGACCGGCACCACACGGAACCTAGCTGTAGGTAATATTTTAAGTTTCGCATGTCAACTCGCATTGCGTTGTCTGTGTGGTGTAAAGAATAGCACTCTCCTATTTCTTCCCGTGGGTGTCGTAAAAGGCGACTAAAGGACTTTCTAGAGAATGGGCAGCAGCGTTCTCTATGCATTTTAACATCATACTGCAATCGCCATCTCGCCTGCCAAGCGTGGCGATTATGGCAAACCCCCCCTTTGGGGGAGGCCTGTGTCCAGCAGTGGACGTCTTTCGGCTGAAATGATATCGTCTCAACTTGCTGTTAACCTGTGAACCTGCTTAAAACAGTATTACCTGGATAATCATTTCTCGTGCAGTGCTAAATATATAAATTTAACAAGCCCGTTGGCATTTCAAGAGACGTTTTATGATATTTGATATCTGCAAGTATTCGTGCATTTAAATATGTATAAAACATATACAACACTAGTTTTTGTTTACCCTAAACCCGAAAAGGGATTGTACTCATCATTCCTCCAAGGGACCAACCTTGAAATCGCGAAAAAAAAGTCGCCTGTTCCATACACTTGTGTTCACTTAAATCGACAACATGTATGGAACAGCTGATTTCGGGTTTAGGGTAAACAAAAACTGATGTTTTATAATTTCGACCTCGTAAATACCACCTAGTCATCATCTGCCTATCCTTACCCCAACTATGTCGGGGTCGGCTTCCAGCCTTACCAGATGCAACTGAATACCAGTCTTTTACATGGAGCGACTGCCTATCTGACCTCCACAACCCAGTTACTGGGTAGCACGATACCACGCGGTAAGACTGATTGTCAGACTTTCGGGCTTCTGACGACCCGTAACGACTGCCAACGATCTACAAATGACAGCCGGGACCAACGGCTTAACTTGCTTTTCGAGGCACGGAGGGGTCTTGATATGTAAAAATGGTCACCCATCAACTGACCAACCGCGGCAAGCGTAGCTTAACCTGGTCGAATGACTCTTGCGGCTGTTATTACTTAAATAACACCTAGTATTTATAAATAAATAAATTGGTTATTTGCGACAGAAAACCTTTTTTTTTTCTTTTTTAGGATGGGTTTGCTCTTGACCTTAATCTAGGGCAGAGGTGACAGAGACAAAGTCGACGATGGAGTGAGCTTACCCAGAAGAAGCCTGTTCACTCTAACTTTGAAGAGATTAGGGTTGTATGCGTTCGGAAACACAGACGCAGGTAGAGAGTTCCACTCTTTAGCTGTGCGCATTATAAGGGCGAATTTCACCAATGAAAACTGAACGCGATCAGCACATAAACTACGTTTAAGAGCTGTCACTGTCATTATTTTCTTTGTAATATTGACACTGACAGCTCTTGAACTCGGTTAAGATGTGCTGATCGCGTTCAGTTTGATTGGTGAAATTGGCACTTAAATACATAATTGGAAACGCTTTGTGCGAATTGGTGGAATAGCAACAAGGAAGGGATGGTAACTTGCAGTGCGTCTAGATAATAGAAGGGGGCCGGTGGAATGAGGTCGTGGAGTTCTACACCTTCTCCTAGATTGCACCACAAATGCCCGGAAGAGCGCTGAAAATGGGATACGATTAGTGCAATAGAAGACAGGACTTTTATTGTTCTTCACAATGCAACAAAACTTAAACCGTCTTATTAAAGAACAATGTTTATCTTCAAACCATGTAGGCATTTTTTTTTATTTTTGGAACTGCGTCTACGGTCAAGTTCTAAAACTGACAACTTAGTAAGTACAGTTTTGTTTAAAGAACTGTATTTTTAACACAGTTACGTTCTTGTTACCAAAACTGACTTGATGGTTTGGAACCATGTCAAAAGAAAAATCTTGTTTTGTGATAAGACCGAGAGGGCCAAATAGACGACCTCTTTTGTGCAGAAACAACCACAGACCGACAAATTGGCTGAAAAATTGCCTTCATCTCTCGTTCCTTCAGACATACCCACTTACAACAGTATCTTCCTTGCAAATCACCAACAGACCCGTTTTCATGTAAACCAATTCACTCCGTGTATCCACCGTTCAGTTTAAAGAGAATATAATCGTTTACGTGCTCCGGTAAAGTAAACGTGAAAGCCGACGCAAATTAATTAAACGCTGGCAAACAGTTGTATCCAATCTCGATAGCGACTAGTTTGCGAGCGGTGAGTATGTGGTGACGTCACGCGGGCTACTGGGCGTGTAAGTGTGTGTCTGTGTGCTCGTTTTTAGGGTTCCGTAGTCAACAAGGAACCCTTATAGTTTCGCCTTGTCCGTCTGTCTGTCTGTCTGTCCGTCCGTCCGTCCGTCTGTCCCCGGCTTAGCTCAGAGACGCTTAGTACTAGAAAGCTGTAATTTGGCATGGGTATACATATTAATCATGCCGAAAAATTCGTTAAATAAAACCATGAAAAACAATTTTTATTCGGGTACCTGCGACGCGTCCTCGTCTTACGTCTTTTCTGTTTGTCCCGCCCCTTAGATCTTATAAACTACACAATTAATAAATTGATACACCTTTTTGTTACTATTTTTCTTGTTCTAGCCATGGTATTAAAATATAAGAGTAATTCTTGTAAGTGTGTACAAAAACGACAGGTACCTTAGCTACCGTTCTGTAAACTCTCCAACAGTGAACACTTGTTCACTTCTCAATTCGGCGGCACTCAATAGATGTTTGTCCCCGTGATTTCCCCGCGGACGCCCGCGACGGAAATACACCTATTTTAAATAAACCAACACTGACCAGCTTTTGTAAAGTACGTCTTGTTACTAGTTTCCGTGTCTTGGGGGCTAGATTTCGCTGCATGGGCATTTTCTCTGCACTGGTGGGTTTTTGTTGAATCGCTCAGTTTATTCATACGTCAACAGGCGTTGGGTATTTAAAAAATTATGAAATATGATGTGAACATTTTGGCCTATGCCTTGTTTGTGGTTGTTATGTTGATGACCATAAATATACACACGAATGCAATATACAGGGTGGAAGGGACTTCGACGCGAATCCGTTTACCATGGATTCAGTACATCATTCTTGACCTCCTGCGTTAAAATTTCTCTCTTTAAATAACCGACGAAAAATTTTTACTTAAGGGGGTCAAGAATGATGTACTGAATTCATGGTAAACGGAATCGCCTCGATGTCCCTTCCACCCTGTATGCATAAAACTGCCCTTAAAACATTCAAAGTGAACTATATTTTGTAAAGTCAAAAGCTTTATGCCATGTCTTTCTTTTAATCTAAACTAAAATACATAATAAAACCGGCCAAGTGCATGTGGGACTATGCACAATGAAGGGTTCCGTAGTTGGGATGAAATTATCCCAAAAACAAACTTAACATTGTAGTTGAAAAACATGTTCTCCGATACATCAATATACGCTACGGTCAATTTTCCAACTGGAAATGTAAGTTTGTAATTTAAAAAAAAAATATTTTTAGGTGATTAAACTACAAATTATAGATATTCGGACTTTTTTCTTTACTTGTGCTGTGAGACCTTGCTTCTTGCCAAATTTCATGATTCTAGGTCAACGGGAAGTAACCTATAGGGATAGGTTTTGATTTTTTTGCGAGTATCAAAATATGTCGCATAAATCGCCACATATTTTTTTATTGCGTTGACTTGGAAGCTTGATTTTTTTAGAGCTTCAAGGGACCATAGACCTACGTATTTGATATTAATTTCAACTTGATACCTCCACGCGTTCCTGAGAAAAAGGGTCTTGACAGACAGACGGACAACGAAGTGATTCCTATAAAGGGTTCCGTTTTTTCCTTTTGACGTACGGAACCGTAACAAATTTAAGTTCATAAAGATACCGTGCAGAATATCTAAATCCATAAACACACTGATTCACTTACCCAGCACTTCATGCCACACGAACACCTTCACTATACGACTACAATACACAACACACCACATGACGAAGTTATCACTATCTACTTAACACGACAACTTGTCGTGACTTTCACCGATAACACGGGTTCAATTGAGTAGTGTGTTAGTGTTAACAGCGATCTAGGGTTTGAGTTAGGTTTGTCGTGTCTTGACATATAGGCAATGTATTGGGAAAGACAACTGACTGTAATGTAGATATAGCATTGATTGGGTACCCCAAGCATTAAAATACCTTAAAAAAGGTTAGAATTCCAAAATAATCTTTTCCTAGTAGTATCGTAAAACAAACTTTTATGGTGTACATAATAAAGAGTATTCTATTCTATTCTATCTTATACGAGGAAACTATAGTTACATTGAGGAAAAAAAAAAATCCTGTTAGCTTAAAACACCGTAGTAGGAAATCTGGGTTTCCCCAGGGGTTTCCTATGCCAAATACTTCGCCGTTGATTGTAAGAAAATAATATCACGTAGACGTCAGCGTAGCCCGTGTAGATATGCTACGATAATGCTTCGAAAGCACTGCATACGTGCTACGTGGCAATTCAAAACACACCCACGAACCACACACACGTTTAATGCAAATCAATTATTTAGATTTGATTAGAAAGTAACTTGCAACAACTTCACGAAAGAAACAAACTAAGTTAATTTGTGCTTAATATAACGCATAAAATTAAACATAAAGTACAAACAGAAAAAAGGAAAACAAATGGGTAAAATATGCGTCATATCCACGCAAAGCGGCCGTTACGTGCGGAACAGAGCCACAGCGCTGGTTTTCAGAGACAACCGGCGGTGATTTGATGACGTCGACCGGTGCAGCATTATTAAAATAAATAAATATGAGAAAATTAATAATAATTGCACAAAATGTAATATTCAACAAACACTTTTTTTTTTGCAATATTCCGTCGACGCACGCTTAAGGCACGATACAATAGTAGATTGTGTCCTATGGAACCAAAATAATGTATTGAGGGCGAGAGCGATTGTTTGAATCCAGAGCGCAGCGAAGGATTCTAGAGTAGAATCCTAAGCGTAGCGAGGGATTCAAAGTACGTCGCTCGAGGTTCAATAATTTTGATACCTTGTGGCACACTCTGCTTTTCATCCTCCTCTATGAGAAAAATAAATAAGAGATGCTTTTAGTAGTGACGAATGTTTATATTTCCCCCGATTTGTTTGGTAGTAAATTGTTTATGACAGTTTCTACGTTTAATTTTACACTGTCTGGTGTTAATATTTCACTTTCACAGCTTTTATTCAATTTGTGTGAAACAAATTAAAATTGTCTTTAATATTTTGCTAAAAAGTACTTAATAAAAAACAAATAAGAAGTTGTATTGTTTTCGGTTAACCAAGGCCGCGGCTGCTGGCGCGCTTTTTTTTTACCGGCCAGGACTTTATCGAAGCGAATTGCGTTCAAACTTTTTAATTAAATAGTGTTTCAAATTCAAAAGTCATTTCGTCACTGTTATTAAGTGCGCCGGGATGACCTATTTTGCTCGCACTTATCGAGGAACCCTTTGGCTCTTTTCGAATAGATGGGATGAAAATAAAGCTACATTATCTGTGCACACACTTGTCACAGATAAGAGACTTTTTGCGTTTGACATTTACTAAATAATAAATTGATTACCCGTCTTGTTATTGTCACGAAAATTACACAATGGATTTTTTTGGAACTTATAACCTATAACAAAATAAATTCCAGTGACACATAAAAAGCTCTCTACGCAATAAATTCTCCTCCTCAATAAATACATTGGGACTACGTCCGGCAGTACATTTATGACAAATGGCAACATTATTAGTATGTTTCACCCGCGTCTGAGCAGCTTACCTTGCGAGCGCCTGTCAGGGGAAATAACTCTCGTTTCTTTTACGATACACATCGGGAAAGGGCTTAACCTCACTTTGAGGCTGATGGAAGATTAAAATAATGTTTTTCCTAGAAACACCGAAAACATTAGTTTAATCTTCCATCAGCCTCGTGTTTCTAGGAAATAGTTTTGCGAAGGGAATTTGATGTACAGACGCCAGCAAAATTTGACAGTTTCGGGTAGCTTGACCAGCTCCCAGAAACTCAAATTTTCCTAATCAACCTTGAACTTATGCTTTAACGATAAAGTTGAAAATCATTTAAATACATTTGACAGATTGTAGTAGCTTTGATGTGCTGGCGTCTGTACACTAATTTTAGATTTTCTTAAGCGGTAAAAAGGAATATGTAGTTAAACGGTATGTCAAGGACTAACTTACACAAAAATATTTTGCGAGATGGGTTACTGAAAATCCGCTATAATTTCGGTTAAACAGTTCCATCCCTCTGTGTCAACAACAATTAACTTACATTTTGAACTGGTTTCGTTATAAACTTGAAAAATACAATGTAATAGCGTTTTTACATCTTAAAATAAACCTAACGACGAGGTAAGGTTTATTTTAGAATTTAACCAAAGCAAAAACCTTTATGTAATATCCTGAAAAACTTTGCAACTGTTTACAAAGACTTTATTGTTTGAGCTTAGTCCCGAGGCGCTAGCACAACATGTTTAGTTCTGTGGGCCGAACCCGCACGCCCGGGGTAAACGTTACGTAAATTCTATCGATTCTAAAATAAAAAATATTCGTTTTGGACAGTATATTTACTAAGTTTTAAGACTTTATTTATATGGGTTATACTAATTATTGTGCTTGTCGTAAAAAAAATAACCAAAATTCTATGTGTTACTTACTTAGTTGTATTTTTGATTCAAAAATCGTTTGTTTATAAGTAAGTTATTTTTACGTCATGTGCTCGTGCTAGGGCTTCTGACGTGGGGGTGACGACGGTCAGGTCTAGATCTAGCCTAGATACACTAAGTATATCTAGATGGATACTTTGTTATTTATTTGATGGGTAGACAAGACTTGTTTTAGGATGATGTAGGTGACAAAGGTTTGTCTGAGACTTAATTTTTCATGGACCTTTTTATTTTTTGGTTGGTATTCTTACAAATATTAAAGAGTGGCAATAATTTTGTTTATGTTTCTGTTAAAGTAAATTTTGCTAGGAATTGTGGTAAAGCTTGGTTCCCGTAAAAAGAAACAAAAAACAAAACTCTTACATGGACGGTTTACATTACAAAGCAGTTTAAAAGATTACTATAATTACTTTATTAAAGGCATGACAGATCGTTTTGTACACAGATAAATCAATGGATGGAGGCAATTTACACAAGCGATCTGTCGAACTTGTTTTTATTGACAACGTCAACTTTCCTTTTAGCAAAAAGAAACTCAAGTCGCTTTTGTAATAAATTTTAAACTTTTTAACAAATAACGATGAACACTCATAACACTTAAGTCTGACCTACTTTTCTGACTAAAAATAAACTGTAGCTAAGTTCGACTTTGTAAAACTTATAATACAGTTTTTCTTACTTATTTCAGGAAAATTACCCTTCTAGACAATCTAAGGTATTTTCCCTAGAGGCGGCATTTATTTTTCCTACATGTATTTGACTCAAATATAAAGCTAAGCTTATAAATCGTCACATGAAACTAATAACACTTAATATCACTTCGAGGCTCGTAAATTCATGATAATAGCAATAATATCTGCGAAAGAAACCCCAAATATAATGTCCCAATAAACTCACACATACACACGTATACAATATACAAGTGTACAGTATGTACATTATGATGACGTAATGCCGTGATGTCACGGAAGGTTGCTCCGGTAATCTGTCGCCGATGAAACGTGTCAGAATCCTTCCGCTTGTGATATGTTATCTTTATTTATCTGTTAGGTCAACCGGAACAATTTCTCAGGTCATTTGCTAGTCCTGCCAGGGTTGCGAGTTTGTCCGAAAGGGATATCGTGGCCCTGGCACGCAGGCAAATGAAGGAACACGGGTGGGTTTTAGTAAGAAAAAGTCTGACACGCCCGCTAAGCCCAGAGCGGGAGAAGTTATTTGATAATTTCCAACCGAGAAAAAAAAAAAGGTAATTTGCTAGTTTACGTGAAAGCTTCTTCTGATGGATGATGTTCCAAATCATGCTTTGTGATTAATTGCTATCCAACTATAAACTTATTTATTTTAAACTAGCGCCCATGCTTCGCACGGGTGCATCGGTGACGTGTCAACACATCGAGGTTTATGTGCTACCTATGTATATCTAAGTTAATTTGTTAGATACATGAACCTTCCGATATAAAGGCTCTAAATGATGGTGAAAACCGCATCAAAGTTCATTGTGCAGTCTATATGATGTAAGCGGTCAAAAAGACAGAACAGACACGAAAAGCGAATTGGTTTTCTATTATGAGACAGGAGTATCTAATAGATGTTAATGAACGGCGACTATAACTGAGTTTTAATGATTTTATACTGAAGATCACGTCTAAACGAGTAGTGTTAATGATTTGAAAAAAATATATGTTAAATTAGAGCATTTTCTCAATAATTTAATATGTGAACATTTTCTATTATGTTTATATTACATAGTGAAATTAATTTGTAAAGTTATGTCTAACGCGGATAAAAAACTGAGAATGGCGCAAAATCTACCAAGCGTATTTTTCTGAAACCTTCACCAATTTAAAGATAATTTAATTATTATTCTTTTAGTATACGCGTTTTATTAAAATATCTTTTGTTCTGTGCATAATATATGTATAATGCGTCAAATTCGGGACAGCGCTCCTTGATGGGCGAGTCCTATCACTGGCTGAACGTACGACGCGTTGCGTGAGCTCAGTACAGAACACGCAAGCTAACCACTCAAGGTCACTGGCATATATCTGAGTCTTAATAAAACCCTAACCAAACTTGGTCTGGTGGACTGTTCCCAGTCACACGTCATACAGTACATACAAACTAAGTATAAGATAAGCCAAACACAAAAGTCTTATCGAGAACCGAACTCAAAGACTGAGTTAACATTTACAGCTCCGTGATAGCCTCAAGCCAATATAGACGGTCGAACCGCTAAAAATAAGCTCCCGCGATCATGAAACCCGATCTATCCGACATGCAATCTGTGCTGAGCACTTAAACTTGAAAGCTGTCACTTAAGTTGCACCGATGTAAGACTAAGTTAAAGTGAGATAGCATAAGTTGGGATATGTCTTCGGGCCACACTCGCGTCCGACGACGGAGTCAGCTAAACGTTGCTGGAAAGCAATGACGCGAATTTTGTCGAACTTAGAGCAAGTTACACGTGGGAATTGTGGGAATTATGTTTGAGTTTTGTAACTGTCTGTACATAAGTGGTACAGATATTCTTGGCTAGTGTTCCAGAAAGTTTTAAAGTTCATAATGTTTATTAGTACCTCTCAGTTAAGAATCGAAAAGAGTGTTTCCCTGCCTTGTCTTAAATAGCCTGACCTCAAATCTAACTTACATGTATGTAGCTAACTCGGTCATTCATCTCAACTTCGTGGTTTTTATTATCCGCGAGTATAGATAAACAACAATATTTATCAATAACACAAAAACATCCGCTAAACATGTCACGCCATGTCATGTCACGCCATGTCATGTCTATACATACAGTATGTAACAAAAACCCTGTTGTTTCCTTTTAGGGACGTATATGATGGCAGAGGGTCCAACATCTTAAATGAAAGTAAGTGATATAGCACAAGTCAGCCTTTATTTCCACAACTTATTAATTTACTGTAATAATAGTTTAATTCAAACTACAGTATCTAAGTGTTACAACATGTGCACCGGGCCGAGCCTGCGACAAGAATGATCCCCTCCTTGCTGCGCGCTCGCTTATGTAGAGCGGCTCGAGTAGTGGGGAGAGTGGGGAGGCCTAAGTGACACATTGCAGTGCGTAACTCGGCCCGTTGCACGTGCTGTTTACAATGGTGACGCCGACATATACATTAACCTACAAGGACAACATTGGTGGAATTATAATTTATAAAAATTAAGTATTGGCTAGTTGAGAAGTCAAAATCAAAGAATGAAAGAGGTTAGAAATCAGTTATTTATTATTACGAATATTAATAATTAAATATTTATTTTATTTATTTTTGTTGAATAGTTTTTATAAATGACTTGCTTTATTATGTATGTATACCGATTCTTAAAATGTAGGGAGAAGGAACAACAGGGTTTTTGTTTCATATTGTATAATAAAATATTAACGAAGTCAAAACTGTACATTGAATATTTAAAAAAAAGTAATTGCTACGAGATGTGGGAACTAGTTGATGCCGAAATTATAGTTTTTAGTATTTTTGTCCGTTTGTCTGAATGTATGTTCTGGGTTAACGTAAAAACGGCTGGACGGATTTGGATGAAAGGCTCACAAATATTTTATAATCTGGATTAACACATAGAGTACTTTTAATTCCGATATCATGTTCCGGTGGAATATTTTCCGACATCCACGCAAGCGAAGCCACGGGGGCAAACGCTAGTATATTTATACAATGAGAAAATAATAAAACATATTGTCATACATTTACAACATTCAGAGAAAAGTGCTCTCTCGAAGCGTTGGACCAAATAGAAGAGATAACTCACAATAACACGAGTGGCAGGGTGGTGGGTGGCGAACACGACCAAGTGGTGGCATAAGTGGTTCAATGATACCGGCAGTCCTAGTGTTAGGGTGTCTAGGTCTCGTATATTTATTGGAAATTGTTACTGCTATTGGCAATATTGTGTTGTTTATTACGAATATTCGAGGTCCTGATATTTTGTATGAATGGTTTTGTTCCAATGGTCTTAAAAAGGTTTCGTATTACCTACATATGTACCTGATTTATTCTGAGATTAGATCTCTAAGAAAACCCTCTATAAAGCCGGCACTACACTCGCGTGTGACGTCGCGCCGTGAATTCGCGCCGTGAATAACGCTGTGATCCGCGCGCGAACTGTGTCCCTCCACACTCGCAAAGCTTCACAGTCTTGTTCGCGACGTTCATGGACGACGAAGTGATTTCTGCTGCTGCTGTCTCACTACTTGCCATTGCGTATTACAATTACCTTTGTGTTAAAGATAAGAAGCATATAAAAAAAGATTTTGAGATTTATTTCGGTGGTCCTTGTGCTTTGATTGCCAGAGTATCGGCTCGGCTTGAAAACACTCAATGAGGGCCAGTTCTAGATCGTTATTCCATAAATAGCAATAATAGTAAAAAGTCAATCTACAACGCACGCAAAACCACTCCCTACGCTGTCTTGTACGCTACTGCGGAAAAAGGCAAGTGTGGATGCGTTCACGTTCGCGCGTCGCAAACCCTTTGTCGTGGGTAAAAAAACCGACACTGATCGGGGAACGACGCGAAGCGCGAACGCGAAGCGCGAACAACATCTGCACTCGTGATTCGCAGTTGTCGCGGGCTTTCGTGGCCGTTCGCGCCGCGAGTGTAGAGCCGGCTTAAGACTGAAAAAGAAGATTGATTAGTTTGCGTCATGGATTTATCTCATTGTTTTGTCTGTTGTTCGAAAAAATAGGCCATCAGTGGGTGTAGTAAAAGGTGACTAATTGATTTCTCTTAGATAATGAGCAACTTCTTCCTCTCTGTAACTAAATACTAACGAGCTCACTCAAAAGCGCTCATAAATGACTCAAGTACACTATACGTAAAGACAAATAGTTTCAAAGCAATGTACGTCTTAATTGCAGAAGGAACACTGGTTCCACCGCACTCAACAGACACATTCCTCTTTGTCCAAGTTCACAATTATGTGGCTTTTCACAAAGCAGAGAGCACATAGTTGACATTAGCCGCGGTCCAGACTTGGGAGCGTGTCGCTTTAAATAGCACGCGTCAAATACGCTGACAGTGGGGACGTAAGACCCGCGACAACACGCTGGAGTAAATAAATGAAGGGTATTATGTTTCTCCGTGATATAATAACTGTTAAAATATGACGTGTCACCGTGATTGTTGTATCTTTTCAGCCTTATTGACAAGCATGAACAGTATTTACCTCTTTATGTGACAATGACAGTTAAATTTGGCTTATATGTAATTCGGCTTATTAATAATATTTGGCTTATTAATAATCGGAGCAAAAAGATGATTTAATTGACTGACTTGATTTCAAACTTTTAAAGAGATGAAACAGTAAACATAGTTATTGTTGGTCAACATAGTTTCCAGTTTCAAGTCTACTGATAAATATCTATATTGGTACTTATTCCATTTATTAACTTCATCTTGATATACTTACCGTGTCATTCTGTATGTGAGGCATGAGTCAGTACCAAATATTTTTGTAACTTAATCCTCAAAACGTTTTCTTTTAATCATAAATACTGTCTGTCAACTCGATTTTTAAAACCATAGCAATCCTATATTTTATTTGTTGAAATATATCAACATCTAACCGTCTAAAGCTTATACTGTGTCATGCTGCAAGTGGGGCGGCCGTCGGAACACGGCGTCACGTCGACAGTAAGGCGCACACAATGCACGCCAGACAATGGTGTCACGGCGCGAGCTCTCGATAGTGTCCCACCGTGTCCTACGGCCGCCGTGTTTAGATCAAAGAGACTAGCAGCGTAACAGTTGTGATTAAAAGGATGACGGTAATTGTCCGTTAAGGTTGTTCGTTTCAGGTTTGTGTTTGTTGAGGTGGCAACGAGTGGCAACGTTATGATACAAAGTCTGAAGTGTTAGAAAACATATTTACTGTAAATTCTGCTTACAATGTCCAGTATCATTGTAACAACTAACAAAAACTCAGACAGATCTCTGCTACAAAGAAAACTTTATAATTTAAACCAAACTGTTGAGAAAGTTTTGAGAAAGTTTATACAAATATTTAGCTAATACTAAAAACCGTTATCCAAACCCAACTTATAGGAATTTAACATTAATAAGTAGGTTCTTGAGTTAGTTTTAAGAAACCTCGGGACCACAACCTGAGACTGTGGTCGCGGTATCGATCTGCAAGTAGTCTGAAACTGTTTGTCTCAAAAGCGAACTTGCGCAAGTTTTCATTAGAGGTGCCTTTACTTGAATATTTGCGGTCCTCTTTGCTAATAAACTTGTCGGTTTTATTTAACGTTAGCGTAGCAAGTAACTTCGAAGTTCCAGCGACTTGCTTCAGAAATGTTGGAGTTTCTTAGAAGATTATTAATTAAATGAAGTCGTATATAAGTGGTATTTGTGTGGATTTTGATTATATGTGTGTTGTTTTGAATGTTGAATATTATAAGATAAGATGTATTTATTCGTTTAGACATTGTATACATACAAGAGCATGCAATATATTACAGTCATCGTATTCGTTTAGCCGTAAGCCGTACAAATATTTCCAGCACATTGAAAATAATCAATAATTTTTTTCAAATTAATGGTTTACTAAACCTTTTCCTTTTTGGCTAATATTTAAAGAGATCTAGTTTTATTTTCATGTTTTTGTTTGAGGTGATTTCCTCATATTTTATTCTTAGCTCGTCAGTATTTTGGGGATTTACTGCGGTGTAATTCCTGCATAAAAACTTTTTACAGTATGCTGTTAAAATGCATAAAGAACGCCACTGCCCATTCTCTAGTAAGTCCTTTAGTCGCCTTTTACGACACCCACGGGAAGAAATACGGTGGTGCTATTCTTTACGTCTGGCAGCACACGGAGAAACGGTCTATAAGAATTGACACTAAACTAAAATTAATATAACAGCAGTCTTCTGATGTCATCATTACTCGTTGACTATCAACATTACAAACAAACATTAAAAAATTAATAATCGACTCCAAAACTAAAGCACTTAAAACCCTATAACAAGCTTAAGTTGTTATTGACTAGTTGTTTGTCTAGTGTTGTTGGTGACCTGTTGATGCTGTTGTGTCGGCTTCGAGGGCACTCGTCTTGATTGATGGCCACTGGGAGGGGAGCGGGTTTTTTTATTTGAAGTCAGTTTGGCTTGTGGTTGAAAAAATGGTTGTGACGAATAGTTTAACTTGCATAGCGTCTTAATTCTACATAATTTTAAGCTAATAGATGATTCGTTAACTTTATAAAAAGTTCATGTTTTACTATGAAAGTTGTTGGTTTTCGGCCTTTTGTGAATCCTTACTTAAATCTTATGACTTAAGACTAAAGATTAACTCATGCAAAACATTAGTAACAATGCCAGGTTTCGTAGCTGTCTTAAGCCATCATCAAGCCTGAAATTACAAACTGTGTTAAAAGTGAGCTAAATAGAAGCCCTTGGAAACATTGCCTTCTTAAGGCGACGATAGCCGACTTTTAATTATTTTATACTGAAGATCACTTCTAAACGAGTAGTGTTAATGAAAAAAAATTATGTTAAATTAGAGCATTTTTTCAATAACTTAATATGTGAATATTTTAGATTATGTTTATATTACTTAATTAAATTAATTTGTAAAGTTATGTCTAACGCGGATAAAAAACTGAGAATGCCGCAAAATCTACCAAGCGTATTTTTCTGAAACCTTCACCAATTTAAAGATAATTTAATTCTTGATCTTTTAGTATACGCGTTTTTAGGGTTCCGTACCAAAATGGTAAAAAGGAACCCTTATGGTGAGACTAAGTCTGTCTGTCTGTCTGTCACACCTGGATATCTCAAGAACTACTAATGCTATCAACTTGATAATTAGAATAGTTTTAGATGACGTTTGCCCAACTATTTTGCAAGCAAAAAAGAAATTTATAATAGTATATCTTTTATGCAAAAGGGACTGAAAGGGGGTCTTAAAAATTTGAAGTGGGGCTACTAGGGCTTGTGGGGTATCATATGAAAGAACGCTGTTTGCACATTCTCAAACATATTTTTTTTTAGGCAGCACAGATTCCGACTTTTGATGAAAAATGTAAAAAATATACCGTTCCCCCCTCTTATCTCCGAAGTTTGCAGAGATAAAAATCTGAAATTATTCTATATTATAGAAGCTTATGTAAAGATTACAGAAAAAATAAAACAATGTTTCTAAATAGCACAGTTTTTCAGAAATCATTAACATCATATATTCGTACGGAAGCCTCGGTGCGAGAGTCCGACTCGCTCTTGACCGGTTTTATTAAAAACCTTTTGGTTTGTGTATAATAAATTAATGCGTTAAATTGAGGACAGCGCTCCTTGATGGGTGAGTCCTATTACTGGCTGAACGTACGACGCCTTGCGTGAGCTCAGTAAAGAACACGCAAGCTAACCACTCAAGGTCACTGGCATATATCTGCGTCTTAAACACTAGATATAAATTACTAAGTACTGTCTCCGTAACTTACATTTGGTTATCCACTTTATTCTAAAACAAGTTAATACAACATTAATTTAATTGTTTCAGGTAATTGCGATGTCTGGAGTGCTCCACATTGGAAATAAAGCCGTGAGCCGTGAGTACACTGCGTCGGGACGAGTGGCGCCCATTCTAATTAAAATTTAATTGTAACTCCGACTCCGCCCGTTTGTAATTACGCTCACGTCTGCAAGACATTACGCGTCACAGAATGTGTACAATGACGTCAATATACGTGAAATAGAGTTCCAGTGTAATGTTAGGTGGAACAGAATGGCCACTCGCGTGGATAATTTGATTATTTTGCTGTTTGTTAATAATTTAAAACCACTATTCACCAGGGACCGTACACGTAACCCGGTTAAGAGTTAAGCCTTTCGAAGGGCTAACGTTACCTTTATCATGATGTAACCCATTGGATGGGTTTTATACTATAAAGCTAATGAAAGGGTTACATGATAACCCATTGAATGGGTTTTATACTTAAAACCCAGTGAAAGGGTTACATGATAACCTATTCAATGGGTTCTATACCTACTTGAAACCCAGTGACATGAAAAAATCATAATATTATGTTATTTCGATATCCGCCCAGCACGCGTAGCATGACCTATTCTATCTCTATTCTACCCAGGGACCATTTTGCATATCATTTTAGAAAAACCCTTTCAATGGAAAGAGTTTTTTTCTACAGGGTTTTTCTAAGCAGTTAATCAAAAACCCATACGGTGTGGGTAATTTTGAATGCTTAAACTAAGCCGCTCAAAAGGGTTACCCACACCGTATGGGTTTTTATCGAAAATCCTTTCGACGGGTAACCAAAATTTTATTTAAGCCGTTCAAAAGGGTTACCCATATCGTATGGGTTTTTGATTAACCGCTTAGAAAAACCCTATCGAAAACCCTTTCAATGGGTAACCAAAATGGTCCCTGTTTTTCACACGGCGCAACTGCCGTTAGCCGGTGACGGACACTGGACGGCGAATGTGATGATAAACTGCTTGAAATTTGTTGTAGCGTGCCCAAATCAGAATACTAAATCGATTGATAACTTGCCCAAATGAACACGTTGAATGACAATGCCTTTGAACAAAGTAAGTTTTGAGCGAACCACTGCAGTTAACACGAGCTTTTAGGTAATCGCGCTGCAGTGAAAGCGAACTAAATCGAAATATTTCAGAAAAACTGTCAAGTGTAGAAACCTTTACGACTATAAGATTAAAGACTACGTTGAAGACAAGGAAGTTTGGCATTAATTCCTTCTGCACATGTGGCCTCCCTGGTACCTACCTCATTAACAGCAAAAATATGTTTATGTCTATTAACTGCTCCCATGTTGCGATGTTTATGTTATTTTTTTTTTACATACTTCCTTGACATAATCGTTTTTTTATCTTTTTTTTTACAAACTTCACTGACATAATGTTTTTCATATTTGACAAGACCTACAATTTTAATTTCAACAAGGTTCTAACTTTTATTATTTTAATCATATTTTATATTGTTTTTTTGTTAATGTGAGGACGTTGTAGGCCTAATAGACTGTAGATCTGTAGACCATTTTCTATTTTGTTAAGTACCTGGTAGTTTTGACGGGCCAACGCTGTCCTCTCATACTTATTAACACTGTATTTTGAAAACATTGTAAAACCATTTTTTTTTTAAGAGTAACCGTGGAGTTTCTTGCCGGCTCTTCTCCATAGGAAACAACCAATTGGAACCGTGCACCTAGCTTCTGCCGTTTCAAAAGTGCCCATGTAAGCTTACGTGAAATGAAAATATTTTTGATTTTACGAACATTCTGAACTGAGACTTGGTCGTAACGAATCTCTGGTGTAGACTAATACCTAACTTTTGTTTCGGTTAGCTTCTGCTTTGGTTTCGCTTAAATGTGCATTACCTAAGCGTTATGGCATAATAGCTTTTGCCCGCGGCTTCACCCGCGTGGAGTACGAAAATTGTACCACTAATTTATACGTCCATGCACTAAACGTACTGCCGGAATAAAAAGTATCGTACTATGTCCCAACCAAGGTCATGCACTATCTATCAAATTTAATCGAAATCCGCACAGGCGTGAACAGGTAACAGGTAGACGGGCAGACTTCCTTTCGCATTTATAATATTATTAAGTATGGATGGATCAATTTGGTTGCTGTATGCAAATTGAAAAACCAAAGTGAACTTTGCAATTCCGGTGTGACATACGTTTACTCGTGTTTTCTTTTTGTTTTTTTTTTTGGTGGGAAATTATCAAATATCTTCTCCCGCTCTCAGACTTTTCAAAATCAATCAAAAGTCATTTATTCAAACTAGGCTGAGAATCAGCACTTTTCGAACGTCAAAAATTACATGAGACAGTCCCCCAAAAACGCCCACCCTTCACCACTTCCTAGTGCTTTAGCTGGGAAGAAGAAGTGGCGCAACAAACTCCCCAGCAGCACAGCTGTCTGTTCATATAAAAAACTTGAATCTATACTTTTGCTGACTAAAACCCACCCTTGTTCCTTCCGTTGCCTGTGTGCCAGGGTCACCATAGACGTTTACTCGTCTGTGTACGTATTTATTATCGCCTGTTGCTAGGCGAACCTGCACTTACCTACGCTGTAATCCTCACGACACCCATCTATTACAGCCCACCAACTGATCCTCTATGCAAATACAATTCGCGAACAAATTTCAGCCATTAGTCGCAGAGATAAAGTTTATTTTTACTTGCACGCTCACTTACACATGTTTCTTTGTTTATGGGCCCTGTAAACGATGTACTTGTACTTTCTCATTAATATGTATGTAACGTAAGGAAATTTTGTGAGGTTCCAGAATGTAAGAATTCGTGAGCAATTTTCTGGAGGCTGTTTTGGACCATGAAATTGTTATTTTTTACTATGGAGCTAATTAATTATAGCTCGTTGGAGTCGTTGGTAAAAAGGCAACAATACGAGTATAGCGTAGCCGACTTAATTTGAAACAATGTAAGTACGAGTATACTGATGTTTACTGCGAATATCGTCAAAATAATTTCTCACTATTTTCAGTCTTCGAATAATACATAGAGTAAATGATAAATGTATTTATTTCTGTAAGTAGGTTTGTACAAACACTTTTACACGTTAATCATATTTTAAAAACTAGATGAGGTTGGCGTTTCGTATCTGACTACTCTGAGAAGAAAGGCCGAAACAAACTCGGAGGTCACAGTCTATTTTAAAGTCCAGACATAATCTTGGTCAGATCATGTGAAGGCCATGCAGATTCGTGTCTGAAATGGTCTTTTGAGGAACAGATTGAGTGTACCTGACCAGTCAATGCACGCATTTGTCAGTAATCGTGCAGCTCTACTCAGAACTTAAGGAGCTCAACGATGCGACGATCAATACCAAAGAAAAGACATTTGGGTAGGCCACCTATATAACTCAAACTGCCAGACCATGATTAACTCTAACTGAGAATAAAAAAAGGATTTAAAAAAAGAAGCTATAACCCACATAGTCTTCGCATTCACAATAATTAAAATAATATAATATGTTACTTTACAAGTAAATATTCATGTAATTGTGTATAAAATAATAATTAAATGTCATTTTATATAAAATAATAAAAGTTAGCAAAAAAAAACCATCAAACAATAAAAGTAATCTTCCACCTCAATGTGTAAAAAAAAATGGAGCAGCTCAATCCCAAGCCTTTTTGTCCTCAATATAATCTTTAACGGTATAAAAGGCTTTCTGGCACAACTTACGTTTAATGAATGATTTGAATTTATTAAGGCTTAGATCTTGAACTTGGCTTGGAAGTTTATTATAAAAGCGTATGCTGTATTATATTCGAACGCAATGTGAATTGTTACTGAATAAATTGAATTGAATTGAACATTGACATCGGAATGAACCACCTATTTTCTTGAGCCTTGTTGTAGGTACAACAAATTTGTGTTTGTTCCTAGTATTCATATTATGGATATCACTGTATTTTTTAAATAATTTTATATTTTTATGGGCATATAATAGATTTTCAAAAAAATATACTGAGAAGGCACAGTCATTACATTAATCTCCTTAAATTTCTCTCTGAGAGAGTGTCTTGGACTTAATTTATAAATTGATCGAACAGCTCTTTTCTGCATAACAAAGATAGTCTGAATGTCGGTGGCATTTCCCCACAACAGAAAATCGTACGACATTACACTATGAAAATAGCTAAAGTACACTAAGCGGGCTGTCTCTATGTCAGTTAAATTATGAATTTTTCTAACAGCTTATGCTGCGGAGCTAAGCTTTTTTGACAGTTTATCTACATGTGGGCCCCACTGAAGCTTAGCATCCAAAGTCAAGCCCAAGAATACTGTGCTATCTTCAGGATTCAATTCTTCGCCCTTTATCAACACATTAGTTTCCTTCTGGACTACAATGTTGAATTTGCAAAATGTTGAATTCGCAAAATGTTGAATTCGCGAAATGTTGAATACCAAAATGTTGAATTTGGAAAGTACAAAAATTCTTACTAAATAGCCAAGTAACTGCGACCAACTTGGATGTAGCGCTCGCCGGCCGCTGCCGCGGCACCGCTCGCTGCGCTCGCTCGGCTCGCGCGTGGTTTGTCACAGTTCTAACCTAACCCATATGGTCAACATTTCGGGATTCAACATTTTGCAAATTCAACATTTAGGATTCAACATTTTGCAAATTCAACATTGTGGTCCGGAAGTATTAGTTTTCACCTGCCTTGAGGTAGCGCAAACTTAATGCATTTTTTTTAGTAAGTACTAGTTTAAAGAATATATCTCATAAAGGGCACCAGGAATCACATACAATACAATAACTACATTAAATAAGTACGTAGTGAAATATTACGTGAACTTTAAGGCGTTCTTGGTGCGTGTACCAAATTGGTATCTCTCCCTCGTCATGGAAGAAGAGTTTTGCACGTCATAGTGTTCCGTCGCTTCCGCGGACAAGTACCACAGGACAGCACAAAGTCAAGCTAGTGCAAAGGGATGTGAGACTAACATAGTCTTAAGCCTTATTTATTCACACAAGTTTTTTTTAAATATCTAAACTAGCTACTGCTAGCGGCTTCGCCCGCGTGGCTTTTTCTAAACATATAAACCTTGCTCTTGAATCACTCTATCTATTAAAAAACCGCATCAAAATCCGTTGCGTAGTTTTAAAGATCTAAGCATACATAGGGACAAACAGGAAGCGACTTTGTTTTATACTACGAGTATGTAGATATATATATAATTATGTATGTTTAGGTTATGTATGCAAGGTATTTATGTATGGGCCTGTGTCGTCTGAACTAAATGTTTTTTTTTTCGATGCTTTTGACATTTTTCGGGACCCTTTGGTTCCGGATCTTTGGAAGGCGTACGAGGGGCTGAAGCCAACTCGCAGAGACCCGTTTGACGTTTTTAAAGGATCGAGGCACCAACCGACGATTATCCCTGTATGCACTGTGCAAGTGCATCCAAGGATAACCCCCTGCTGGTGCAGGGCTATTGCAGGAGCCATATCCTGCAATAGTCGTGCACCAACCGGAAACAAACATATTGGGCGGTTGGGTTTGGGGGCTAAAGTAAACTGGATAACTAGGACTATGAAAAGACTATGACCGCTGCCTGACCAATTTATATAAAAAATACACAGATGAAATGACAGGGGTGACTTGCACAGAGCACACTCAATAATGGGCCCCTGACAACGGTCGCTAGCATATCGTGTCGTAGCGACAAGGAGGCAACATGTCCTGAGATGCTTATGCAGAGTGGAGAGGCAAGATTCCTTACCAGCATAAGAGCAAGAAAGAGGTGGGAGCTCTTTTCCTCATCAGTGTTCACGCCAGCCGGCCAATAAAGGCATGCCATAGGTGAGGAACAAGACTTCTCCCAGGAGATCTCTAGATCTCTGGGAGGCTACTGCCCAACAGTTCACCACATGCTGCCCTGCGAGTTTATGTATCTCCCTTAGTCTGGCTCCTCACCTGACCTGTTTTGTCAAAGTAAACCCTACCGGCACAGACATAGAGTTTAGGAGCGCGCAAGTCCTACCACGACGTCAACGTAGAGATACGGCGGCGGTGAGGTTATTATTATAATATTTCCAGGGACCGTACAACCCCGGTTAAGGGTTAAGCCTTTCGAAGGGGTAACCCATTCAATGGGTTACCTTTATCATGGTGTAACCCATTGAAAGGGTTTTATACTAGAAACCCATTGAAAGGGTTACATGATAACCCATAGAATGGGTCTTATACTTGAAACCCTTTGAAAGGGTTACCTGATAACCCATTTCAATGGGTTTTATAGCTACTTGAAACCCAGTATCATGAAATAATCATAATATTATGTTATTTCGATATCCGCCCAGCACTCGTAGCAGGACCATTTCTATCTCTATTCTACCCAGGAACCATTTGGGTTACCATTTTAGAAAAACCCTATCGAAAACCCTTTCAATGGAAATAGTTTTCGATAGGGTTTTTCTAAGCAGTTAATGTGGTGTGGGTAATTTTGAATGGCTTAAAGTAAGCCGTTCAAAAGGGTTACCCACACCGTATGGGTTTTTATCGAAAACCATTTCAATGGGTTACCAAAATGTAATTTAAGCCGTTCATAAGGGTTACCCTTATCGTATGGGTTTTTGTTTAACCGCTTAGAAAAACCGTATCGAAAACCCTTTCAATGGGTAACCAAAATGGTCCCTGAATATTTCAAGATCGAAGCACTAAAACACTCGTAGCACAGCTACGCGGGTTACAGAAACCCGTAGCAATCGAGTATTTATTTATTTATTTATTTACGAGTATTTCTGTATATTATTCAACTTTTAACTTACCAAGGCTATAGGTATAATAAGCAATGATATGGCAATAAAGTCATAAAACAAGACCTTAATTTAAACGGGACACATTTCAAAAGTTAATTTTAAACACTCTCCCTAATTTCCTCTATAGGACTAAAACTCGGCATCAAGTTTAGACAATATTATTGAAGCTCCGAGGTCTGAAAGGCGGCGCGTCATTTGCTGACCGCTTGCTGAAACATTAATGTCCCATGAGTTACACACCCTCACCCTGCGCCGGGACCCAACCCCGGACCAATACAGAGGTGGGGGAAGAAGGTTCATTGTATCAAAAGTTGTGACTGACTGCTCCATCCATGTTCACTGGGTAACTTGGGAAATTCTAGGTGTTGGTATGTACTTATACATTGACAACGCAATTTCATCTGCATTATCTTCAGTCGAATGGATGCCATGATAGTTGACGAGGTACCTTACAACGGTATTACCCGGTAAACGCACCTCGCTTTTTTTGTTTTGGATAGCATTCCTTCAGTAGTTAAAGACCAGCAGGGATGTCCTGACATATCAGTTGGGGATCAGAAGGGATTCATTTTTTCAAAGCATTGATGCCAGTTACACAACAACAACAAAACTTTTGAATTATCAGAAGTTTTTCTCATCCAGTTACTCTATCCCGAATTTGTCACCATCTGTGGTTTTTCTGAACATTGTTATTGAATACGGTGTATTTTCTAACCACTTTTAAAGATAACGACTTGTGTAACGACGCGTTCAGGGTTTCCCTCACACGGGTTTACATGTTAATGCGCTTTTTATATAAAACGAGGCCCAATTTGTTTGGAAGGATTTCTCCTTGGGTTAAGAATAAATTGACGTGATTTAAGTTGTTGGAAAAAACTTTTATGGGGTTTTGGTATGTTTAAAGAGCTGATTTGCATTATTATCACAGCTTTTGAGTGATAGATAAAAAAATCCACATGAGGTAATATAAAAAGCTTTTTTTGCTATAGCGTGTTGGAATTGAAATAAGTCGTAAGAAAAAGGCAAAACGTTTACAAATAGGTTCAGGTTTCCAGTCACAACAAATGAGATTGTGCTGTTATTGTAGACGAAAACATAAAGTGTAACACAAAAAACTTTATTAGAATTCTGTAGAAGCAATAGGCCTCTATGTATTGTACCTAATATAAGAACGCAAATGTAAGTCACAATATTGTGCTGAGGTCAATGTTGCGACGTTGGGCCTGCAGAGCTCCCGGGAGTCACCTTTATATCAAATGTATAAAGAAAAGATGTAATATGTTCAAAAAAGGAGCTCATGAGTTCATGACGTTGGTATCTTGCCATAGAAGGTCAGACGGATCAGATGATAAAAAGACATTGAAATCCAGGTACCTTCATTATAATTTTGTTGATCATTATCAGTAACTTGTAGCTTTTTGGTGGTATGAGGAACAGGGTGTAAAGTTCACTCATCCACCATAGAAAAGGGAGGATCCTCCGACCAGACGGGTGTCGTGTCTGGTGGGCAACTGCCCCACGGTTGATGTCGGGACGTTGTATATATGCTAGTTGCGTGGTAAACTCTGATTGCGCGATGCAGGTTTTGCGTGACGTCAGTGTGACGCGTTGTTCGTATGTGGCGATGTTGATTCCGCTACATCACTCCCCTCCGGAGACCGGAGGTCGATAGTGGGCTGAGTCGTGTATCTTGCGATGCTTGCCAGTGCCAGTAGAGGGGTTCCAGTGTGTTGGAACCGGGTGCCGCATAGTTCTCGGTGAGTCGGAACTGTCTGCGGTGATTCCCCAGTGAGTCGGGGTGGCGCTGCGTTATGCTCCAGTGCGTCGGATAAAGTACAGCGCCGGGTTGTGTTGTGGCTGACTGCTGGCGTCGACCAGGAGAGGCATGTTCTCTGCTTGTGGACCGGCCGAAAGTGCAGTGTGCTGTGCCAAGGTTGCTGATGAGGCTGTGGGTGATGACCAGAAATGCGCGTCCGCTGCATGCTGGTGGTCAGGATACCCGTTGAAGCCGTGGGTGCTGGCCGGCTGTGTGACTCGCCGCTCGAAAGCTTGAGGAAGTGATGATGATGATGATGATGACGTCACGCTGAAGTAGTTGCACGAAGGCTGCGCTGACGTTCATACTCGGGGTCACCAGTTTGGTGGTATGAGGAACAGGGTGTAAAGTTCACTCATCCATCATAGAAAAGGAAGGATCCTCCGACCAGACGGGTGTCGTGTCTGGTGGGCAACTGCCCCACGGTTGATGTCGGGACGTTGTATATATGCTAGTTGCGTGGTAATTAAACCAATAATTTTAAAACACAAACACGGTTTAAAACTATTAAAGTGAATCCACAAACAACCTAAATTATTACGCCATTAGATTCATAACTCACACGAGATAATTCTGAACTAGTAACACCACGCGTGAACTAGTAACACCACGCGTGAACTAGTAACACCACGCGTGAACTAGTAACACCACGCGTGAACTAGTAACACCACGCGTGAACTAGTAACACCACGCGTGAACTAGTAACACCACGCGTGAACTAGTAACACCACGCGTGAACTAGTAACACCACGCGTGAACTAGTAACACCACGCGTGAACTAGTAACACCACGCGTGAACGCCAAACAACGCACATAAACATAACATTACATCTCTAAATGAACGAGTTCATGCACCGGAACTATTTTATGGCTTGAATGGTAACTGTGATAACGTACATAGTATGTAGTATGTTTATTACGAGGATTAGCCAAGGGATTTTGGCGAGGAGTTCGATAGTGGTCGGTGCTTCACTGTACCAACTGATTTTTAAATACCTACTTCATCATCTCTATCCGTTTCGTCTTGTAACTAAACCATCAACTGCTAAAACTTCATATCCGAAGTTAAAAGTGGTTTTTCACTTCACAATATTCTCTAAGAGTAACGTTATGAATATCAAAGTAAAAGGAAATGAGGCGGTAATGCCGCGCTGACCTTTATAAATGTTGTTCAAAATTAAAGCTAGAGCCGTCCGTACCCGACGGCAGATAAGTACCACGGTACATATGTGGTAAATGCTAATGAAACTGTTCCAAATGAGCTACGAATTAAGATTGTAAATGAAGAAGCTGAACATGTCAAGGAGCTTGCATTATTAAATTAATTCGTTAATGTATTCAAGCACGTGCCGGAGATAAATAAAATGTTTTGAATTAATGTTGATGTGCTAATCATGTTGGATATAAACGAGGTTAATTCTATTTGGAAGAAGAAAACCAAATATCTAGTAGTCGCAAGCGCTACTGGTAAGCATAACGTCCTAGGTGCGGTCTCCGGGTCGGCCAAAATGTTATTGGGTTTTTCCATATGGTATTACCTAGTAGCAGCCCGTAGTCTGGATTTGTGTCCGGTTGATGACAATAAGTAGGGTCGGACCCTATAACATGGGACTTGAAACATATCTGGCTGTGGTTAAACTACGGCTTACACCTCTGGCTAACCCTTCGCGGAATACGGCCGTGATGTTATGTAATGAAAATGGTTTCTTACTTGATTAAAATATACGAGACACCAGAAACGTCGGAAAGCTTTTAAAACAAAGCAAAAAGATAATCAACGAGTGAAACTAGTTTCGATTCGACGAACAATATTCGCGTAAACGTCAGACATATTAAACAAACAACGTACATGAAAGCCAACAGTAAATCGCTCACAAACAACAAACTAACTTTTAGCTTTAGTTTCGAACTTATTTAGCGCTGATTCCGGAAATTGATGACTCAGTTAATTTACATTTTGGATTCAATCTCTTTGGCGCTTCAGAGGTAAATAAGATTATCTCACGCCGTTATTGGTTCATATTTTACAGAAGCCTGTTATTTCGTACCATCTGCGACGCCCTATCTCAACGGTTGGAAAGTTTTTGTGGAAAACATTATGTTGGTAAAACACGGCTACTCGTAAACACTTATTGTAAACACATGCGCCTCCTAGCGATCCCTAAACAGGTTGTGCTTGTGGTTCTATTGTGTACATTCTCTATGAAAAATTAAAAAAAAAACGTATCTTATGTATGTGATTAGTGGCGAGCATATTTTTTTCTGGCCTTATTAAATGCTAGTCAAAAGTGAGCCTTTTCCTGTGCCAATCTTACAATTCTCCCCGGATGAATAATAAGCAGTCTTAACATCCATAAGCTTAGTAACTACTACTAAGCTGCTGCCCATAAACTAAGCTCTGCATACATCAGAACTCTGTCCAACCTAAACAGCTACACCAAGTTTAGTCCGCGTCGCACCGCACCCTTCCCTGTAGTCTCCCGTCTGTTTCCACTACTACTGTCTTTAATAAAGTGGAGTTGGAAGAAACTTGCCTCGTTACTTGCTTGATGAATTTTAATGCAAAAAGGATCTTGGAAATTACTCCAATTAGACACTTTAAGATCCAAGCGAACGTTGATTAAGAAGTTAACGTAGTTTCAAATTGCACTCATGCGGTGGAGCCGCATTCTAATTCAATTGGAAATGGAGGAATAAATGTTTAGTAGTTTGCAAGGAAAGTTAGTTTTAATATTTAGTAGTGTGTTTTTGTTGACAGTTGGTACTTTTACAGAACTGTTAAACGTCTTGGCCTCTTTTTCGGCAAAAAGTGTTATAAAATTAAAGTAGAAGTTTTTTATTTGGAACAACAATAATTTGTTATAATTGCAATAGAAACGATGAAAGCTGCAAAAGTTAATAACTTTGTCGCAGATATCGAAATTAAACGTAGTACTATTCAAAATTAGCTGATGGTAACTGTTGTAACTGTTTTTATCATTCTACGCTCTACTTAAGACCCATTTGCAAATAATTCCACGCAAAAAGTTCAATGAAAAATGACCATTCGGACTCATTCAACGCACAATCACCAAAACAAAAGAGGATCCCCTTGTCATATGTCAGTGAGTGGTTTCTTTTGTGGCAGGCTTCGCTAACCGAGTGAGAAATTGTCGTCGCCTTCCATCAAATCGTCTTTACACCGTGTCTCTATTGAAGCTGGCTTCAAAGCCTCTAACGTGGCCCGTCGGCTCACCGCCCTTTATTTATGGGTTTTTAGGTACCTCGACAACTTTGATGTGGTCCCGACGATGATCAAGACGGTTTTGTCTGTGTAGATGATGTTGTCGGTTTTTAGTCACAAAATAAACTCATTACTGAATTTGCTGATTTTGTGTTTAGAAGGAAAAAAGGGACGTAAATTGAAATAGATGGCAAAATTAAAACCAGAAGTCAACCATCACAGGATTGTATGGTTGAATGTATAAGGCAAGGCATGGCTTTACAAACTTCGATACGCTGCGCTGTACAGAATATTAGTTGTGCAAATTAAAAATCCTTTTAGCAATTTGTAACCTTTTTGACACTGTAAAAACTATCAACGTCCCTTACAACAGTTACTGCTAAGTCCCAAAGCAAAACCTAAAACAAAGATAATAAATTTTCCGACGAAGTTTTACCCAATTGAATAAGCCAAACCTTCCAGAGAGTCTCTAGGTACCAATGCGCAGAAAATTGAAAAACCTAAAGGCAAATAGGTAAGACAGATGGGCGAGGCGCCTCCGACTCCGAGAGAAGACACCGAGAGGCGATTTGTCAAAGGGAGATTACTCAACTGGGAGCTCCCAGATTGGATGTGTGCCTAGGAACGCCAGGGAACCGTTTCAGTAGAATTCTAAAAGGTTTACACAGCTGCTGTTACTCGATGCCGTCAGGATGAAAGTAATTTTTTCTTACTTACAGCTTTATTGAGACGAAGGTTGTGTTGGCATACTTTTGCTGTTTAGCCTAACTGTTTTGACATTCATTTTCTGGACTCGGCTGATCACTTTTATTTGTTTTTTTTTCCTCTAACGCTCTCGCTGAATCATCAATAATGTTTCAGAGTTCCCTCATTTCTTATGCTAGTTCTCGCAACTTAAGTCAGATTGCCAACAACAACACCGCATCATCTAAATACACGAACAATGGTGTCAGATAACAAACTGAATCACCTTTCCACCATTAAAATAACAATAATTTGGTCCCTCTTAACATGCTCGTTTGCGTACGTCCTGAATGTTGCTTTAATGTTGAGTAATAAGGGTAATATTGTATTGTCTGGAGTGCAGAAGTTATGTTGTCAACCGGTTCAAAGACGCATTGTAAAGGGATTTGAATTCACGATCAGTTTCCGTCGCTCGGAAACGTTTGATGGTATTAAAAGTTGTTGTCAAGTGTATCAGGAGTTGAAATACCTCGGCTTGCTGGTTAATACTGTTGAACGACATCAGAAGAGAATATTATAGCTAAGATTTATTTACTGTGCAGTAAACGTTGTGTAGGTACTAAGATTTGAAATCAACTTTGAATAAGTACAAACGTCAGGCCAGCAAACGCTGAAATTAATTATATCCAACAGTTATTTCAAAATGATTTATTATCTGATCCCTGACTATACTTGAACATCATCGTAGCAACATAGCTGTGTATCCATGTAGTCTGTGCACTGAATACAATACAACAGACTAGTAACAAAGCGCGGCGCAAATGAAGCGAGACAATTGAAAACTGATGAAATGCGATTGAAAAGTGAATGGAATACGGCGAACAGAACAAACAACGCGGCCGGTTAGTGGACGCTCCCGCCCCGCGCACGCCCTGCGGACGCCCCGCTCACGCCCCGTCCACACCCCGCACTAAGAGAATGCTCCCCTAATCTAGGCCACTGGGCGATCCATTATTCCATTTAACGACAACTTCAGCAATACTCGATTATTTTTCAAACGTCAAGAATATTGTGCTTTGACTTCGAAATATTTTCTCTCTCAGTTGCCTTCACAAGTTATTAAATGTTTGTTGTTTAAATACCTTTGAGTGAAAGCTTTACAAAGTAAATAACTAACATTTTTGACTGTCAGTTTAAGCTATGAGGGAAGTTAACAAGGTTTGGAGTGAAGAAGGTTTCTGTTTGATAGTTTACGTGCTCTGAGAGTTGAGCCCTCGGGAGGGATTGTCGAGCTACCTGGCACGTCGGGAGGTGGGAGGGTACGGATGGACTATGTTGTAAAATAATCTAGTTGACCACGTGCAAAGACCCATTATAATGTCAAGTCCTTTGTTGTCTAACAACGTTATTCTTAGCTTTATGATTTCGTAATGTATATTTCTTTTCTCGTAAAATATGGTCAATTCATAAACCCTTTTTGCTGAAACGCTATATTAGTAAGAACTAGGTTTTGCCCGCGGCTTCGCCCGCGTGGAGGTCGGAAAATATCCCACGGGAACGTACTATCTAGCGATGATCGCGTACCGAATAGGCGCCGCCGTCAACCATCATTATTTTGTTACGTGTAATTTTGAATCTGTGATACTTATTTTTTAAAGTACCTATTCATTTAAATGATATTATGATCTGAAGGCATAATTTAAACTAAATTAAATGCACAATTTAAATAACATATTTTATTGGATAAGGATTAATAAAATAGCTTCGGTTATAACAATAAATTTTTTATCGAATTCTGAAAGATAAAAATGGTTTCTGTGGGTCATCCTTAGAAGATAGACATATTAGAAAGAAAGAAATACTATCGCGGAGTTTTTTGTTGAACCTTTTAAGACTCAGATATATGCCAGTGACCTTGAGTGGTTAGCTTGCGTGTTCTGTACTGAACTCACGCAACGCGTCGTACGTTCAGCCAGTAATAGGACTCGCCCATCAAGGAGCGCTATCACCAATTTGACGCATTATTAATTTATTATACACAAAACAAAAGGTATTTTAATAAAACGCGTATACTAAAAGATCAATAATTAAATTATCTGTAAATTTATGAAGGTTTAAAAAAAATACGCTTGGTAGATGTTGCGCCATTCTCAGTTTTTTATCCGCGTTCGACATAACTTTACAAATTAATTTCACTATGTAATATAAACATAATCTAAAATATTCATATACTAATTTATTGAGAAAATGCTCTAATTTAACATATATTTTTTTCAAATCATTAACACTACTCGTTTAGACGTGATCTTCAGTATAAAATCGGTTATCGTCGCCTTAGGTTACAATTTGTTAAATTGTTAACACGTTTGTAATGACTGAAGTTATTGTTAAGTTACTAAAGCACTTGATACATGTCTACCAGCTTTAAGATATACAAAACTTTTCTTATTACATACACACACAACCACCACGCTTTGGATAATCTCACAAAATATGTTTAGGCAGATTTATTTGTTTTTCTCCCCCTTGTAACAGTTTATCTTCTACTTGATAAAAAATCTTAAATTAATTCACTGACACAACGCACAACCTAAATCACTGCGGCTAAGATGAAATTTCGCACAAGAGTTCCATAAACAGGTTGGTCCAAATAGTGAAGTCATAAAAAAAAATCCTCATGCCCGTGGTATCATATTCATTATTCCGAGATTCTTGATAGTTTCCGAGTTGTAATATATTTTTTATATTTCTTGAAAAATGTATGTATACACATACCAAATTACAGCTTTCTAGTACGAAGAGTCTCTGAGCTAACCTGGGGACAGACAGACGGACATGGCGAAACTATAAGGGTTTCTTGTTGACTACGGAACCCTGAAAAGGAGGAATTTACGTCCGAGTCATACATAATCGTTACATACTAGTTACTACTTCAAATATATTTTTTTATCAGGGTGATAATGAAAGTTAGCACTAAGATAAAAGTTCGTATGGAAGTTCGTTATTTTTACCAATGGGAAGTCCCATCGACAGCTTGTAATATAAGTTAAAAATAATTTTATTTATTTAAGTCGGTGATCCATGTATAAGTTAGTATACTTAAAACATAATTATGATAGTAACCAAATATTAAAATAAATGCCTCAATAATACCCACTACTACTATAACTCAAATTGTAGTACATAAAATCAAATTGTAAAATAAATTAAGAAGTTAAATCACAATCATCTTTAAAGGTATTCATTAAGGAATGGTATAATTCCTTGAGCGTAGCCCTTCGTATTTTTCCTTTACAAAGCATTATGTACAATGTGCACCTAGATAAGACAGTCTGTAATCACGGCACTTTGAAAAAAGCCACTATATTAATAATAATTCCTATTTAGTATAATAAACGGGTGGGTCTACGATGTCCCTGAGCTGGCGGCCAAGATTGGACTTCGTGTACCGTCTGTGTTTCTTCGGAGACCTCATCTCCTTCTTGTACCTATTGTGAAAACTGTCTATAGGCAAAATACATACATTTTAAGAGCATGTAGAATGTTTAATAAGGTGTGCCGGGATGTTGAGCTTGATTTATTCACAAATAGTGTTCAGAAATTTAAAAAAATGTTAAGTATCTTTTTCTTTGAAGAGTAACATTGTTGCGTAATGTATTTTATTTTTGTTGATTCTCTTCAGTTGTTTCTATCTTTAACTCTAACGCTGTTTTTACTGTTTAGTCAATTTCATACATAAGTTTTTATAAGTGAAAACTTGTAATTGGCTTTCTACTACATATAACTTCTGACTACTCGAATGTATTAGCTGTAAGTTTTCTTAAAATTAATCAAATAAAATACAATAATCGCCATGTTTGCAGCCTATAGTTGCTGATTGTAGCGGTCTAGTGAGAGGCCGTTGTATATTGTCTATGCAATCTTCATATTCTGTTAGATGGACTAAGTATTGTATAGCTCATTCCTCTGGATTTTTTTTAGACTTGAGCTGGACATATTACCAGTGCTTCTATCCGGAAGCACAAGCTCAAGAATTCTATAAACATAATCGTATTTACAAAAATTTATAGTCTTATATTCAGAAGTTCGATACGGCATAAACATAGAGCAACGAGCAACAGTTGAATGTTTTTGTCGCGGCCGCGACTAGGCATAATATCTAGATATGGTTTTTTAATAGAGTGTGTGAGCAGTGGTGGCCCAGTGGTAACAGACTACAGGCACTATACTTTGTATACTTTGTAAATTATTCTTAAATTATATTTAGATCCATAGGAAAAAAACGTAGTGTCAAAAAACCAATCTACTTATCGAAGTTCTTACTAAAAAGTGGTGATGGAAAAACTTAGAACTTGACAATATATCAACAAGTAAATGAACCTAATTTGAAGGAACCTAATGGAAGTTTGGCATCGTTATTATTTTATTATATTTTTTTTTTTTTAAAACAGGTTTTTGTTCGACTTGTTTCGAAGGATTTATTTTTACTTAGATATTAACAAGGTCCTGATGTGTCCTTCTCATTTATTTATTGTTTTTTTACAGTTTTCACTATAATCACACTATATTATTTTATATCTGACACAAATTTATTTTATTTATTTATGTATGCAGTATAAAACTGATTCACATCCGTCACCTCATACTTCAGGTCCAGTTGAAAACCAGCGTCAGGCACTAGTTGTCTGGCATTTATGCTGAACTGGGCCTTTTTGGCGCAGCCGTGAGGCACACTTACCCGCTAATTTCTTACATCGCACTTTACACTATTTACTTGTTTTTTATTTTTTATTTTTACATGCTGTACTTATGTTATATTGTGTGCCTTAGTCTGTGCTGAATAAATGTATTTTCTTTCTTCTTTCTTTCTTTCTAATTTAGTTTACAGATTAACAATCAATCCAGCTTCTTTCCCGGAAAATGTAAACCAGAAATAAATGCTAGTTTCTCACAGTTGACCCCACTGACTTACTATCACTATTTATACCTATCTAAATCCCATTGTAGTCTATATTTTAAAGCCAGACAAATAAAACCGCGCCACATGCCATCAATCTTTGCGCCGGTGAGTAATGATCCTTACTGCAAACTGCAGATAATGCGCTGCATCAGACTGCAGAGTTGCAGCTCATTGTGTGCTGGGACGGGTGCAGGCAGCAGCTATTGTGTGCCGGGTTAGAAGCTAACCGTGTTCTAAGATTGAAAAGCTTTATTGTACTTACTGTGGGAAGTTGGAGGTTAATATGTGGAGGAAAGTTTGAAAGTTATCAAAAAAATTGGCGTATATTCATAGCAGTAGTCTTCTTAGTAAATTAATTTTGTAGTCTTTTCTAAGTGTAGAAATCGTTTTACACACGCGTTTTTGAACACACCCGTGTAAGTTTGTAGATAAATACTTCCAGATAAGAGTTCATCTTGTGGCACTAAACTTGTGCTGTACGCGGTCGCCACTCCACAACCTTTCAGACCCATCAGCCACCTGTTGTGCGAGCAATGTGTGCCCACTTCCACTTAAAGGCTTCTACATACCAGCGCGACTTGTCGCGCGACGCGACACGGCACAAAAACCCCGCGTGTTGCGGGACGAGCGGTGCCTTTGTGTCGTGTCGCGTCGCGCGACAAGTCGCCCCGGTATGTAGAAGCCTTATGTCGGCCAATTCTTCGGGCTATCATCGGTTACCTAGGTCTTTACAATTTCATGTATTATTAGCCTACCTGCTAGACTTGCCAACCATAACTTACGTCACCTGAACGAGACCTCCTTTGCGAAAATTGTTTGTATTAAAAAAAATCCCATAAACTTTAAAGAAAAATATCAAAGCGTACCTATGTAAAAAGAGACAGAACCTTTCAAAAAATCAAAACAAACACGCGCTTACCTCACTTGAAACAAAAACACAAACATTTTAACACAAATCCCTTAAAATTAAAAAAGTTTAAGAAATGACCACCTTATCTGCACATTTTACCGAATAATTTGCAAATGGGTCCCTCCCGGTAAAGACTCCTTATAATTTATCTTTTATATCGGATCAGTCATGAATGTTGAGCTATTAGTCAATTAGGATCGCTCCCCGCTTGCCGAGGAAGAGATAACATGGCGATATTATTGGGTTAACTTGTTATATTACACACATTACGTTATTTTGTTTATCGCCGCTTAATTATAACGGTCTTTTGGTTGCCTCGTTAAGGTTATCGGAAAATGATGAGGGTTTATCAACTAAGCATTGAAAGTTATTTTACTTTTAGCGGCGGTTTCTGACAGCCTTTTATTATTTCAAGTTAATACACCTACTGCAAGCCTGACCTTCGATTCCCTTGCTCACCTATTAATTGTTATTAAGCTATTCTGATAGCGTAAGATGCCTATATAAGACCACCAATATCAATAGATTTACAACGCATATAACAAATAATTGATAAGAATTTTGGGAACTGGTATTGTAACTAAAGATATCGTTCTACATCTCTCTACCTAAATACCTTCCTATTCCTTGACGCGCTCGGATACGAGTCATTAAAACCTGCAATCTTTCATCTCAAAAGCAAGAAAAACACTTACAAACCGTTTTCCTTACTTCTGAAGCGTCAAAGAAAAAGGTTACTGAAATTGAAAGAAGTTTATTGGTAAATTTATCTTAAGTTTATCTTAATTGGGGCTCATTGCGACCCGCCCGAGCGCCCGAGTGGCTGCCTCCAAAGAGACGCTCAATTTCCGATCAGTCTTCACTCTGCCGATCGCTCCGCTAGATAAATATTGCGTCAAATTAGCCGATACGCGTCCTGATTGGTCGCGCGATAGTTCGATATGAGTCCTGATTGGCCGCGACGACGTCTTGCGGTAGTGGCGCCCCCAATATTGGGTGTATTGGCTTTATAATTGATGTGTCATTGGCTGCGGTGATCAGTTTGCGTCTGACATGTGGTATGAAGGAAATGTGGTTGACATGAGAAATTAAGGACCTGTTACTGACCACTGACTACTTGCTTTGAAGGTTTGGTAGCTTGAGTTCCGTGCCGCCCGCAGAGACATTTGAAACTTTTATACTATTTCTCGAAAAACATATCGTTTTATAGAATACTAGCTGTGCCCCGCTATTTCACCCGCGTAAGTCACGATCCCGTGCGAATATCGGGATAAAAAGTAGCCTATATGTTAATCCAGGATGTCAGCTACCTCCATACAAAATGTTATCAAAATTAGTTCAGCCGTTTGAGCGTGAAGAAGTATCAAATACACTCTCACAAACTTTCGCCTTTATAATATAGTGTGAGAATAGAATAGAATACTCAAAATCAAAAGTCATTTATTCAAACTAGGCTGAGAATCAGCACTTTTCGAAAGTCAAAAATTACATGAGACAGTCCCCCAAAAACGCCCACCCTTCACCACTTCCTAGTGCTTTAGCTGGAAAGAAGAAGTGGCGCAACAAACTCCCTAGCAGCACAGCTGTCTGTTGATGATGATACTCTTTATTATGTACACCATACAAAATACAGATATAAATGTTGAATATTTTTATGATCACTTTTCTAACGTGTTTGTGAATCCCACAAGGAACTTAGTATAACATTCAATTATTCAAAGCACCATAACGACAGTTTAGAAATGCTCCAAACACTTTAACAACGATACCAGAATACTACCAACCCACTATCTACTATTGTTTTATTCCAAAGTCCTCCAGGGAGGCAAGTAGTGCACCTTCCGAGATATAATCTCAATACATAATATGTATGCGATGCATTCTCTGTCGCACTCAACTCGACTCGTCTCATATTCATGATATTATTTTAAAATTGAAATAACAGAAGCTATTTTACTGCGCTACGTGAGACTTCTATATTAAGATTAATTAAAAAAGAGAGAAGACAAAGCATTCGCTTGGGATTGCATCGGAGAACAATCTACAATATTTTCTTTGTATTACGAGGTATTTTCTTTCTTTGCGTTTTAAATATGATATTGCAATTATGTATTTTGTTTTCTTTTTTGTAAGAAGGCTTTTCTGAATCAGCTTTGTTGTGAATAATGTGCCTGGAATAAAAATACAAAGGATAAAATCGAGAGATTATTTTCTAGAGTTGTAGAGTAACAACATGAATGTATTATAATTAATTAAGTAAGTATAACATTTTCAATTCATACTGAGTAGGTACCTATGTAAACAACAATATGATTTACATTACTAAACAACAATATGATTTACATTTTAATTAATTGGTCATCATAGATGAATGTTTCATGTTATTGTTATGCTATTAATATTTTTTTTTTTAATACTTTATGTTATGTGTTAGATTATTTTGTATGCAGATTAATAAAATGTATTTACTATCTTTAATCAATATCACTGGAGGAAAATTACTACTACTTTACTTTTAAACTTACTTTACTTTAAAAAAAAAATAATAATAATATTGTTATAATTATAATTCAATTCTATTATTTATATAAATTATATTATTTTGAAAATTTTGCATGGCGAAGGTAAAATTACATGTTATCTACCTATAAGTACCTACATTATAAGCAAACTAATTATTTATATTTCGAGTTTAAAGTATGTAACATAAATGGTATACCTACGTACAAAAGTTTGACAAATTATACAACGATACATAATATGACGAGACAATTTCAAAAAGCCAATTTTCTCCACATCCATTTTACTTTCAAATTCTTGAATTCTCAAACTTCAACGATTCTCTCATATTCCTTCGTCGGATCGTATATTACAATATGACGGGGCGAATGATTGCCGTTGCCGCGAATCTTATTGTAGAGCCGACAGCATCGGATGTGTTGCTGCGTTCTGTCGGAGAACGAACTGGCTCGTCGCGTCGGTCTGAACAATGCATATTTCATGGATCTTGACGGAGGGTGTAAACATTGCGTTCTGCTGTCGACCCCATGTTTGGATTTAAATAAATAACTAGAAATATTGGTCTATAGTAGAGAATTAGGGAACTTGGTTTCGTGAAAAGTTTTTAATTTACCTTTCAAACTAACGTATGCATTAGACAAAGGTTCAAAAACGCTAAGTGTCCCGGTGACTGCATCCGCATGGAAGCCGGAAAGCCACAAACTCGTCGTTTTGCAAGTTAACTGTTTTTATCCATTCTAAATTTTAATACTATAACGTTTAGCTGAATATCAAACAGACCGTGTATACGTACAAAGTTTCGTCAGCGTATTTCTCTAATAGAACATAGACCACGAACAATTTTAACGGTTTCGTATATCAAGCCAAAGTAAGCACGAGTTGCGATGCCTGGCGTTAAAAATATTAATTCATTCATCATTCATTTCAGCCGAAAGACGTCCACTGCTGGACATAGGCGTCCCCCAAGCACCGCCACTTCGACTGGTTCTGTGCTTCCCGCATCCAGCGGATACCTGCGGCCTTCACAAGGTCATCGGTCCACCTTGTAGGAGGCCTTCCAACGCTACATCTTCCGGTACGCGGCCGCCACTACAGAACCTTTCGGCCCCTTCGGCCATCAGTTCTGCAAGCAATGTGCCCTGCCCACTGCTACTTAAGCTTGGCAATTCTTCGGGCTATGTCGGTTACCGTGGTTCGCCTGCGGATCTCTTCATTTCTGATTCGATCACGTAGGGAAACTCCAAGCATAGCCCTCTCCATTGCCCTTTGGGTGACTTTTAGCCTTGTTAAAAATATGCAAATACATAAATGTGCTATTTTATCGCAACTGAAGGCGCTCGGTGGTCCCTCTCTGAGTACATTATTTATCACCGCAGTGTTATAACTACTAGATATATTTTAATCCTATACCTACTACACTTCTACAGGTTTTACGACATGATGGCGTGGCAATAATACGGTCTTTATTAGCAATATTTTATATTACTTACTCTTAACTTTACAAATGATTTACTCTTGTAAAGCAAATAAGAATAAGTAAAGTCTTTACATTATCTAATTTAATGGAAATTCACAAGATTTACAAAACGTCATCGGAAATTAACCGAGTCGGATTGAAGCGTGTTTAATTCCATACCCACCACACGGAACATCCACCTTTATCTCGTCCACATAATGTCTATAATGATATAATCCATATTTTGAACACCAAGCGCAGGCGCTGCGTGGAGGTATAATTAAGTTATTCAACCATGTAATATGTTGTGACGGAGAATACATAGGTTATATGATGTGATCACGCACTGAAAGTTATATGATGTGATCACGCACTGAAAGGCAACGTCATATGAAAACCACAGGATTTTGTCTTCAAACGATGTGTGCTCGGTCACTTGGGTTACTTTTATGTTATAATTATCATTGTTAACTTGTTAAATAAGAGAAGGATGTTATAATTATGATTCAGGAACATAATTGTTTACGCTAATTTAGTATGAGCGCAAACGGCCATATCATAACTATTCATAACACATCATCACGTTCAGTGCCGGGAGCCCTCCTGGAGGGTTTACTTAAGTCGCATATGGGATTATGGGATGCCGGGAGCCATCGCGGAGGGCTCATTTTAAATATCCGTTTTTCTTAGCGAATACAGCATTATAAATTGTGAAAATAAAACCAGTTGTATATTTTCCAAGATTTAATAGTATACTCGTTGGTTTTCAAATACCTACAAGCATTTTAATTTTTTTATTTATATTTTTATTTTCATTATTAATTGCTGTAAGTATGGCAGCATGGCGTATGAGCTCTACGAAAACTGGGTGGAGTCGAAAGTGATAAACGTTATAATTCAAAATAAATAATTTTATTGAAGTCCAACTCTATATGTATGTATAAGCCCGAACAAAAGGACCAGTTTCATCTGAAAACCTTACACATACCTACGCTCACACACAGACTGTGCACGAGTCAAACTATGCAGTCAAAATGAAATATCGGAAGGATTCCAATTACTGGATCGAATAAAACACGCCGGAAGTTATTCAAAATATATTTAACGGATCGTCGAGATTGTAGCCATGATGTAATTGCGAAATACCGGAGTCGGTGGCACGTCGCGAGTGTGCGCCGAACATTACGCCGCGCACAATGAACGCCTCGCTCAATAACGTAGGCACGTAAGACCGGCCGCGCGCCGGCGAATGAATGCGATTGTACAGGAATTTAAATGGTGTTGCAATTGTTCCGAGTAGATGTAGGCTTTAGTTTGAAGAGTTTAAAGTATGCGAGGTGTTCCTGTTTGCTTTGCAATGAAAATACCTGCAGTGTTTGTATTTTGCAAATAGTTTCTTTGACTTTGAATATTCTTTTACAGTACTTTCATATCGGATTTATAGTGGCTATTTCATTCTTGAATGAAATGGTAACCTGGTTCTGAGTGCGACAGGACAGTATTAGATTCTAGCAAAAACAATTTTAAAAAAATATGTCGTATTGTAGACTTCACCACTTGTGTCCCATCGCCGTGTCTTTTTTAGGGTTCCGTACCCAAAGGGTAAAACGGGATCCCTATTACTAAGGCTCCGCCGCGCGCCGTTTGTCTGTCTGTCTGTCCGTCTGTCACCAGGCTGTATCTCATGAACCGTGATAGTTAGACAGTTGAAATTTTCACAGATGATGTATTTCTGTTGTCGCTATAACAACAAATACTAAAAAACAGAATAAAATAAATATTTAAGGGGGCTCCCATACAACAAACGTGTTTTTTTGCTTGTTTTTGCTCTATAACGGCAACAGGTTTGAAATATTCACAGAATCTTTAGTTATATATTCACGTCCGACTCGAACTTGGCCAGTTTTTTATTTTCGTTTACTCAACTAATTTTTGAGTAAATAAATAATTGTTTCATAGTTTGCAATAAATGACAAGCGTTGTGTCATCGCGCTTCCCTTTCTTTTATATGCAGTCTGACAGTGAGAGCGGTTTACCTATTGTCAGTGTCTTAATGAGTAATAGTCGACCAACTTACATTTGCAGTTGGAGAATTGACCGTGACGTATACCGATGTATAGGAGAACATGTTTTTCAACTACAATGTTAAGTTTGTTTTTGGGATAAATTCATCCCAACTACGGAACTCTTCATTGTGCATGGTCCGACCCCCATTTGGCCGATTTTTTATTCATAGAATTGGTTCTGAGGGATTCTGATTAAAAGATGTCGACTTTTACGTTATATCTTGAGCACAAATAATACCCTTTTAAGTAGCACTGTCGTTACTATATTGATTTTATGTTATTAAAGAAAATATACTCAGTTAAAAGTTGCCTTTGCCTTCATCTATATCTAGGCTATATATAGGCTATGTAACATCACGCTACGACCAAAAGGAGCGGTGTATCGATGAAAAATGTTTCAAAAACGGGGAAAAATAGTCTTTTTGAGAGCTTCCGTTGCGTACGCTGCGTAAACGATTAAAGTTACGCAAAAATCATGTATGACGGAATTGTTCCCCTTTAAAAGTCCGCGACAGCATAATATGTCTATCTTTTAAGAATGACTCACTATAACCTTTATATTATGGTAATCAAATTTGTTCTAAAATAATGCATTATTTGCGAATGTGTTTTTATAAACATGATATTAATAATTATTCATCACAAGTATTTAATATTGAATAAAATTGCCCTTGACATCATATGATTTCAATGAATATCTTAGGAGATAGATCATATAGTTTTAAAATAGTCACGCTAAAATTATAAAGGCGAAAGTTTGTGACTGTATGTGTTTGTTACTTCTTCACGCTCAAACGGCTGGTCCTATTTTGATAAAATTTTGTATAGAGGTAGCTGACACCCTGGATTAACATAAACAGATTACTTTTTATCCCGATATTCCCACGGGATCGAAACTTATGCGGGTGAAACCGCGGGGCGCTGCTAGTCCTTGATAAAATGTATTATGAAGTATAAAAAGAAAATACAGTGGTAAAGCCTTTTGACACTAAATTGTTTGTTGAACAAAACTGGCCTTTGTCTCATTAAAGAGCACCATTTGTCACGTCTTCGTGGCACCAACAGTGGCTAGTTTTATTTATTACCTCGACCGCAGCCTCCAAGTAAATGTGAAATAAGAAAAGCCCGTCTCATAGGGTCCGCAGTCCGGAGTTCAAAGGGCCTCTAAAAGTTTGCGCTAACTTTGTTTGTTTACTTAGGACACACTTCCCGAGACTTCGCATCACAGTCTCTTGCCAATTTGATTCCGGCTATTACCGAGTTTCCAATTATTTATGAAATACCTACCAATTATGCCATATTTTTTCAATTAAAAAACAGGACTAAAGCTTTATTTTCCCTTGAGCTTAAAATAGACATCTTGTTAGTTTCGCAACTTCTCTCGCCTTACGAAGAAGTGAATTGAAATTTTGTGTTTCTATTTTATTTTATTAGCGCTCCACGGACGGGAGATGCATTTTAGAAGAATCCATTAACTGCAGGGAAACTTGTGCTCTCATAGAGATATTCTACTAAAACATGTTTGTAATGTGTGCAGCAGTGTGAAGTTAATTGAAACAAGTTAGTACATTTATAGAGAGCTATTTATTTTACAATCAGCAGAGAGTTGCTTAAGACAAGTATAAACTTACATTCGTATCATATCGTCTTTGCTCATCAGCATGACGTCCTTGTAGGACCAGCGGACGAGCATGTCGCTGTCCAGGTACGTGAGGTCGTCCCTCTTCATCACCATGTCGGACATGTCCACGTCCTTGATGGTGTTGGACAGGCCCAGGTCCTTTCTGAACACCAGCACGTCGGTGAACTTCATGTTACGGGTAAAGAAGTTGGTCATGTCGATCCTCCTGTCGAAGGGGAAACCTAGCGGCATCGTGTCGAAACAAACGCTCCAGCGACAAGTCCTGCGCTCCTTCATGATGGTCAGGTCAACGTAGGGCAGCACCAGGTTGGTCTTCACAGGGGTGATGATCACGAACATCTGCAGAGGCATACCGCCACGACGACCCAGAGGCAGGAGAAGCCTGTGCGGGAAACCAACGCGTGTCTTGAACCACCAGCTCTCAACGTCAACGGTCTTGCTGATCATGCCAACTGTGTCTACCATGTTGTTGAGGAGGCGGCGGGTCCACGGCCTCTGTTCGATGACGCCGTGCATCTCAAGAGAGTTGCGGACGATGGTGTTCTTGCCAGTCTCCATTTTGTACTTGAAGGTGTCGATCTCAACCATGTCGTGGCGTTTGTCGTTGACGCTCATGAGGCGGCCAATGCAGTCGTATTTGGGACCTATGAAGATACGGACGACAGCGTCGACTGTCTTCTCAGAGGTGACATCAACGGTGATCTTGAAGGGGTGGTGGTTGAGGCGGCGCATGCGTGCAACCATGAGCAGGTCGGAACGCTTCTTTTTCAACTCAACGTCGTCGAGGAAAATGGCGTTGGTTATGTCCATGTCGTACTCATCCATGAAGGTGACGAGTTTGTCGGTCGTAAAGCGGTCGACCTTGACGCCGGGGAAGTCGAAGTCGTCGCGGGTGTACTTAGGCAGCATCTTCTTGAAGAGCAAGAAGGTGTCGGTCACGCGCTTCATCAGCCTCCAGAAGACAGGGTCGCGCAGACAGGTTGAGTACATGTCCAAAGCGGTGGGCACGTACGTGTACCTGTTGAAAGTGATGTTATTATAAAATTACTGTACGGAACAACAAAAAACTTATCTATCTATGAGAGTGAGAGGTAGAGTTGGGTAAGAGTCCACTAATTATTTATTGACTACTTAAAAAAAATCGCTCTTATAAATTGGGATAAGGGCAAGAAAATGATGATACTCTCCAGAGTGTCTGAAAAGGGTTGCAACTTAGCAAACGAAGTCGCAAGCAAAGTCTTATTATTCATATTCTTGTCGAGTCAGCGGTGTCATGATACTTACTTGTCAAAGTTGTACACGTTGTAGCTGAGCATTTTCTTCATCAAGTGCATCATGTGCAAGAACTTGGCGTCGTCGCCGACCAGTCCCATACCGCCCAGTACAAGCCTTGCCAGGTTCTCAATGTCCTCAGTCTTCTTCAGGCTGATAATAGTTCCGTCGCGCTTCAGAAAACAATATCATTGAGTAAAGTTTCATTGAGATGAGAACAAGATTAAAATATTTGAACATATTATCTTAAAGGATACTTACGCGCTCAATCTTGCCAGTAAGGATTCCGTCGCGGAGCATCCTCTCAACATCATCTAACAACCGCTTCCACTTGAGGTTGTCTTTAGTCAGAACGATCTGGTTGTTGCTGCGCACGGGCATCTCGTCTCCAGTGTGGAGGCGGATCTTGGGCCAGTAGCCAGTCTTGAGGGGCTCGTTCCACATCATGGTCTTGATGTCGCACATCTCGTGGGTGAGACGCTCCAGCCTGAGCCTGGCCAGCAGTTGCATGTAGGCGTAGCTCATGATCTCTCCGCGGCGCTCCTTGTTCACGGTGTACATATCGTCGGTCATCCAGAAGGGGTAGCTCATGTGCAGGTAATACATGTAAGTGTTGAGGTCGATGTCCTCGGTGAAGTAAGAGATGCGGTCGTCCTCAGTAAGTGTGCGGCGGACTCCCTTGCGCCAGTCAATCACGACCAGGTTTTTGTCGGTCACCTTGATGCCGTAGTAGTCCAGCATGACGGGGTCAGTGACTGCCTTGGTCATCTTCATCATGAAGGCCTTATTGATGACATGGCTATCGACGAAGAAGTAGGGGTAGATTTCATAGGGGGCAGGGAGGGTGATGCCGCGGCAGTCTGTCCTGTGGAACACGCAGGCGGTGAGGGCATACACGAACATGCCTCCGTTGATGCGCTCCCTCAGCCAGCACGCGGTTCTGATGAATACGTCGAAGTCCTTGGCGAAGAACAGGATCTTGAAGACCTTGACGGCCTGCTCGATGTGCAGCTCGTTGGTGTGGACGAATACCTCACCACGGGGGAGCATGCCCATCTTGAAGGTGTCGATGAACTTCTTCACGACATCTGTCTTCTGCAATATCACAATGAATTATTAGTATAAATCCACATGGCAAATAGTATGGTTAGTCTGATAAAGTAAATGAGTCTTACCAAGTACTTGTCCAAGTTCTCTTCGAGGACCCACTCCCTGGCGACGTCCCGTATGTCGTCGTACATGGTCGGCTGCAGGATGTGGTTCAGGAGCTTCAAGATGCAGAGCTCCTTCATCTTTATGTCCATCGTTACTGTTGAAACAATTAAACTTTTAGTCTTTCACGAGTCTGGGAACGTTTTGTTTTTTGTTCAGATTCTGATTCTATTATTTGCAAAAACATTGTGTAGATAATATTACATGGCAAGCTTATTATAGGTGTTACAAGGTATTTATTGGCTCAACATGTTTGACCATGGCTGGTGTATAAATTAGGTCGGAAGACAATTAGATTATTATTATTATTATTACAACAAGATTTAATAATAAAGATACAAAAAAAAAACTTTATCTTTAAAAAATAATAATATAAATAAATAAACAATTAATAATATTAAATAAATAGATTAGGTCAATAATCATGCGATTCAAAATATAATAAATTTAAGGAAGTATCATCAGAGCGATATATCTAATGTCAATTTGGATTGCGAAGTCTTGTTTCAATTCTGTTTTTCAGGTCTTTATTGTTGTGGCATTTCTTAATTCTGTTTAGGAAAATGCTTCGTGATCTTATGACTTGTTTGGAATACTTTGACTAGTTTAGAAGCATTTGAAACCCTTCTTTGCCCTGTCTTAATTCGATTAATATTTTACAGATTATGGCAGTAAAAGTGAATTTGAAAAGAACATAAGAAATGTTTATCATAATATGCATCTTCTGTTAGGCCCTACAATCAAATGTTCATTATTAAACTGACTAAATGAATACAAAATAATTTAGGTTGAAAAATGGTAAAGTTGAAACTCACCCATGTTGTCCTTGCCAATAAACACTGTAGTGTCATCTTTGATGACGGTGGCCGTAGCCACGGCCACAGCGGCCAATACCAGGAGTACTCTCATGTTTGCTGCCGCTCCACAACTGTGCCCATCTCACCTCACACCCCTTATTTATACCCAATCGCACTATTTGTCTCACTATCACCGCGCGCGTCATTATCAATTGTTGTTCTTTTCGTGATAACCTCTTGAGAGGTCTGATGTCATACACCGGTGCTCAGAGGCAGGTCAGGATGTTTTCCGAACCCTCCTTGTGAGGGTATCGGAGGGGAGCGAAGGCACGTCGCTAAAATTACCCTCATTTGCTCTAAAACAGGAGCTTTAGGTCGTAAGAAGAACCACATCGCGACCGGATGAAGGATTGTGTATGAATTCTCGAGTATTCTTTATGTTACTAAGATGTTGATTTGAAATGTAAACTTTGCGAAATAAAATTTATTCTTATTAATGTTATTTGAAGTGGGTGAATTCTGGTACATTGAAGTAAACTAACGCGTAATCTTAATCATTCATTTGGACCATTTCCCCTGATTAGTATACTGAATTCCTCGTGCGTACTCGCTCACCTTTGCTTCGTAACTCGTGGGCAATTCTGATTACTTTAGTTTGGCACACTAGTCATCAATCACGTCGAGACAGACTTCAGAGACCCTATCTATCATCCTCTCAGGTATTAAAAGCGTTTTCCATTACTTGGAAAAAGACTTCAGTGTCAAAGAAGTTCCAAAGGTTTTAGTTTTGATGTTAAAGGTAACTGATGTTAGCACTTATCGTAACTACTAGACCTGCAGCATCTCTTGAAAGATGCTAGAAATAGTAAACAGCCTTTGACTTTCCTAATTACTTGGTAATCTCTGAATCACACTGTTCTAGAAGGGATTATACGGTAGGCCGCACGTAAGTTGTAACAAAACCAGTATAAACTGGCCTCTGTTCTATTGAAACTCCGTCCTATGCTAGGCCAGCTCACGGTCAAAGGGTTACCACTGACGTGCGGCCGATTAGTCAGTAACATGCAACAACAGTTCAATTGAATTTAATAATAGGAAAATGTCCATGATCAAGTCTAGGTCCTAGCTTTCCATAACACTCCAAAAAAAAAAACAAACCTAAGCTTTTTATGGGTGTTAGACTGTTTTTACCTTGTCCTCAATATTATAGTTTATCAAAACTGCCATCAAATCCCTGCGGCCTCAACCTTGGCTTCCCGACACGCGGACACACCGAGCGGGCGGGAAACTATTAATATTATAGCACTTTCGATCTCCGCATAAAATATACTCATAGGTTATTTACAAGCTCTGGTATTCTCAAACTCAAAAGTCAAAGCATTTATTTCAATTAAATCATCTACAGGCACTTTTGAACTGTCAAGGAGTCGGTCAGTTAGATATTATATGGAAGCCCATTCCAAAGCGTAGTAGGTACCTATGGAGAAGAACGGGTAAGAAACTACACTCTCATTCTTTTAAATTACACACAACAGAAAGTGTCTAGGGATCAAGGTAGTTTTTTAGGGTTCCGTACCCAAAGGGTAAAACAAGAACCATATTACTAAGGCTCCGCCGTCTGTCTGTCTGTCTGTCTGTCCGTCTGTCACCAGGCTGTATCTCATGTTCCGTGATAATTAGACAGTTGAAATTTTCACAAATGATGTATTTCTGTTGCTGCTATAACAACAAATACTAAAAAACAGAATAATAATAAAAAAAAAAAAAATACTCCCATACATAAGGGGCTCCCATACAACAATCGTGATTTTTTTGCTCGTTTTAACTCTATATTGATAACGGCAACAGAACTTGAAATATTCACAGAATATTAAATTATATATTCACTTTAAAAATAAATAATTAAATTAAAATAAAACAAATATTTAAGGGAACAAATGGGGCTCCCATGCAACAAACTTGATTTTTGCCATTTTTATAGATAATGGTACGGAACCCTTCGTGCGCGAGTCCGACTCGCACTTGGCCGGGTTTTAATATAATTGCCCTATTGAAATATTAATGTAGATTGATTAAATAAAATGTTTTCGTATGTGTAGATCGAGACGAAGTACTCTCTGCTTTTGCATTAATAACGACTTCTCGATCTCGTGGTGATGCGAGCTCGTACTCCATGTTGCTCTGCCACGCTGCCAGCGTGCAGCGGTGCGATAACGTGTCCAAAGTCGACTTATAACACTCTGCGTAGTGCCCAGAGCGATTGCCACAGCACGTTGCTGAGAACCAGCTTCGAACATTCCCACGGCTCTAATCATTTCTTCTCGGTTCAAATGACGTCTTCTCTCCATAATAACGTTCTTTTGTATTGATTCCACTCAGAAGTATGGCATTACTGATTTGGCCTCAAACTCAAAGCATTTATTTCAAATAAACCAATTACAGGCACTTTTGAATTGTCAAGGGTCGGTCAGTCATAAAAATCATGCTAGTAGCCCATTCCAAAGCTTACTAGGTATGGAGAAGAACGGGCAAGAAACTCTACGGTCACTCTTTTAAATGTAACTAATATTTTGTAACCATATGTTAATATGGTTACAAAATATTAGTTACATCATTCATGTTAAAATAAACATGTGAGAACGATGCAAAACGTCAAAAGCGTCCGTAATAAAAACAAACACAAAACAATTCAATAATTGAATTATATTAAAATAACCCATGGCCGCTAAAATATGACCAGTCCCTACTGACGGTGCCCGTTCACGAACATGACGCATGGATCAGCACCATTCAGCTCAACCATTTTGAAGGGAGCTAAATGATCTAACACACACGCCACCATCAGCGAGACATCTGAGTGAGCATGACATACTCTCAGCCGCCAGGGCACACTCAAGTCAATGAAAGATATATTACCCGGTAAATTGTAGCTCTATTGTACATAGTACTTACACCTGTGCTATGCAATTATACCTGCAAAGGAGAATGAGTTTATACAATGCAAAGATACAATCTTCAGCTTCAGCAGCTCCAACAGTATTTTCAAATGTTAATCAATTAGTTGTGGTTGTGGAGCAGGACCAGCATTTTTATCAGCGATGTAATCCCCAAACTTATAATATGCCTGCCTGCATAGTGTACGTTTTATAATTATAAGACTAGGTTTTGCTCTGAAAATATCCAACGGAAATGTACTTTGGATACTATCTATATCCAGGTTATTAGCTATCTGTGTGCCAAATTTTACCCAAATCCGTTCAGCCGTTTTTCTGTCGTAGTAATAGCAGAGGAAAAAGTCATTGACTGCCGCGCCACCATCAACCATAATTATATTGTTACGCGTAATTTTGAATCTGTGATATTTTTTAAAGTACATATTAATTTAAATTCTTTCTTTTATAACGTTGCCCTACACTAAGAATTTATCTTGTATTGTGGGTGCGTTTACAAACATTTAAACTCACATACACAAACAGCCAGACCCGGAACAACTTCTTGTAGGTCATACAAATATTTGTTCCGTACGGGAATCGAACCCGCGACACGCAGCGCAGCATTTAATCGCTTAAACCACTGCGCCAACCGTGTCGTCAAATTAAATGATGTAGATTATTAATTTTTGAATTATACTGTATTTCAATAACTACTTGTCATTTTAAATTCAATTTAAACTGTGTAAATTTTAATTTTCTTATGATCATATATTTCCATTTTAATTTTTATTATTGAAATACACACACACTTATAGGTGTGCACAGCACTTGTATAAGTGCTGTGCACACCTATAAGTGACAAATTCACCGCAAAGCTGTTGATATTGAATTTAATGTAATGATTTAGTGAATAAGTCGTTGGTGTGTCAATAAATAAATGAAATAGAGGCATAGTTTAATCTAAATTAAACTAGCAATTTAAATAGCATATTGTATTGGATAAGGATTAATATAATACTGGTTAAAATAGGTTCGGAAATAACAAAAAAAAATTATCAAATTCTTAAATATTATAACGGTTACTGTGGGTCATCCTTAGTAGATAGGCAGCTGCTATCGCGGACCTTTTTGTTGAACTTTTTGAGCTGTACAATCTTCTAGATAGAACATACATTTTATGTATCTCGTACGGTTGACGCGGCTCACGCCAGTAAAGCTTCCAACAATAATCGTCATATTTCAGCCAATTTACACAAAACATCAATGAATTATACACCTAAACCTTCCTCATGAATCCCATCGTCCATTGGTGAAAACCGTTTGAAAATCCATTCAGTAGTTTTTGAGTTATCGCGTTCCGACAGACAGACAGACAGACGCGGCGAGGGACTTTGTTTTATAATATGTGAAGATGAGCGCTCGGGGAAGGGGTGGCGATTGAGCGGGATACGGGCCTCGGTCCAGGCTAAGCAAACGACGATACCAGTGAAGAATTGCTTAGAATTAGGTTCAATTAAGTTAGGTGTTCTAAATTAGCCATTTAGGTTAACGTTGTATTCAGAATAATCCAGAAAGCACGTGTTTGTGCTCACCAAAACTACACTTCTAATATGAATTCTCTGGCTCTAAAATTTTCTTCAGTATTTCTGTAAGTTTTTGAGACGTGACGCAACCACCACATTTTTAGGGCTCCGTAACCAAAGGGTAAAACGGGAACCCTATTCTATTACTAAGGCTCCACCGTCTGTCAGTCACCAGGCTGTATCTCATGAACCGTGATAGTTAGACAGTTGAAATTTTCACAGATGAGATTTCTGTTGCCGCTATAACAACGAATACTAAAAACCTTTATTGCTCGTTTTTGCTCGATATTGATAACGGCAACAGGTAGACGCTTGAAATATTCACAGAATCTTTAGTTATACATATATTCACTTTAAAAATAAATAATTAAATTAAAATAAAACAAATATTTAAGATACAACAAACGTGATATGATCTTAACTTGTTCGGAAGAAAGATATTTAATGATTTGTTCAATCCTTTGACAGTTTTTTATTCAATGAATTGGTTCTGGATATTCTGATTAAAGATGTCGACTTACTGTCGTTACCACATTGATTTTATATTATTAGATAAAATATACTCAGTTAAAGGTTGCGTTTTCCTTCATCCTTGATAAAATGTATGATGAAGTATAAAAAGAAAATATCAGTGGTAAAGCCTTTTGACACTAAATTGTTTGGTGAACAAAACAGGCCTTTGTCTCATTAAAGAGCACCATTTGTCACGTCGTCGTGGCACCAACAGTGGCTAGTTTTATTTATTACCTCGACCGCAGTCTCCAAGTAAATGTGAAATAAGAAAAGCCCATCTCATAGGGTCTGCAGTCCAGAGTTCGGCATCAAACGGACTCTAAGGCCGGTAATATTAAACGTTCCCCAACGACGTACTCTAGTCTCCATTATTACGGTGAGATGCTGATTCTCAAGAACACATGACAACAGTTTCTCAGTTACCAAGATCAGCTCCTCAAGGCGCGGCTGTACTCGATGACCTGATCTCGTGAACGATTGCGTCACATTCTACGAAGCTTACAACTTTACAATAACATTCATCACATTTCATGAATGCTATTTTATTTTTTTTAACTTAGTTGACACGGTTAAACCAATTACGTTAATTAAAGTCACATACACATAGAAACGAAAATATACATTTTTAAAATTCTGTTAAAAACATAAAAAAACATTATAACATAAAAATAAAACAAAAAAACACATACTTAATTTAAAAAAAAAAAAACAATACTTTCAGGAATCCCTCTCACAGTATCTCAGGCATGCCAATAAAATCTTCGTCCATTCATCCGCAAACAGATCGTTTGTTGGGTTAGAATCCAAGAGATCATTAAGTGCGACCACCGCTATGTCGTAAGATTTATTGTCACCTTGTATTTGTTTAAACTTTAACGAATAGCGCTGTATCACGTTATAAAGTTGTTTCGCTTTAAACATTTTGTGTATATATTTCGCAAAACGACAGCAATGCTTACTTCCTATAATATAGTAATTAAATAAATGATACTTACATAAATTATACTTTTAAAAATGTACGAGTACTTACAATATTTACATAATCAGGTACCTCCTACCTGAAACGATGCTGTAGCATATAACCTTACAAGTAATAGGACAGCAATTTCTGGGGAAATTAGAAGACTGAAATTAGTTACTGTATTTCACCAATGAGTCTTTTTAGGGTTCCGTAACAAAATGGTAAAAAGGAACCCTTATGGTGAGACTAAGTCTGTCTGTCTGTCTGTCACACCTGGATATCCCAAGAACTACTAATGCTATCAACTTGAAATTTGGAATAGTTTTAGATGACGTTTGCCCAACTATTTTGCAAGCAACAAAGAAATTAAAATATATATCTTTTTTGCAAAAGGGACTGAAACCTCGTCTTAAAAATTTGAAGTGGGGCTACTAAGGCATGTGGGGTATCTATCATATGAAAGAACGTTGCTTGCACATTCTCAAATATTAATTTTTTAGGCAGCATAGTTTCCGACTCGTGATGAAAAATGTAAAAAAAATACCGTCCCCCCCCCCCCCCCCCTTATCTCCGAAGTTTGCAGAGATAAAAATCTGAAATTAGTCTATATGATAGAAGCATAAGTAAAGATTACAGGAAAAATAAAACAATGTCTCTAAATAACACAGTTTCTCTGAAATTATCAACATCATATACTCGTACGGAACCCTCGGTGCGCGAGTCCGACTCGCTCTTGACCGGTTTTTTTAATGTGACTCTTGAACAAGTTTGGATCGTTTTTAGGGTTCCTAAATCAACAGCCCTTTATAGTTTCGCCATGTCCGTTTTGTCTGTCTGTCCCCGGCTTAGTTCAGAGACTCTTTAGTACTAAAGTAACCGTCATGAGAAGCTATAAATACATAAAATTGCAAATTATACAACTATCAACTTTAAACTCAGGAACTAAGTTGATTTATGAATGAAGAAATTATCGCTAAACGTCAAAATAATTTTAGTTGCAATGGAAACTGAACCATACGCAATTTCAGTTAAAGTTTTAAATCCCAAAGTATAAAATTTATCTCGTCTCATGGCGTTGACTATAGAAAGCTGTAATTTGGCATGTTAAACACGCCGACAACGTGGTAAAATGAAATCTCGATACATTGTTTTGGTTATCTCCTTTGCACGTATTGATATTTTTTTTCTCGTCTATCCCATGCTGTGGTGTGGGCTATTGTTTGATGGGTCGTTCAAAAATATTGCTGGTCTGTGAAAACCAGGTTTTTATTTAGATCCGTTTGCGTAATATTAAGCATTAAAGTGCTATTTTTTGTTAGAGTCAAGTGTTCTCCTGCCAGCTAAATGGTTTATGGAAATGTGAAAAATTCATGGCAGTAAAACGAAATTAAAACGAAAACTATCATAGCTAAGTAGGCTTTACGAGTAATAGTCGACCAACTTACATTTTGCAGTTGGAGAATTAACCGTGCCGTATATCCATCAATGGGAGAACATGTTTTTCAACTCAAACTCAAAGCATTTATTTCTAACAAACCTATTATAGGCACTTTTGAATTGTCAAGGGGTCAGTCAGTCAGATGAAGCTAGTTGCCCATTCCAAAGCGTAGTAGGTTCCTATGGAGAAGAACGGGCAAGAAACTCCACGGACACTCTTTTAAATCAAAATATTGTTACATAGTATTGGTTACATAATTTATGTTGAAATTATACATGTGAGAACAATGTAGAAAGACGTGCACGTTAAAAGCGTCCGTAATAAAAATATAAAAAACAACTAAAATACTAAGTTAAAATAAGCCGTGGCAGCTAAGAAATGACCAGTCCAACCACAATGTTGTTGTTGACCAACTACAATGTTAAGAGCGTTTACGACGTTTTTACACCTTACCTACGGCATTTCATACAAACTTTCAAGCCCTTGTTTTTCGAAATGACTGAACCGATTTTAATGAAACTTCATACGCATATGATGGATACAGAGGTCTAAAAAGTTAGTTAAGAATATTTTCGAAAAGTCTTATTTATAAACAGATAACTGGAAATCTCTGTTTCTATCGAAAATTTAAAATCGATCTAATTTGGCTGTAACACTATTTTTCGAAAATGTTCTTAACTAACTTTTTAGACCTTTGTATCCTGCTTATGCGTATGAAGTTTCATTAAAATTTATTCAGTCATTTCGAAAAACAAGGGCTTGAAAGTTTGTATGAAATACTGTAAGGTGTAAACGCTCTTAAGTTTGTTTTTGGGATGAATTCATCCCAACTACAGAATCCCTGTCCGACGCAATTAGCCGGTTTTTTTTAATGTTCACTTTGTATCTGAAAAAGACTCGAGGCATCCTTTAAATAGATTTTTGGTAAAAATATCGTCATAGTAGGTAGATACTCTATTTCATTGTAATAATTAATTTCATTTGAGGGGCTCGTGGCTAAGTAATAACAGCCACATGGATCGATCGATCAGGTTAAGCTAGGCCTGCCGGGGTTGGTCTGTGGATGGGTGACCATCTTTACATACCAAGACCCCTCCGTGTCTCGGAAAGCACGTTAAGCCGTTGGTCCCAGCTGTCATTTGTGGATTTCTGACAGTCGTCACGGGTCGTGAGAAGCCCGAAAGTCTTAACAACCAGTGTAGGGTTTTCCTTTACTTTATTTAAATAAATTGGAGACGACTAGTAATCAACTGGTTTATTATTTATTTCACAATACAAGTACGTGTAAAAGAAAATAATAATCAATGATAGCGAGTATGATGGTAGTAAACTATCCAAAATCCGAAAGCGTAAGAGAGCGCTCCGCTTGTGGTTCGCAGTTATAAAGCCTCTGGTGTCCCCACTCCAAGGACCTCAGCAACATGAAACTGCCTTCGTTGGTGTCGTCATCCGTCAGATGGCGCTCCAAGTGCAATGTTGCCAACACGGCCATGCTGCATGGTGCCTGCCCCAGGCACCTCACGAGTCTGGATAGGATACTGAAATCAAAATATGTCCATGTAAAAATACAAATAATTAAAATCATTCAGAAAGGACACCAGAAGTACTGCGCACTTATTTAATTCATGCATTGCAATGCCTCTTCCTGCACCCAAAGGGACTTTGCCACACTTAGGAGACCAGGTTTACATATAGCCGACATGTCACTTGCACCTGAAGAGTATTTCACTCACTCAAGCGTACCAAGTAGACCTTGTAGACACACAGCAAAGCATTATTACATTTCAACATAATGTGCAATACAACTATTAATGCGGTACACATTAATTATTATAGGTACAGTATTCTATCTAGGCTCGCTAACTCAAAAGGGAAATTAATTTTACGTACTATTCAAGGAATATTAAAGAGATTATTAATAAACAGTTTTATCCAACACCACCTTGCCAACACGGTTGTTTTTTTTTTTTTTTGCTTTAATTATATTCATTCCATGCTCCAATCATCAATATTAATCCACGGCCTCATATTTTCTGCTGCGGCTACTCCATTATACATTTTAGAGCTTCTTTGACTACCTCTTAAATCTGATATCTCGTATCTATCATTCTCCAGGACTTTCTTTGTTTGAAATGGTCCTTTGAATGCCGGCAAAAGTTTTCGACTTTGACCATCATTACTTTGACTTTGTATTTTGACCAATACCAAGTCCCCTTCTGTATACCGTGTGGCTTTGATTCGCGTTTTGTCAAATCTTTTCTTTTGATCCTCTGCACTAGCTTTAATATTTTCGTCCACCATTTCGCGCAACTTTGACACGTCTACCAATGCTTCGTAACACTTATTTAATAATATAACGTTTTTAATAAACTTATTGCGTGGATTTGTACAAATAAATTTAGTTTCTTGTTCTGGTTTCACTACAGGTTTTGTTGAATTTTTCTTATGGTAACAACTCGATTCTACGTGCCCTCTCTTCCCACAATATTCGCATTTATTTGCATCGCATTGGTTCCTTTTGTGGTTACCCCCACAATTATAACATTTAATTATTTTTCGACTAAAATCTTGGCCAACACTGGAGGAGGACGGTTGGGTTGTAACGGTTGAGTTTGCGGATACAGGAGTTCGATTTACGGATGTTGATTGACTATGCGTTGTTGATTTAACCTGTATGTCCCGTGAACTACTTTCTTGTCTTACATTTTTCTTGCAAACACGACTGTGTAAATAACTAGCTAAATCATCACTGGTTTTAAAATTAATAGCTTCTATAGACGCACCGATATTTTGATCACCTATGTTTCCTACTATAATTGAAATAACATCCTGTTCAGAAAAATTCAAACATAAACGATCTATCTTGCATTTTTGCTCAAAATAAAATTCATACAGGGATTGATTTTCGATAGGTTTTTTATCTATGATTTCTTTTAAAAGATCGAACATATTTCTACGTATTTGGAAACTACCAGACAATTTTAACCTCCAGTCGACCCATTTCCATGCAGGCCACTGCTTTTCTGTACGTAATAATGAATCGTACCATACTTTAGCAGATCCTTTTAATTTATTCAAAGCTTGATAGCGAATCATTTTATCAGACCATGAAAAAGTATTTGCGTAAGATTGAATGATGCTAAGCCAGGTGTCTATATCATCTTTTATTGGATCAAAATCTGGTATGAAATTGTTCAAAGTGATAGAACTTGTATTACTCACGGTTTCGGTGTAATTATGAGATACCTTATCCTTCCGCCTTGGGGGCGGCGAAGGCGTCCTGGCGCTGGAGCTTGAAGAAGAGGTGGAGCGAGCACGTTTTCGCTTGGAACGCTTACTACTGCTACCTCGGTTTTGTTTACCCATGGCGTGGAAGTTGTTTGTCACTTCTGATGTAGGGTTTTCCTTTACTTTATTTAAATAAATTGGAGACGACTAGTAATCAACTGGTTTATTATTTATTTCACAATACAAGTACGTGTAAAAGAAAATAATAATCAATGATAGCGAGTATGATGGTAGTAAACTATCCAAAATCCGAAAGCGTAAGAGAGCGCTCCGCTTGTGGTTCGCAGTTATAAAGCCTCTGGTGTCCCCACTCCAAGGACCTCAGCAACATGAAACTGCCTTCGTTGGTGTCGTCATCCGTCAGATGGCGCTCCAAGTGCAATGTTGCCAACACCAGTCTTACCAAGGGCTATCGTATTACCCAGTGACTGGGTAGTGGAGGTCAGATAGGCAGTCGCTGCATGTAAAAGACTGGTATTCAGTTGCCTCCGGTTACACTGGAAGCCGACCCCACATAGTTGGGGTAAGGCGGGCAGATGATGATGAATTAATGTCACCCACATATTTTCAAACTCCATGCTTTACGCCGCTACTAACTATCTACGACCTCAAATCACGGACTGCCTACACTCAACTTTAAGCATCTCGAGTACACACACCTATTGCATACTTCGTAAACGTCGAATTTCGTTTATTCGAAATATAGATGTAATCTTCAAATTATTGTTTTAGTATGTCCTGCACCCTAGTTGCGTAGCGAGCGATCGGTCGCGGTCTGTTTCATTTTGACAGTTCAACAGCATACATTGCGTTATTTACGTTGTTGAACAGATACATTTTTCAAACATATGAAGCAATGGATTGGCAATCTGTGTCGGGGTGATTCAGATTGTGATTGGCGTGCGTTGCGCTGGTTGTATGTAAACTTTTTATTTGTCATCTTTTTTTTTTTTTTTTACTTTATTATTTTTACTTATTACTTCTACTTTTTTACATTTTTTTTTCTTCTCTCGCCCCTGGCGATTATTGTTTGTTTTTATATTATTATGATAACCCGTGGACAGTGTTGTGGGTTACATTATTAGCAAAACACGAATATTGTTGTACTAGTTTTAAGTTTTCATAATGTAACTGTTTGCTGTTCCTCTTAATAAAAATAAAATAAAATAAAATTAATCAGTCCATCACTCGGATGATGCCGCGATTTATTAATACAGGCCCCTGATGGGACTGTTCCTAAATTACCCTAGCTAGGCTCATAAAAATTAAGTTTTTTCTAATTAATGTTAATATTAGTGTTAAGATCGGCTTCCCTTTATATGTGTGCGCTAACTTTGTTTACCTAGAACACACTGCCCTAGACTTCGCCGTCCCTTGCCAAATTGTTTTCGGCTATTACCGAACTTCCAATTATTTATACCAATTAGAAGATTTTTATAATTAAAAAAAAACATGGAAGAAAAGCTTTATTTTCTCTCGAGCTTTAAATACGAAATCTTGTTAGTTTCGCAACCTCTCTCGCCTTACAAGGAAGTGAATTGAAATTTGGGTTTCTATTTTATTTCAAAGTCAAAGTCAAATTGTTTATTTCAAATAGGCACATAAAAGGCACTTTTGAACGTCAATAATATTAGTGTGATTAGTGTTCCACGAACGGGAGAGATGCATGTTACTTGTACTCTCATAGAGATATTCTACAAAAATATGTTTGTAATGTGTGCAGCAGTGTGAATTTAATTGAAACAAGTTAGTACATTTATAGAGAGCTATTTATTTTACAATCAACAGAGAGTCGCTTAGGTATAAACTTACAATCGTATCATATTGTCTTTGCTCATCAGCATGACGTCCTTGTAGGACCAGCGGACGAGCATGTCGCTGTCCAGGTACGTGAGGTCGTCCCTCTTCATCACCATGTCGGACATGTCCACGTCCTTGATGGTGTTGGACAGGCCCAGGTCCTTTCTGAACACCAGCACGTCGGTGAACTTCATATTACGGGTGAAGAACTTGGTCATGTCGATCTTCCTGTCGAAGGGGAAACCTAGCGGCATCGTGTCGAAACAAACGCTCCAGCGACAAGTCCTGCGCTCCTTCATGATGGTCAGGTCAACGTAGGGCAGCACCAGGTTGGTCTTCACAGGGGTGATGATCACGAACATCTGCAGAGGCATACCGCCACGACGACCCAGAGGCAGGAGAAGCCTGTGCGGGAAACCAACGCGTGTCTTGAACCACCAGCTCTCAACGTCAACGGTCTTGCTGATCATGCCAACTGTGTCTACCATGTTGTTGAGGAGGCGGCGGGTCCACGGCCTCTGTTCGATGACGCCGTGCATCTCAAGAGAGTTGCGGACGATGGTGTTCTTGCCAGTCTCCATTTTGTACTTGAAGGTGTCGATCTCAACCATGTCGTGGCGTTTGTCGTTGACGCTCATGAGGCGGCCAATGCAGTCGTATTTGGGACCTATGAAGATGCGGACGACAGCGTCGACTGTCTTCTCAGAGGTGACATCAACGGTGATCTTGAAGGGGTGGTGGTTGAGGCGGCGCATGCGTGCAACCATGAGCAGGTCGGAACGCTTATTCTTCAACTCAACGTCGTCGAGGAACATGGCGTTGGTGATGTCCATGTCGTACTCATCCATGAAGGTAACCAGTTTTTCGGTCGTAAAGCGGTCGACCTTGACGCCGGGGAAGTCGAAGTCGTCGCGGGTGTACTTAGGCAGCATCTTCTTGAAGAGCAAGAAGGTGTCGGTCACGCGCTTCATCAGCCTCCAGAAGACAGGGTCGCGCAGACAGGTTGAGTACATGTCCAAAGCGGTGGGCACGTACGTGTACCTGTTGAAAGTGATGTTATTATAAACTTACTACACGGAACAACAAGAAACGTATGTATCTAAGAGAGTGAGAGGTAGAGAAGGGTAAGAGTCCACTAATTATTTATAGACTTCTTAAAAAACAACGCTCTTATAGATTGGGATGATACTCTCCAGAGTGTCTGAAAAGGGTTGAAACTTAGCAAACGAAGTCGCAAGCAAAGTCTTATTATTCATATTCTTCTAGAGTCAGCTGTGTCGTGATACTTACTTGTCAAAGTTGTACACGTTGTAGCTGAGCATTTTCTTCATCAAGTGCATCATGTGCAAGAACTTGGCGTCGTCGCCGACCAGTCCCATACCGCCCAGTACAAGCCTTGCCAGGTTCTCAATGTCCTCAGTCTTCTTCAGGCTGATAATAGTTCCGTCGCGCTACAGAAAACAATATCATTGAGTAAAGTTTCATTGAGATGAGAACAAGATTAAAATATTTGAACATAAAATCTTAAAGGATACTTACGCGCTCAATCTTGCCAGTAAGGATTCCGTCGCGGAGCATCCTCTCAACATCATCTAACAACCGCTTCCACTTGAGGTTGTCTTTAGTCAGAACGATCTGGTTGTTGCTGCGCACGGGCATCTCGTCTCCAGTGTGGAGGCGGATCTTGGGCCAGTAGCCAGTCTTGAGGGGCTCGTTCCACATCATGGTCTTGATGTCGCACATCTCGTGGGTGAGACGCTCCAGCCTGAGCCTGGCCAGCAGTTGCATGTAGGCGTAGCTCATGATCTCTCCGCGGCGCTCCTTGTTCACGGTGTACATATCGTCGGTCATCCAGAAGGGGTAGCTCATGTGCAGGTAATACATGTAAGTGTTGAGGTCGATGTCCTCGGTGAAGTAAGAGATGCGGTCGTCCTCAGTAAGTGTGCGGCGGACTCCCTTGCGCCAGTCAATCACGACCAGGTTTTTGTCGGTCACCTTGATGCCGTAGTAGTCCAGCATGACGGGGTCAGTGACTGCCTTGGTCATCTTCATCATGAAGGCCTTATTGATGACATGGCTATCGACGAAGAAGTAGGGGTAGATTTCATAGGGGGCAGGGAGGGTGATGCCGCGGCAGTCTGTCCTGTGGAACACGCAGGCGGTGAGGGCATACACGAACATGCCTCCGTTGATGCGCTCCCTCAGCCAGCACGCGGTTCTGATGAACACGTCGAAGTCCTTGGCAAAGAACAGGATCTTGAAGACCTTGACGGCCTGCTCGATGTGCAGCTCGTTGGTGTGGACGAATACCTCACCACGAGGGAGCATACCCATCTTGAAGGTGTCGATAAACTTCTTCACGACATCTGTCTTCTGCAATATCACAATGAAGTATTAGCATAAATCCACATGGCAAATAGTATGGTTAGTCTGATAAAGTAAATGAGTCTTACCAAGTACTTGTCCAAGTTCTCTTCGAGGACCCACTCCCTGGCGACGTCCCGTATGTCGTCGTACATGGTCGGCTGCAGGATGTGGTTCAGGAGCTTCAAGATGCAGAGCTCCTTCATCTTTATGTCCAGCGTTACTGTTGAAACAATTAAACTTTTAGTCTTGTAGGAGTCTGGGGACATTTTGTGAATTCAAATTAATTAAACTGCCTGATGATTGCCCAAGCTGTGATGTTCAATGTCAAATGTCAATTTAGATTGTGAAGTCTTGTTTCAATTCTGTTTTCCTTCAGGGCTTTATATTGTTGTGGCATTTCTAAATTCTGTTTAAGAAAATGCTTCGAGACTTGTTTGGAATAATTTGTCATTAGTGAATCAATGTTATTTGTTTAGAAGCATTTCAAAAACAAATTTTATTAATATTTTACAGATTATGGCAGTAAAAGCGAATTTTAAAAGAATTTAAGACATTTTTATCATATGCATCTGTTAGTCTACTGGCCACATGAAGGACTAAGTGCGGAAACCAAACCCTATAACATAGAACATAGTCTACTGGCTATACAATCAAATATTCATAATTAAATTGACTAAATGAACACAAAATAACTTAGGTTGAAAAATGGTAAAGTTGAAACTCACCCATGTTGTCCTTGCCAATAAACACTGTAGTGTCATCTTTGATGACGGTGGCCGTCGCCACGGCCACAGCGGCCAATACCAGGAGTACTCTCATGTTTGCTGCCGCTCCACAACTGTGCCCATCTCACCTCACACCCCCTATTTATACCCAATCGCACTATTTGTCTGACTCTCACCGCGCGCGTCATTATCAATTGTTGTTCTTTTCGTGATAACCTCTTGAGAGGTCTGATGTCATACACCGGTGCTCAGCGGCAGGTCAGGATGTTTTCCGAACCCTCCTTGTGAGGGTATCGGAGGGGTGCGAAGGCACGTCGCTATAATTACCCTCATTTGCTGTAAAACAGGAGCTTTAGGTCGTACGAGGTAAGAGGTACCATATCTTGACTGGATGAAAGATTGTGTATGACTTATCGAGTATTCTATAAGATGTTATTTGAAGTGGGTGAATTCTGGTACACTGAAGTAAAATAACGCGTAATCTTAATCATTCATATGGACCATTTCCCCTGATTAGTATACTGAATTGCTCGTGCGTACTCGCTCACCTTTGCTTCGTAACTCGTGGCTAAATTCTGATTACTTTAGTTTGGCACACCAGTCATCAATCACGTCGAGACAGACTTCAGTTTTCTTCGTTTTCCATTACTTGGAGAAAAGACTTAGTTTTGATGTTACAGGTGTCATCTCCTGAAATATGCTAGGAATAGTAAATAGCCTTTGACTTTCCTAATTACTTGGTAATCTCTGAATCACACTGTTCTAGAAGGGATTGTACGGTAGGAAGCACGTAAGTTGTAACAAAACCAGTATAAACTGGCCTCTGTTCTATTGAAACTCCGTACTACGCTAGGCCAACTCACGGTCAAAGTATTACTGCTGACGTGCGGCCGACTGTACGATTAGTCAGTAACATGCAAGGGCAGTTCAACTGAAGTTAATAATAAGAAAATGCCCATGATCAAGTCTAGGTATTAGTTCTAACTTAGACCTCTCTAAAAGAATTCCTGCGTTTACTTTCCTTATACAGGGTGTAAGGGACAGCCCTCCGCAGACTGATGGGGTGAATTCAGTATATCGTACTAAGATGACCGGTACATGAAATTATTTCAGGAACGTTATGGGAATCCAATGAACCTGATTTGTCGCGGCGGGGTGGACGGCCGCGCTCGCTGATTTCAGGCGTCGTTCGTTACAGAATTTCAACATCCATTGCAGTTTTTTTTATTTTAGCTGTGTTATTTACAATAATGGAGTACTGCGTACAGATAATGTGATTTTACATTGAAATAAAGGCATAGTAACTGAAATTACCATAAAAAAAATACAATTTTCCTGAGAAAATTTTCAGTGGAATATGATTCAAAATAAGGAGCTGAATGCACCCTGTGAATTTGCGGACGGCTGTCCCTTACACCCTGTATAATACTCCAAAACAAATACATAAGTACCTAAGCCTTTTAACGTAAATAAACTGTTCCACCGAACCGCACTTATCAAAATTTAGTTTCAGTGCGGTTAGTGGAAGTGCTCAGGTGCGGGTCGGACAAGTGCTGTTGAAATCAGTGCTCTGAGTGGAATACCTCGTATTTTCTTTATTCCTTTCTTTTATGGGTGTTGGACTGTTTTTACCTTATATCCTCAATGATTTATCAAAACTGCCATTAAATCTCACATGAATCTCTGCGGCCTCAACTTTTGCTTCCCGAAATCCCGACACGCTAACACACCGAGCGGGCGGGGAACTAATAGTAGTCGAGAAATACTATGATAAATGATAAATGATTTTTATTTCTGTAAATAGGTTTGTACAAACACTTTTACACGTCAATCATATTTTAAAAACTAGATGAGGTCGGCATTTCCTATCTTACTACTCTGAGAAGAAAGGCGGAAACAAACTCAGAGGTCTATTTTAAAGTCCAGACATAATCTTGGTCAGATTATGTGAAGGCCATGCAGATTGGTGTCTGAAATGGTCTTTTGAGGAAAGAACCACACAGATTGAGTGGACCTGACCAGTCAGTGCACGCTCTTGTCAGTAATCGTGCAGCTCTACTCAGAACTTAAGGATCTCAACGACTAACGAACTATGCAATACTAACTCTTTCTTTTGGCCTTTAAAATCGATACTATACGTGCGTAAACATTCATCCTGACTACGGAACCCTTCACTGTGGGTGGACCGACTTAAACTTTGCCGGTTTTTGTTTTTATTTAAGTAAAACATTCGGTGCAACACCGAAGCGGCCTCGTTACTAAGTAATCTATCCTTATCCGAACAGTTGCTAGGTAGGTACGATGCAAAAATAAAGAGTGTAATCAAATAGTGCGGTAGCTACCTATGTAGGAGAAAGTGTTTTGTTGTTAACTTCGCCTATCTAAACGATGTATGATGACTTTATCAAACATGTTATTGTACAAACGAAGTAAACACCTAGTATTTTCCATACGATCATGCGACCTAGTGTTATATGTGTGTTTGTGTAGGTGATGGAACTGGTACTCGTAGGCCTTTCTTATATCTGCTTATTACAAAGAATAGCCAGCTACGTAGGGCCCTACGTATCGTTGCAGATAACGTGTAAGTCCTGGGGGCCTACTCCGAAGATAATGCGCATGCCGAATGTTCGGTCGTTTCGTGACTACGGCTGACTAAGATCAAAGAAAAAAAAACGACGTTCAATGAGTTAAGTCAAAGTCAAAAACGTTACTTGTAGTCGGGAAAGGATTCAAAGTCAAATAAGGAAACTTTGGAAGTCAAGAAACGGCCAAACATTCGGCCGATACTTCGGATTATCGCTTCGGAGTAGAAAGAAGAACACTTTACGAAAATAAAAAATAAAAGGTAGTAGGCCAGGCCCAGGCTTGTAATGTTTTCTTCGAATCGGGCAGAAATCAAGTTGGTTGGTCTGGTGGTGTGCTTCTTCTTGCGAATTCTATGACAGTAGGTACTGTCCGGCCCTCGATTCTGACCTCGATGCTGATAACGCGGCCAACTTAGAGGGTTTTACCTACCAGCTTTGCACCGAAACATATAACACGCTACAATGTTACTTATCAATTGTCCGCTGACTGCGAATTAGTAACAGGCGACGATAAGCTCTGATAGTTTTAATTTTGGGGTTGACATAATTGTGCAGGTTATCATGCTCGCGTGGGTAAGCGAGCAGCAGTTCTAGTCCGACTTGATGCACTGCCATAGTAGCCCCTTCGATGTCATCATTATCCTCCTTCTCATATCCTATTAAATATTAAGTAGTTAACGATGAATTTGGTCTGAAAATAACCACTATGTACCGTCACGGAAAATAATTGTTAAGCAAATTGACAACCTACATCAATTTGCCGTGTTATAGCCTTTTCATACAACTGCCAAAGAATGACAATTAAAGTTGGTACTTAGTCAATTTGCTTGACAAATAATTTCCGTGACTGTGCCTAGTGGTTATTTCGAGACCCACTTCATTGTCACCCAATATTAAAGTGACGATCTTCCTTATAGATAAGCATGATTTTATCAAAGACGCTTTGTCTTTATAAACTTAGATCCAGGCTGGTATATGGCATGATGACCAATTGACCATTATCATTTAAAAATATTAATCTGTTCAAAAATACAGTGATAACTACAATTTAAATACTAGGAACAAACACAAATTTGTTGTTCCTTCCTTTTTTTCTACCATAGGGAGCAATGTATTAGCAATATACTTCCAAATCATTCCGATTCCGATTCAAACTGTGTTACGCAATTATGCACCCTAATTGCGTAACTCTGATTGAATCGGAATGCTGGCTCAACAAAATAGGTGGCTCGTTTAGATGCCAGTGTATACGTTTTTATAATAAACTTCCTAGCCATAGTACACCCACATTTCGCAAGTTACGTTTAAGTCTTTTGTAATAAGGGACGAGCCTATTGCCACCAACCGGGCAAATTCAAATGTTTTATAAAGCGGAAAGTGTGCCATAAAAGCTTTTATACTGTTTAAAATGCCTAGAGAACGCTGCTGCCCATTCTCTAGTAAATCACTTAGTCGCCTTTTATGACACCCACGGGAAGAAATAGTATGCTGCTATTCCTTACGTCCGAAAAATATAAATAGTAGGCAAAAAAATTAAATCAAGATGCACTGTAAATTTATTGGAGCAGCTCAATCCCAAGCCTTTTTGTCCTTCATATAGTCTTAACACCATATTGTGATCGCTAACCCCGCCAAGCGTGGTGATTATGGCAACCTTTCTTCTCTGAGTAATCAGATAGGAAACGCCGACCTCATGTAGTTTTAGGGTTCCGTACCAAAATGGTAAAATGGAACCCTTATGGTGCAAGAACTACTAATGCTATCAACTTGAAATTTATAATGGTTTTAGATGACGCTTGCCCAACTATTTTGCAAACAAGAAAGAAATTTAAAAAAAAAAATATATTTTTTGCAAAAGGGACTGAAAGAGGGTCTTAAAATTTTGAAGTGGGCTACTGGGGCATGTGGGGTATCATATGAAAGAACGCTGTTTGCACATTATCAATCTTTTTTTTTTAGGCAGCATATTTTCCAACTTTTGATAAAAAAATGTAAAAAAAAAATACCGTTTCCCCCCTTATCTCCGAAGTTTGCATAGATAAATATCTGAAATTATTCTGTGTGGTAGAAGTGTATGTAAAGATTACAGGAAAAATAAAACGGTGTCTCTAAATAGCACAGTTTTTCAGAAATCAGCAACATCATATATACGTACGGAACCCTCGGTGCGCGAGTCCGACTCGTTCTGGACCGTTTTTTTATTAAATTTGATTGACGTATAAAAGTGTTTATACAAACCTACTTACAGAAATAAATAATTTATCATTCCAGGCTTTTTTTTTTTGGGTAGGAAATTATCATGTAACTTCTCCCGCTCTGGGCGGAGCAAGAGGGCGTGTCAGACTTTTACTGACCCTAAAACCCACCCGTGTTCCTTCAGTTGCCTATGTCAGTGGCCCTGGCGGCCACGATATACCTTTCAGACAAACTCGCAACCCTCGCACGCATTAGCCCAACCGGAACTCGTCAGTTTGTGCTGACATCTATTTGAGTCGCGCGTGGAACACAACGCGCCGTCGACCCGGGCCTGGTCCTTATCGGACGGCGAGCTACCTATCGCTCACCGTCAAGCCCGCGCCTACGGTGGCCGGAAATCGGCCTGCTACTCCCGACGCCCGGGGCGTCTCCTGCGGGGACTAGGGGCGCGAGGGCGCAAACCTTGCCTCTCCCTCACGCGTTTCGCCTCCTCCTTCTCGAGCATTACGGCTTCGCAGAAGGAGGTGACGGCCTCCCATGCACTCTCGCTTCGAACCATGGCCTGAACCAGGGTCGGACGCGAGAGATCGACGCCGCCGATTGCATCCGCGAGGACACGGCGGTGCTCCGTCCTAGCCGGGCAGACATTCACCGTATGCTCCACCGTGTCCTTCGGGTGATCCACACAATGGTGACACCCGGGCGTTTACCCGCCTTATCCTGAACAGGAACCTCCCGAAACAACCGTGTCCGGTGAGGACCTGCGTCAGGCGGAATTTGACGACGCCGTGGCGCCTCTCCAGCCACTCCTCGAAGTGAGGACTTATCGTCACAATTGTGGTGTGCCCAGGGATGCGACAATCGCAGTCTCCATGTCGCCATGAGATTCCGCCGGAGCTCTGTCCGCTGTGCCGTGATTTCTCGTGGCAGCGGAGTTACGCCCTGGTGTTTCGCCTCCTCGCGCCACACCCATATGTGCGCGACGACTATTGCCTCCAACCATTCCAGGCTAGACTCCTGTTACATTTTTATCAGCAAAAAGTTTTAATTACAACGAACCCTGTTCCATTAATCAAAGTCCAAATACAATTTTATCTCATTGCTTTCCTATATCAGGTTATACATTTTTTTTAAAAGCTCAGGTATTTTTATCTTGTTACGATGATGTGCCGTCCCACGGCAGCGATGCTTACCCGACGTGAAAACGCTTGGATCTTGGTTCATTTTATTTTAAGAATTTCGACGTTTCCACCCCAATCCGTTAATCCCGAAGGCGTGAAAGCATTTTAAAAGAAAATATACAGACAACACGAAATTGTGTCGAACATATTTTATCATGGCGCTGATGTTTGCGTACATTTGAAATTCTCTCAAAGTTGAAATTAGATCTAAATTCCTGTGTGAGGTGTTCGATTTTTAAATTGCAACCTCCGAACTTTTTGGATGATTTATAAATAAATGGTCTCGGGATTTGTAAAAAGGTTTTTATGTTTTATTTGTGTATGCATGATATTTATAATGTTAAAACTCTTTTACCAACAACTTTTTTCTCTTTGTCCACAGACATTTCGGCACGGGTTCCCGTTCTCGCCAACAGCACTAGCATGGGACCCCATACAGAAACTACTCGCCATCGGCGACAAAAGCGGCAACCTCAGAATGTATCCTTTTCACACAAAACCAAGCTAAACTTAGGAAGAAACCCACGCAGGTAAAACTAACTCAGATTAAACAACTCAAGACAAATGCTTATTCTCCAGAATCATGCTGATGCGAGAATACACGTTTAAAAGTATAAAACGTTTAAAAGTATAATCTTTTAAACGTTTAGACAATTATTGATAAACTGAATCGTCTACGAATCTCACTTCTGAAATGTACAAAAACTCAAATACCTACTACCTATTACTACTATTCTATGTTATTATATAAAATCCAATATAGTTATGGGAATAAGTGCAAACCTGTGCTCAAAGATCAAAATAGGTATCGTCATAGAATGTAATAAAAAATCCATTCATACAATCTGCACTATCTTCAAAACAAATTAATCAGTGACTACTTGCACTCCGCGGGGTCACACTAGTTGACTCATAATATGTAAGTAGTTGGATGCTGCTAGTTATTATCTCTACTGTCTCCCTGATAAGGGAGAGACTACCGTGGAGGTCAGTCCTGACCTTCAGGAGACAGGTAGCCGAAACGTTCAATGAGGTCATTCTGTTTATCTAGACGGGCTCTAGGTGTTACTGGGAGACAGGTTTTTACTTATCTAGGTACGTGATATCAAGTTTTGTTATTCCTGTCGAAAGTGTGTGGTAGGTACCTACCTACTGACGTTATAACTATGATTTACTTCGCCACAGTATAACGGTTGCTAGAAAACAAATAAACCGGCCAAGTGCGGGTCGGACTCGCGCACGAAGGGTTCCGTACCATTATCTATAAAAACGGCAAAAAAATCACAAACGTAAACCAACACCCACAAACGACGGTTGTGTGACGGCACGGTTAGCGTAGCGGTTAAGCGATTGACTGCTGCGCTGCGTGTCGCGGGTTCAATTCCCGCACGGAACAAATATTTGTATGACCTACAAGTAGTTGTTCCGGGTCTGGCTGTTTGTGTATGTGAGCTTAAATGTTTGTAAACGCACCTACAATACAGGAGCAATTCCTAGTGTGGGGCAACGTTTTTTAAAATAAAAAGAAAGGAAGAAAATAAATATATTAAAATAAAACAAATATTTAAGGGGGCTCCCCTTAAATATTTGTTTTATTTTAATATATTTATTTATTTTTAAAGTGAATATATAACTGCAGATTCTGTGAATATTTCAACCGTCTACCTGTTGCTGTTACCAATATCGAGCAAAAACGAGCAAAAAAATCACGTTTGTTGTATGGGAGCCACCTTAAATATTAATTTTATTCTGTTTTTTAGTATCTGTTGTTATAGCGGCAACAGAAATACATCATCTGTAAAAAATTCAACTGTCTAACTATCACGGTTCATGAGATACAGCCTGGTGACAGACGGACAGACAGACAAACAGACGACGGAGCCTTAGTAATAGGGTTCCCGTTTTACCCTTTGGGTACGGAACCCTAATAAACAGTATGAAGCAAAATAAACTTTGGAAGAAGTTGCAAAAGCAGCCGCAAAAATTTCCAGCCCTTTTTTCCTATGCTAAATAAACCATTATTTTTATCGGTTCTTCATAAAAAGAAACTAGTAAGTTGCTGATTGGCTGCGTTATCGGTAAAGGTATAAAGATAACTAATAAAATTATAGTATCTGGGATCAGTCTGAAAAACAATAACCTAACACATCATAATATGGCCGACCTCGACCACATTCGTGAAATAATATGGCCGACCTCGACCACATTCGTGAAATCGTTCTCACTTGGCGACTGTTTATCAGTAGCTACTGTTACTAGCTGCACTACATTGTTGCGTATCAGTAGCTACTTTTACTAGCTTCACTACATTGTTGCATATCACGTTATCAGTCACACTTGGTATAGCGGTCGAACGAGTGCGTGGACTGCACCATGTGCAGAATTTACTAAGCAGCATTGGCAAAAAACCGAAGCATGTCTGGCGTGACTATGAATGATAGGCTGAAAATGAGGTGATAAGGCAACGGTGCAGTTTAAAAGAAGATGTAGTGACAAAGATTGAAAAGAGTATGCTTAGATGGTTTGGTCATGTGGAGAGGATGAGTGAAAGGCGACAAACAAAAGGTATTTATAAAGCAGAGGTGAGTGGAAACACCGCGAGGAGACGCCCTAGAAGGACATATGGTGACCAAATTGGTGATGTTCTTCAGAAAGGTCAGGTGCGTAGTACTCGCAACCGGCGTGCGTGTATGACTAGATGTATGAGCGTAGGCGAAGCAAAAGGAGTATTTATTTATATATTTATTTAATACTTTAAGCACATAAATGTACAGAGGCGGACTTAATAATAATAATAATCCATTTATTTCAGGCTACGCAGGCCCATAGATAACCCTTAACCTTAACCTAAACATACATATTTTTAACCAAATTAAACTATAACTAAACACACGTTGTCGGCGTCGTGTATCGCTGCGTGGTGTCGCGTCACCGCGTGGTGTCGCGTCGTGTATCGCTGCGTGGTGTCGCGTCACCGTCCTCGGCAACGTCGATATACGACACTTTTCGGCCAAAAGTCCTCCTTCAAGCAGGTCTGTAGATGGTTGGTTGGGATTCGTACCACAAATCCCAACCAACCATCATTAATGCCGTAGGCATTTTCTACCAGTCAACCTTTGGGCGATGCAGAGACAAACAGTGGTAGGTGCAACAGTGAGAATTGAGGAATAAATATTATTTAAATATAAAGACTGGTAGAAAATGCCTATGGCATTAAGTCCGCCTCTGTACATTTAGTGTGCTTAAAGTGTTAAATAAATAAATAAAGATATACATATATCTATTAAAACTATAAATATAATATATACACCTAATTATATATATAATATAAATCTATGCACAAATACATAAATATATTATATTAAAATAATTAAGACAAACAATGGGAAAACATTACCGTTGTGATGATACTGCCAGCTTCTTGCGAATGTGCTCGCGAACTTTAACTTTAAAGGATAATCGGTTGGTTGCCATCCTGATTTCCTGGGGGAGTGCATTCCACAGAGAGATAGAGTGAGTGAAGTCTGTGCGGTGAGTGGGACATTGAAGAAGACGATTGTGAGATGAACGTAAATTTTTGTTATGGTTGGAGCAAATGTACTGAAAGTGGGGGGCTAGATCAATAGGGGAAGAGGGAGAGTCAAGAAATGAAAACAAGGTGGTTAGCGCCCTTTGCTCTCTGCGCTGGCGTATGGGCAAGCACTTTAGAAGCGACCGATGCACAGAGATATGATCATATTAGGAGCGTAGCAAGTGGCGTTCTATAGTTTCTGCCTACCCCCATGGGGAGAAGGCGTGAGTTTATGTATGTATGTAGCACTGGCAAAAACTGTCTTCGACTGCATCCAACAGTTGTGGGTATATATTCTAACCTTTTATTGTGGCTAAGTATTAACAGCCACACGGGTCGATCGATTAGGTTAAGCTTACGCTTGCCGCGTTGGTCCGTGGATGTGTGACCATCTTAACATACCTACGTGCCTCGGAAAGCATGTAAAGTCGTTGGTCCTGGTTGTCATTCGTGAATCTTTGGCAGTCGTTTCGGGTCGTCAAAAGCCCGAAAGTCTGACAACCAGTCTTACCAAGGGGTATCGTATTACCTAGTAACTGGGTTGTGGAGTTCAGACAGGCAGTTGCTCCATGTACAATACTGGTATTCAGCTGCATCCGGTTATATCGGTACCCAACCCCACCACAGTTGGGACCAGGCTGGGCAGGCAGATGATTTCATCTTGTTCGTGAACGGGCGCCATCAGTAGGGACTGGTCATCTCTTAGCGGCCTTGTCTTATTTTAATTTAATTTTTGAATTGTTTTTTTTTTTATCTTTTTGTTACGGACGCTTTTGACGTTTTGCATCGTTCTCACATGTTTAATTTCAACACGAATGATGTAACCAATATTTTGTAACCATATGTTAATTTAAAAGAGTGTCCCTGGAGTTTCTTGCCCGTTCTTCTCCATAGGTACCTACTAAGCTTTGGAATGGGCAACTAGCTTCATCTTTATGACTGACCGACCCCTTGACAATTCAAAAGTGCCTGTAATTGGTTTATTTGAAATAAATGCTTTGAGTTTGAGTTTGATTTCTAACCTTTTATTATTTTACACAGCAAGCACAGTTTCACCACGAGCTGTACTCTGCGTCAAAATTTTGTCTCTGATATAGACAAATGCAGTTTATTGCTGGGCTGTTAATAATGATGATAGATAACATGCAACATTTTATGTTTCAATTTCCACGTTTTATCAAAGACACGGGAAAGATTAATTCAATATCGAAAGCCCTGCAGAGTTAGGGTAGGCCTGCCCTAGGTCTCAAGATGTACTCTCAGTCTCGATCAGACCTCATCCAATCGTCTATGATTTCCAATTTGTTCCGCCAGCCTTCAAGTAAGTACCGTCGGCAGCGCTGTCACCGCCAGTGATCGAGTTATTCTTATCATGTAGGGTCAGCGTAACACGCTATTTACGAGCCCTTTAGTACGGTCAGCCTCATAAATACGTAAACAGTTTGGACGCTATCACGCACTGTAATAAAAAAGTGTTTACCTTTTATTTTGAGTGGGTACTCGGGTAGTCTGACCCGGGTATGAAAGTAAACCGATATCGTGTTCAAAAGTTAAATAGATAGCAAACATATCAATTGCGATATCGAAAATATTTATGTGAGGTACATAGAGTAAGTTTGTTGTAGTCTGGACGTGTTTTGTTTGTATTTGTGTGGAAATATTTACAATACAATGAAAGTTAAGGTATTTGTAAAACGTATAGTAAATTACTAAGGCCGAATTTCACCAATTAAACTGAACGCGATCAGCACGTCTAAACCGAGATCAAGAGCTGTCAGTGTCATTATTGTTTGACACTGACAGATCTTGAACTCAGTTTAAATGTGATGATTGCGTTCAGTTTTACTGTTGAAACCAGCCTTCAGTATTTCACTTTGGATATTTACATCTCTTTAAATTCCATTTAATCACTCCGAAATCCGTTCACACCATAACGGAGTGCTCCGCTGCAAGTGCTGCAACTAAAACAAAAAGCTGTCGACAGCTCAACCACCGGTTTAAGCGCTTGACAAACAGCGGTGGCTTCTTGAAAGCTTTTTACAAGTCGAGTGGCGAAATGTTGGGCGGTTCGGACCGGTTCCGACCGGCTCGATCCGGTGTGGACCGGCGCGAACCGGTTATATCGGCTGTCTTTGTAGAGATTTAAGTGGGTTAGAATGATCCACTCTGCGCTGGAGTTTCAGAGGGACAATTAAAGTGTATTTATAGTAAAGACTGAAGCCTGGTGACGTTTCCTATCTTGATTGTTGTATCGTTTAGTTTTGATTCGATTTGCGACGGAGATTTTTTACTATGTTTGTAATATTTAAATGCTGATTGAACTTAAAGCCAAGCAAGCGTAGTCAATATGGTAAAAGTACATATACGAGTATATTCTAAACCGTCACCTATATTAGTTGTCTATGATGAGACTATTTTGCCGGATGATGCTAGGATGATAAAATATCGGTACTCAAGATTTACTCAATAGTCATGAAACTTATCGTGAATTCGTTTCACTCGTCAACTATGATATTATAGTCATTACTAGTAAGTACAATGAAGAGCCTATCTGACCCTAGGAGCAATTTTAACCAGATTCCAAAAAGTAATGCCTAGATAGACACTAATTGCTACCGCGCTAGGTACCCGTCTCGGATCATGAAAATGAAAACAAATGAATGTTTTCAAAAGAACTTATCTAGTGTATCGAGATCGTTAGCAACAAATATAAAAAAAAACCGGTCAAGAGCGAATCGGACTCGCGCACCGAGGGTTCCGTACGTATATAATTATGATGTTGATGATTTCTGTAAAACTGTGCTATTTTGAGACATAGTTTTATTTTTCCTGTAATATTTACATAAACTTCTATCACATAGAATAATTTCAGATTTTTATCTCTGCAAACTTCGGAGATATGATAGAGATTTTTTTTTTAATTTTTCATCAATAGTCGGAAATTATGCTGCCTAAACTAAAACAGCGTTCTTTCATATGATACCCCACATGCCCTAGTAGCCCCACTTCAAATTTTTAAGACCCCCTTTCAGTCCCGTTCGCAAAAAAGGTATATTTTTTTTATATTTCTTTCTTGTTTGCAAAATAGTTGGGCAAACGTATTCTAAATTTCAAGTTGATTGCATTAGGAGTTCTTGAGATATCCAGGTGTGACAGCCAGACAGACTTAGTCTCACCATAAGGGTTCCTTTTTACCATTTTGGTACGGAACCCTAAAAAAAGATACATAGAAAAGGAAAAACCACTTAGTCTAAATCTTAGCATTATGTAAATAGTAATTGAATGGAAAGCAGTGGGATTACAGGTGGGATCGCTTTGCCCTAAACATCGTTGGGAATTACATCCCCCGGGGCCCGAACCCCTTCCCGCTCGCTAAACATCGTCCTAATGCTCGGATAATATTTAGTTTTATTATATTAACTTGATTTTCTCCGACTGACCGCATACAAATTCGGACCTTCCTAAACATCTGGGTTGGGATCTCGGCCCTAATCTAGATAATAGAGGAAATCTACCGGGACCTACGAATTGAATCAGCAACAATTTGTGAAGGTTTTTGCTGAACAAATGTTTTGTAGGCACGGATGTGGTAGCGATGTGTCGTGCAACCTATATATACTTCTATAGGGTTTACGTGTTAGTTTAAAACTGCCTACAGATAGTGTTACAGTCGTTTCACCTAAAACGATTTCGCCCCCTAAATGGCTATCGCTTTTAACCGTACCATTACCACCTATGATTGCAACAAAAGGAATTTTTATAGGAATAAGTACTTAATGTTACTGCAAAACGCAATCGTACAAAGTGACTAACACTCAGTTGCAGAAACGATCTTTAAATTTTAAAGACTACATTAAACACTAATGTAGCATTAAATCATTGCACAAAACCATTTTTTATTTTATTTTAATGCTCCATTAAATTTAACTAATGAAATGTCAAACCTAATGAAACCGGCCATTTTAAACACTTTTACGTTGCACGTAACTTCATTAGCGCCCATTAGCAGGTGGTGAACTTTAAGTTTGACATTTCAGATTTTTTAATTTTAATGGGCCGAAAAGCATCCATTAAGAGCAACATTAGTGTTTTCTACGGTACTTGAATGCATTTCTGTAATTGAAAGATGTCTTTAACCAGTCTTTCGTCATTATCTGATTCTTATTTAGTAGATTTACCTCGCCGTCGAATCCCAGACCGAGTGAATTCATTTTTATAACATGATGGAAAAGAGTTTCGTGTAAAGTATAGAATTTCCAAGGAGGCAGTTCTTCAAATTTGTAACCTATTTGATTAAGATTTAGAACCAGTGACGCAAAGAAATAAATCCATTAATGGCCTGACACAGCTTTTAATATGTTTGAGATTTTTCGCCACTGGATCTTTCCAGCAAGTAGGTATTGGGTGATTTAATAAACATAAATAAATCAACAGTTTGTCGGAAACAGGTTGGGTCGGGTTGTTTGTCAGTTTGTTTATACAAAAAGTATCCCGTGAGCTAGCAAAATTAAGCCACCTCTATATTAAAATGCCAGACCGGACGGAACTACGTAGAGTTGCAGAAGGTTTTTATGAAATTGATGGATTTCCACGTGTGGCCGGAGCTCTAGACTGCACACATGTTAAAATTATTAGATTATTAAATTATTAGATGCAAAAAACGTTGGTAAATTTGAATTTCGCGGGCTACCTTAGCGCATCCCCCTTAAACCAGATTATTTAAACTACATTAAACCACAGAGTACACTGAATACACATAAATCAACTACATTTACTTTATTTTATTCTAAAATTGTGGTGTACTTGTACGTACGGATAATAACAGAACGCAAATGTTCACTCTTTTCGTTCAATATGGTAATTTGTTCCTGGCAATATTGTTTAAAGTCTTCTTTAACTAAAGTGGCATTAAAAATGTCTAATGCTATCTAAAATTTGTTTGTGCAACTTCATTAAAGTAATGAATTCATTAGCGATAATGTTGCTTTATGTAATGAAGTGTTAATGGTGAGCTTTCTGCAACTGAGTGTAAAAGAAGCATTTTCACTAAACAGGCCCTTTGGGCCCTTGTAACAAGTGATCCCATATTTTTCTCCACTTTCCCTTAAATAGTTTACAGAACACTTTCTGCTAATCCCCGACTGACCGCAATTCAACCCTCTTCCCCCCCCCGCCCTGTTTCACCCCCGCCCTATTAGAGCCCCATTTGCAAGGGCCGCTTATAATTCCGCAGAGCTTTACGACCGATTCGCGATTTAATTAAACGCATGCGGATTGGACACTGTTTAATGTATGTGGCTGTGAACGGGTTAAAGTTGACATGTCGTCACGGATTTGTAACTTGTCAAGGGTTTAGAAAATGTAGTTTGCTGGCTCGTAATCTATTAGGAAAAAGGAGGTTGTAAATGATAAATGATCGCAAGAGTTGCAATATTTTTGTAGGATCATTCTACCGAGGGCTCCCAGCTTAAACGTAGGTAATTGGAACGGACTTATTAAATTACGGCTACTTAGCTGTTATTTATTTAATTTTCAGTTCTCAAATATTATCTCTTGAGTCTTGACTAGCGCTTTTAGAACATAAATCGGCATTATTATCTTCAGTGTCTAGGGACCGTCCTAAATCAAAGCTAGGTCCTAAACTTTGTTTTACTGCCTCGCATTAATAATCCTGCCTTTTGTCAGAACCCAGAAAAAGTGTTCCTAGATAATTAATTGGTATAATTAGTCAGCCCTTATTTCATTACGCTTACTTAGTTATTTAACTATATTAACTTGCTGCTAGTACAAGTTATTCATTGACGAGTTTAAACCAACATTGTAACGTTAAGATAGTGAAATAGTTCCCGTAGTTATGAAATAGTAATGATATTCCTGATAGTTCCCCCACTCAGTTAGTCCTCCCGTTCCACCCTCCGGGGGTCGTAAAACTTCCAAGTTATAAAATGAAGACTTTAATTCGATAATGCTCACACTCCTGAAAATTGAATTCGAGAAAATATTTTTCGAGCACGTTTTCACAAGTTTTTAAGGGGCAACTACCTCGAAACGACGATATTACTGCCCATACTTTTGTGGATCATTCGAGATGGTTATTTTATGCCAAATATTATTACGAAATGTATTAGGTACGTCATCTATTTAGTATTTATACGAACACTTACTCAAAATTCATCCTTCAGTTTATACCCGGACCTTAATAAAACACCTTCGCCTGCCGTATACTCGTAAAACACTTCCAAGAAAAAATATTACTTTCGCCACTTAGCTTAGCTACTGGACGCGACACGGACGCGGGATGTCCGGCGACTACACGGCGCCGATCGGTCGGCTTATTATCTCGCACGTGGTTCAAGGGCGGATAAGCTGGGATATAGGCCGGATCGTGTTAATAGGATGGTTCAGGAAGAGAGGCTGATAGCCGACCTGCGCGACGTGAGGGCTTGTCACGTGCACTTAACATCCAGCAAGTTATAATTTAGCTATTGACTAATAAGCCAAGCCACGCCAAACGCAGAACAAATATTATACCTTTCTTGATGTTACTTTGTCGACTAGAATGAACCGAACAGGTGGATATTACCAAAATCCCTAATCCATATGTAATGCCTATCGCATCTCTAAATCCTTACAAAATACGGCGAGCAATAAAACTATCACTAGCCACATTTCCAATTTTGCTAAGAAACTTAAAAAAGGAATACATTCGGAGGCCAATGCTACAAGAAGCACCTGGCTGGTCCCAGCTGTTACAGCATGTGCCAGTTCCACTCGCTTCCTTCCGAATAGCCCAGCGTCGGACCACAGCCAACTTCCCACACACGGAGCTACTGGACTGAACAATGAATATGGCGTCAGAGCATGGTGAGCATGGTGGCAGCGATGGTGTGGCAGAGTTGCAGTCTTTATTAATCAGTAATTTTTTGCAAATTGTGACATGATATTCAAAACTGTTTATGTACTCGTAGATATTAGAAGCATTCGTCAACAACTACGTAATCGTATACGAGAATAGTAGATTAAAGCATTTAGTGTTAAGCAATAAACAATCTTGCAGATGAGACCCATTCCTCGATAAAATTATATCGCATAACGAGTTTGGCATTCAGCCAACAGCCTCTCCTCCCCTATCCTATACAGAGGCGTTAGATTCCTCACCCAACAAAATATGACAAAAGAACTACTTGTAGAACAAATCTACAAGTGTGTCATCAACAAGTAACCCACTACATTTATTTATTTTGTATTAGTCGGTGATGGCTCCGCTGTGTATACTACTAGTAATTGACTGTTGATTCAGGTTGGTATACTGCTTGTTTGCTCTGTTCATGCTTAGAAAGCTATCTAGACTGTGTAAGTGTGTACATATCTGATTGAGTTGACGATTAGATTTGCGATTATAATACAATGTTCTGTTTATTATCAAACTATTTATGTACACTAAAAATATAAGAGACAAACACACCAGGAAAATACAGGGTGTAATGAACCTCCTTTTTAAAAGTCGGTTAAAAAGACCCTTCACGCAGGCGTCGTCTACGCATTCTGTACATCAAACTGAGTTACTTTGTGCAAGATCAGTTGGAAACTGGGGACTTTTAGTTTGTGTGTGAAAATTCGCTGTTTACGATACAGCGCAACGTAACGCACGCACAACGCTGCGCTTGTGGGCATGCTACGGTACAGGTCATAGGAGTGTTTAGAGTTAAGGCTTCTACAGACACAAAGGCACCGTTCGTCGCGCGACACGCGGGGCCTTTGTGTCGCGTCGCGTGTTGCGCCAATATGTAGAAGCCTATAAGTTATGTCATTTTAAACAGATTTCGCAAAAAACGTCATAAAAGTAGGAACTTGAGGAAGGCGTGAGTTTATATATGTATGTAAATTGGACTTTGACGAGCTGAAAGTGTGACAACCAGTCTTACCAAGGGGTCTCGTATTACCTAGTAACTGGGTTGTGGAGGTCAGATAGGCAGTCGCTCCATGTACAATACTGGTATTCAGCTGCATCTGGTAAGACTGGAAGCCGACCCCGACATAGTTGAGGACAGGCGGCAGTTGGCGATGATGTAAGTTAGAAGTTTGCCCCTCTATATCTCCGTAACCAGAAGGTTCCCAGGTATGGTCCAGTACAAGACAATGATCACAATAAGTGAAGAACAAGGGACTCTCGGCTTCATTGAAAGTATTTTTAGATCCGTTACACTTAGGTACTGTTCTGTGATTCTGTGGTTCTCACGGAGGTGATCGGCGGCGGCGATCTCTCGCGTCCGGCCCTGGTTCAGGCCATCTAGTATGCCATTAGATACACAACCGTTCACAGGTAAGTACTCAGTTTCACAAACACGTGTATGAGGCAGAGCCGTTATTTGAACCCTATCTTCATTAACATTTCTGAGAACAGCCCTGTACTAATTATGACTGGGTGTCGATGGTCTCATTATGACGACGTTTTCCGTAATAGTTTAATGACCCATTGATATTATATTCCTTGAGTATCGCGAATAATTAATCGAAATTCTGTGATTTTTTCTTCTAAATAGGCTTGTTAATTTGAAGGGAAGTACGGAGGTATAAACTAAAAAACCCGCCGCCTGCTGCGTAAAATAATCCCCTTGAGCCTAAAACCTGCTAATTAGTCCAGAATTACTAAAACATTTCTATTATCAATCTCCTAATCTCAACATTCAATATTTACAAATGTTAAACTCGCCATATACTCGTATAACGAGGCCGTTTATTTTTGAATCGTAAATTACGCTCTCCCAACCAAGACCTCGCTCCCGTCTTTAATATTTTGCTAATTAATTTGGCTCAGAGTCCGCACAACGCCATATTTTTCCCTAATCAAGATGCCCTTTAATTTGAGTTTTGAGTGCTACCTTTGCTTACTTATAATATAAAACGATGTTATAAATAAAACATTCGATTTTTTTTAAACCTTTATTTTTCTTAATTAATTCGTCACAGTCACAGGACCGTTGCATTGGTTTGTTACCGATTTTAATGAAATTTCACAGCAGGGCGCCTTTTATGTAGGTATCGTAAAGTAAATGTGAGGAAAATAGAAGAGAACACAATATTTTTAGTAGCGGTCCTTGTTTAATACCCGTTACCCGTCCACCCGTCCCCAGTGCCGAGTGGGTTGAACGGCTTCAAAAGCGTGTAATCTTGTTACTTCTACGTGAGGGTATTTTGGAATATAATATTTTATAACATCTCTTGCTAATAGGCCCAGCTCAGGTTTATAATCCTAAACCTTTTTTAATTATGAAATAATTAAATGACTCACATATTTGCGAGCTTTATTAGAAAAGTTGAGGTATTCCACTCAGAGCACTGATTTCAACAGCACTTGTCCGAACCGCACCTGAGCACTTCCACTAACGATACGGTTTTTAATGAATGAATGAAGGAATTAAATGCACCTACCCCCCATGACGTATTATAAATAGACGCGTCATACACGAACATTAGTGCACTCAAAAACAGTGTAAGCCATGATTGTAGCTACATACTTGCATACAATCATACAGCGCGTGAAGAAAGTACCGATATCTGTTGTTAGAAAGAGATGAACATAAATATTTAGTTACGTCACTAGCTGCTGCATGTTCATTGGCGCGTACGTAATAATAATAATTATTATTGTAAATGTTAGGCAATTGCCTGGCACAAAAATTGCTATACAATTTTATTTTAGGTGCATCGTCTTTACATATTATTAATGTAAAAATATTGTAAAACATTTAAAAGAGTAATGGTGGAGTTTCTTGCCCATTCTTCTCCATACGAAACTACCTTTTGGAAGGGGCAACTAGAATCAAATCATTTTTTTTTGTAAATTTTGACGTTCAAAGTGCCTTGTGCTTATTTGAAATAAATAATTTGACTTCGACTTTTTGACTTATTAGAGCCATACTGGCTATGCATCACAGAGTAGGCAATGGAATAGTGTAGAGACGGGTGATATTTATCTATTTAATAGCTAAAATTGTGTACCTACCTAATTGGATAGTATCTAGAACGTCGTTTAATGTAAGCTGTAACCCTTCACGACTCGTTATTATGACAATGTAGCTAACCTATAAGGAAACTTTTAAATTATTCAAAGCTACCAAACTTTTATAAAACCGTTCTCGTAAGCGTCGTGAAATATTCAAAGTAAAACGGTTAATAGCTGTCCCTCGAGTACCTATTTTCCAATTAACAAATGGAACTTTGTGTAATTACAGTCAATAATATCGCTCCAATTTACAGTTTTCAGGAAGAGGAAACTAGTCGATAGTACATTAATTTAAAAAAGTTGCGTACAGCTACCGTGGCGGTAATTATGTAACTTTTGAACTAAAACAAAACTTTGATCACGTAATGTTGGTGGCACTCGAGTGTATCATTGAAAGGGAACCGGTTTAAACTGGCGCTAACTGGAGCGAGCCGCCCGTTATATTACTTTTTAATTAAAGCAAAAAGAACGTCCCTTCTAACAAGTCGTGTTTAAAGAACAAAGTCAATGAAAGTATAATTTTCTTTTAGACAATAAATCAAAAAGTTTCGCGCGTAACCCATGAATTGTAATAAAACTTGGGAAATGGTCAAGGGTGAGTCGCGCTTAGCACAACTCGGAATATAAAGCTTTTAATTTTAAGTTGGTCTTCAGGCAAAAAACTTAAGATTATTCCAAATATTTTCCTTTTTAGGGTTCCGTAATCAACAAGGAACCCTTATAGTATCGTCATGTCCGTCTGTCTGTCAGCGGCTTAGCTCAGAGACTCTTAGTAATAGAAAGCTGCAATTTGGTATGGGTACATATTAATCACACCGACAGTGATAAACTGATAAAATAAAATGTATTTTTTTTTTTTATTAATCATTTTTAGGGTACCGCTCCAACACGTAAAGTGGAAAAGGAAAGGTCGTTCAAAAATATCGCGAGTGTATGAAAACCATTTTCCGATTTAGGGATCCGTTTGCGAAATATTAAGCTTCAAAGTGCAAATTTTTGTTATTTTTGTTAGAGTCAAGTGTGTGTGTCCCTGCCAGCTAAATAGTTGTTTTTGGATATGTAAAAAAAATTACGGCACTAGCATATTATAACGAAGTTAAAAGGAAAACTATCACAGCTAAGTAGGCTCTACAAGTTAACGAGTAATTACTTACATTTGCCAGCACGGTTTGCGCAGTGGTTAAGCAATTGACTGCTGCGCTGCAAGTCGCGGGTTCGATTCCCGCACGGAACAAATATTTGTATGACTTACAAGTAGTTGTTCCGAGTCTGGCTGTTTGTGTATGTGAGTTTAAATGTTTGTAAACGCACCCACAATACTGGAGAAATTTCAAGTGTGGTGAAAATTTAAAAAAAATGCAGTTTGAATATATGGGAGAACATGATTTTCAACTACAATGTTAAGTTTGTTCTTGGAATTTAGGTATCCCTGATACGGAACCTGTGATTGCGCGTGGTCCGACTTACACTTGGCCGGTTTTTATTTATTTATATAAATTGGTTTCATAAATAGCGAAATTGAATCTGGCGCCGCGAGCCGATGGGAAAATAGGCCATTATATTAAGTGGAGCCATTTAAAATAATCAAGAGCCTTTTTATCCTATCTTGATTTAATTGTCCAATTTTACCCAAATTTTCCTTATTTACCATTTTAGGATAGGTAACTTTGTTTATGAAATAAATACGCTTATGATGAAAGGTTAGGTTAGTCCTATTTCTCGGAAGTCAGTTAGATAACTTCGCCAGACGGTTGAAATAGTGTTTATCTGTGTAAAATCCAGTTTAGGCTAGCAGTCGTCACATATTGCCTTTCCCTTTAATCCGGATTTGGGTCAGTCTTATAAATATTGCCCCAGTCTGATCTTTTTGTTTGTAGTTCGGCCGGTGCCTAAATACATTGACTCAGGCCTAACGACAAAATGATGGGATAAAGGCAACAGATACGAGACGATATTTATTCTGTTACATGACGAGGAAATGCTGAGTAATAAAAATAATTAAAATACCGAGTAATTAAAGAAATGTCCAGAAAATCGACGTTGGCCCTTTCATCCAAAATAAAAGGTTTCATTCCTAATACTTATAAAGTGCTGCTAAAAATATTTCAAACGTTAAAGATCAATCGAACAAACCGATTGATGCCCTTTGATGGTTGTATCTGTAAAAATCATTCGATGAAGAAAGAAATCTCCACAAAATCCCATCTAATCCCGTCCAGCTCCGAAGGCTTTTCTTTGCCGATAACAGTTCACAATCGACTCACACATTTACATAAGGTTCAGATTCTATTTTCTTTTTATTAAATTACTTGTGACCTTTTTCTATTACGAGTATGTCAACTTGCTGAATGAGGTTGTGGGAGGTCTCGGACTCTCGCACGTTAGAACGTCGGCACTCGGCAGGTACGAGGACGCTGCTGCTAGCATCCTGAAGTAATATTTTACAATGGTAAGGTGACCGGTCGCGCCGCGCAATTGTATGAGCGGTCGATTTTGTACGACTCTACGTACCTATGATCAAAATGTTAAGGGGCCGGCGTAGCATGCGTAGTTCATACAAACGCAATACCAAAATATTTTCAAGCATATTCTTAAGGTAGTGTGCATTTATTTCGTTTGGATAACAGAATATATATTTTGAAAGGACAATGATTTAAAGACGAGATGTGAGGAATTTAAAATTTCTATAGAAAACTTATTTTTCTCATAACTCTTGTTTAAATCAGTGTCCATTCAAAATATATGTTTGGGGACCTAGATATTCTGTATTCCAATCGGAATAAAGACACTCTACCTTAAGAATATATCTGATTTACAAATTATTTTGGTATTAGGTTTGTATGAACTACGCATCCATCGCCGGCCGGCCTCTTAAGCAATTTAATTTTTTTGCTGCGATTAAAGTTATGGTTGACCATGTGCGATATAAAATTTCTAAACGCTAAAAATTGTAGCTCTTGTATTATTCATTTCAACATTTATTTGAGAGGGAAATCGGAGGGGAGAATTAAGACTACAAATCGGAGGGAGAATTAAGACTACAAATCGGAGGGGAGAATTAAGACTACAAATCGGAGGGAGAATTAAGACTACAAATCGGAGGGGAGAATTAAGACTACAAATCGGAGGGGAGAATTAAGACTACAAATCGGAGGGAGAATTAAGACTACAAATCGGAGGGGAGAATTAAGACTACAAATCGGAGGGAGAATTAAGACTACAAATCAATTCCACCTACTTTTACACTGCGCCGTTTCAATGATTAAATATGATAATTATGATGATATGGATTTTAAAAGTAATATAGGCACTTAAATGAAATAATACGATTCAAAGGGCTGCAATCTTTTTTTGAGCGTAGAAAAAACGACACGAACTTAACGGCATAAGGGGCACCATCTGTCTCAAAGTTATAAGTTATGAAAAGGCAGATTGGTTTTTAAATCATATAATTATGTAGGGAACTGCCAATCAATCGTTTTAAAACAGCGTTATTCAAATGTCTTATAGAAAAATCATTCTATTCTGTGAATGAGTAAGTACCTAAACTTTAAAGAGTCACACTGACATTTTACTGTTATAATTTCTTCCTTCCTTTCTTTCTTCCTTTATTTCTTTTTTCTTCCATTCTTCCTTTTTTTTTACTTTCTTATTCTTAATAAGTATATTAAAGAATTACTTAATATAGAAATCATATATTAGTTAGATTCATGTTCCAATTTTATTATCTTCATTTATTTCATTAATATAATCAATTATTTTGCATGCTAGTTTTAGCGAACTGTTTTAGAAACTGTCAAAAGCCCGACCATCTGTAATGTACTACAATTCTTGCAAATAAACATTTCATTTCATTTCACTATAACCGTAGAACATCTTCAACACCCTATTTGCGTAACAGTTATGGTTATGGTATATCTATATATATAAAAGAGAAGTCCACTCACTGACCACTCATCACGAAATCTCGGAAACTACTGGGCCGTGAGGTCTAAAATTTGGCACAAGCACTCTCTATGGGGTGCAGGCGCGCACTAAGAAAGGATTTTTATAAATTCGCACCTTAAGCGGTTGAAAAGGGGTGTCAAAGTTTGTATGAAACTCCTATGTTTTTAAAGTTAGAGACATGAATGTTGGCCTGATTGTTCCTTTCGACTTCTAGGTGCTCACTAAGAAAGGGTTTTACGAAATTCGGCGCTTAAGGGTGAAAATAAGGGTTTTTAATGTTTGTATGAAAAATGTACCAAATGCAGTTAAGATCCAAATTGAATCTTACGGCAACGAGTTATTGCATACTTTACATTGAAATTAGTATTCGGAGGCCGATAAAGATCTAAATTGAATTTTACGACAACGCGTTAATGCATATTTTACATTGAAATAAGAATTTTTGGAAGTTTCTTGAGGTTTATATTTAGTTTTTTTTCTAGGTGGCCAGTATGTTTCAGTGCAGGCGTGATAACGTTCTAAAGTTTTTATGCCAGTTCTAGGTGGCCAGTATTTTTCAGTATGCAGGCATCTGCCAAAAGATAATGAAATGAGGTTCTAATTGGTATTCAGGTAATTTGAACGTTGCATTTATAGCATTAAAGTCGAGAATGGCAAGGGGAAAACTTCACAATGTTTAACCTTAATCGCGGCTTGCAAGCCGATCGTATCAAAAAACGAAGTCAATCATAGAATACAAACCTAAGCGATACACGTTCAAGCTATAGTTACCGAAATTTCTGTTCTGCGATATTTTGTTATTCTTATTACTTACTACTAATTTGCTTTGAAATATTTTTAATCGTCGTTGTTTGGTTTTCGTTTTGGTTTGTTTCGCTTCCTAATTTTAAATTGGAGGATAATAAATGTGTTTTTACTTATTGGTACCGGGTTGGAATTTTGTTATTTTTATTTATCCTTGAGTCAAGTGTCCTTGAATACCTACGTTCGTATTTTAATTTTATTGCTTAGTATCTTTGGTTTAGACTGGTGTTGTAAGGGTTGGAAAAAGGCGGGAGAACTATTCCCATTTTAAATGGATGTCAGCACCAACTGACGGGGTCCGAAAGGGCCAATGCCTGCCAGGGTTATGAGCCTGTCCGAAAGGGATATCGTGGCCCTGGCACACAGGCATTTGAAGGAACACGGGTGGGTTTTAGTCAGTAAAAGTCTGACACGCATCAAAATGACCTTCATTGAAATTTCCTGAGAATCAGAATATTTTTACTCCCTGTTGTGCGTCCCCAAAACCAGCAATAAAAATACCATCTTGAAACACCTGGAACTCAAATGGGAATAGTTCTCCCGCTGCCATGAGTTCACAGGTGGTTCCGTAGGTGCCATTACAAGACATTTCAGCGACGTATTCACGCTTTGAACCATAAACAGCTCCTCCTGACCGATCCTGGGTGAAAGGTTGGAATATTTCCCAGTTTTTAGACACATGGCGCACAATGCTGTCTCGAATTTGAGAAGACAATGACATGGCCACGTTACTGTTCACCAAATAGGAGAGAGATGAAAATAAGCATGCGCCATCGCCAGGGATATTTACTATTTGGCAAAGAATTTGCATGCCACAATTGTGGCGATAAGTCCCCTCTATGAGGAGTGGCTAGAGAGGCGCCACGGCTTCCTCACCTTCCGCCTGACGCACGTCCTCACCGGACACGGTTGTTTCGGGAGGTTCCTATTCAGAATAAAGCAGGAGGAAACGCCCGGGTGTCACCACTGTGTTGATCGCCCGGAGCATACGGTTGAGGTCTGCCCTGCTTGGGCGGAGCACCGCCATGTCCTCACGGAGGCGATCGGCGGCGGCGATCTCTCGCATCTGGCCCTGGTTCAGGCCATGGTTCGGAGCGAGAGTGCACGGGAGGCCGTCACCTCCTTCTACAAAGCAGTAATGCATGCGAAGGAGGAGGCGGAACGCGTGAGGGTGAGGCAGGGTTCGCGCCCTCACGCCCTTAGTCACCGCAGGAGACGCCCCGGGCGTCGGGAAGCGCAGGCCGATTCCCGGCCACCGTGGGCGCGGGCTTGTGGACGGTGAGCGATGGGTAGCTCGCCGTCCGATAAGGACCAGGCCCGGGTCGAAGGCGCGTCGTTGCGTGAGCTCAGTATAGAACACGCAAGCTAACCACTCAAGGTCACTGGCATATATCTCCGTCTTAAGAAAAGGTACGACAAACAAAGCCGCTAAAGTAATTAACAATAAAAGACATTAACATTCTAATGCCTACTCAACAGATATATCATACCGAAATTATCATTACAGAGGATCCATTTAGGCTAATAAAAACACATAAAATGGTACCTGGCCCTTGTTGAGGCCTTATTGGAAGATAACAATGGCGGCCAAACGTAAAATAAAACACACTAATTCTTTTCTGAATAGCTTTGACATCTTTCATGAATATTTTCGTGTTGGCGCAATGAAGCTCTGGTAGGGTTGTTGTAGGTATGTTATTTCAGCAGATGTTAGGGTAACAGTAATTATGTTGTGTTCAGTTGCATAATATACCCGCGCATGGGTATATATACTTTAATTACGTTCATATCCATCGCCAGTTCACGAACTTTGTGAACTTATTATATTGCAGTTCTCAGTTCTCTCAAGTTTTCAGCCAAAAAATACAGCGTTATAAATATAAAACCTGTTCCAAAGTCATAAAGTCATTTAAGTAGATAATATTATGTGTGAATCCTAAAGATGTTAGTTCTGATTTCATTCTTTTTTACAGTACAATCATTCCCCAACTTTTTATTTTAGTTAATTTCACAAATATAAACAAATATTGAAATCAGGTTTAATGAAACACAATAATTAACGTAACAGAACTTTAATAAAGTCTGCATCCATTGGAACTAATAAGTTATGAAAAGGCACCAAGTTTGTTTATTATTTCTGTTCACTAATTTGCGGACTCATTAGCAGCGACGCTAAGTATCTAGATGGAAATCATAGACATTTCGATTTTATATACAACTGTGAAATGGTTGTTTTTCACGAGCACACTTTAACATAGGTAAGCTACCAATTTCTTAATCAGTAGTTATACTAGCTTGACAATGTATTAAATCTCCAAGACAAAACATTGTAACAAACTTACAGTTTAATTAAACAACTTAGCTTACTTTGTCTATATCTAACAACTGTCTATGGCCGTCTGCGAAGTTCATAGACTGTGACGTCACAATAGAGTACGACGCGACCGACGCACCGACAACCACTGTTCCACTACACCGCTACAAACATCATTCGACGCTCGGATGACATCGACGCGGGTGCTGTTGGTAAACATTTAGTGCAATTATTTTGTGAAAACAAGATGGCGGCCATAGCGATTTTCCGATTTTGCCCACGCGCCGAAAGATCCTCGTACAGCTGTAGCTTTGGTTACTAATTTCTATACAAAGTGGTAGGCACTCTTCAAAGTATATAATTTCAAAGATGTTAAACAATGGGTGTGTTAATTAAGACCTTGTCGATTAGTGTCGATACGCGTCTACTAAGTTTGTGACGTGACCGTGACGTCACTATACACTACGGTAAGCTTTTGTTCTGTTTATTATGTAGTGCGTAAGAAATATAATAGCTATCACGCACACGCACACACACACACGAGTGCGCGCGCTCACTTAATTTACCCTCTTTTCATTTTGCTTTTGTTAGTCGTGTTTCCTTCGTTGAAATTGAGGATTTTTCTTCCTTTTTTAATTAAGTTTTATTAAGTTCCGTTCCGTGTTCAGTAACCTAAATACAATAAAACTGTAACCATAGGAAGGGCGCAATGTCCTAACACTAGCATCTATTTAGCTTAAAAGGACATTAGTAAGTTATTGAAATAAACATTTTAATTTAATTTAATTTAATCTTGAGAAAATGTTTCTTGTTTTGACTTTACCTCAGGGAATACACATTTTATAGGTACTGACTTACTTAGAGAGTTGAAAGTATCAGACACCTAGCTAGTTTTATTGGTGCCAAGCAGGTATTGGTGCCAAGCAGGTATTGGTGCCAAGCAGGTATTGGTGCCAAGCAGGTATTGGTGCCAAGCAGGTATTGGTGCCAAGCAGGTATTTCATCAACATAATTATGTATGAGTAGACTATCTAGAGGGCTCTAATTAAAACCGCTGTAGGTATACAGAATTAAAGCAAATTCCTACTTCATCAAAATGCCCATTCCTAAACAAACCGGACTACTTCGTGATAATTATCTTTAATTCTTCGTAAGTACTGAAGATAAAACATTACGATTATGTTCACATAAATTATATCATCTATGTGCTTTATTTTATCATTTTAATGACCTAAGTAAACCAGTGACCCGTGTTTTAGTTAATTAAACATTTGGATACATAAGCTCATTATGTTGTACGGTACCTACTGTCGTAGGTAGTACAGTCGGCATCACAACAAAATGAACATTTAGTTTGGAAATAATAATCACAAGGCTTAAAGACGTTTTATTTTTATATTTATTATTTTGATTTATTAACTAAAATTACTTTTGAATAATGCTTATTCATTCCTGGTAACGTGAATGATTTAACCGCGATGAGAAATTACCAGCCCTGTAAAAGAGAGCACTCAAAGCAACTAGTGGACTGTCTACTTGAAACGAGAACTTGAATTAATGACAGTGACAGCGCAAACATAAACTGGCGTTACTTATTCGTTTCGCCTCAACATAAATAATTTATCAATAAAGATGTACAATCAACGTATTTCGCTCAGGATGGGCTAATCCTACAAAGGGGTAAGTTATTCCCAAAGCTTCAATATCTCCCTACGCAATTATATGCACACTAGATTTTGCCCGCGGCTTCGCCCGCGTGGATGTCGGAAATTATCCCATGGGAACGTGCTACCGGGATAAAAAGTATCCTATGTACCCAGGTCCATGCCTATCCGTATATATAACATCCAAAACAATTCAGCCGTTTAGCGTGAAAGGACAGACAGACGATAATAAATGCAAATAATTTTCTTTTTTTTTATAAATAATCAGGTTTTATGATTCATATTATGTCTAACTTAAAAATAATAATAATACCTTTTAATAATGTCACCATTAATTTGAAATACTTTAGCGCCGCCATTGACCACGGAATAGTATCTACATAATAGCTACGACTTTAAATTGTAATTACTTATAAAGGTGTGTGCACAAAAAATTAAACGTTTTTCGTCAATTTCTTATCTAATTGTGAAAAAGCTTGAAATAATTGAGTTTATGTTACAAAAGCACAATTTTCGTCGTGATAAACCATTCGTGTCAGTCTCAGCACCTGTGAAGGATAGCTGAAGCTTAGTGTGCCATTTTTAAATTTCTTGTTAAGGTTTGTTAAATAATAGGAAAAAAAACATTACCGACTGGGTTTTTAACTGCAAATTTTCGTTCAGATTTGTGAATGAACCGATCGTAATGAAATAAATACTAAAACAAATTTTACCCAAGATAAGGACTCTTGACTATATTTCCAATTCCCTAAATCTCTTAGAAAGAGGTACACAATAATTTCAATAATCATGTGATTTTAAATCATTCCCTATTTTACCCCTTGGAGGATGATTGTACAAAAACGCTGAAACACGACCTTTTTTATTTTTTATCAAAAGCATAAATTTGAATTTTCATATTCCTAACTTAAGAAATTCTACGTTTCTCATACAAACGTTCATCCCCTATATCACCCCCTTTAGGGATATTCTTGAGACAAAAAGCCTGCCAAATGTTATCGAAATCAGTTCATTATAACATTATTAGTATGGATGATGACTTGGTATACAACATTTGCCGCAAAGCTGATAAAAGCTGGGTAGTTCATTACCACCTAATTAGACCAGTTTCAAACCAAGAGCATCAATCACAATGAAGCCCACGTCCTTCACACAGACTGACAAACAAACTCACATACAAACAAACAAAAGGCGTATCTTATGTATTCTCTACTAAATAAATTGGCGCCGTGCCCATTGCGTTGCTGTACACGACTGTACCAATCTGTTTATTTTCTGACTCAGATATATGCCAGTGACCTTGAGTGGTTAGCTTGCGTGTTCTGTACTGAGCTCACGCAACGCGTCGTACGTTCAGCCAGTAATAGGACTCGCCCATCAAGGAGCGCTGTCCCGAATTTGACGCATTATTAATTATACACAAAACAAAAGGTATTTTAAAAAAACGCGTATACGAAAAGATCAATAATTAAATTATCTTTAAATTGGTGAAGGGTTCAGAAAAATACGCTTGGTAGATTTTGCGCCATTCACAGTTTTTTATCCGCGTTAGACATAACTTTACAAATTAATTTCACTATGTAATATAAACAATCTAAAATATTCACATATTAAGTTATTGAGAAAATGCTCTAATTTTTTTTTTCCAATCATTAACACTAAGTACTCGTTTAGACGTGATCTTCAGTATAAAATTATTAAAAGTCGGATATAATGCGATGCAACTATCGTGTAATACATGAATAACTAAGCCATTTCATCAGAGAGGACGGCTCTTAGAATCAGTGTTGCCAACCTGTACGATAATTATGGGGACGTACGATAATTTGGGCAATGGTACGATGTACGATAGAGAATGTCTAACGTATGATAATTTTGAGTATTGAAGACAAAAAGTTCCATCACAAAAAGTATTTGTCAGACAAATTAAAAACACTAATAAAAATCAGCAAAATGTCAATGTCACGTATGTCAGCAAGTAAGTTTATGTCACAGTAAGTGTTGCTCTAAGAACAAGGAATTATTCTAAGGCGTTTCTCTCTCTCTCTCTTTCCCTCACATTTCTTTCACTTGCGTTTCGTCCGAAACTCCGCGTTTTATCCTGTATTCCTGTGGTTTTAGGAAATGCCTTTCTATTTGCTTCTATCTAGAAAACAAAAACAACTAGACTGACAAAACATGTTTACGGATTGTGCTGCTAGCACCACTAGTGGTGAAACTTGGCATAAACTTCCACTTCTTTCAACTCCAGTCTACATAGTTTAAAATTCATTGACGTTTGTTATCATTTTCTTTATTTTTTTTTATTTAGGGCTGGTTTTTTTTATCGACAGATAATTTTTATTCGTGAAATAAAATTTATTTCAGACAGTTTTTATAACGAAGAACTGTAAAAAAATCCTCCGATATAATTATCTGGCGTTGGAAAATTTCGCCCAAATTGTTTTTTTTTTTTTAGGATTTTGTCTTTTGTACGATAATTTTGCCCACTAAACGATAATTTCGACGTCGGAACTCGATAATTTGAACTTTTGGAGTTGGCAACACTGCTTAGAATTGACCTTTATTTCAACTTCACACTAACCACACAAGGCACGTCTGCTAGTGAGTAGCGTTAAAAAAATCCTAATTACTTATAAATTATGAAAATCCATACACGCTATCTTGAATAACGTCAAAAACATGTCGTCTAATCTCTCTGCCAAAAACTCGTATTAAATTGCCATCACCGTAACGACAATAATTTATTCGTGTTGGCAACACCCCCCCCCCCCCCCTCCCTCCCCGGCCCTATTGTATCGAAATCAAGCTTAACGAACCTCACACAAAGGTTACTATGCGTCGCTTCAGGCCCCTCTCAACTTTAAGCGTAAGCTCCGTCTTATAGATTTTGAATATAATTTTATTATCATTATCATTTATTTCCTTGCAAATAATAATATATTCACGCTGTAATTTGGGTAAGTATTGTTTCTGACAGTATTGTTTCGCGTGCGCGACAAGGATCGCGCTGCCTGTCGCGCCAGTCTGCACGAGCTTTTATAAAAGTGTATGAGACATGTAAGGTACAAGTTGGCAGTACCTATGTTGTTAATTCATGTATACATATTAATACAATTGAAGTGTCTGTTTGTTATGTTAAAATAACAGCTTTTTACTAAGTTAAATTATGAAAGTTTACTTACGATACTTAAAACAAAAAAAAACAATTGAATTATTTTTAACTATTGTCTGGTCTGTCTGTATGTTTGTTCCGGCAAATCTCCGAAAGGGCTGGACCGATTTTGACTTTCACTGGCAGATAGCTAATTTTTTAAAGCACTAGGAAGTGGTGAAGGGTGGGCGTTTTTGGGGGACTGTCTTATGTAATTTTGATATTGAAAAAGTTCTGATTCTCAGTGGTTTTAATAAATCACGTTTAATTTTGTTTTTCTGTCAAATAATCTTTTGGTATGCAAAAAGGTCATACAACTACTATATTTACGCTTACAAATAACCCAACATTATCGTAAATCGTACTCAGTGAAGCGAGCATCCATTGGATACACTATTCTTCACTGTCACACATGTCCACACACGCGTACTACGCGGACACGGAGGACTACGTTGACTTTTTTTTTTGTGTATGGCATCTCGTAGGTGGCCTTGAGAGGCCGTGACTACTTAACCGGACTTTCCTGTGACTGCCTTAAGGTGTGAGCTTAAAGCCTCCAGCCAGAGCGTAAAATCATATTATAACTAAACGACTGCGCACTAAGGGCACCCCCTGTGGGTTACGGACCTCGGCTTAGGGCGGCGTTGGGGGATCACAAATTGGGGACGGGCTGGATCTAAGTTTAGATCATGATTATTAACTGGGGTTACTATTAATGCTACGGCGCACTCAGCCTCGGCGCGGGGTGCTGGCGATTCGACGTGCAAGGGACGGGGGGGACATTTTAGTCGGGAAGTTCGCGTGGTACCTCGGCGGCGAGATGAGGCGGAATGACGGTTTGTGTAATTTGTGCACTGTACTGGTGGCCCTATTGCTTTCCCGGAGGAGAGTAATGGGGTCATCTGGGTCTGACAGAGTATGCCTTGGTCGGCGAGTCTGATTACACGGAGTACTACGTCAACACCACGTATTTGTACTATATACACACTCGGCAGGCAGTAGGCACAATGTGGGCTGCATGAGCGTAATGGCGGCTACGTTCGTGAAGCGCGCCGCTAATGCGCACTGGGACACAAACATAGTGCGCGAATGTGGACTGATTGTAGTCTACATTTACTTTATAGCTTCGTTGAGCTGTCTATGGAAACGGAATACTTATGTTGAACTTAGCGGTAATGCACGAGGTAATATTCAGAATTCAGATCATTTTGACGGGACGGTCACTTGCAGTATTCTGCATAGGTAATGTGTTTATTCGGTTACTTTTACGAAAGGAACTAGCTAGATGCATACCAAAAAACACAAATGATATTTATACGATATCATACTGTGCTGCATTCCTTCTTGGAATCTCCTGGTACTACAATAAACATAACCGGATTTACTTAATATTTTAAATAATCATACTCCTGTAATTAAATACAAATTTATATAATTGTACACATAGGTATAATGTTGTTACATGTTGTAATAAAATAAAATATTGTGTCACTATGTGCTGCCCTGTAAGGCATACAAACATTTTCTTACGTGTACAGGTTAAATACTGCTAAGTAAAAGTCTTAAAATTTTATTTTTAATTAATTGATGTCACATTTTTAGCTAATGAGTTATGTGATAAAATACTGCAACGTCCTAAACGTCCTTAAAGGCAGTTTACAGTGTACAGATATTTAGAGTGCACATATAGTTTACAGTGTACATATATTTAGAGTGCACATATAGTTTATGTACACTGTAAACTATCTGTACACTCTGAAAGACTCTGAAAGACTAGAAAGTTGAAATATGATCGGTGACTAAAAGGGCGAACATCATCAAAAGTATTGAGAGGATCAATTAAATATTCCCCTTTTATAATTTATCATTAATTCCCATGAATTAATAACCATTTATTCGCCAAGAATCATTTGTAAGGAAACAAATGAGAACGATCAGAAGCATCATCAATTTAATGTTTGCAAACAGACGGCGCCGTTTGTATTATGATTATGACGTATCATACAATCTGCTGATGACATGTATAAAACGTCCTGTACTCAAAAGCAATGACTTCCTGAACCACTACATCAGTCTAGGAGGCCCTGGCGTGGACGCGCACGTGCGGCACGAGTGCGGCGAGGCGGTGCTGCACGCCAGCTTTCTCGTCAACGAGGGAGCCCTGGTCACGGCTACCGCCGACGACCAGCTGCACCTCTGGACCTTCCGCCAGAAGTCGCCGCAGAGGCTGCACTCGCTCAAGTTCCAGAGAGAAAGGTATGGCAGGTGGACTTGTTACTGTGATGTGGTTTTTGCTTATCCTTTTTTGGGAGTCGATGACTTGTAGTCTTTGTCTTTGAAGCCTAGTCCAGATCTGAAGGTTGGAGTAGGCGGAGAAGGCAAGATAATAAAATAACAATCGGTTTGTGGTATGTGAAATGCGAAAAGCAATATAAAAGCAGTATCTCCCGCGATTTTAAAGACTGAAGCAACTTAAATGAAAAAATACGACAAGTCATCGATGTCCAAGATGCATTCTGCATAGATTTATAGATTCTTTGCACTAGTATAAAGTTAAGTTATTAGCACTAGTATAAACGCGATGTCCAATAACTTTTATTGCCCTAATTAAGGTCGGCAACCGACTTGCTCGGTAAAGTCATTCACAGCTCGTTAACTTGCTAAAATTACTGTCGAAGAATTAACTTGTGCAATGAAACTAACTATTAGACATCGTGCAATAGGTTAAATACATAAACTTTTTTATTTATCACATTAACCATGAAAAACCACTTATTTCAACGCACATATACAGTCAACTACCTGGAAGGATTATCTTCGACTTTTTTAAATAAACAGCATGTTTGGGGCATCGAAAAAAATAACTGACACAAAACAATTTTGTTCTCATAGCACTAAAAGCTTTTACCGCTCATTTGAAGCCACACTTTAGTACCGCACACTGAGATGCAGTAAACTTATTTAGGTACAAATTACAAACTGGGACATTTTTACGTCTTGAAAGTTGGACCCAGTCTCAACCGGTAAAGAAGCTAGCCAGTTGGGTGGCCAGCCAGTCTGTTTGATACAATTATATGAACTTTTATACCCCCCCCCCCCTTCCCTCGTCTCTTTCATCCCCGTCGCCCCTCTGTCGCCCGTTGGCGCCGGTTCGTATTTCATTCCGCTTGAGGTAGTTCATTCCCATTATTTAGTTCAGGATAATTTCATGGCTCCGGCCATCTGTTTGATGTTATGGCCCGATTTTTTTGTTTGTTTCCATTTCCAGACGATTGATATCAATAATATTGTTCTGAAATTGTATCTGTTGTTGTACAGTGGGTCTTTATCTACTTTTTTAGATTATTATGCACATCGCATAGTGCGTGTGAGCTCTACTAAACGCAATTTATGTAGCGTATAGGCTTTATTTATTCTTAACAACTATTAACTGCGTGCTCTGCATAACCTATTTTCTGCAATTACTTAAAGCACTAGGTGGTTTATTAAACCCCCATCATTAGTTTGCCGTAGAACACTTCTACACTCTTAACAAAAGTACAGAAAATATTACAACCGTCTGCGCTCGGACGTCCCATCAATCAACAGAAGCGTCAATCTTTTCCCCAAATGAAAACGTCACAAGCGGTACCATTTGGCCGTCAGCACTAAATAAAAATTAATCACATGCAAGCGACGACGCTGCCGTTTAAAAACATAAAATCCCCAACTGTTTGCATACCTACAGAGCAGATCGCGACGGGTTGGCGTTAGTTCTAGTAATTAGTACTCAAATAACGCCAACCCGTCGCGACCCGGGGCTCTGGGGGTCGTTTGAACTCCACTGATTGGGGGACAAGCGTGACGAAATTGTTTGCTTCATACTTGTGTGAGGGAATTCTACGTAGATGTAATGTCACTATTCGGTGAGACGTCGTGTGTTCGTTAGAGGTCGCTCGTCATTTCCGGCCGGTGTTCGTGTTCGCCATTCGATTCGCCGCCGTTCGTTTGAGGATATTTCCGGCATTGCTCGTTCTTTACTTTTGTCTCTATTTATTCGGAAAAACTACGTAGAAAGAAATTGCGCAAACGGGGTCAAAGTTATACAATAATACGAGAGTAATTAAAATGGCTCGTTGCATTTAAAACGGAATTTATGAAACTTGGTCGCCAGTTTACAAGCAAACTTTATTTGCCATAAATCAGCGCGGTATTGTCTGTGGGTCGATATTATTGCTTTATTTGATTCATCACTAGAGGGCGCTGGGTGGGATGTAATTATTCGAGCGTTGTCATGGCAACGGGAATGTTTTGTCGCTTTGAAATCCGAGCTGTTGTTAGACACTCATCAGTACTAACCTTGTCTTTACTCCACGTGAGCTATTGGATATTATTTTGGGGTATAATTTGGGTTCATATCGTATTCCTGTATGTACCTACCCGAGCAATGGTCTCGCCTTTGAAGCAGTCGTTTCTAATGAATAGGGGAAATTTCTTCTAGTAGATTAATTAATGATCTTGATTCACTCATATTTTTATGGTTGTTCATTATTAATGATAAATATCTTTACGACACTTACATAGAAAGACAAATTATAAAGACTAATATTATTGTCATGGCAATATTTAGTAAGAAGTTATTACATTGCTTTTATATTACAAACAAAAACAAAAACTTAACTTAACAAAACTTATTGCTTTCTATCACTTATTTTCCCAGCGAACGCTCAGGAAATTCCCCAAAGACTCAAATTCATTCATCTGTGTCGACCACATTTACTCCGAAACTTTTCTCATTAACATGACTGAATTGTACTAACGTATTTATACGCACCCTATTGTCAAAACACTTCCTCTTCTCGTCACTTATCCTTACATATTGATGATCGCTTGCCAAGTTGCCACACCTCGTCACCAGGCTGGCTTCACAAAGACCTGCCCCCCTCAACATCCCTTCATAGAGGAAAACAATCTAGTAGCACACAATGGCCGTCACACGTCCACCTACATATTATTATGTATAGTGTGTGTTACATAGTACGGTCGGCAAGGAAAGTCCCTTAACTTGGGAGTTTCCATCCCCAGTTACAGCTGAGGTGTACTGTAAACTGGTCAGGTCAACAACGAGTTAGAGTTGCACATTTTAAGTGTCACTAGTATCTCTAGTTTAGTTAAGAGGGATTCACAGGAATTCTTATTCAGACTCAGATTTATGCCAGACACTTTGAGTGGTTAGCTTGCGTGTTCTGTACTGAGCTCACGCAACGCGGCGTACGTTCAGCCAGTAATAGGACTCGCCCATCAAGGAGCGCTGTCCCCAATTTGACGCATTATTAATTTATTATACACAAACCAAAAAGTATTTTAATAAAAGGCGTATACTAAAAGATCAATAATTACATTATCTTTAAATTGGTGAAGGTTTCAGAAAAATACGCTTGGTAGATTTTGCGCCATTCTCAGTTTTTTATCCGCGTTAGACATAACTTTACAAATTAATTTTACTATGTAATATAAACAAAATCTAAAATATTCACATATTAAAATATTGAGAAAATGCTCTAATCGGAACCCACATACTTACTATGGTCATGGTTAAATGAATTAATGAAGCATCTTATATTGCTGACTGTACATAAGCACACAGTGTATTCCAACTAGCGGCACACGTTGACACACCGGCAGTACCGGCACCGCTGCTAAACAAAGCGTAGGTAGCTTCAGGCTGCGTCCAACAAATACCAATTAGTTGTCTCAGTGGCAGCTCTTAGTCAACTGTGCGTGCCGTGTTAAGACATAGGTAACGTAATACGTTTTCGTAGGGTAGTGTTTGCGTCTTTGGAAATGGGAGTCTGTTGATTCTGTGAAGAATATTGTTTCATGGGATTTGTAAGCACCGTGTTGTGACTACTTTATTATGGCATTATTAATTGATTAGGTACCTACTTCTGCCTGCTCAAGTATGTTTAGTACCTCTAAAGGCTAAAAACACAACCACGTTAGACTGAAGATCGATTTATCGTTATTTAAATAAAGCCAGTTGCATCACTATAATGGCATATTCCTAGCTCGCTGTTCTAGGTGCTAAGAGTCAATCAACTCAGCCTATAGCAGTCTACTGCTCGATATACGCCTCTCCCAGGCTGCGCCCCAACACCCTGTCCTCCGCCTTCCGCATCCAGTCTGTCCCAGCCACCTTTTTAAGGTCGTCGGTCCATCTAGCTGGGGGGCGTCCCACACTACGCTTGCCGATACGCGGTCTCCACTCCAGGACTAGTCTGCTCCACCGGCCATCGGTCCTTCGACAAACATGGCCAGTCCACTGCCACTTCAGCTTGCTTACTCTGCAGGCTATGTCGGTAAAAGTATTGGTACTTAAATAATGAGTTAGTTTATGTAATTTCAAAACGAATTGTAGTGTTCATATCGCTTACAATCCGATTGACGATCTAATTTTGACATTTACCAGTTATCACAATTCCAAGTTCTCTCTAAATCAAAATTTACGGTAGCTTGCAGTATAAAGTTTATTTCTTTTGAATAGCCTCGCAAGTTAGACAAACACCGGAGACTCGTTAAACAAAAAACTTTAGGAAAACTAAAGCATAATAATATACTACAACTTACTGCTATTGGTACTTTACAAATTGTAACTTAAGAGCTTAGTACAACAGTATTATACTGAACGGGCGATAGTCGATAAAATTGAAAAGTCTTACAACCTACTCGGTACATTTTTAAGGTTCACTGTTGAGACAAAGTAAGTTTTTATAGCTTCACTTGTAACTGGGTATGTTAAGACGCTGACAACAGGTAAACCGCTGTCACTGTCAGACTGCATACAAAAGAAAGACAAGCGCAATTACACAACGCTTTTAATTTATTGCAAAATTTGAAGTAATTATTTATTTACTCAAAAACGAGTTGAGTAATCGAAAATAAAACAACCAAGTTCTGCATATAATAAATAAGACGTTTTTAAACGTTGCCCCACACTAGGAATTTCTCCTGTATTGTGGGTGCGTTTACAAACATTTAAATTCACATACACAAACAGCCAGACCCGGAAAAACTACTTGTAGGTCATACAAATATTTGTTCCGTGCGGGAAATCGAACCCTCGACACGCAGCGCAGCAGTCAATCGCTTAACTAACTGCGCCAACCGTGCCGTCGTTTTTGTTATAAATTAAATACCAACCGTACGTTGATATTTAATATAGATATTTTGGATTGAAACTCAAAGTAAAGGGTTAGTTTACCGTTCATTTGTAATGAGATTTTTTTTCTAAACTTGTATTAGTAACAACCAAGTACAGAGAAATAGGTTCAAGAGTTTCCTAGCCAACTAATTGGTCGTATCATAATATGATACGACTAATTAGTTAGGTCACAGGTCGTCTGTGCGATTATATTATATTCGTACAGACTTCCTGTGTAGTCATGTATAATTCACACCGATGACTTATAGACCATTATATGACGCGTCAATGTATCAATGTAATGCTTCAAGCTCACACACCACAATTACATCACTCACGCAATCAGCCAGTAACCGCTCAAATGATAAGGGGCGGCCAACCTCTGGCTTTCACAGGATGATTTGCTTGTTTCAAATCTGCGTAATAATTTGCGCCTTGTCAGCGTAATAAGTTAATTTTAACTTTCCCCAAGATGGAGATCAAATTGTTAAAAGTATTTAATTAAGAAAGGGTCGATCACATTCTGCTACTGCTAATACTATTTATTTGGAGTTTTAATGTATATATGTTCCTTTTGAAGTATTCCCCAGATGAAAAAGAGTTATGCGTTTGACATTGTTAAAAAAAACTGACTAAATTGCCACCTAATTATAATTTATATATATTTTTCTCATTCTTCGCCATGAAGTATTAATAGAATAGAATACTTTTATTTTCTGACAAATGTCCATAGAGTTAGTATATAGTAGTATCAAAGTATGTCGTATAAATTACTGTATTTTTTTTTGCTTTGATTTAGAAGCGTTATTTTTTTAGAGCTTCGAGGAACCGTAGACGGACGAGTATTTGATATTAATTTCAAATTGTTACCTCCATGTGTTCCTGGGAACAAGGGACAGACAGACAGACGGACGGACAGCGAACTGATCTTATAAGGATTCCGTTTTTTCCTTTTCAGGTATGGAACGCAACAAATGTGTAACACTAATATTCCGCACGAACTATTCCAATAACAACTAACTCATTTACGATAACGTAGCTGTAATGGCCGCCGAGCACATTCCATCCACAGCCTCCACTTTGACGATGCAATTTATATTCAAATTGTATTGCAGCTACATTACATCTTAGCATATTAATCACGTGTGTAAAGATGCCTGACGATATGCTGAAAGGTGCACGGCACTCTTAACGCCACATTGAGCACTCTTTTTAGACACAATGTAACAGTAATTAACTGGTACGAGTAGGTACCTAGTTTGGTACTTCACATTTGGTTATAACAAATATTCAAATTACTGTAAAGACTCTTACACACTCACGCGATATCGCGGGCGCTCAGGCACCGACAAAGACAATTTCTTTGTAGGTGCCTGTCGTGCCTGCGATATCGCGTGAGTGTGTAAGAGCCTTATTGCTCATGTTCACACATGATCAAGTTTTAGTCGAGCTCAACACTTTCTACTTAAATGCTATAATTTATAAAATACAGTCTTCAGAATTCGAACTCAGTATTCTAAACTTATATAACACCTATATCAAAGTCACAGTCAAATCTTTCAGTTTACTTTTACTGTAAGGTGCATCGTCCACGACGCTACTATAACGTAACACGTTACAAACTCACATCACCAATGAGTATCCAGAATGTCACAGCACTAGTGTTCTAGTGGCAGTCCGTACACGACGTGACTCACTAGCGCATTATTTAACTAGTTTGTGATTGGTTGCGTCATGTACCTGCTACTGAAATAATAGTGCTGTGACATTCTGACTACTCAATGGTGATTTGAAACTGGCTACTTTTGAGTAGCTTCATGGACAACAGGCCTTTGAGAATCACAAGCTCTCTAAAGAAGAGTCGTATATTTGTTGCTCCAACCACCTATTGTAACAAATTATGAACCAACATGCATACATGAGCATTATGCAACATGTGCACATAGTTGAGCGTACATTTTGCGCTGTTACAGATCACGCATCAAACTCTCACTATCGACTAACGAAATTAAGGGGTGAGTGTGTGTTAGTTTGATGTTGCATGCACTCGCACGCAATGTCTACACATCGCCAGCAAGCTGGTGGACAATCACAACACATGTACCGTACCTACTAACTAGGAACACAACCCTATATGACATACCAGCTCCATCTCCCTTTTTACGACGTAATTACTTACGTAATACAATGTGCTTGAACTGTAAAACAAATTCAGCTACAAATGTACCAAACAAATCCGAACACTGTTCAAAATAATATGAATCCATTTCCGTACTAAAATTGAAAACACAGTATTCACTCTCATCCAGACCCTTATATCTGGAGTTTACTGCACTATCAATAATAATATTACACTTTCCTACAACACTGTCCAGTCACGCGATGAACGATGTTCACACAAACACTACAACTGACAGTGAACGGACACACGAGTCAGTCGTGCATGCTGTAGCCAATCAGAACCGCATACGTCGTATATAGGATACTGCACGACTCTTATTTATTTGTGGATGGGCATGTTTCTAGGTACTACATTTATTTATCTTTGCCGTAGACTATCGTATTAATCCTATTTCTTTCTACCAAAACTGTTTTCATCCTTAAATATTTTCATGTATTTAAACATTCTCCCCCTTATTACAAAACAAGGTTTATCTTCAGACCCAGGTTTAAAACATGGAGCCATTATTGAATTCCGACTATGGTAATAAAGTTCCTAAACACAAAACTGACAACTTAGTACCGAACTAAGTTTTCAGTTTTGTATATAGAACGTTATTTCAATCACTGTTACGTTCTTATTACAAAAACTGGCTGCATGGTTTAAGCCATGTCAAAATATAAATCTTGTTTTGTAATAAAGCGGTCTGTGTTTAAGTTTAAGCAATAATAGTCTTAATGTAGCTATTATATGTCGCGAGTTCGAATTCCACCCGTCACAGTATTGGCAAGAACCCTCTTCGGAGAATCATGATAATGTAAAGCGTTTTGCTTAAAAAATCAGTATGACAAGGTATTGAAAAACAATAGCCGACGTTGCGTTGTTAGCAAAGTCAGGTTAGCCTATAAAGGCAAACGATACGCCCCCGAGATCGCCGCGTAATCGCTACGTAAACAGTTAATTATACAGTGTACAGCGACGAACTGTATCAGCACCGCCCATTACCTGGGCAGGCTGCGTCGCCGCAAAATAAGAACAGAAGACCAACTCTGAAAAAGATTCATACATAGTGTGACCTCTGAGTGGGGAAAATGAAACTGACTGGACACACTGCTATCACCATTTTCTTTTTGTCGGTTTTATTGTGTAAGTGTTGTTCAGTGGTCCTTTTGCACTTATTTTGTGCCTCAGTCATATGCACCCGACCGTTTAGATAAACTTTTACTGTTCTTCATAAAAAGTAATATCTCTTGTATACGTAGACGCTTTTTACTAACAATGTTCGTTCAATGTACACGTTTTTCGCTAATCGCTAAAAACGTGTACATTGAACGAACATTGTTAACAATAGCAATCGATGCTAACTCTGATAACTTTTCGTTTCTTTGTTTAAGACACGACACGAGGTGAATACAATTTGCCCTTTTTTTATTTTTTTGGGGTGGGAAATTATCAAATAACTTCTCCCGCTCTGGGCGGAGCGGGAGGGCGTGTCAGACTTTTACTGACTAAAACCCACCCGTATTCCTTCATTTGCCTGTGTGCCAGGGCCACGATATCCCTTTCGGACAAACTCGCAACCCTGGCAGGCATTGGCCCTATCGGACCCCGTCAGTTGGTGCTCGTCTCTTTGAGGCGTGCGTGGAATACGACGCGCCGTTGACCCGGGCCTGGTCCTTATCGGACGGTGAGCTACCCATCGCTCACCGTCCGCAGGCCCGCGCCTACGGTGCACGCGGTGGCCGGAAATCGGCTTGCGACTCCCGACGCCCGGGGCGTCTCCTGCGGCGACTAGGGGCGCGAGGCGTTCCGCCTTCGCAAGCATTACTGCTTCGCAGAAGGAGGTGACGGCCTCCCATGCACTCTCGCTCCGAACCATGGCCTGACCCAGGGCCGGACGCGAGAGATCGCCGCCGCCGATCGCCTCCGTGGGGACACGGCGGTGATCCGCCCAAGCTGGGCAGACCTCCACCGTATGCTCCACCGTGTCCTCCGGGCGATGCACACAGTGGTGACACCCGGGCGTTTCCTCCCGCTTTATCCTGAACAGGAACCTCCCGAAACAACCATGTCCGGTGAGGACCTGCGTCAGGCGGAAGGTGAGGACGCCGTGGCGCCTCTAGCCACTCCTCAAAGAGGGGACTTATCGCCACAATTGTGGCGTGGCCAATACATTTTGCCCTAACTAGAGGTTAACATTTACGAGAGTAGCCTTGTAATTCACCCACAATAATAAATATTATATTATAATATTGTTTGTGTTAATGTCAAAAATGATCGACAATTTATGTTAGACCCTAGCTAGAATCTGTACATTTACAAAACTAGTAATTGTATCGCAGACCGGCAATAAGCCAAGGTATAATAATACATTATTATCGCTTGCGGCCTTAGTGTATAAAAAAACATAATACATGGACCTATAGAGGGCATACGAAACTAATAAGCTTATCGTAGAAAGGGTCTTCACAGACTTGTAAACTTCAGATTACAATGGACTACGTCGGTCACACAGGTCGCAATATCGGCCTCAATGGAGGCAAACTAAACTAAAATTGTATTCGCTCATGAATAGATATGACACGAGGCGATACCTTCTTTACCTCTATTGAGACAATATACATCACGCCCCGCGGTCAGTCCATTGTACACATTGTGACTGAGCGCCTTTGTGCGCTGAAACCTGAAAGACGACTGATATTATATCGACTCGGGGTCTTGAACAGAAAGATTATTATACGAATAATTCAGCGCTGCACTTGTGATGTTTTAATATAAATGAAGTACAAACGAGTATTGTGTAGTAATAAACGTCGTTGTTTGTTTATTTAAATTGGATGTGAAATGTAAACTGTAGGAAGCCGAATTTGTTTAAAAGCTGGCTACATTAACTCGGGCTGGCTACGCTATTATTTAGAATTATTTTATTACTTCTCGTTATATTGAGAGTTGTATGTTCAATTTGCCAAACATTGTGCAAAATTAATGTGAACTAAGTGGTACTTTTACTCCTAAAAGTTACTGTATCTTGTTAGAAAATAAGTACCACTTAGTTAATATTGGCTGAAGGCTCCCGCAGACAGGCGCGACGCGACACTAGTAGCACAATTTCTATGAAAACTTCATGGAAATGGTCGCGCTGCCTGTCGCCCGCGATATCGCGCCAGTCTGCACGAGCCTTTAATTAAATGAGATTTACCAGAAACTGGCTTTTTTAAGGAGGCCGTGTTCTGAGGTCTCTCTAACGGGTTCTTTTATGATATGTGGCCCCCACATGATATGTGCCAACACCCCTACATGTACCTGCTAACACGGCCCCCCCTGCAGGATCACGTGCCTGCACCTGCCGCTGGCGTCCAAGTGGATCCACGTGGGCACGGAGCGCGGCAACGTGCACGTGGTCAACATCGAGACCTTCGCGCTCTCCGGTTACGTCATCAACTGGAACAAGGCCATCGAAGTGTGAGTACCATGGATTACTTATTTCTAGGGAAATTGAAGCCTTGTATTCATGGAATTATGTTGCTGGAAACATCAAATATGGTGATGTGTTGCTGAAACAAAGAAGCACATTTTTTACAATAATTACGGGACCTTACAATTCAATAGCCCCTATCAGTAGACACACACACACGCACGGCACGGTTGGCGCTGTGGTTAAGCGATTGACTGCTGCGCTGCGTGTCGCGGGTTCGATTCCCGCACGGAACAAATATTTGTATGACCTACAAGTCGTTGTTCCGAGTATGGTTGTTTGTGTATGTGAGTTTGAATGTTTGTAAATGCACCCACGATACAGGAGAAATTCCTAGTGTGGGGCAACGTTTAAAAAAAATATATATATATATATATATATATTGAGAAAAGTGCTGTGAATTTTTTTAATATTTCAAGAGAATTTTACTTATGTCTTGTTCTCATTCTTTGAGTAGGTACAGAAATAGTGTTGATATCTTTCTTGATTCATCTTTATTGCATTAGGTTGATTGCGTTCTCGACGGAGGTCTAAATTATCAGACTTTGTTTTAGTCTTGTAATTTAGACTTTTATAAAAAGTTTTCGAAAATTTACAAGTAGGTACTTGAAAAAACAAACACATTAGGTACTTACTTAAAGTTGACGTAATTATCACACCTAGAAGTTATTATTATCACAACTCGTACGAAGAAGCTTCTTAACGAGTGCTTGAGTTCTCTGGCATAACTCAAAATCTCCAGACAATCTTGAATCTCGGTAACAACATTCCTCAGCCTCCAAAAAGTCCGTGTGCTCCAAGGAGTCGCTGTAATCCGAACACCAATAAAGGGAACCTCGAAGGGAAAAGATAAGCCGCTAAGTCACGGGCAAGCGACTAATACGGCGTTAAGTCATGCCCGGGCAGGCTAATTGCCCACACATAACAAATTGGGGTTAGTTTACCCGGCGTAGCACTGGTGTTGCCACTGTAAAGAAAAGGGCTTCTTAGTTTTGTTTGTCAACTGATTCAGATCAGAAACCATTTTGGTTACTCATTGAAAGGGTTTTCGATAGGGTTTTTCTAAAATGGTAACCAACATGGTCCCTGGGTAGAATAGAGATAGACTTGGTCATGCTACGCGTGCTGGGCGGATATCGAAATAACATAATATTATGATTTTTTCATGTTACTGGGTTTCAAGTAGGTATAGAACCCATTCAATGGGTTATCATGTAACCCTTTCACTGGGTTTCAAGTATAAAACCCATCCAATGGGTTATCATGTAACCCTTTCAATCGGTTTCTAGTATAAAACCCTTTCAATGGGTTACCCCTTCGAAAGGCTTAACTCTTAACCAGGCTTGCACGGTCCCTGATTCAGATAGGCAATTGTTATGTCTAAGGGCACAAGGTGACGCTTTCGTTCCTTGGTGTTTGAAATTAAGTAAATTAATTAATGTCTCCTCTTGTATATTTTCCCTAGGACGTGATCACGTGTTACTTGACACGTATGGCGCCCGTATTCCAAAGATGTTTGGCTGCAGAAATAGTTACACTCCCGAGTACTTCCTCAGACGAACTATTTTACAAGGAGCTCCACTATTAATAAATCTGAACTTTAGGCCAAACACAGTAAATAATGTAATTCATTAAGTAATAAAAACTTACGTCCTCATTCTGTTAAAGATTACAATAAAGTGACTAAAAATATCTTCAACAGCTCTTTGACTAAACCCTTCACAGATGATGAGGGATTGTCGTTATGACGTCTATGAATTATACATTATACATTAATGGAGGTACTACCGTTATCTACAATAATATTATTAACTTAACTGAATAATATAAATCAGTCTACCTTTGTCAATTAACTAACATAAACTACTCTTGAGAGCGTTGACCAGTGACCTTTAGAAGCGAATAGATGTAATATTAATATTTGTTAATAAAGTTATTAGTTAGCGGGGGTTTCTATTGGTCGCGTTAAATGGATGGGAAGATGCTGTCACTTCGGTGTTAGTATTCGAGACGACGTCTACAACACAGAGCATTTTTTCTTAAAAGACGATGTGCAATTAAGTATTGCGTATACATTTGTTATTGATAGCGTATCGAGGACTTTATATGTACATAAAATCTTAAGTCGATAGAACAAAGTAAACCTACTTAGCTCCAAGAATATTCTATTGTTGAGTAGATTCATGACAATGGAGCTGCCATTGTCATGAATCCAGTCAACAACAGAATATTCTCGCGCCGCCATTGTGCGTCTCCGGCACTATGACACCACATCAGGTTCCCTTCAGTTTTACGTCTCTTCTGACATCATCGCTCGTAAACCTATAACTTCATTCACGTAGAATCAACTGGATTCTTTCAGTCTAAAGATAGACAGGTACAGATATCCCAAGAAAAGTATGCGCTTCGGAAATTATCGTCTATCTTCGGAAATACGAACGCGTGATTATGAGATCTAATACAGAGCTATTAAAACCATAGAAGTACTTGCCTATTTTGTATTACCTACCTTGATTACAAAACTAAAGATAAGCAAATCTATGCATATCCAAAAAAATTAACTAGATTTTTGAGTGTCAGATCACGATCTGTAACCGAAGTAGCACTAGTTACTACATAGCGCGGCAGTGCAAAACTTAGAATCGTCACGTTCGTGCTCATTCGGAAACACGAATATAGCGAAGCGCATACCTTCTCTGGTTTTACTGTACTAGATATATTCATTCATTCTATAATCTTAAAGAGGAATATTTACTCGGATGGCCGATCGTAAACTTCACCCAGGGGCAGGACACGCTATGAATTATAATTTTGAGCTCATACATATGACGGAGCGGTGCAGAGACACGAATACTTGATCATCTCACGATATTGTTTCCCAAGGGGCTCGTAAGACTGCGGGATTTTATGAAGCAGGCTGAAGTTATGTAAAAAGGAAACATCAACTAGGTAGTTTACCTCGGATGATTTTTCTACCCTTTTCTCGCGATATAGTAATGTTCTAACTAATACCTATTGGTTTTCTCGTCTCAATGTATATAAAAAGTTAAATTTAAAATTTAAAAACCCCCGACACAACCAAAAACATCTAAAAAGCAAAAAAATAATATGTATTGGCCCTTTAAGCTTAATATAAGTTTTAGGTAATATTTTGATTCAAGCGTCGTAGTTGCGGCGGAGGACGGCTAATGAAAATATGAAGAACAGCAGCTATCCTTTTTTACAATGAAATAGCATACATTCATTATTGCTAGGTATAAGCATCGTCTGTTTGGCATTTTTATTAGACGTCCCCCGCGCGACGCAACGACGCACGCTTCGCAATAATTTTTTATTGCGTTGACGTAGAAGCTTGATTTTTTAGAGCTCCTAGGGACCGTAGACACACGTATCTATCTGATATTAATTTCAACTTGATACTTCCACGCGTTCCTGAGAAAAAGGGTCTTGACATACAGTCAGACAGACCGAAAACGAAGTGATCCTATAAGGGTTCCGTTTTTTTCCTTTTGAGGTAACGGAACCCTAAAAATTATCCAAATCGGTTCATCCGTTCAGAAGCTATGATGGCACAGACAGATAAACAGATACACACTATAAACTTATAACACCCCTCTTTTTCGTCCGGGGTAAAAAAATGCAAGGATTTGATAATGCTTATACTTTAAACTGTCGCCTAAAATCATAAAATATCATATTATTATCACAGCATCTTCGCAAACCGTCTCCAGTTGCCTCACATACGCCGCATACACACTGTCGTCGTTTGTATGCTAAGCAGGAATATGTTTCGTAGCGTGACTATTTGTAGGAGAAATGTTAGGATTTGTGCAAGGTTTGTAGCACCTGCTTACTCTGAAGGAGAATTTAATAAGAATGAGTAATCATGAGTTGATTTGCTTTTTCATCACTTTTAAAATTGTAACAGTTCAAGGCAAGCATCAAGTCATAAATTGCATATCCCACGCGACGTAACCTGGGTCGAAAAACCATCTTCTATTTTAAGTACCGAAACATAAAATACGAATTTTAGTAGAAAAATATCGCGGATAGTAAAAATTTCACGTGAACATTTTATGTAGCAGTCCGTCGGCGCGTTACTTGCGTTTCTGCCTACCCCCTGTGTCGCGACCTTTACGGTTATGTGCGCCACAATGCGGCGCTTTACGATCTCACACGATATCATATCTATGTGAGGGAGGCATCGTCTCTGGATGCTATCGCTTTAAAATCTGCTTTATGTTTTCACGGGATTGAATGGAAAGACAAGAAATAATGTCGTTGGCAAATATGGTAAATAACCGTGGTCTTAGAACACGCTTTACTATAAGTAATCTTAACAGGGTCTTAATTGAATGTAACGTGGTTGTCTAAAGTGCTTTCAAAATGTTGTATTCCAATTTATAGTCCATAATGCATACTTACATATTTCTTTAAGAAAAAAATCTTCTTCACAATAATTTCCCATATCTCAGCCCGCGGAAAGGTTACTGCAATATCAACTTTTCACATAAATTGAGTTATTCAACCCGTCAGCTATAATAACTTTGATTTTCTTACATAATTCCAGGAATAAACTTTTCTCGTCTTGTAACATTACGGACACACAATACACTACCAGACATATTCGCGTTAACATTGCCAACATATTCTTTATTCGTTGAGATTTTTTACCTCTGGCATGTCATTTTCATTTTGTACATATTTTGTGTGTCGTTCTATGTAAGTGTGTGTAACAGCGTATAACCATCAACACTCAACAGTGAGATATGTCTGTGATGTTCAGAGCTGAGTAAAGCTCAAGTAGACACATTAATGTGGGAGTGCTTTGGATATTAGAGTAAACAATAACGCTAATCTTATACTGGAGAAGCGTGTCGCCCTCTGAGGTAATGTCTTTAAACCGACGTATTTTCAGGATGCGAATAAGTTTTGCGGTATCGAACAATAGTACATTTTGATACAAGTGGAGAATGTTTGTCATTGCATTCGAGGCGGAATTAACACCCGAGCCGTAGGCGAGGTTGTTTTTGAGCCGAGAACTGCAATAACAAATGTCCACGTGTATCAAACGACGTTTTTCAATACACTTTTGAAGAAAAATAACGAAAAATATTTTTGTCATGAATTATTAGGAAACTAAGCAAAGGTATAAAGCCGTTTAACAGCCTAATGTAAAAATAGAAAATTGTAATATTTTTGTAATAAATGTTAATTTGTAGTATTTGTAAACGTTTTTTTGTTGTTGTAATAATCATGATAGTCTATTTATAAACATTATTTAAATATTCCAAAAATATTAACGCCGTAAAGACGCAACTTTGCCGAGATAAAAAAAAAACACCTCCGAGAGGATCGTCTCTGGCGCGAGACGGTGTGAATAGAGGCATTGAACCATTTTGGACTAAGTATAGGTATAAGTTATCTGTGCCAATTTTTATTCCCGCACACGTGGTGGAAAATAATTTAACTATAAACTAGCAAATTGAGATCAACCACAAGGCCGGACTTTAAAAAAAAACGAGTGCTTTAGACCACACGACTGAAGTAAAACTTACAAATAGTAATAGTAATTATACTTACTTACAACAATAGGCCTGCACTGTGGCTTAGATACGAAACGCAACTGGCTATGAGAGAAAGAGTGAAAGACAATGTGTGCTCGCACCTCTCTTTCAATATACGAAACGTAACTCTCTCTCTTTCTATGTTCACTAACTTATCCCTATCAACTTCCGTTCGCTCGCTTCCGTAACGCTCCCGTCACGAATTCACCAGCTTATTATACTCCCCAAGTCAAGCGTGCGTAAAGAAGTTTTACTTCAAAAAGTGCGACTTTGCAGAACGTCGTCATAACTGGGTATCAATCTCTTTCTAAAGCTCGCCGTGTCGTATAGCCGGGTATAACGGATACTACCTCTGCGTACTCTTCTGAAATAAGGAGATTTACACACGAATTCAAAATGTTTACCTTCTTTTTTGTCTCGCCTTCTTTCTCCACCCACCCAGACCCTATGACATTCAACAATAAAAGTAATCACCGAATCGGCGCCGGCGCGAAGTGTTACGACGTCGTAAGCGACAGACAACATCAACACCTCTTTATTGGCAGTTAAACGATGTTCGTCTGTTTAATGTCCACGGAAACATGTACTAAGTAGACATACGAGTAAAAAATGTCGTCAAAACGAGAAAATAAACTACGAGTATAAGTAACTTTTCATAAAAGTTCATAATATCGACTTGCATACGTTGTTCTTTCAAACTTTTTAAATACTGCCTTTCTCTATACAAATGGAAGTTTTTGGTACTGATATTCCTAAATATTTCATTTGTATTAAGCAAATGGTAGATAATTTTGTAGACTAATAAACATGAACCGAAAATCCCATCCAAATCCCCATAATAACTTGTTAATATTCGCCTGCAATATTAATTCAATAGTTTACAAAGGTTAACAGCATATTCCTTCGACAAGGCAGAGAGCTTGCTCAGCTGAGTTAATACACTGCAAGTGCTCAAATTGTTTAAATGGGCTGTTAGCGAGCTAGCGGAGCGATGCGTTCACGATGCGTTGCGTCTGAGCAAATACTGGTTATGCAGCAAATTGCCTCTCTGTAGTACAAGGAAAGTAATATTGTAGGAAGATAATAAGGTTGACAGACTAAATAATATCAGCTGTACTTCAATCGCGTTAGGGGGGGCGCGTATATAAGCTAAGTAATTTATGAGGTTTTACATAATGCGCCACAAGTAGCAAGTTTCTTCGTAATTGTACTCAAAATTGAAGCGGATATAATGGAAAACCTACCACCCTTAATGAAAAGTTTCCACAAAACGCTCACTTTCCAATTAATTTAATTTACAAATCAATTGTACCTCGATCCAGGCCGATGCCGATGCTATTGAGTAGGACAGAAATACGTTCAATACTTTTGTATTAAAGCAATCGAATTGAATGGGGGACGAACAATACAACGAGCTTCTATTGATTCGTTCACCGCCTATTGAAAGTTAAATGATGGCTCACTACGAGTATGTAAATAAATAAGGTTGTTATGTGACCAACAGTGATGTTTAATCTCGGGCAAGAAACGTTTCTTTATGTTTTTATATACATTTTGTGAGTATCAGAAGCCTAACGCCAACATTTTATGCTTGAAATTGAAAAACTTTATGAAATGCTAGCGTACTTATCGTAAAATCAAAACTTAGTATTTGAGATTAGCTGGACATACACACGACTTTTCGAAGCAGATGTGAATATTACCAAAAGATGTAAAAAAACGCATACACAGTGAGGATACCTATGAGAAACTGCTGAAGACGATTGCATAGCAGAACCTATCGTCGGTAAAGTTGGTACGGTTTCATGAAACGCTGTACACGTATGAGAGAGAATGTGCTTAATTCATTTAAAGCCGTACAACAGCAAAACAACACATGACACACACACAACATAAATACCTACTACTGGATAACAGTCATGGCAGCTGGGGCGTCACTCGCTAGTTACCCATAACCACGCAACTAGGATGGTATCAGCAGGTAAATTTGATGTACCTAGAATAAAGAACTATTTTGGCGACCGAACGCTTGACAAAAGAGTTCCATACCTTCTCAATCAATTGCCTACTGATATAAGAAGTCAGGAAATAAAAGGTAAATTTGCCAAGTTACTTAAGCAGTTCTTTTTCAGGAATTTGTAAACGATGTTCTAAGAAACATGGTTTGCAGATTGTTGGGGAAGAGCGGATGAGTGATTAGGGATATTTTAAAATAATTAATTCATAAGATTAGATAATTGATAGTTACTTAATAGGTTCAGTTAGAGAAATTAAAGTGTCCGCACTATAAATAAAAATTGTATAATTGTGTTCTGTTCCCACAGACAAACCGTGAAAACGGTTTTGCGGGGCAAAGTCCTTATGTTAAGTTTTTTTGTAAACGTAGTTAATAAATAAATAAATAAATAATAATAATAATGAATAATATATCTCGAAAACCTAAACTTCGAGTATCAACTCGACTCTAATAAAACCTACAGTAGATGCCTAGAACCTACACCATTAATTTGATCTTTTAGGTCAAATTGTGATACCTGCCCAATTACAGTTTGTTGCACCATCATCTGAATGTCATATAAATGTCACAAAAGACCATCTTTATGCACCTGACACACGTCAGACAGTCGCAGCCAATTTGTGAGCACAAGCAACAAGTCACGCTCCGATGCACGATGCTCGGGGACGCAGGGATGCTGTGTTTGTTGGAGATGTTTTTGTAATAGGCAGGTAAACAGAGGCAGGAGCATCGGCTGGTCGATTGTTGTTGTTTAGACTTGACATCAATTCAGCTTCCGCGTTGCAGCTGCATAACTGTGATCTCTATCCTCAAAACAATCTGTATGAATCAGCTTCCGCGTTGCAGCTGCATAACTGTGATCTCTATCCTCAAAACAATCTGTATGAATCAAAACACGAACTGTACGATGAATGAAACTTATTTTTTTAATAATATTAATTAGCAAATATGAGTCAATCTCATAGTTGTGGTGCTAAAACATCAGGTGGAAAAGTGATAAAAATACAAAGCTGAAATAGAACAAAAACCTTAATGTTATTACCATAACTTTTGTATCATGTAACAATAACAAAACACTGTAACAATAACACATCACGTAACATTTAGTGAACACCCTCCGCCGTCAAACCGCGGCCATTGATGCAGGATCACCATTTAAATGGGCCATCGTGTGAATACCAATCGGCATGGGAGCCTGCGCGGACTGATAAGAGATAGTAATAATATTAGTGAGTCTTGTTTAGTGTCGATTTGAGTATTGGTGTTAGATATTATTGGAATTGTGAGACCTTTGTTGTTGGGGTCTAGGTTTGTTAGTGTTTGACTGATATTCTAAGACTTTTGTCGCTTTTAATGGTAAGGTCGTGGTCTTTCACGGGGACTTGGACTGGTGCTCGACAACCGGTGGGACTTCGGCCCCTACTTTCGGCGACTGAAGCCCGAGTTGATGGGCACGGCGAGCGCGCTCGCAATGCTGCGTGCCAATCTGGGGAGCACCGCCTGTAGGCGGTTGTACTAGGGGATCGTGTGCATGGCCCTGTACAGAGCCCCGGTGTGAGCTTCTGACCTGACGGCAATTCTGCGAAAACCGCAGAGGAGGATGGCCGTCAGTGCTATCAGGGGGTATCGCACGATCTCCTATGCGGCTTGTGCACTTGCACCCTCGCTTCACTGTACCGGAGCCCGAGGAGGCACGGAAAGTACGGCTCCCTGTCGTTTCGAGCGACGCAGGTGCTCTCGGGACATGGCTGCTTCGGGACGTACCAAATGTGCAAAAACAGGGAGCCGGATGCTCGGTGACACGGCGCAGCATACACTGGCAGGGTATGCCGCATGGGAGGAGTCGCGCCGTGCCCTCTTATCAGAATGAAAGTCGCTCGTTCGATGGTCGGGAGCGCTGAGTCGTGGGATGTGTTGATCTCCTTCTGTGAAACCATAATTTCGCAAAAGTTGGCTGCGGAAAGGGAGAGGGGGATTGAGATCACTCTCCCGACAAGCAGCAGATGGACCAGGTGTCTGCGGAGGGTGGACAACGCCCTCTTCCAGCCCCCGTAAACAGGGACGGTGGACTCAGCTCAAACAGCAGGATTCGAGGCGCCGGCGCATAGTGTTCCTTGCGAGCCCCTATTGGACGTCGCGCTCCCTTACACCTCGTTCCCCCGCGAACTGCGGACCACCCGGGGATCATGGAAGGCGCACAAGTTACCATGATCTCCGGTCGGGTGGAAGTGTGGGAAGGGTACACCGGGGTGATTTTTAGTCAGTAACCCCCTTATTACAAAACAAGGTTTATCTTCAGACCCAGGTTTAAAACATGGAGCCATTATTGAATTTCGAATTTTATTCCGACTATGGTAAAATTCCTAAACACAAAACTGACAACTTAGTGCCGAACTAAGTTTTCAGTTTTGTATAAAGAACGGTATTTCAATCACTGTTACGTTCTTATTACAAAAACTGGCTCCATGGTTTAAGCCATGTCAAAATATAAATCTTGTTTTGTAATAAGGGGGTAAGAGTCTAACAGCGTCCGCCCGCAGAATTTCCCAACCCGCAAAAACACAAAAAGGGGTGCCATGACTACTAATTTATAAACGTTGAAATGATCTCTCTATGATGAGTTTTTGACAGATTTGCCATACAAAATCTGACAAAAACTCACAATGGCGAGACTATTGTGACGTATGGCCTGACAGTTTTTGTATGGAAAAACTGTCAATCTTGAATTTAAATTGAATTTAAATCCTGGGATAAAAGATATCCGACGTTAGTGAAATCGGCCCTTAAAAGTAACGAATAAAAGTAGGTGAATTACGGAATATCAAATATATTCAACATCTGCCAAATCACTATATTATATATTATAGTGCTATCAGCCACACCACAGCCACATGATTGTGTCCCAATCAATCATGTTCAATCTCCATTTATAAATCGGTCGCGACACATCTCGTTGAACCGTCGACTCGGGAGGTGAAAGGCATCGTATTGTGTCACACACGAGTTTTATTATTAGTATCGCCATACTGAGCACGTGTGAGTGTGTGACGGAACTAGCTGGTGTCGCTCATAGACTATGTTACTCGTACGTTACATGTGTCTGGAAATGCTGAGTTGATGTTTAAAGTCTTGTTTAAAATTATTTATTTCGTTTCAAAAATGGATTCCCATATTAAATATTAATTGGTTCTAGGTTACCTCATACTTTATGTTACATTATTTGAGTACTTTTAAATGCGGCCTATCTAAATGTCCTTTCTTTGGTATTGTTCGTCGAGTCGTTGAGCTCCTTAAGTCCTGAGTCCTACTTGGTTACGGACAAATGCTTGCACTGACTGATCAGGTGCAGTCAAATTGATGTGGTTCTTGCCTCAAAAGATCATTTCAGACACGGATCTACATGGTTCCACAACATGATCTGACCAAGATTACGTCTGCACTTTAAACGAGACTGACCCCTGAGTTTGTTTCGCCATTTCTTCACAGGGGTAGTCAGAAAGAAAAGGACTCCATCTAGCTTATTTTTAGGGTTCCGTAGGTACCTCAAAAGGAAAAAACGGAACCCTTATAGGATCACTTCGTTGTCTGTCTGTCTGCCAGTCTGTCAAGACCCTTTTTCTCAGGAACGCGTGGAGGTTACAAGTTGAAATTAATGTCAAATACGTAGATCTACGGTCCCTTGGAGCTCTAAAAAAAATTAGTTTGTATGTCAACGCAATAAAAAAATACGGTGATATATGCGACATAATTTGCTTCTCGCAAATAAATCAAAATCTATAGGATGGAAGTATCCTAGAATTGACGTTGACCTAGAATCATGAAATTTGGTAAGATACAAATTCTCATAGCACAAGTAAAGGAAAAAGACCAAAAATCGATCAAATGTAGTTTTACAACTTATTTTTTTATTTTTTGCAATTACAAACTTACATTTCCAGTTGGAAAATTGACCGTGGCGTTTTGTTACCATCTTTAAAATTTGGCAAGCAGGGTAAAAAGCGTAAAATCGCGGGATGTTAGAGCTCAGAACCTGACGTGTAAAAGTGATTCATCCTATTTATGGAATAAACAATGTCATCATCATCATCATTTTAGCTGAAACACGTCCACTGCTAGACATAGGCCTCCCCCATCCGACTTCGACCACTTCGACCGGTTCTGTGCTTCCCACATCCAGCGGACATGGTGGATGCGGGAACACAACAATAATTGTACCTACTTGTACTATTGCATGCTAAATATTGGCCAAATGTGTGTTACTAACTGTTTTATCTAAGAACTTCATGTACCTACACAGTTCCCTGCTCTTGTTTCATGTGTATTATTGTATATATGTATATATTTATTAGATAAGTGTATGCTTTGTGTATGTATGTATTTATTGTATATGTTAATGGTACACCACTGACTACCTGCAGTATTGTCTCTCCTGCTCCCTTTAATCCGTCCAAAGGTTGTCTGTAAAAGATCGCTCGCTTTTAGCGATAAGACCGCCCATTTTGTCACCCTATGTAAAATTTAAACATTTATATCTGTAACTTTTATGGTGTACATAATAAAGAGTATTCTATTCTATTCTATTCTATTCTACCTACCATATTGGATGCAATGAATTCATGGAATTGAACAATTTCATTTCATACAAATGTTGTCTTTACTGGTAAGTTTAAATTGGCAAGCGTTTTTGCCACTATTGAAAGAAAAGCTTGCCAATTTAAACTATATTATTCTGTTTTCCAAAATGTATCATGTCAGGAACAACGTTATGCTCTTATTTTCACCGTTGTCTGTTTCTTGGAAGCCCTCACCGAAATGTTAGCGCACACATGTTGTAGCTTGCAGCGATACCCGCTACACAAGCCCATGCTGCGACGCTACGTCCCGGCAGCTGACGTCGCCGCTGCACCTTGACAGCTACGGAACTATTTGCTACAAAGCGTAGCAGGAATGCTACTATGTGTAGAACGATTTTAGTTAATTCATATTTCTATGCAATATTCCTTGTTCCTTAATCATAACAAAGTTATGGAATATTTATCGTGATTATACATAGGTTGCCCTACACAATACGAGCTGGAAGACAGAATTCATATGTGAGTAATTAAAGCGAAACGAATTGTTTTAAGGCACATATAGTCGTAAAACATTATATTAATAAGGTACAACCTTTACAACGGTCACATAACGGGGTATGTATGACTAAGCGAATCGCGCTCGTTTGTCTCGAGAGCACGTATTTTATTATTTAGCTACAATTTAGCGGTTATTGTACATACTTGCGATTTTGATAAATACACAACACACCGCAATATAGTAAATAGTAGATAACGTGATAAAATAACGCTTAACAGGTCTTAGATGGGTAGGCAGAGATATAGGCATAAATACTGACGTCGCGCCGGTCGCCAATAACACCATTAGCTTTTGTGGAATTTCAAAGTTACAGTTTTCAGTTTCGGGACTAATTTTTCAACGTAAAATAACATCGTGATTATATATTTAAACCAATTAAAGGAATTCTTCTACTTTCCTGTCAAATAAATTTCACAGTTTTCTTCTTTAAAAGTATTTTTTAATCGACTTCTAAAAAAAGAGGAGGTTGACAATTCGGATGTTTGTATTTTTTTTTATGTTTGTTCGCGCATATCTCCGTCCCTTGCCAACCGATTTGAAAAATATTTTTTTTGTTGGAAAGGGTATACTTCCCAAATGGTCCTATTAAAATTTTATCGAAATCTGACAAGCAGTTTTTGAAAAATCAACAAAAATCTAAAAATATATCTAAATTGTCTACATTAATGATCTTTTCGTTTACTCTGCATTGCGTTTTTTGTTCGCGCATAACTCCCGTCATTTACGAACCGATTTGGAAAATTATTTTTCGGCACTAAAAAGTGAAAAATAAAAAACTTTTTCCAAAAAAAAAATAACAAAACACTTCAAAGTGAAAAATAACTTTAATTTCGGAAGTCGGTGGCATAAAACTAAAATACAGCTCCAAAGACACCGACTTCCGAAATTAAAGTTATTTTTCACTTTGTAGTGTTTTGTTGGAAGTCGGTTATTTTTTTTTTGTACACATTTTCTTAATTTTGGTTATTAAAATGCTATAATAAAGTAACCTGTAACAAACTGTATGCCTATCCCTTCACAATACACTAGCTAGGGGAATGTGAGCCCTGTGCAATGGACGTTGTGCCCCTTTACAGCACACTGGACTAGTGCGATTGTATGTCACGTGGGTCTGCAATAGAATCGTCCACATCGATCCCGCAGACATAGCTGGCACTATCAGACCGCATTTGGAATCTTTAGACTAGTTCCAAACTCGCCGGCAATTTAATTGTATAAGTAAGTTGTTGTATGCAGTAAGTTTGTTACTTTTACTTCTTGCAATTTGACGTTTAGCAAAAAATTCTTCTTCTTTTTTATTGTTTCAAAGATTGGAGCTTGTATATTACTTTAGCGTAAAACTAATCTGATGTACTTAGTTTAAATAAAATATACCACCATCGTACAAAATATACTTTAACCCATTTTATAAAACAAAACATGTTATTAATTTACAGAACTTTTTCTATAAAGTGGTTGCCGGACCAGCAGAACCTGTTGGCGCTGGCGTTAAAAATAATTAGAATTTTCCAATTTCATTCGTTAATTAAACTTTCGTCAAAAGGGAAATGTTGTGTATTGAGTCTTTTGTGAATGCGAGGCGGGAGCGTGGCGGGTGCAGTGCGGCTGCGTGGCGTGTGCGGGGCGAGTGCGCAAGTTACAGAGCTGTCAGCGACGCAAGCGGAGTTGGACTTTTTTCAACAAACGTGTGATTATTTCGGCGTGTACCTGCCCTTTGCTAGTGTCGTTAGTTATATTTCGTTAATTATATCACAGTTTATTTGAAACTAACTTTTACTTGCCGCTAGACTCGTGTGAAGTTTGGCCAGGAGGTACTAATACTGATACATAGAAGTATACATACATAGAACAACTCAAGTGTCGCATCTATCGGCAGATATCGGCAGATATCGGCAGATATCGGCAAATATCGGCAAATATCGGCAGATATCGGCGCGTCACAGAATCATTAATAAGTTGTAAGTATTATATTAATACGTATATATTATTTTGTGTTATTTATTTTTAATTCGTGTTTATTAATAATTCTACAGCCTTTATAACCAATCAGTTGTCAACGGTAGTGAATTATTGTGAAAATTCGTCAATTTTATAAATCGATGAGTTGGTTTTTCATAAATTATAAAATGTCCACTATTTAAAATCACTAAGGCGATTACGGTTAAATGTTACTTCTGGACTCCTGGCTTAAAATAACACCATCTCTATATCGCGACCATTTTGGAGGTTCCCCCGTCATAATTTGACTGTTCCTATTAGAACTAACACTTACTCTCTCCGTACGGTTGTGTCTCATCGTGTAATCTTTTAAATTGTAAAAGTTCCTAACCTACATGATACTCAGTACTAGTTTTAAGTTATCTTGCTGCGCCCTAACAGGGTCATGTACTCACTAGTTTAAGCCTAGCGTGTAACTGCTCTAAGGTGTAACTATGTTGTGATTGTGCATGAAATAAATATATAAATAATCGCATCAACGAAGCGGCGGCGCGCGGCGGTCCTCGACGACAAGATACAGACATGTGTAACTTAATTAGTTAATTAAGCACGTCCCTTCCCGTCCACTAATAAGATAACGTGGACCCTCATCCCGTGCGACCGTTAGTCCTCTTCCTCTACATTTGTCCGGACATTGGTACCCTCACTTTTGGGCAAGTGAACCGGTCAGTAACATGAGTTTGTTAACTCCTAGATCCATGTTAAAACCAGGTTTTTGTAACAAACTTGTACTTTTTCGACTCCCAAGAGAAATAAAGCCTTCTTTCAGAGGATCATTGTACTGAAATCTCTGTAATACGTTCCTGAAAGAAAGTATATGACTATCTGTGTTCCCCCTGTGTAATCTCTTCACTGTGTAATACTTTCTGCAAACTAAAGGTCTCGTTCGCCCGATATTAGGACCATGTTAATATCAGCCATGATCACGCTATGACGCTGGCCGGCAGAGGGCTGGGGGTAATAAGCTTCACAGGCAGGAGGAGGCGGGGGCGGGTTGGGTCACAATTTATGAGCTCAATAAGGACACAAGAGTCCTCTCCTCATACATTGTTACGCATATTTGGCTCAATTTGTTTTGAAACTTATCTCTTGAATATTTTTCTGGCTGGTGTGTCTTATTTATTTATTTATTTAATTTACACGGCTTGTGTGTGATTATTACAATTTTGCTGTTTTATTTAATAAAAAGTGTATTTTAACAGAACAGTACTGCCAACCGCGTCGCTTCCATCTGATCGCTAGGAACTCAGATCCCTAAAGCTTTGGTTTCCTGAGAATTGTATGAACGGTCACACAATAACGGCTTTTCAAAAACAAAGCGTTATATGACACCCTAATGTTGACTTTCACGGCAACTGTTATACAGTGTGAGTCTTTATAATCTGCACATACTGAATCGAGGGAATCTTTGCTTAATTATATCGACGGAAAAAATGATAAAAAAAATCTAAATATTTTATTGAAATTTTTAATGGATTTTTTATTTATTTTTTCGCTTCTGTGACTCCAGTGTATACAAAACGGTGTAACTTTTTAACTCGATGTTTTATCACGATGAAACAAACTCCATAATGATTGGAAGTAATTAGGTGTCCGCATTAAATGAAAATTGTGTAAAAAACTGCCACCAATTAAAAATTAACACGTTTTTTCCGCAAAAATCTGATTTTTTTTCATCAATTTTTGCAATAATCGTAAAATTTCTCAATAAGATGCCCCGATTACCTTCATTTTTTATTACTTTAAATTATTCTTCATCGTATTAGCTATCCAATAGTAAAAATTGCAAGGGTTTAACTCAATCCCATCATTTCTTATCAACAGCCAAAGAAAGGCCTAGAGCACGGCTACGCACTAATTGTTTAGCAGGTAGACGTCCTTTTTTCGACGAGAGACGACGAGACGGCGTAGCCGTGCTCTAGGCCTTTCTTTGGCTGTTGATAAGAAATGATGGGATTGAGTTAAATCCTTGCAATTTTTACTATTGGATAGCTAATACGATGAAGAATAATTTAAAGTAATAAAAAATGAAGGTAATCGGGGCATCTTATTGAGAAATTTTACGATTATTGCAAAAATTGATGAAAAAAAATCAGATTTTTGCGGAAAAAACGTGTTAATTTTTAATTGGTGGCAGTTTTTTACACAATTTTCATTTAATGCGGACACCTAATTACTTCCAATCATTATGGAGTTTGTTTCATCGTGATAAAACATCGAGTTAAAAAGTTACACCGTTTTGTATACACTGGAGTCACAGAAGCGAAAAAATAAATAAAAAATCCATTAAAAATTTCAATAAAATATTTAGATTTTTTTTATCATTTTTTCCGTCGATATAATTAAGCAAAGATTCCCTCGATTCAGTATGTGCAGATTATAAAGACTCACACTGTATTATGACGGAACCGGTCACCTAGGAAACCGTAGCTTAAGTGCTTTAAGTTTTAGCTAAGCTAAAACTTTAAGGAGTACCTAGGTAGTTATGATCATAAACTTCCACAAAACATTTACACTATAACTGCAAAAAATTATAGTTATCAAAAAAACACCTATGCAGTGTAGGTCTATACACAGTGTAGTCTATTGTGTAGTCTATTGGCACATTTCAATCAGGTCACCATATGCTATTAGGTATTTCTATAACCACTGCACCCGACAGCGGTTCGTCCAATCGTTTCTGGCAGTCAGCTCGCTCCATTAATTTCATTAACTTGTTTTTATTTGTGCTCTCTGATTGGTGGCCTTCTTTGAGCCGAGTCCCGAGAGCCCGCACTGCCACTGCGTTGATACCGAACGTAAACGATTCTGTTGCAGAATCAACCTGCTTGTGTTCCAAGCTAACTAGTTTATATTGTAGCGGCATCAACATCGCCACATACGAACACTGATGTCACACTGACGTCACGCGAATCCTGGATCGCGCAATCAGAGTTTACTACGCAACTAGCATATATACAACGTCCCGACATCAACCGTCGGGCAGTTGCCCACCAGACACAACACCCGTCTGGTCGGAGGATCCTCCCTTTTCTATGGTGGATGAGTGAACTTTACACCCTGTTCCTCATGCCACCAAAATATCTAAACCTGTTTGACCTTTTATTTATTCTATTGAAACAGAGTTTTTAATTGGTGCATTTTCTGCTTGGAACTTTGATCTGTAACACGAATGTGTACCTACTACTTTTTTTAAAGTAACACAAAGGGAGCGTCAGACTGGTTTATGAAAACGAACATTTAGAATCATTCGCAAATTCATCTTTTATGAATGATGACACGAGAGACTCAAAAAAATAACTCGATTTCGAGATTTACAAATAAAAGAACATCTCGAATTTACAGCGCCTTATCTTGTCTCACAATTTGTAAGTCACGACGGAAAGCATTTGTCATGTCAGTCCGCTGGGAAATAATTTATCGGGACGCCTTTCTTTCTTTCTTGAGGCTCTAGATTACAAAGATTTAGTCCTACACTGAAATGTTTTATCATCAATTACGCCTAAGATTCACCAAAACAAGTATTTATTATACCTATTCACTTTTTGAAATAATATCTTAATATATATAATTGTTCTGTACGTGTGTTTGTCACCTAACTCCTCCTAAACGACTGGACCGATTTGGTTGAAATTTTGTAAATATGTCAACGGGTTCCTGGATGGTTTGAAAACACAATTGGACCCGGTAGGTGGCGCTCTGTCGGTATAAGGCGGTACGAAGTTCGCCGGATCAGCTAGTCTATAATAATAAGGCGGTACGAAGTTCGCCGGGTCAGCTAGTCTATAATAATAAGGCGGTACGAAGTTCGCCGGGTCAGCTAGTCTATAATAATAAGGCGGTACGAAGTTCGCTGGGTCAGCTAGTCCATAATAATAAGGCGGTACGAAGTTCGCCGGGTCAGCTAGTCTATAAAAATAAGGCGGTACGAAGTTCGCCGGGTCAGCTAGTCTATAAAAATAAGGCGGTTCGAAGTTCGCCGGGTCAGCTAGTCTATAATAATAAGGCGGTACGAAGTTCGCCGGGTCAGCTAGTCTATAATAATAAGGCGGTACGAAGTTCGCCGGGTCAGCTAGTCTATAAAAATAAGGCGGTACGAAGTTCGCCGGGTCAGCTAGTCTATAATAATAAGGCGGTACGAAGTTCGCCGGGTCAGCTAGTCTATAATAATAAGGCGGTACGAAGTTCGCCGGGTCAGCTAGTCTATAATAAATATTTGTAATGCAAATCGAAATATTTTTTTTGTCATGAAGCATACCTGTATTGTTAGGTAACGAAGTCACCGGCCCACGTCACAGCCGTAATCCTAAAACGATAATACAATGACGATCAGTATTCACGTCGCCTTGTCCAGCCGCCAACAAAACTAAACGAAAACGTGATTCAAATACATTCTTATTTCCAATTTATATTTAAGGGAAAATCCAGTTCAAAAGATCTTGCATCGCGCTATTGAAATTATCGGCGCAGCGCCATCTGTGCGTGGGATTGGCAAACTGACGTGAATTAATGACCGCCTTCGACGGATAAACAAAGACGTATTGAATTAGGATCGCTTAATATTTTCCAGATAATTAGTGTTTATTTTGGACTGCGACATCTAAGGGGACTTGTTCTCTTCTTAGCAATGTGTGATACTTCCAAAAAAGTTGACAAAGTCAAATTATTTATTTCAAATAGGCACATAAATGGCACTTTTGAACGTTAACATTAATAAATAAAATAGAATTGATTCTAGTCGACCCTTCCAAAAGGTAGCTTCGTATGGAGAAGAATGGGCAAGAAACTCCACCGTTACTCTTTCAAAATAGAAGTTATGTTCATTCGATTACGTCTTTGTGTCTTGATGTTTACGTTTATCTTCCGTCTATATTTGCATTACTTAGAACATATTTGCATTACCTAGAACACTATATTTGCATTACCTAGAACATATTTGCATTACCTAGAACATATTTGCATTACCTAGAACACTATATTTGCATTACCTAGAACACTTCCTCTTGCCAACATGGTCCAACTAAAACATAAACAAAGAAAATTTTAATCGATGAGTTGTTCAAGACGTTCAAGGTATTTGAAACAAACATCCGGGAATGTAAATAAAAAGTGCCTTCAATACAATATTTCTGATTTGTAAATAATAATTATTTTTATAAAATTACATAAAAACTCGTAACAGTTTACTAATACTTATCAGTTATTGGAAAAGTTTCCACTAAGCGCAGTATCTCTGGCCATTCAGACAAGGACGCTTCATCGGCCATTGTTCGCTCTTAAACTGATATTAATAAAGTTGAAACACTAAACTGTCGCCACTATAGCGGATTTCACGGAACATTTCAGTTATCGGTATTAATGACTCGTGTTTTAATTATTTGGAGTTAGTTTTAAATACTTTAGGACATAGTTCGCTAAAATAGGAATTGAATCTAATTGTTTTACACTGGATAAACTATTTAGTCTATTGGTGTTAGAATTTCGGTACGGAATTATAATTGGCCTTAGGTATTTGAAACTTTATAAAGTTATAAGTATAACTACATGTTACTTAAATTTGATTGAACTTGAACTTTACTCATACAACGTAAGTTATTCAGTTAAAGATCTTGAAGTTTGGCTACAGAGCCGTGTGGACGTGTAGATCGTAAACGTCGCCGCTTCGCTCCAAATCTTTATGTACACTTAAACGACAACCTAGAGACGGCAGCCTTCCCAATGTTGTTGGCAATTGTTTCGCACAGCTGTTCACGAACAAACAGCGGCACACTTCAACAGTTGCTGTTGTTAGTATGTAACGATCACACGACTACTTTAGAAGTAGTCGTGTGATCGCTAATAGTATCTCGCCGCAGTACACATTAAGTTAATTGGAGAACTTGTCGGAACAACCGTCTCTGCCACCGCCACCATTATTGTAAACGCTAAATTCACAGACAATAAAGATCGTTATAATACGCCCTCAGGCCGTGCCAACCCTATTACTTCGCGTCGAGTTCGCAATTCGAATAACGCGCACTCATTGGCGCTTGATAACGAACTTCCGCCAATGGCGTTACAGTAACAATTAAAACGCCTAGGGTTGTCACCCAACAAACACCATTGTTAGAAAGCATGGTATTTAAAAATACTATGACGTTTTAATGATATCCGTCCGCAGCAGACGTAGGGACGGACAAAGGTATTATGAAATATAATAAGAATCACGCTGAATCGCAAATGAATAGCCTCGTTGGTTCGCAGGCTCTTAAAATAATATAAATTATGGCGCAAAAAGAGCGGAGGCGAAGTGGGCGCGCGAGGATAATAAAAGATCCTTGGGGTGCTCGTTGAAGCGCATTACGTAACTGTTTAGTATTCGAATACGTTATCTTTTGCTGAGATTTTAACCTTTTGATCAGATTTCACTTACTTTGGGAATTAACTATATTTACGTAACTTTTAGTACGAACATGAACTTTATTACAACGAGCTTGTTGATCATTGACAGTAGGCTGCACTCTAATCGCACCAACTATTTGAATTCTGTCGACCTGATTCTGCAAATGAGCGACACAATGACGAGTGTTGGTGTGAGCCCCTGCCGACGCGGCGACGGCGCGCGGCCGGACACAGCCGCAAGATGGCGGCGCGCGGCGTGGCTCCGGAACCGCTTTATGTCGCTTATCGCAGTTATCGGCGTGTCGTCGCGAGCAACAGTTGCCGAGCGGACGCCGCCTGTAGCATGGCATCTATTGTGTGTTGTGACAGTGGAGCGATGTTTGTAGGTTATTGGAGCGAAGAACTATTAAATGACTTCCATGTATAATAATACTTAAGGATGATGGAGGCTAGCCAATAGGAAAAATAGATTTTTATCAAACATTGTTTTTCAACAATCTATTGAAGATTAGTACAGTAGCTACAATTTAAAGTAACATAAAATAAAACCTGAAAGAGTATCTACAAACATCATACTTGCTGTTACGATATTATTGTTGTACAAAGACGTTCAGCTCGCAGTTAGTACTCCGGGAAGTACAGCCGGCTCTCCGGCAGCCGGGTGCAGGGTGCCGGGTGCCGGGTGCCGGGTGCCGGGTGCCGGGAGGTGGGATATTAATCTAATATCCGGCTTCAGTTTGTCTCGCGATGTTCGCGGCTCTACACACAGCTCTCACACAAAGTACGATAAAACGTGCAAACAGACCTTTACACAGTTGATATTTGAGTTTGTCATTCCGTGAACATCACAGTATTTGAAGTGTTATTACATGGCTATTATGTTGTTAATTATTCCTTGACGAAGAGTTTTTTCTACAATTATAACTTGTCTAATGAAGTAATGACTTTGTCATTAGGAAGTTAAGATCACCAAATTGCATTTTTGCCTCCTTCTTGTATCACCCAAATACACTCATACGGGGCACTACAAATCAGAAACAATGGATAATCCAATTTCGTTCTTCTCCCAATAGCGTCGCCAACTGTGACTCGAGGAGTATTTTTAGCGCCAATCATAAAATACGCCGAGAGGCTTCGTAAAATAACTCTTCCAACATTTATGAGCATCATTATATGACGCAGTCATAAAAGTGGCGCGATATGGATATTGAGATATCAAATATGCTTTTGTATCAGCTTAGGGAAGGGACAATCAGTCTGGTTGTATGCACGCGGCAGATCGTTACAAAATGTGTACTTGTAGCGCTAAAGTATGTAACGCATGTAAATAACTGCCTGACACAGTCTTATTAGAACTAAGGTTACTTTAAATTAACTCAATTTTAACTCTCCGTTCAGTCTGAACTAAATTGCTAACGAATAGCACAGTTTTCAGTGATACGAATAACGGAGGGTCGCTCCGCTAGCTACGCTTTCGTAGCGAATGTGTGCGTAGCAACGCCGGCTACGCTGCCGTAGCTAATGTGCTACGCTATCGTAGCCAATGTGCTACGCAATCGTAGCCAATGTGCTACGCAATCGTAGCCAATGTGCTACGGGGTCGTAGCCAATGTGCTACGCTGCCGTAGCTAATGTGCTACGCTATCGTAGCCAACGTGCTACGCATTCGTAGCCAATGTGCTACGCTGCCGAAGCCAATGTGCTACGCTATCGTAGCCAATGTGCTACGCTGTCGTAGCCAACGTGCTACGCTATCGTGGCCAATGTGCTACGCTGCCGTGGCCAATGCGCTACGTTAACGTACCCAATGTGCTACGCTGCCGTAACCAATACGCTAAGCTAACGTAGCCAATGTGCTACGCTATCGTAGTCCATGCGCTACGCTGTCGTAACCAATGTGCTGTAACATGCTGTAACGTAACATAAAATCAAGCTTGTATTTCTCGAAGGGTTGTGCAAAGGTGTATCTACCCGTAGTACAACCAATGTAGCCAGTTAAGTCCCGTGTAATAGGGGCCGAGCCTATTGCCAGAGCTACATATACACACTGGTTGTCAAAGCTAAATATAAACAATACCTACAATTCGCAGTTGTTACATATTTGTGGAGAGCTATAAAGTCCAGATTAATATGTAGCGACGTAAAAGCTCGGCCAATCTCTACTGTAGCAGTGTACGTAGTGTCCGTTAGCGAGTGAGCGACGGGTTGCTACCATGTACTAAGTGTAGGTACTTATTTATATACAAGGACATTCTAGGCTATTTGGGTATAAGTAGCGATATAGGTAAAGATGTGAGTAAAAGCTTTATTTAACAAGAATATACACTTCCGGACACATGAATCGAACCATCCTGCATATTTTTGTTTATAGGTCTCTATCTTTTTAAACAATATAGTAGCACCAAAAACAAAAGGAAAGTGTTTTGAAGCCAGTCACTCACTATCATGGAAACGGAAGTTTGTCATTGTTACAAATTTGAAATAGGAATACAAAAAGCACAGTTTCAATTGTAATGAAATGAGCGTGGAATATTTGAAGAACAACATAGAGAAAACTAAGGTCAGGTGAAGATTACGCAGGCTGGTGGTGAAGATAAACCGATCTAGTCGGGCTGCGGAGCCGGTGTCGTGGCCCTCCTGGACGGCGTACGAAGCCCAGCTCCAGGTATCGATGGTAAACTCTTTGAACGGCAAACGGCATACGTGAAGTTGTGCACTGACGTTTCACTGACAGACTCAAGAAGTCACCACAAGTTGCGCGGCTGCTTCAGGTGCAGTACACTTCATTTGAAGGTCAGAAAGGATTATAAAATAAGGAAAAATAAAGTCGATAAGTACTTTTTTCATGCAAAATAAATAACGTTTATTCAAAACATCAAGTTTTAGGCCTTTAAACTTATAAATATACGGTGGCTCGATTTAGGAGTCCGGGGGTGTATAAACAATTTTAATCAACAATAAATCTACATACATATAATAAAATCGTAGCGAAGTCAAAAGTGTACATTGAATATTTTTGGAAAAAAGTAATTGCAACGAGGTCTGGGATCGATTCCAATGCCAAAAATATATTTTTTAGAATTTTTGTCTGTTTGTATGTTAGAGCATCACGCAAATTCTCCTGAACAGATTCTGTTCAAATTTTGCAGAGATATTCCCTATGTGCCTGGTCAATTGATAGGCTATATATTATCACGGTATTTGCTATGAGGGATGAGCAATATTGAATTATGTTTGTGTTCCTCTATGAATGCATGTTCCAGCATCACGCAAATTCTACCAGATACATTCTGTTCAAATTTTTCACAGATATTTCCATAAGTCTGGTCAGTCGGTGGACTAAATTTTATCACGCTATTTGCTATGGGGGATGAGCAATATTGCATTATGTTTGTATTCCTCTATAGTTTACAGTAAATTTTAAAATGACGAGCCATGGTTAGAACATTGCAGATACAGTTACAGATTTAATCATCACGCTATATCTTTATGGGGCTAAGCTGTTAATCATCATACACAGGGTGAATTTTTGAGATGGGGCAGTAAGGGTACCTTAACCGTTATAGCTACATGAAATCGATCTTAGAAGACTATCCTTAACGTTTTAAGACATTTTGATCTGGAGACATAGATTTTGAAAAAAAATTACAGTCAGCAAAAAAATGAGAAACTGTCATTAAAAAAAAATTGGTGTCAATAGATTCTGTTTCATATGAAGATCAAAAACTCTATTAAACCAACTAGGTATGAGTTCTAGATGAGTCATAAATCACAAAAACCTTTTCCCATACATATCGTGGGAAATGACTCCAACTTACTTTTTAGGGTTCCGTACCTCAAAAGGAAAAAACAGAACTCTTATTTACCTCACTTCGTTGTCCGCCCGTCCCTCCGACTGTCTGTCTGTCTGTCAGTGAAGACCTTTTTTCTCAGGAACGCGTGGAGGTATCAAGTTCAAATTAATTTCAAATACGTAGGTCTACGGTTGCCACAAACTTCTAAGTAAACGTATCAAAAAATACGGCTATTTATGCGACATATTTTGATATTCGCAAATTAATCAAAAGCTATAGGGTACTTCCCGTTGACCTAGAATCATAAAGTTCGGCAAAAAGCAAAGGCTCACAGCACAAGTAAAGGAAAAACTCTGAAAATCGTTAATTGGTAGTTTTATCACATCATCATCATTTCAGCCAAAAGGCATCCACTGTTGGACACTGTTGGATAGGCCTCCCCCAAGCATCGCCACTTCGAGTGGTTCTGTGCTTCCCGAATCCAGCGGATTCCTGCGTCCTTCCAGCAATACGTCTACCGGGTACGCGGTCTCCACTCCGGAAACTTTCGGCCCTATCGGCCATATGTTCTGCATAATCTACTGTTATACTATTTTAGTTATAGTCGTTCATCAGGAATAATCTGTAAGAATGCTTCAGTCATTGTATCAGTTTTGTGACATTAGGTAGTATGTACAAGAACGCAGGCGTTCATTAATTCACTGAATCCGAAAAACTTCGCAAGAAATGGGAAATTGCTACTGAAGACTGCGGAATCGACCTCAGGACTAACTGCTTCTCACACGGGCAACTGTACGTCACTTGGTCACGCGTCACCAGTCTTGAGTCTCAGTATATTTTGGCTGCTGAGACCATAATTACAAACGTAATATACCGGGAAGTTTTATTATAAAGAGTTAATGCGGGAAATAAAGTGAGTTGTGCTATACTGCGATTGTGACCCACCAGTCGATGCGTAAAAAGGCAAGGCTGGCTGTTCACAATGGTGTGCTGGTACCCACGCTTATGTTTATAGAAGTGAATGTTGGGTGTGGCAAAAGAAGCATGTAAGTAGACTCAATGCTGTGAAAATGTGTTGCTTGCGAAGCATGTGTGGCGTGACTATGAATGATAGGCTGAAAAATTATGTGATAAGGCAACGGTGCGGTTTAAAAGAAGGTGTAGTGATAACATTTTAAAAGATTATGATTAGATGGTTTGGTCAAGTTGGAAAGATTAATGAAAGGCGACTAACAAAAGGTATCAAGGCAAATGTGTGGGAACGCCCTAGAAGGACATTATTATAGTGACCTAATTGGTGATGTTCTTCAGAAAGGAAAGGTGCGCAGTACTCGGAACAGGCGTGCGTATATGACCAGGATGTATGAACGTAAACGAAGCAAAAGCAGTATGTAAGTAGCGTAGCAGGTGGCGTTCTATAGTTTCTGCCTACCCCCATGGAAATTAGGCGGGAGTTAACGTATGTATTTATATTTTATAAAAATAACATAGCATTACGTCTGTATTACCCAAAGGGTTAGGCAGAGGTGTACCTACCTATAGTACACCCACATTTAATTTCGCCAGTTATGTTTAGTTCCCATGGAATACGGGGCAAGCCTATTGCCACTAACCGGGCACTAACTCAGACTTCGGACTTTAACTGAGAAATTCCAGACGGAAAACCCAATATTACTTTGCCTGACCCGGGAATTGAACCCAGGACCTCATTCCCAATAGAAGCGCTTGCGACCAATAGACCAACGAGGTAGTTTTGTATAAAAATGTGGTTGTTATTTTTGTATATTGTGGTGTCTTACGACTTCCACGCGAACGAAGTTGCGGGCAGAAGCTAGTAGTCAATAAATTTGCAATTTTAATTATGTTGGGGTGCAGGGTGCGGGCTTCGAGTTGTGTCAACATGACGTAGACGAATATTGCATTCCTAGCCTTTTGCGAAACACAAGGTGACGGATTCAGTTTGACAAAATATGGATATAAAATATGTAAAGAGACTTGAAAAATATCACTAAAAACTTTTGTTGACAATGTATTCAATGCACAAACATTGCAAAAGAATACGATTTTCCTAAAATTTTAACAAGTAACAATTCAGTTTGTGAGTTAAAGTAATCCTAATCACAGAATGTAAAATCAATCTCGTAATAATAATAAATTGTACAATTAAATTAGCTGCCAGTTTGATTTTGTCTAGACTCTAGATCAGGGATGCACAGACCGCGGCCCGCGGGCCACATGCGGCCCCCCGGCTCTATGCCAGTGGCCCGCCAGCAAAAAGCTGAGGTTTACAAATAATATAAAGAATCACGGTGTGCTCGCTGTGCTGTGCATGATGTGTAATCGGAAACTTTTTCTGTATTGAATAATAATAAAACAAAAAATTGTAACCGCCTTGCAAATTAAAGTTTGTAAGCCATTTTGCGTGTACACAAGTACACGTGTATACAAGTAATTCGAGCCAAATGTTAAAAAGATTGTAAGTACAATGCAGTGCCACGCTTGAAACTAGTACTTTTTTTTGTTTTTTATTAAAGCTTTGGCTATTTTTATGTTTTTATTTGTTTTGGTGGCCCGCCATTAGTTCATCATTTGCCCAAGTGGCCCATGGTCTCATAAGTCTGTGCATCCCTGCTCTAGATTGTCCTATGGAGCAGAACCAGCATCTCTGCATCAATCATTCTTATCTTTTATATAATCCTCTAATTTGTAATAGACTTGTTTACAAAGTGTAATTTAAATGTGTTTAAAATTTTCTTTCATTAAATTGCAATATATCACAAGGTCACGGACCCAAGAGCTAGATTGACCCGACACTACACTGAAAACATCCCGGACGTCAGCTTGCAAACAAAGTGTACTTTTAATAAAATTAAATTTTCTTTCATTTAATTGCAACAAGGCAAAGGTCATGTCAAATGCCCATATAACACCCACTCTCATGAAGATCGGAGACGCTACACTTGAAGTTGTGGACGAGTATGTTTACCTAGGACAAAAGGTCCAGTTAGGTAGTTCCAACTTCGAGAAAGAGGTCAAACGTCGAATCCGACTTGGCTGGGCAGCGTTCGGGAAGCTACGCAATATCTTCTCGTCCCACATATCGCAGTGTTTCAAGACGACAGTATTTGACCAGTGCATGTAGCCAGTGATGACCTATGGCACTGAAATGTGGTCGCTCACAATCGCCCTTACTTGAAGGCTAGAGTAGGCTATGCTTGGAGTTTCCCTACGTGATCGAATCAGAAATGAAGAAATCCGCAGGCGAACCAAGATAACCGACGTAACCCGAAGAATTGCCAAACTTAAGTGGCATCAGTGGGCAGGGCACATTGCTCGCAGAACAGATGCCCGATGGGGCTGAAAGGTTCTGGATTGGCGACCGCGTACCGGAAGACGTAGCGTTGGAAGGTCTCCTACAAGATGGACCAATGACCATGTGAAGGCCGCAGGAATCCGCTCGATGCGGTAAACACAGAACCGGTCGAAGTGGCGGTACTTGGGGGAGGCCTATGTCCAGCAGTGAATGTTTTTCGGCTGAAATGATGATGATGATGATAATGATGATGATACGAGTATCACAAGGTATTTTATTGTAACATTCAACACAGTACCCCATAAAAGATGTATGTACTTTAGATAATCTGAAAAATGGTCGATCTCTCTGCAGTAGGCACTGAGTGCGGGCTATGCTCGGAGTTTCTCTGAAGGATAAGATCAGAAATGAAGTTATCCGGCAGAGAACCGGAGTTACCGACATAGCCTGCAGAGTAAGCAAGCTGAAGTGGCAGTGGGCTGGCCATGTTGGTCGAAGGACCGATGGCCGGTGGAGCCGTCTGCTCCACCGGCCTGGAGTGGAGACCGCGTATCGGCAAGCGTAGTGTGGGACGCCCCCCAGCTAGATGGACCGACGACCTTAAAAAGGTGGCTGGGACAGACTGGATGCGGAAGGCGGAGGACAGAGTGTTGTGGCGCAGCCTGGGAGAGGCCTATGTCCAGCAGTGGACTGCTATAGGCTGAGTTGATTGATTGAGGCTCTGATTGCAAATATTCATGTATAATTAGTAGCTTTTGTTGTGGAAGTAATTTTTTTAATTTGGATTTATTATAAACTAGCTGCGCGCCGCGGTTTGACCCGCAAAGGTCTCGATCCCGTGGGAATATCGGGATAAAAAGTACGCTATGTCCTAATCCAGGTCATGGTGTATACCCACTATCGCATTTATAATATTAGTTAGGATGCCTATGACATTTTCATAAAGTCCTATTAGGCCCGTTGTCATCACAAACTAGTTAATTACGGCCACCATTGAAAGTGGTGAGAGAAAGACCCACTAGTGCTGTGCTGTGACGTTCTGGTTACTCATTGCTGACTCCAGTATGTAACACGTTGCTATTGAGTAGAGTCGTGGATGATGGGCCGTAGAGTACTTCTACCTGTTTTTAGTTGTCAAGCATATTTTTCAAGAAAATTCAAGTTGTAAGTACGCCAAACCCTTCCGTCCGATTCAAGGTGTTCCTACCGTGCCGATCCAGTACTCTTCGAAACATACGAAGTTATCGCTTCAAATGCTGAAAGTTTAACTTAAAACTACTGCACTTTAATTATACTTGCATACGATTCTCTATTTTCTATTCTCGCACCATTCAACCACCGTTATTCTTCTATTTGCAATGTGGTTCACGCTGGTTCACGCGAACAGTCGTACGTATAGTACAAAGACTGCAGGTTCAAAGCCGCCGCGACTTTGTTCCGCCTGGCTCCCGCTGGAACCACTCTAATTTCGCACCCCTACACCCCCCCCACCCATAGAACAAGGGAAAGGGTAGGGGGTTGACGCCGCTCGGTCGCAACAAGTGGCGCCGCGAAGTCGCGCACACTCCCAGTCAATGAAGCTAACACGATACAGTTCGACACTGACGGTAGAGCTGCTTTGAAGACAACACACTTGGGATTTAAGGCGATACCAAAATAAATTGGGGACTTTTTCGTAACCATTTATTTCACTATTACAGCTTGTATGGATTTAATTTATGGATATTATGTTTATTGACTATTTGATTAATACTCTGACTGAAAGAAAATACAATTGGTTCAATTTCCTCGATAGAATTTAATCAGAAAAGACCTCTACTTTTTTATTTTTTTTTCTGTAATTCTAAAATCCTAAGTAATTTCATTGCAAAAATGCATTCAAAATGTGCGTATTAGGTAATTCATAACTCTGGCTGAACATATTTTTGATACGTAGCTTAATTTATTTTTAAACAATTTTTATTTGGTTTGGCGCTCTTACGTTGTTTTATTTTGGTTCCAGCGCATTGTTGCGTTCTCTTTTTTCGCATGGGGAAGTAATTGACTCTGTCACTTTCTAGTTCGCTATGATATATTTTTTATGTATCACCTTAATGACAGGATTCTTTAAAAGGAATTAACTTTGTTATTTTCTGGAACAACGATTAATCAAACTTCATACTTGTACATACTTGGTAGGTACTTACGCTATTTTCATTTTAGCTCTCAGTGTGGATGGTGTTTAATCCTGATTGACAGCAATTTTTCCGCAACCATTTTTTTATTTAATCGTATCTGCTTGCATTAATACAAAATCATACTTCCTATTCTGAAACAAAACGCCACTACACTACGCTAGTTTCGTAGTACAACTAGGCGACGTGTCACATCGTCGATGCTTGAGCCGCGTCGGTCCCCCCTCCCTCCAACCCTGACACGAGTGAACAGATTTGACGGCTAACACGTGTTCCTATCTGATACGCGTAGGACTATCATGCGTAGGCTTTGAAACTCGATAGAACTGATATCGATATGTGTTATTACTTATTTCTGAGAATGCTGTTACCCTGTTATTGGCGACTGTCTAAGCCCGAGACTTAAGATATAATTATATGTATTCAGAAGTTGTTAGTAAATATTTATTAATTAATAAATATCTATACTACTGAATACAGTCCACGTTAAAAAGATGGTGCGAAGATATTGTTAGTGTGCTAAAAATAAATCATCCAAGTATAAATATTTGAATAAACGCCAGATTTCGCAAACGACAAAAAAAATGTATAGGCTTGGCTTAATTTAAATAACTATTGAAGCTCTACCCATTATATCAGCGGTGTTATTATGAAAGTTAACATTATTTTGTTGCTAAACAAGCGAAAGTTTAAACTTCTTGCGATGATATACTATTTTAAATAGTATATAATCTCAAAAAGCTTAATTTAAAGAAGTTCAAAATCCTTGCGTAGGCATAGATTGTAAATAGTATGTTTACAATCTACGCCTACGCAAGCAGCATTTGAATGTAACTGAAAGGGTTAGCACAATTTTATTATTCATCGTAAATTCCTGGAGTGCGTCACGGCTAACATGAATATTTCTTTGTTACAGCACGAGGCAGATCCACCCCGGCGCGGTGGTGGAAATTTGTGATAATCCCTTGGACGCCAGCAAGGTATGAATTACCCTAATTTAACTTTATAAATGCTCAAAAAATATTAGTTGACAGAAATATTTTCTTAATAATACCGACAAGAATGACGGGCACATAGTCAGGCAGATGTTGATGAAACGTTTTTCTGATGTTCCAGTTGCTAATAGCATTCGAGACGGGCCTGGTGGTGGTGTGGGACCTGCGCGCGCGCGCGGCCGAGTGGCGCGGCGCGCTGGGGGTGGGCGGGCCGGGCGAGGGCGTGCGCGCGGCCGCGTGGCAGCACGACGGCAAGCTCATGACCGCGCACGCGGACGGCGCGCTCGCCACCTGGAGCACGCGCGCTCCCCGGCCTTCCTCGCTCTCTTACCCACATGGTTAGTCATTGTAATCTTTAGGTTTTCCTAGTTTAATTGGAAAAACTCCGCGTAACAGATATACAACTGTAGATTACACACAACCAAGATTACCATGAACACCACCATTGTAATGGTGTACAGTCAGGTAAATGAATTATTAAGCAATTTGACTCCCTACGCCAATTTGCTATGGCTACAAAACGCCAAATTGTATGCAATAATATAACAATGATAATTGTGATTTGAATATACGCACAATTTAAGTTGGTGATCAATATACGCACAATTTAAGTTGGTGATCAATGTACTTAACAATTAATTTCCCAAACTTGACACGGTGGACATACATTTCAAGATCAAAGGTATAATAAATAAATCTTGCTTTATATAGCCGCGATTGATCGTTTAATTCAGATAACGACTGTTAAAATCATTATCCATAACAGTGGCGAAAGCACCGTATAACACGATTCCTACCGGCTTCCCATCGGAAATTCGGAACACAACCACTTTGTCGTTATTTAAAAATGGCACACAGTCAGTAATGTTTAATAATGGAAAATAATATAATAAACCACATTGTAGGTATTTAATACACCATACTATTAAAACATTAAAAAACGTCTACATTACATTTTTTGACTTTATATCCCAACAACAAAACATTTTGCTCTAAAATTACTCAGTGAGTTCAATTTCTATACAAAATCGACGTCATGACGAGTTCATTTTGTATGGAAAAGATACTTCTTGCTCCGGCTTAACTCTCTTATAAAATCACCCTTCGCCACTGTCGCATACATTTTACGAACGTATAAACTGGGGACTAACATTATCGTTTATATATTTACAGCAAAAGCGAACAAAGACGGCAAACTAGAACCTTGTAAACCTATCCTCAGGCTGGAATGGAAGACCTCGAGAACAGGGTGAGTCTCAGTTTATTAGTTCACTCGTACCTACCGTCCTATGGAACTAACACGAACAATATACATTTACATGAGAATTACTGTAAGCTTACATTCTACACAGCAAACATTAAAGGTAATGTCAGAACATTATTTTCAGTTGAGTCAAAGACAAACTTTTGTAATATAGGTACTGACCGTCATATACATATAGGTACTGACTGTCCGTTGGCCTTCTAGTACCACTTGCCTTCTAGTACCACCTGCCTTCTAGTACCACCTGCCTTCTAGTACCACTTGCCTTCTAGTACCACCTGCCTTCTAGTACCACCTGCCTTCTAGTACCACTTGCCTTCTAGTACCACCTGCCTTCTAGTACCACCTGCCTTCTAGTACCACTTGCCTTCTAGTACCACCTGCCTTCTAGTACCACCTGCCTTCTAGTACCATCTGCCTTCTAGTACCACTTGCCTTCTAGTACCACCTGCCTTCTAGTACCACCTGCCTTCTAGTACCATCTGCCTTCTAGTACCACCTGCCTTCTAGTACCACCTGCCTTCTAGTACCACCTGCCTTCTAGTACCACTTGCCTTCTAGTACCACCTGCCTTCTAGTACCACCTGCCTTCTAGTACCACCTGCCTTCTAGTACCATCTGCCTTCTAGTACCACTTGCCTTCTAGTACCACCTGCCTTCTAGTACCACCTGCCTTCTAGTACCATCTGCCTTCTAGTACCACTTGCCTTCTAGTACCACCTGCCTTCTAGTACCACCTGCCTTCTAGTACCATCTGCCTTCTAGTACCACCTGCCTTCTAGTACCACCTGCCTTCTAGTACCACCTGCCTTCTAGTACCACCTGCCTTCTAGTACCACCTGCCTTTATCAACAGCAACTGCATATCATTTTCATCTACCTACATGTGTATCACTACTTAATTTCGGCTCAAATCGGGGAAATTTAACGCGAATACTTACCTCGTTTTTTCTTTTGCCGATCCGATCCAATTACTTATACAGAATAGGTATCTATATTATACAAATAATCGAACTGTAACTGAGTTTACTTACACATGAGACTGTTAATTTCACGAGATCCCCCATTTAGTGTAAAATAAAATCAGAAATTACGTTATACAGTCTGTAACAAAAACCCTGTCGTTCCTTTTGGGGACGTATACATTTACCTACAAGCACAACATTGGTGGAATTATAATTTAAAAAAATTAAGCATTGGCTAGTCGAGAAGTCAAAATCAAAAAATTAAAGAAGTTAGAAATCAGTTAAACATTACAAATATTAATAATTAAATATTTATTTTAATTATTTTTGTTGAACAGTTTTTATAAATGACTTGCTTTATTACGTATGTATTCTTAAAACGTAGGTACAAGGAACAACAGGGTTTTTGTTACATATTTTATAATGAAAGTACCTCAATGTAAGGACATTGTCAGATATTGCTAATGAGAGCAAATGCGAAATCTTTGTTATCAAGGCTAAGGACGACGTCGCTCGTTAACTTCCTCGGCTAATGAATCGGAAAGCGACAAACATTACTGGCAGTGGTGGCTTGTTCCCCTCCACCATCCACGCTACATCAGACGCATTACTAAGTCTCTTCATCGTGCTATAAACTTTTAAGGCTAATCATTTTCCAGGCGACTAATAACTTAAAGGGCGACTAACTATTTGCTACAAAAATAATAACTTGGCAGCGATTCAATATTATTTTTAAATACAAATCAACAAAACTTATGTAGTTGTTTTATTTAGTTCGTGTGAAGAAACCAAAAATAATACAAAACTTGGGGCAGTACAGCATAAAAACCTAGTATATTAGCATTTAGTAACTACCCGTAAAAACTACTAATAATATAAAAAAAATTGTTTGTGGTTGGTATGATACTGTTATTAAATCATTTGGGTTAGGTTAGGTTAGACGGCGAGCGAGCGCAAGATCCCCTCTATTGTTGGTAAATTCATTTACCAAAACAAAATCTCCATGCCAGTTTAAATAAAACAAAGCAACAACAACAACAAGCAACAATTCTTTAAAAATATTGGAAAGAATATACTGCGGAAAAATTAAGAAGTAGGTTAAAAAGCCTTCTATTAGAGAAAGCCTACTCAGCATTGACGAATTTCTTAATGATAAAATAATCTAATTTGTTTTGACATTTAATTTAATTGACTAATTTAACTATCTATGACGAGTTGATGACACTGTTCTGTAGTACAGTTAATTTTTTAAATTTTATTATTATTTGGATTGTAATTTTTGTTTTTTTTTTAATAATGGATGAATTTTAAAAAAGTTTTAAGTTAAATTAACATCAAATAATATTTATTTGATGTTAATTTAACAACCTATGTATATTTGTACGCCGTTAAGGCAAAACATGCCTGTAATATAATTGTATTGTAACATCTTGCGTGTGTGTGTGTGTATACTCATGTTTTGGACAAATAAATGATCTTATCTTATCTTAAAGCTAACAATAATATTTTTAATATAATATCATTGAAAGCTAACTAATGATTATTATTAAAAGCTGCTACTTTCTACTTAAAATTCTCCTTCACTGTAGCTGCCAACCTACTACTTTTGCTACCGGATTTAATTATTTTTTAATCCCAAATTGAGATTAATTTGTCGCCACGTTATATAAATGCCAACTTTTAATACCGACTTCCGACCTGTTAATCTCATTCGTATGAACGTTGCAGCTTAATGTTGTACTCGTTCCGACTGCAGGAAAACATCCCAACTATTATCTGGTATCACTTTTAATTGAATTGCTGAGAAGCTGCCAGAACCATGAAATATAATGTAATAGATGAAACCGCTCATCATCAATCATCGACTGGTAGGCAGCCGCTGCAGTGAACCACGTCATAAATAGGTAATTTGACTTTCATAAAGCAAAAAAGCTATGATCAAACCGCGTGTGTTGGATCCTTCGGTTCCCTACAAAATGGTTGAGCTGGATGGTGCTGATCCACGCGTCATGTTCGTGAACGGGCGTCGTCAGTTGTGACTGGTCATCTCCTATGTGCCAGGGCTTATTTGTAATCTTTTTTATTTTGTATTGTTTTTAAATAATTTATCTTTTTACATTGTTCTCACATATAGAAGCGACAAGAATAATGTACCCAGGATTTTGTAATATCTTGATTTAAAAGAGTGTCCTTGGAGTTTCTTGCCTATTCTTCTCCATAGAGATCTTCGTTTTGGGATGGGCAAATAGCTTCAACTTTCTAACTGACCGACTCTTTGACAATTAAAAAGTGTCTGTAATAGGTTTAATTGAAATAAATGCTTTGAGTTTGAGTTTTGAGTTTAAGTTTGCACCTAATACATGTTTTTTTGATAAAAATTGTCGATTATACGTAGGTTTAAGTAAGTAAGTTGACCACAATTTTTAAAATCTTATTAATCGGCTGGAACTAAGCCCCTCTTCCACGGTATTTCAGAGAAAGCCTGGTGATATTCAGCGGCGGCCTGCCCTCCGACAAGGCGGGGCGGACGCACAGCATCACGGTCCTCAACGGCAAGTCCACCACAGTGCTGGAGATGGAGCACAGTGTGGTGGACTTCGTCACGCTGTGCGAAACGCCACATACAGCAGGTCAGTCCTAAAACCTTCTGCTGTGAATTACCAAAAAAATCTGACCGTTCATACAAACATAACATCACGCCTGTAATCCCCGTGCCGTTAGGCAGAGCTGTGCCTATAGTACGCCCACATTTTGCCAGTTAAATCCCATGTTAAAAGGGGCGAGCCTATTGCCATCGACTGGGCACAAATTCAGACTTCGGGCTGCTACAGATATTCCTGATGGAAAAACCAATAATACTTTGCCCGACCTGGGTATCGAACCCAGGACCTTGTGCTCAATAGTAGAGCCTACGACCACTAGACCAGCGAGGCAGTGCACTCATGGACATTGTCTGTTCTCTTGAACTGCAAAAGTCCCTAGCAAGTTAGACAGGTAGTAATCTAATCAGTAAACTCCCATCAGGAACCGTTTACCAAGATGGCTTGAAGTTTAATCTGGCAAATTAAATGGTAAAGTTGCTTTACTTAAACCATCACAACCTTATCAACAAAATCCAGAAACAGAGTAGAGTTAAATTTCACTGATAAAATGACTTCTTCGTCGACTTTGTCTCTGTCACCTCTGCCCTAGACTAAGGTCAAAACGTTTTTTTTTATTTATTTTTAATGGGTTTGCTACCCATTCTAAATTAAAAAAAAAACATTTTCATTTTGTCCCCATTTATTACGGGTGTAAAAAGTCGCGTAACGAAGGCGAGAGTCACTTTTACTTGTACTGGACCATACCGGGGAACCTACTGGTTACGGAGATGTTGAAGGTTAAAGTTTTTACGAAAACTTGTTTGGTGACTTTAAATACCCCACAACTCCTGTACCGTTTCACGCACCCTTAAAAGGACAATGTGTTGCTTGCAACGACTTTCATTTTTTAACCGACTTCACAAAAAGGAGGAGGTTCTCAAGTCAGCAGAATTTGTAGCTGTCATTTTGTGAACTGTGTAATTTTCTTTTTACTATTTTAGTTGTCATCAATAAAATTGTTGTTGCTGGTCATGTTGTGCCATTACGCTCTGGGTGACAATCAGGTCAAAACCTATATTGTGATCCCACTGATATATTGTGATTGTTACCCGTTGTAGTTGCCTTGAGAATAAATAAATAGCTGTATTTTTTTTAAATGATTGTTGTGGTGTAAAAAAAGTAATATTTACACTTTTAAAAATCACAATTTTTACACCAAAAATGAAAGTCGTTTCCCAGCAATCATTTTTGCACAATGTTATTTATTTCTATATACTTACAGAATGCGTAGATAACGGCTACGATGGGTCTACTTGCACCCTGTATAGTTATGACTCCTCGTCGAACGCTTTCGAGACAATCCATCATGAGCTTGTTCCCCTGTTGTTTCCAGACTACCAGGAGCCGTACGCGATAGTGGTGCTGCTGCAGAACGACCTGGTGGTGATCGACCTGCAGTCGCCCGGCTACCCCTGCTTTGAGAACCCCTACCCCATGGACATCCACGAGTCGCCTGTCACCTGCTGCTCTTACTTCGCTGACTGTCCCTCCGACTTGGTATGTGCGGATCAATATTTTAGTGAAACATGCAAGTCGAATACATAGCCTTTTTGGTTATGTTGCTTATAGAGAATGAGGTACGGTGCGTGTTGGCTTTTTTGGTCTGTTGGTCGTTCAAATTTTTGACGACATGGTTGGCGCAGTGGTTAAGCGATTGACTGGTGCGCTGCATGCCGCGGGTTCGATTCCCGCACGCAACATATATTTGTATGACCTACAAGTAGTTGTTCTGGGTCTGGCTGTTTGTGTATGTGAGTTTAAATGTTTGTAAACGCACCCACAATACAGGAGAAATTCCTAGTGTGGGGCAATGTTTAATAAAAAAAAAACAGCTGCCATCAGTTGTCTAATTATCTTGAAACTTTCTAAATTCTGTATGTAGTTTAAATGGTTTATATGTGGTACTCACTTGGCCGACCTTTTTCCGTTCCCTTCTTGTCTGTTTATATGTGTGTACATTAACAGTTAAATAAATAAATTTAAAAAAGATCTATCCGTGTTTCCAGATCCCAGCGTTCTACTCAGTGGGGCGGCAGGGCAACAAGAAGCCGTCGGGCTTCAGCGAGAGGCTGTGGCCCATCAACGGCGGCGAGTGGGAGCCCGCCTCCTGCTCGTATAACGAAATTATTCTTACTGGGTATGTTTATAGGAAACTTCTTCGTAAAAATCGTTCTGCACAAAGTTGGTGAGAATAGAACCCGGCATTCAATACATTAGAATAGAACCGGACATTCAATTCATTAGAATAGAATAGAACCGGACATTCCATACATTATCAGACGGTCCACAAAAATCGGTCACTGAGCAAAAGGTCGTCTGTGTTCTTGTAAACTCTTGAGGGTCGAACTATCGATGTGTTTCAACGCTGGCATCTAGTTTGACTTCAGGTTTTAATAAAATTGTAATAACATAATTTATCTAATGTTTCAGACATGCAGACGGTAGTGTAAAATTTTGGGACGCAAGTGCAGGGACCTTACAAATTTTGTACAAATTAAAATGTTCTAAAGGTTAGTAAACGTATGAAATATTCAAAACAAGATTCTAATAACATCATTGGCCTGTTGCATACCTCTGGCGATCTTATATCGAACTGTGGATGTCTCCGGGCCGGGATATAAGATATAGGAAAGCAAAAACTAAAATGGTTGGTCCCGTTGTGCCTATTGTGTAAAACACCCTTTTGCCAAATCTTCAATCCGCCACTTTATTACCTATATTAGTACTTTATCAAATCTTCAATCCGCCACTTTATTACCTATATTAGTACTTTATCCCTGAGACAGGAGCCTTTTGGCCTCGTGAAGGGTTTGTTTTTTTTTTAATATATACTTTTGTTTTTTATTTATTTAAAATTTTCTTTGATTGTGTAATGTTATTAGTTTTTGTTCTTCCTGTGCAAGGCCCATTATATAAATGATTTTTGTTCACGATGTCATTACCGTGTGATCATGGTCGTGTTGCCCTGGCGCAGTGTTCGAGCGGCGCGCGGGCGGCGCCAGCTACGACGAGGAGCCGCTGGCCATCCAGCACATCGCGCTGTGCGCCGAGTCGCGGCGCCTGGCCGTGGCGCTGCCGCACGGACACGTGCTGCTGTTCAAGTTCCGCAAGAGCGACACGCACGGCGACACGCACGTACGCACACTACTACCGCTACCGCCCGACTAATTAAGCCGACAGCGCCAAGGTTGCGATATGCAAATTTTTTTTCGTTTCTTTTGATTTGTAAGTCAGTATTAGGTTGTATGTTGATCTATGTTCAAATTGCCCTATTAAATGATTACATCAGAAAATCATGACATTTGACGCCAATTCTAACTTAGAGAGTTAAATTGATGATTCTAATGATTATAATCCTGTAAATACATATGTGTTACCTACGATCGCGCAACATACATTGATCAACATACAACCTGACACTGACATGCTAATTGTAACAAACGTAAGAAAATTTGAATATCGCGGACTACTGCACTAATATCGCGGACTACCGCACTAATATCGCGGACTACCGCACTAATATCGCGGACTACCGCACTAATATCGCAGACTACCGCACTAATATCGCGAACTACCGCACTAATATCGTGGACTACAGCACTAATATCGCGTACTACCGCACTAATAACGCGGACAACTGCACTAATATCGCGGCCTACCGCATTAATATCGCGGACTACAGCACTAATATCGCGGACTACCGCACTAATAAAGACCATATTGAGTACACCTTTATAAAACGCCTTATGTCAGGATTCGCTAATTATACTGGCCGCGCCGGGTCAAAACTATATGAACGTATCTAGATAGAAAGAAAAGGTAATGTTTTTAATATCTATGAATAGCTGTAAGTAACCATCGGTACCAAGTACAGAAGGTACAATCAACGATAGACTTGTTATTTAATATGTACACAAATTACGCGCTTGGACGTAGAGTTGCGAACACCAGCCCTTTATACAATACGAGATTTAATATTTCTTATCTACTGTTTCAGGTATTAGAAATTCCAATGATAACAGACACGTTAGAAGAGGAGGGCTCGCCGGAAGCGGAAGGAGGCCGCTCCATGTCGTTCAGCAGAGCGGGCGACGCGTCCGAGGGCGACAGCAGAAGAGTAAGTTGGACAAAATATATGTTTCGTAGATAGATAGATTTATTTATTTGCGTGAAATATGGTATTTTTCAGATTTTATAACACATAAGTACACAATAGTTCTTCATATTCCGCCTACTACATTCGGCATGCAATATTTGTGACAGTTATAATGATTCTAATACATAAACAAAAATAATTAAATTACAAATTGTCTATTATCAACTTTCAAATGACAACCAAGGAAAATAAAATAAAATAAAAAATGTCAAATTTAATGTCATGCAAGTTTCCCATTTGTCCTAGAATCCATAAATTCCTTAATGGTGTAGAAGCAATTTTCAATAAGCCATGCTCTGAGATGTAGGAAATGTTGTTCTGCATGAGATCATCACCACAACCTAACCAGTTCAGTACGGTGTGAGCACGCACTAGCACAGTACGCTTACGATAAAAAAAATAGATCGTCAACCTTTTTCTCGATTCCATAAAGTTGCATTTATAAATATCTCCTAATAATTATTTTAGTCACGATGAAGACGTGTGCAATTTGCAATGATCAGTTTAATGACGGGGTGCAATGTGGAAACTGCAAGAAATTCTTGGATTTCTCTTGTGCAAGTGTGTCTGAAGCGGGTTGGAGAAAACTGGGACCCGACCGAAGAGCGCAATGGAAATGTCCTGCTTGTAAATCGTCGCCTGCTCTGCTTTCACCGCAACCTTCTGCTTCATTGGATACGGTACTTGGTGAGATTCGCGAATTGAAGCAGCAGCTGCAGAGCTTACCAACCTTAGTCAGCGACATTAGATCGATTAAAGATGAGTTGACCGAGCTTAAGAAAAGTTGCGATTTCTCTAGTGGTAGACTCGATGAATTCGATACCAAACTTGCTGATCTAGAAAAAAAAACCCCCGAGTTTGAGAAGCTTCAGGACACTGTCTCTTCATTGCAAGCAGAATTAGCTTCAACTAAGCTTGAGCTTTCTTCGTTTGATCAGCGATCCAGGTTAAACCATGTGGAGATTAAGGGTGTCCCACTAAAGAAGGATGAGAACTTATTCTCAATCGTTGACGCCATCAGCAGCAAAATCAATTACAAGTGTTCTAAGACCCAGATTAACTACATTTTGAGGGTGCCTATCCATAATTCCAAGGAAAAACTAGTGATAGTGAGCTTCCTCAACCGGTATATAAAAGAAGACTTTATTGCGGCTGCACGTGCTGATAAGGAGCTTTCCACCTCTGACGTAGGTTTTCAAGGAGCGCCACAACGTATTTATGTCAACGACCATCTGAGTGTGGAATCCAAAAACTACTGAATTTAACTAAAATCGCCGCTAAAGAGAAACACTATGAATTCGTCTGGGCGAAACATGGTAAAATTCATGTGCGCAAGGATGTTAATTGCAAAACCTTTATAATAAGAAAGGAATTTGATTTAAACAAAATTGTCTAAACCGCTTTTATTTACATCCAAGTTTAATTTATTGCTTTTCTACTTTTAAAATGTATCGAAGTTCGCACATCAATTGTTATTTGCTTTGTTTTTGTAAAAGGTTTAGCACCTCTGCACTGCTAATGACCTTCCATTGTATTCCTTATCGCGCTGTTCATCTTCGAGTTCCAATACTTAACTACATATTTGTCTCGCTTACGCATACGCGTGTGATATATTGCTGCTGGCTTGCTCGCACAGTCATGTCTGGCCTAACATCGTATGATTTACACATTCTTGCTAACTTTACTTATTTTTACCCACATTATAAATTCATACCTCTTTTATGCGTAACTAGTAAATTTGAGTTGAAAAGAACCCGTCCTTTATTTGATGTGACCACGTGGCCTTGGGCAAAATCTGTCTGCTGTTCAATTGTCTACTCGAGTATACTCGTCTACCTGCTATCTATTCGAAGGGTCTAAAGAAATACCGTTAGTATTTAATGTTCCCTCGTAGTGAAAAGACAGCCAAGTAGCAAAGTCCCGACATTTTCTAAAAACTGAATACAGCACAAACTTAAAAAAATAGTATTAGCAATAACTACGTGTTTTCACTACGAGGGAACCTACGTTAGACCCTTTGAATAGAGAGCAGGTAGACGAGTATACTCTAGTACACAATTGAACAGCAGACAGATGTTGCTCAAGGCCACGTGGTCACATCAAATAAAGGACGGGTTCTTTACAACTCAAATTCTCAGAATTACTCATTATACTTAAAAAGTCACGCAAACTTAGAATTTTACTTATATTACGCGTTTAATAATGTTCAGAGAGAGCGTAGTCATGCATAAGGCCGGGACTCCACCAAAGCGGAGATGTGTGTAAACGACCAATAAGATATCGGCAATGGTACGGTTACGTTATGTTATCGGTATCTTATTGGTCATTTACACACATCTCCGCTTTGGTGGAGTACCGGCCTTATATGGAGAATACAGCTCCAGCTAACTTTCGAATGGCTGTTTTCTCAGAAATGGTAAATCTTAGAGAAAAAGTATTAGGACAATTTTAGTAGATAATTACCTGATCTACAATTTTAATCTGAGCTATTTATATCGTACACCTAACCGTTTGGCCAAATAATAAAAATTAAAAGAAATTGCGACCAAAATTGAACTTGAATAAAACAAAATTGCACACGGGATTAATGGGGACTTTTCAGGATTTAATTAGAGTGGTATCCCTTACGTGCCTCTTAATTTTCAGCATATTGTGAATTTATGCAAGGGTACCCCTATTTTTTGGGCTAATTTGACCGAGCTAATTGTACTGAATTTAATTATGACCCGCTGGTGCATAATGTGGTTTGAATTAGAAACTTAGAAAAAAATCGTATGAGAACATTTATTATAAAAAAAAAACAATAGGGATATTGTAGTGGAACATTAATGTGTATGTTAATAGTTATGCAACTGTTGTATAATAAGGGGTATTAAAACACGAATGTGGGGTTATCACACGAGACGAAGCCGAGTGTGACAATAGTATCACAAGAGTGTTTTAATACCTAATTATGTACAGTTGCATACAAGACTTTATCTACACCCATGTTATGAATCCTCTATAAAACGTTCTGAAACCATAGGGTGTTGTACAGTGTTGTAAGAACTCTATGTAAATTCATGGAAAGTTTAATTGCTGAGTATCTAATACGTACAAACAAACTATGTATAGGTAATAATAGAATTATTTATTGTAATAATTATTTACATTTTGCATCGTATAATTATTGAAATGCACTTGAATATTTGCACCTTGTTGAATGTTGGCAGATCCTGATGTACTCGGAATATTTATATTCACCACTTCATTATTTTTATTTTCTATCGAATTTGAAATTTGATTCCACACGTGGATTTTGTTGGCTATAGTCATCAATGTAGCCTTCAGCCACAGATGTCGACTTCCATTCACCGTGCCGTTTTTAACTTGTTCCCCCTTATTACAAAACAAGGTTTATCTTCAAACCCCGGTTTAAAACATGGAGCCATTATTGAATTTTGAACTTTATTCCGACTACGGTAAAGTTCCTAAACACAAAACTGACAACTTAGAACCGAACTAAGTTTTCAGTTTTGTAAAAAGAACGGTATTTCAATCAATGTTACGTTCTTATTACAAAAACTGGCTCCATTGTTTAAGCCATGTCAAATATAAATCTTGTTTTGTAATAAGGCGGATTATGTCTCCTCCGGCATCAACTAATAATGTGCCAGATGTTGTGCGAAAGCAATGCCCTGTATACAACTCAGGATTGGGAAGTTGTAAATACTTAGCAATTGTTTTGGCTAAATTGCTAAATGTGTTTAAGCCGATCCTCTGCGATATACATTTTCCAAATCTGTATTGTAAAAAAGACACGGATTGCTGCAGGGATCCGGACGCAGTGCTATATATTTTTTGCAATGTTCTAAATATTTGCCTGTAATAGTAAATATGCGGTTTATTTTGGTTTTTGTATTATTTATATTGACCACAATTATAGCTTCTTTTATCTGTACGTCGGTAGGTTATAACAAAACGTATAATTCTTGACGGCGGCATGCGCCCATGGTTCCGAATATTAGCGCAGTCTGTAACAATAACAAGAACAATTTATGATATTGTAATTTATTCATTGTATTACAAAGAAAATAAGATTATAACATAATAAATGAAGTAAATAACTAACCTTTACTAATAGACATACACTCAGTTGCAGAAAGCTCACCATTAACACTTCATTACATAAAGCAGCATTATCGCTAATGAATTCATTACTTTAATGAAGTTGCACAAACAAATTTTAGATAGCATTAGACATTTTTAATGCCACTTTAGTTAAAGAAGACTTTAAACAATATTGCCAGGAACAAATTACCATATTGAACGAAAAGAGTGAACATTTGCGTTCTGTTATTATCCGTACGTACAAGTACTTACACCACAATTTTAGCATAAAATAAAGTAAATGTAGTTGATTTATGTGTATTCAGTGTACTCTGTGGTTTAATGTAGTTTAAATAATCTGGTTTAAGGGGGATGCGCTAAGGTAGCCCGCGAAATTCAAATTTACCAATGTTTTTTGCAATTTTTGTACTTCTGATTCATATTCTAATGATTATAATTCTGTAAAGCCATATTGGTTATGGCCGCGAATCATAATTAGATCAACATACGTGTTACTGACCTGCAAATTGCAAAAAACGTAATAAAATTTGAATTTTGCGGGCTACCTTAGCGCATCCCCCTTAATGTAATAATTTTAACATGTGTGCAGTGCTCCTGCCACACGTGGAAATCCATCAATTTCATAAAAACTTTCTGCAACTCTACGTAGTTCCGTCCGGTCTGGCATTTTAATATAGAGATGGCTTAATTTTGCTAGCTCACGGGATACTTTTTGTAGAAACAAACTGACAAACAACCCGACCCAACCTGTTTCCGACAAACTGTTGATTTATTTATGTTTATTAAATCACCAAATACCTACTTGCTGGAAAGATCCAGTGGCGAAAAATCTCAAACATATTAAAAGCTGTGTCAGGCCATTATTGGATTTATTTCTTTGCGTCACTGGTTCTAAATCTTAATCAAATAGGTTACAAATTTGAAGAACTGCCTCGTTGGAAATTCTATACCTTACACGAAACTCTTTTCCATGATGTTTTAAAAATGAATTCACTTGGTCTGGGATTCGACGGCGAGGTAAATCTACTAAATAAGAATCAGATAATGACGAAAGACTGGTTAAAGACATCTTTCAATTACAGAAATGCATTCAAGTACCGTAGAAAACACTAATGTTGATCTTAATGGATGCTTTTCGGCCCATTAAAATTAAAAAATCTGAAATGTCAAAGTTAAAGTTCACCACCTGCTAATGGGCGCTAATGAAGTTACGTGCAACGTAAAAGTGTTTAAAATGGCCGGTTTCATTAGGTTTGACATTTCATTAGTTAAATTTAATGGAGCATTAAAATAAAATAAAAAATGGTTTTGTGCAATGATTTAATGCTACATTAGTGTTTAATCTTTAAAATTTAAAGATCGTTTCTGCAACTGAGTGATAGTTGATCAGGCGCTTCGCTTAAAAACCTATTTATTTCATTAGGTAAAAGCGTTTTCGATTTCTTCCCTGTATAGCCTTCTGCTTTACGTTTTAACAAGGCAATTAATTTTGAATATTTTGAGATATCCACGTTGTGATTAATACTCAGCGTACTTTTGAGCATTGAATAGAAAGTCCATAGGGATGAAGATTTGAATTTTTCTGATAATTCTTGAAAATACACTTAAGCACATCTTCAGAAAATTATGTACTTACTACTCTTTAATATTTTCCATTTCATGAAATCTTGGTGCGCCTTTTCATATTGTTTTCTCGACTTTTCTGGTAATAATTGGTTAGAAATGTCCTTTGCTGCATTAGAAATATCTGGTGGTGTGTTGTCAAAGCTTATATCACTCATTTTTGTAAATAACAAAGTACTTAAAAAAATTGCAATATTAATATTGAACACAAATGGCGGGATACGACGTTAATTCGAATATCCAATAAGTTTTTTTTAATTATGGCGCTATGGTAGTGAAACGCGCGGGCATGACAATGTTCTTTTTTTGAAAAGGAGATGCATAATGAAATTCAGTACAACATTATAACTCCCGTTTGGATGCTATTATGGTTACTATGATACTGGGTGTTTTAATGTTGGCAATAAGCTAACTGTTTCAGAAACTTTGGGCATGGGCGTAGATAATTTTTTATAAACACGAATTAATATTTACACACCAAATGGAATATGAATAGAATGGACAAGAACTTAGAAGCATACAATAAATAGGTAAAGTCAGGTGTGCATTGTGTGTGCAGTCGCTGGCGGGCGGCGCGTGGGCGGGCGGCGGCCTGCGCGTGCGGGCGGGCGCCCGGCGAGCGGCGGGCTTCCAGGCCGCGCTCCTGGCGCTCCAGCTGGGCGCGCCGCACGCGCTCAGCGCGCTCACCATCAACTCCTCCTACGGACTGTACGTACCTCTGTTCCAAGCTACCAGGCCGCGCTCCTGGCGCTCCAGCTGGGCGCGCCGCACGCGCTCAGCGCGCTCACCATCAACTCTTCCTACGGCCTGTACGTACCTCTGTTCCAAGCTTCCAGGCCGCGCTCCTGGCGCTCCAGCTGGGCGCGCCGCACGCGCTCAGCGCGCTCACCATCAACTCCTCCTACGGACTGTACGTACCTCTGTTCCAAGCTACCAGGCCGCGCTCCTGGCGCTCCAGCTGGGCGCGCCGCACGCGCTCAGCGCGCTCACCATCAACTCTTCCTACGGCCTGTACGTACCTCTGTTCCAAGCTTCCAGGCCGCGCTCCTGGCGCTCCAGCTGGGCGCGCCGCACGCGCTCAGCGCGCTCACCATCAACTCCTCCTACGGCCTGTACGTACCTCTGTTCCAAGCTTCCAGGCCGCGCTCCTGGCGCTCCAGCTGGGCGCGCCGCACGCGCTCAGCGCGCTCACCATCAACTCTTCCTACGGCCTGTACGTACCTCTGTTCCAAGCTTCCAGGCCGCGCTCCTGGCGCTCCAGCTGGGCGCACCGCACGCGCTCAGCGCGCTCACCATCAACTCCTCCTACGGCCTGTACGTACCTTGTCATGTCCAGATTTGTAATTTTAAGAAAGCGCATTCTGAAAGTTGTCTGTGGCGCAAGTAGAGCAGCTGGCAAATATTTCACTGTTTTGATTTATGCGTGAATACTATTAAAATAAATTAAAAATGTGTCTCTGTAACAAATCTACAAAAATATTGATTACTGCGACGTTGCCAACTTTCAAAATGCACCTTTTTATATTTTTTTTGCCCCACACTAGGAATTTCTCCTGTATTGTGGGTGCGTTTAGAAACATTTAAACTCACATACACAAACAGCCAGACCCGGAACAACTACTTGTAGGCCATACAAATATTTGTTGCGTGCGGGAATCGAACCCGCGACACGCAGCGCAGCAGACAATCGCTTAACCACTTTTTTTTCACGGGGTGGAAAATCCTCATGGATGTCCTCCGCCCTGGGGCGGGCGGAGGGGTCTGTCAGACTCTTACTGACTAAAAACCACCCCAGCAGTTTGTTTGATTTCGAATTTTCGATGTTTCACATCTGGCAGGCGTCCCGTGACGGCTCACATTTTTTTTGTTTTATCGTGTTGGGATATCGCAAACCATCGAATCCGTGAAGTTTACACAAAAAATAATGGCCTATTGAAGTGCCATATTGTGTTATCGTTAGCTAGAAGTTCAGCCGCTTCCTTTGCGATATTATTCATTCCCTTCTGGAACATGTCCCTCAATTCTTTGGCAGCGTCAACAAAATTGGTGCCATTGTCGCTCCATAAGTTCGAACAGTGGCCTCGGCGCGCCACAAACCTCCGAAATGCGGCTATAAGCTTGTGTTGTTAGGTCTGTGACCGCTTCTAGATGGATCGCGCGAGTGGCCATGCATATAAATAAACAGATATAGCCCTTTGTTGCATGGTGTCTGCGGCCTTTCGATGTCCTTATGAATACCGATCCAGCGTAATCAACCCCACTATTAATAAATGGACGATATTGATTCACCTGAGCAGCAGGCAACTGACCCATTACCTTCGCTTTATCCAAAATGCAAGTCTTACAGTTGTGAATACATTTTCTTACAGCAGACTTCAAACCTATCACCCAGTATCTCGTTCTCACAAAAGCCATCATCGATTGTATCCCACCATGTAGTGTTCTAAGATGAGCTTCTTGAACTAGTAACGTAGTTATATGCTGATTACATGGAATTACGATCGGGTGTTTTGTAATTTCAGTTAAGGAGGCATTTTCTAACTTTCCTCCCACTCATTAAAAAAAAAAAAACAAACAATAAATAATATCCCGTGTTTACCTAATAAAGGGGCGAGTGTGATGAGAGAACTTCTTTTCTTCACGCTTCCACCCTTCTGTAAATCTTCAATATCCTTCTGATAAACTAAGTCTTGATAATACTTTATGCATAATTCTAATACTTTGTCTAGCTCATTAACTGTTAAATATATTTCTTTTGTTTCCCTTTCTCTTCTTAGAAATCTTCTGCAGTAAACTAATATTCTTTTCAATCTTGAAACTGAAGAAAAATGTTCCCAGATTGGTTTGACTTCTAAATTTGTGTGAAATGATGAACCTTTCAATTCTAATTCAGTTTGAGGAATTTGAAATGTGTGTAGATCGAGAGTTTTATGTTTAAACTATACAGGCCCAGTCCACCATAAGTCTAACCAAGCCAGGTCGCTTGCTTTTACGCCTCTTATAGCGATATCGTCTGGGTTATCGGTAGAGTGAACGTGTCTCCATCGGTCATTGTCTAGTATTCGTGTTATGTCTGCCACTCGGTTCGCAACAAATGTAGGTCAACGACTTGGTTGAGATTGCAGCCATGACATCACGACCATTGAATCAGTCCACGCAAAGATTTTGTTTTAAGGTATTTTCAACAGGTCTACCAGATCATTGATTAATTCTGTTAGTAATGCTGCGGCGCGTAATTCCAATTTCTAAATTAAAATTTGCTTCAACCTTGGTTCGAGACGCGATGATTGTGATATGTACTGTGTCCTCATCAATAATCTTAAGGTAAGTAACAGCAGCATATGCGTGCGTAGATGCATCTGCAAAACCGTGCAATTCAAGGTTCGTATAATTGGTCGGTGTAGTTTTCAACCAGTGTGGTGTTGTAATGTTTTGCAGGTGTATTAATTATTCTCTATATCTCCTCCACTCATCTATCAACGCTGACGGCAGCTCGTCATCCCATCCCATATTGCATAGCCACAGTTTTTGTATCAAAACCTTAGCGTTGATGATCACCGGTGAGGGCCATCCAAATGGGTCAAACAGCCTTGCTACATCAGATAGAATCGATCTGTTGATTACGGGACATCGAACTTCAGGTAAGTTAGTTGTGAATTTAAATGTATCATCCTTCCTATCCCATGTCAATCCCAGAATTTTTATAAGTTTATCTAGCTCTATCTCTATTCCATCCTTCGTACTGTTTGTACCATTTCCCTCTACTAATACTTCTTCCGAATCACTAGACCACTTTTGCATTTGAATACTTCTTCCGAATCACTAGACCACTTTTGCATTTGAATACTTCTTCCGAATCACTAGACCACTTTTGCATTTGAATACTTCTTCCGAATCACTAGACCACTTTTGCATTTGAATACTTCTTCCGAATCACTAGACCACTTTTGCATTTGAATACTTCTTCCGAATCACTAGACCACTTTTGCATTTGAATACTTCTTCCGAATCACTAGACCACTTTTGCATTTGAATACTTCTTCCGAATCACTGACCACTTTTGCATTTTAAAATTTCCTTTACTTAGTATCAACTTTATTTCCTCACACATTTTCTTCGTTTTTTCTTTAGTACCACTACCCGACATCAAATCATCCATTTAAAATGATTGTTTTATTATAGGTGCTGTATTAGGATACTCAAGTGCTTCGTCATCGGCGAGTTGTTGTAACGTTCGTACTGCTTAATAGGGTGCTGCGGCTGTACCAAAGGTTACAGTCATCAAGTTGAAACTTTCTAGTTTGTCTCCAGGGTTATCTCGCCAGACTATGCGTTGTAAATTTGTATGCTCCGGTGTCATATTTATCATTCTATAGATCTTAATTATGTGTCCTACTACACTTATTCTATGTGTTTGCCATGAGATAATTAAGCTTCGTAAATCAGGTTGCAATACAGGTGCAATCATCATGGTGTCGTTCACAGAATGACCATTAGAACCCTTTGCAGACGCGTCATAAACTACGCGCACTTTCGTTGTGTCCTTGTCTTCGCGTATTACGGCGTGATGAGGAAGATAGACTGATTTGTTTCCATCTACTAGTGAATTACTTTAGAATAATCTGAGTTTAAACTCTGAGAATTTTGTAATTTCTTCTCCAATTGTTTGAATCTATAAACTGCTTGTTTTTTCGTATGCCCGCATAATTTCAGAAACTCTTCTATTCCTTGTCGCAAAAGTAAGTGTACTGTATATTTTCCGTTCACTCTTTTAGTTGTATTTTTGTAAATCTCCATCACACATCTCTTTTATTTGTAATATTATTAGTGTATTTGCTGTCACCGGATTTAAAAAGTGGAATAACTTTATTATACTCTACACACAAATTAAATATTAAAGCTAGTTATGGTGCAATTGTCTCAATAATGGATTGACAAACTTTAGTAGACATGCCCCACAGATCTTCGGTAATTTTAATCTTTTAAAAGATGTCGATCAAGGGATATTCCCAGATTTAATGAAGTATAGAATATCAGATACAGATGTGTTACTTTATATATCAGATGTGTTACTTTATATAAATAATGTGAGTGCGGGCGCAGCATGGCGTGGGGCGGCGAGCGCGGCGTGGTGGTGGCGGACATGGCGCGCCGCACGCTGCTGGCGGCGCTGGCGCCCGCCGCGCTGTACCTGGCGCCCGCGCGCGCGCCCGAGCGCCAGCGCTCGCCCAGCCTGGACCAGGTGAGCACCGGCCTGCACTACGGGCTGAATACCCGTATCTCACATGGAGCGACTGCCTGTCTGACCGCCACGACCCAGTCGCGGGGTAACACGATACCCCGCGGTAAGACTGGCTATCAGACTTCTAACTACCCGTTGCCGACACAAAGATCTACGAATGACAGCCGGGGCCGACGGCTTAACGTGCTTTCCGAGCCGCGGAGAGGTCTCGATACGTAATGGATGGTCACCCATCCACGAACCGACCGTGACAAGCGCGTAGCTTGACCGTCGACCAACCCGTGCGGCTGATATCATGTACCCACGAGCCCCTGAGGTAAGCACGACCATCAAGTAAAAGTAAACTAAAAATCGTTTATTTCACCATTAAAACTACAATAATACGGAGATAGCGTTGCTCCCAACCTATACTCCATTTGAAATAAGATTAGACATTAAAATAATCCTTTTTTTACAGTCCGTCTAACCAATTTTGACTTCTATTGCGTTGTTGGCATGACAAGTGGCAGCTGCAATAAACAGTTGTTATTGAAACCACGTTTTTGTTTTAATGCGATCCTTAGGGGCGGGACACACAGAAAAGACATTAGACGAGGTCGCGTCTGTGCCCGTGACCGCGTCTCGCCCGCGCCCTTTCTTTTCTGTTTATTTTGTGTCGCGACGCTTCTATACATTTTTTATGAAAATTTATTGAAGAGGCGCCGCGTTCTCGTCTTATGCCTTTTCTGTTAGTCCCGCCCCTTATGCCTACGGAATAGAAGACAAAATCGGTTTATCAGACTGTAAAAAAGTATATTTAAATTTCTTATCTTATTTCAAATGGAATTTAGGCCTGTATTTTAGGCACCATTTTGGTATTTTTTTAAATAAAAGTATAATTCGGCAATAAGACCAGCTAATCTCTTCGAGACTGCAAAACTAAAAACCAAAAATAAAATTATTAAAGTAGGATAACTGAAATCAATTCATAAAGATAACATTTCAATATAAAAGCTAGTGAACTATGCTCTATGTCACCTGATTCTGGTAAAAAAAATACTGACTTCTGTACTAGAAGTTGTTAAATTATTATCATCTGAGCAGGGGGCCTAATATCCCGCAATTCATCTGTTTGACAGTTTTGTATGGAGTTTCATATAATGGTCCACAAATTATGAAATGCTACAATGAAGTCTAATGTCAAATAGCAGCTGTCAAACAGATGAATTGCGGGATGTGTGAATTGTACGCAGATCATTTATGATTCTGCCAAAGCGTCCATTTTAGGCCCCAAGGTCTCCAGGTTGACACCGACAAACTTGATTTTACGGCTATATACTTGACTAACTTACGTCCGTGTATGATGCCCGCGTATGAAAGGACTCGTTGACATTTACTATTTAAAAGTTCATCCCATCAAAGTAACTATAATTCAGAATTCTCTTAAAACTCGTCGCAAAGGAGCATTACTGCGAGTATACCTAAGCGTGCTTTATCTACGAATAAAATTAGTGAAGTAATTATATTCTTTGTTAAATGTTGCTCAATATTTCTACATGGTTAGGTACGTTTTCAATAAAATATAAAGCGGCTAGTAACGAACATACAAAAACATATTAGAAGAAGCACAACGCGAGTACCTAGTTAGCGAAACTAATCGGTGATATTTACGAGATGGTGGTGTTTACGAGAACTGAACACGATTGTGAGCGTTGGAGGACGAAGGGGACACTGCAGCAACGGTTTACTTCACATTACATTTAATTTGCTTTTTTATTGACTTAAGTATGATTTGCTCCGGCGAGCGCCCGCCACACTCCTCTACTTTTATTATTTCTTATAATTTTGTAATTTATTTTGAACTAATTGAGCAGTAGCGCCCCTCCCGGCTGGCCCCAGTAGTACATGGCATGGCATCGTTAGACATTCTTCTCACTCAGCCTGTCGTTCTCTCCTATCGCATACACATTTAAATAGAATATTGTTTATGTCAAGCTTACAGATTATGTGCGTCACACTCCTCTTAGCGAGTGCGATCGTACCTCACTGTATACGCTAGTACTGTACTGCCGTCGGACGTAGCTCGTCCGTGTCACGTGTCGCACCCGTAGCGCCGCCGCCACAGCTCACGGCATCCCATACCCGCACGGCTCACTGTCGTCGTGCGCGACTTTACTTCACATTTATATTTTTTCCCATCCCTCGACTGTAAGCTGGAGGAGAGCGCCACGCGACCATCCCCCGCCGCCAGCCCCAACGACCTGTCCCTGGACGAGCCGCCGCCCGGTCAGCCACCCGGACAGTCCGGACAGTCCGGACAGCCGGCACAGCCCGCGCAGCCGGAACAGCCCGCGCCGGCCGGACCCTCGCCCGCGCCCGACGATAAGGCTAAACTCGACATCCGAAGGAAATCGACCTCCTGGAAAAATTTCAATCTGAAACGTCAGCTCTCTAAAGTGGATCTCAAGTTCAAGGCGGCATTCGCGACACCCACTGAAAACAGTCAGGAAGAGGTGATCGCAGAGAAAAGCAACTCTCAATTTTACTGCGAGGCGCCCGAGCGGCCGGACGGCCCGGCGCCGGCGCCGCCCTCGCCCGGGCCAGCGACCGGGCCGGCGACCGGGCCGGCGCCGTCGCCCGGCGCGGAGTCACCGTCCAGCGAGGAGACCAAGCCGTCGGACGTGGAGGAGGAAGGCTCTTCGCCGCTGCGCGTGTGCTCAGACGTGTTCGAGCGCATGCACCGCGAGCTGCAGGACAAGCGCGGCGCCGACGTGTACGAGCGCATGCACCGCGAGCTGCAGGAGCGCTGGCAGGCGCAGGGGGGCCCGGCGGGGCCGGTGGGGCCGGCGCGGCCCGACGCGCTGCCGCTGTGGGAGGGCCCCCCGGCGCGGCCGGCGCGGCGAGCGCGGCCGGAGCGGGACGCGCGCCTGCTGTCCGTGCCCAACATCAAGTACAAGGAGCGGCGCGCGCCGGCCGCGCCCGGCTCGCTGGGCGGGCTCATGCGGCGCTTCAGTAAGTATCGCGTCACCCCGCTCACCTCACGCATCAGTACATCAGTACATCGCTAGCCGGTCTCCGTCTCCGTCGTAGCACCTAGACGTCCCTCGCTGTTCCTAGAGTAGTTAGGTCCTCGACATGAATGGTAATGGTTTGCGATGTTTGCTGTAACACTCTGGCACGCAGCGTCCTCTCGCTCGGGACGTAGATTGTTGACTAGCTAGAGGTGATGGTAGTTAGATGTACTGAAACGTTTTCAACTAATTTGTAACATTATATTATTATTTCTGAGAACCTAACGGTCACTAACATTCGGCTGTAGAGTAGAAACGGTAAGACATTGCGAGTTACGACTATAACATGCTTTGTGCTTCTTGTGATATTTGGCTTTTTATTTGATTTGGTTTATAAACTATGTATAATGTATATGATAAGTAAGTGTATGTAAGACACGTTATGTTTGTATAGGCAGCGTGTACCACATGTATACGCAGCGTATACCACATGTGTAAAGGTCGCACGGTGTTCTGTGCTGCTCGTCTGTCACATAAGTACGTACTTGTAAGACAGCACGCTACTGGTGATTGATGTGTATATTTCTTTTATTTCCAAGGAAATGGACTCGTCCGACGAAGACTCTAACTGCCTTAAATATCTATTCGCTGACTTTCTCGGTAATTAAACAATAATTAATAGTTTAAATGATTGCATCAAACCGTAGGCGATCTCTGTGTGGTCGATGTCCTGAGATGATGTAAAGTGCTAATGTACGAGCTGAGTAGTCGGTATAGATGGCACCACTCTCGCTTGTAGCTTCACGTCAGTTAGCCGTCCCCTGAACGTGTCCTGTATGCGCTCGCTCACGGCCCGACTTTCCCCAGGGGAGTTAGTAGCGCGCTTGTGCCCACCCGACCCTCGCCCCGCGCAGGCGCACGAGCTGCGCGTCGCGCCGCGGATAGGTATGACACAGTCACGCCACTGCCACACGACTAACAACGGCCGCACGGGCCTCGCCGCGGCACTAAACAACGACTAATACTATATCTGGCACAGAGATCACGGTTGTTCTAACATCGTGTCGCGTCGTCCTAACAGAGAGGGTCTTCAGTGGTCATGTTCTGAAACATACGGTGGAGGCAGCCGACCGCCGACTATCGAGCCTGGCGGTATGAATCACACAGTCTGTGTCTGTAATCGACAGTCTCTTTTAAAATACTTAGTAGTTTGTTGAGTAATACAGAAGTCGTAATGTGCGGATCGTGTGATTGATGCGGCCGGGCCGGCTGGTGGTGGGGAGGGCAGGCAGGGCGCTCGCTAGGAGGTGTGTGTGTTGTAGATGAACGGGCCGGGCGGCGGGGCCGGTGGGGGTGGCGGGGCCGGCGGGGGCGGCGGGGCCGGGGCCGGCGGGGGCGGCGGGGCCGGGCCGGGCGGCTGCGCGGTGCGCGTGCGCCGGTCGCGCTCGCAAGGTACCCGCAAACTGCACAAGTGCCTGTCCACGGCGTCCGACGTGTACGCCGCGCCCCCCGCCCCGCAGCACTCGCTGCTGACGACGCGCCAGTATTGCAGTTTTGGTAGTACAGTCACCTTGTACCGAGTCCACTCGGCTAAGTCTCCTTCCGTTCTGAGGCAGTCGCAGTTTCTTCCATTTTGTTTTTATATTTTGTTCGTTATGGTTTCTATTCTCGCTGCGGACGAGCGCTCGCTTGAGCCGGCGCGACGCATCGTGCGAATTAAGCGTCTTGAGCTTAACTGGATTACGATATTGCATTTTGGCTGATATGTATCGCTCAGCGCCAACTTTATAACTGAGGCTGTGCTTTGTCTGTCTCCATCTAAATTGTTAATGAAAGCTCTCTGTTACTAGTCTGTCACTAGTCGTGGCCGTCAAGCGCGCTCAGAGGTCTGTTACAACTCTCACTGTTATCTCTTCGTTATGTTTTGTTTAAAACTTTTTATTTTATTTTTTCACTTTCACTGATGTACTTCTTTCCATAACTGAATACTCAAACATGTTAACTTGCTGTAAGTTTGAAGGTAGTTCGAATACTTAGTGCCTCACAACATAATATGCTAGCACTAATGACAGTGGTTTGCATTTTAAATGTAAATGTTAGGCTAACCTTCGAGCTCGCATCAGTTTTGTTTTAGAATGTTGGCCTAACAATGCCATCCTTACATGCATCAAAATATGTGCAGGGTGACTTGTTGTTCAACGTATTCCTTCCAGGACGTGATAGTGTGACCCTGCAACAAGTAAGCACCCCACACAGCCTAGCGGCGCTCGACGAACACCCATGAGCTGGCTAACTAACGCAGACAAAAATTCCGAGTGGTTAGAAGTGGAAGTGGGATCAAATCATCTACGTACATGAACTTGGACACCATTTATCACCATTTACTCTGACAGGTTAAACCTGTTAATTAATTGATTATTTTTAAATATTTAACAATTTGCAAATTCTACATTTGCAAGCATTATAGACTGTTTCATGGGCACCTCTTAAAATTTGTACCTCACTCGATAGCTCATTAAATGAAGATGTTGTTTCTGTAATTTGTATGCTTAATGTCAGAGTAAATTTTTGAGAATGGTGTCCAAGTTAATTAACTTGTTGTTGTATCTTTTCACTACCATTTAAAAAAAAAATTGATGGCCTTTCAATTTGAGTTTAGAAAAAAAAATCAGAAACATACAAATCTTGAATTTTCGCCGACTATATGCTTAAATGTCGTAAAGGGGTCACACTATACGTGCTGGTAGGAATACGTTGACTCACAAGGCATACCTGTATGATTGTAATTTAATCATAATACTTTGAGTTGGCAATGTTAACTTGGCAATGGACATAAGTTGCTGAACACCAAGCCACAGTCTCGTAGAGATCGAACTCTTAACATTTAGTTCGGCCCCTTATTATTATTATTTCCCTGAGCATGTGTTGAGTTACTTCCATATTTATTTATTTGAAAAATTTCCAATTTCAGATCGGAATCATTTAATAGGTAACCATTGGAATATTCCTCACCTATTTTAAGTTATAATTTGGTTTCTCTAGTTGTTATATCCGAGTAGCTTTATCCTTCGTTGTCATTCCGAGTCCGAGCTAGAATGAGTTCCTCATGTTTGATGGTGTTCCATGTATGTCCATGTCGGCCTGAGCCGCCCTCTCGCTGTACCGAAGTAACGTGCGGCGCGTGCGGCGCTCGCGTGCCGCCACGTGGCCCGTGCCACGCGCCACGTGCCCGCGCCACGCGCCACGCGCACCGCACGCGAGCGCTGCACGCGCCGCCCCTGTGATCGTGCTTGTAACATATTGTGGTTTTGTTTGTCGGCACAGAACCAACTGTTCCGCAGACTCTCGCATCTATGGAGTACTTACACATTATGCAACCCAATGGTATCCAATACAACATTTGCATCGTTTCGTTTTGTTCTTAAGTTATTTGGTATGGTGTTCGTTTACTTCCGCTTGTGTGCGTCGGCGCACGTAGCTGTCCTCTAGTGCGCCGTGGCTGTGACTGTCTTGTAATGTACCGCACACACACTTGTCTGCGCACTCTTGTACCAACCTCTTTCGACTGGCATGACTCATAGTTGTACAACTAAAAGGTGACTTACTACTCAAAACTATTTTATAATCTATCACTGTTATTGTTACGATGAACGAGAGCTAATATACTATACTATATATGTTATATGTGCATAAATAAGCGAGGCTTTCCATATTGTATGAGACACACGATCTATATTATCATTTCTATTCTTTCCTGTATTTAGTTTCCGATGATCGATACTTTATTCTCACAGCGATCACGTTATGCCTTTATTTGCCTTCGTCTGCAGCGGGCTGGCAGAGCGCCGCTCGGTTCCTCCGAGGACCGAGTCCCTGACGCGACTGACGCGACTATGACTTACTGTTCTTATCTACTTCTAACGCTGTTCAATACATGAATGTCATTTCTTTTTCTAGCCCGACCACAAAGCAAAAAGTTTATATGGCTCGTTTTTGGCTGCCTCTATATTCGGCTGTCACTATGTCTATGTATGCTTACGGTATTACCTTACTAACAGTGCAGTAGCTGCATGCCCCCCGCCCGCGCCGTGTCCGCGCGCTCCTCGCTGCACTAGTGCCTGCACCTGGTCTCATCCTCATTCCATCACCATCACACCTTTGTGTTGCTCGTTGTGTACATCTTCTGTTCCGTAGCGTTCGGTTCGCTTCTCATCTGCTATGTTCATCGTTAAAGCTATTTATCGATGTGCTCGTTATGTTAACTCGACGATTACCGATATACGATAATGGGGTGATCATTGTTTTGACCGCTGTCTCACTTGCGCCGTATTGTGCCATGTATTAACCGTGTCCCGGGTCAAAACACTTCCCATCAAGCGACTAACAACAATATCTAACATAACTCGACATTAACAAGGCGTTGTGCAAATAAGCTGAGATTGGACGGGCATGCAATCGCCTCACGGTTCTTCTGACGCATGATTATTATTATTTCTCTTTAACTAGTATATCTGATGCACTGTTGTATGGCACTTGACTGATGATTTCAGCTAATTTCACAACAGCACTAACTACACTGAGCCCGTGAGCTGAGCTCGCTTCAGTCTGCAACCTTATTCTACTGTAGACTAGTGCGCAATGCGACGGTGGTGAGGGACACAAAATGTCAATATTCTTTTTTTGAATCTTCTGATCCTTTAGAGAAAAATAAGACAAGCTGAGCAGAGCCTAATGCAAACAGATCTGCCATGTGTAGTCATACTTCCCTAAATTGTAGCTAAAACTCAAACATTGTGAAAAATTTAAACAAACAACATGGTGGTTTAAAAGTAAAGAAATGCAAATTCTAAAAAAAACACTATTATTTCTCTATTTACTTTTGTTATGTCGTAATAAACGAACTTGCATTGCAAAGCTTGTCTTATCCACTCCAACCCACATTAGTTAGCCTAGTACTGTAACTGTAGCCTCGTAGTAGTTGTGCCCTCACCGCCTCACCGCCGGCGCGGCCGTGCGCGGCGCCGGCGGGGCAGTAACCGAGTGTGTGTATGTTGCCAACCGGCCGCTCAGACAAGCTGGACAGCTCGTTCTCGCGCTCGCGCTCCAGCTCCATGTCCAGCCTCGAGAACATCTCGCAGGAAGGCATCCAGTGCCTCGCCTTTGCTGACAGCTACACCAAAAAGTCTGGTGAGTTTGTGCACTTTTTCTTAGTTATGTAATACATCCCATGCCGATGTCGGCTACGGTGACTGTTTTTGTTTCTGACGACTACAGGGGGTCTACTCCGAACATAAATCCGAAGTACCGGCCGAATGTTCCGCCGTTGCTTGACTACGGCTAACTATGGCTGACTACGGCGAAAGAACAAAAAACCACAATCAAAGAGATAAGCCAAAGTCAAAAATTTAACTTTAAGTCGGGTAAGGATTAAAAGTCATAAAAAGAAACTATGGAAGTTATAAAACGGCCGAACATTCGGCCGGTACTTCGGTTTAACGCTTCGGGGTAGACCCCCGGGTTACGAGCATGTGTTCTGAGCACAAGCGTGAGCTCCGAGCTCGTTTTTCTTAGTACCTGCACCCACACTTCATCAGATGTGCTTTAGTACCATGTAATATACCTATAGCAGGAAAGCATATTGCCATCGGATCAACTGGTCACAAATCCAAACTGCGGGCTGTTACTGAGAAATTTTCAAACGAAAATCCCAATAACACTGCCCGACCTGAGGATCGACATTTGGCAAAATAGGTGTAAGGGCAAGCCCTACATGTAATGTTAATAAAATAAATGTTAATGTTCTAAGAATGTATTTAATGATAAACTACACTAAATTAACTTAATAAAAAATGTTATAAAAATGTATAAAATGCGAATGTTGTGCGAGCTCGATGCTAAACCGAAGACTGACGTACTTGCGTCCGTGATGATACTACATTTTCTTATTTAACAATATTTGCAGTATTTTGTAACTAGGCTAACTAAAGTACAATGTGCGGTTGCTGACCGTACAATAGGTTTATAAAATGTGGCTCGACTGTATTGTTCTTCCTTATTTCTAGACCTGAAAATATATGCATGGTCCGACATGCACTTGGCCGGTTTTTTTAGTTTTATCTGGAACGAGAGGATTGGACGTAATTTTATATGTTTTGTTTTTGGCAGATCCAACGGCGCTGATGCCAACGCTATGGATCGGCACGACGCTAGGCTCGGTGCTCACCATGATGATCAGCCTGCCGGAGCCGGAGCACCGGCACACGCAGCCCGTCGTGCTCGCCACCAGCGGTACGTATGCGTCTCACAACAGCCAGCACGCACACACGGTTACAGTCTTAGACCTTATTCTTTATTGTACACATACATTATAAAAACAGTGTTACAACATTATAAGGACACGAGTAAATGGACAAGACTGTTATGTACAAAGGCGAACTTAACCGAGAATTGGGTTCTGTTACAGCAAACCTCAGCCCGATAGACCGATGTTTAAATGAGGATAGTAGATAAATACCAATGGCTAAACTAAAGCTTATTTTCGTTTCAAAAATGTTCGTATCTGTAAAGATATCTTTGTATGTTTCAGGTGGTCCGTTATTTAGGTTGAAGGGTTCAATCCTGACTATGTCATTTCTTGACTGCAATGGTGCTTTAATACCTTACTCCTACGAAAGTTGGAGAGACGATAGTAAAGATGTAAGTATACATAGTAATATCCTGGTAGTCAGCAATCCTTCATCAGATGTGCGGCTTAAACTCTTTCTCACCGATAATATTTTTTTAGCAGGTAAGAGACCGGCGCGAGCGCACGCCGACGAAGCAGAGCTCGTCCAGCAGCGGCAGCCGCATGAGCCCCACGCCGGGCGCCGACGCCGCGGGCGACCGCCAGTTCGTGGTCGTGGGCTCCGAGCGCCAGGCGCGCGTCGTGGCGCTGCCCAGCCAGAACTGCGTCTACAGGCAGCAGATCGTGGACACCGACTTCGTCGTGAAGGCTGAGACTGTTAGCTTGAAAGGTAGCTCCCCATGTTGCAAGTGTATACAGGGCGTAAAACAACCCATCACGAATTCTGGGAAGCGACTTTTATTTTTGGCGGGAAAATTCGCTATTTACGGTAGAGCACAACCGTAACGCACAACATTGTGCTTGTGTGCATGCTCCGGTACAGGGTCCTGGGAGTGTTTAGAGTTATGTTATGAGTTCATTACATTTACAACTTGTTTGGTCCAGTGCAAACATATCATATTAATGCGAAGAAGCCACTAGGACTCTCAGCTTCGTTAAGTACTTTACATTCGATAAGTTTCCAAATGTCTCAAATGTGAAAAATTTTATTTGTGTCTAAAGTGCATCGGCACATGCATGAGTGCTATCAAACAATAAGTTGAACCGTGTCATTTCCAGACAGTGTCTGTCTGGTGAACTACCTGTCCACGGGGCACCTGGTAGCGTACAGCCTGCCGTCGCTGCGGCCGCTGGTGCACGTGGACTTCCTGCCGCTGTCCGAGCTCGGGTGAGGCAGCGCCCGCGCCCGCGCCCGCAGCGACCGGTCGCTGCGGGCACGTGGCCGCCCGCCCCAACCGGCGGCACTCAGATCACTATTAGACGATTTCTCTGCACCAAACGAAGGCACTAAATGATAAACGGCTTGTTTTATAATATAGTACCTTTTATCATTAGCTTCGCAGTTTTATCATGTTGAATGCTATTTTGAGCTACCGGAGATTTGTCATTTTTACGGTTTTCGCATTCATTATTTGTTCATCAGAGTTTAGTTGTACCGATCATTCGCTATTTTATCATTTGGGAGCCTAAAGACAGACTTCCTGTACAGTAACGATCGATGTTAGAACGTAGCCTCGGTTGGCGCAAGACGCGACTCTGGCGCAGCTGGGCCGGCGGCGCGTGCGCACTTTGCGCAGCCGGGCCGGCGCGTGCGCACGTTGCGCAGCCGGGCCAGCGCGTGCGCACGTTGCGCAGCCGGGTCGGCACGTGCGCACTTTGCGCAGCCGGGCCGGCGCGTGCACACGTTGCGCAGCCGGGCCAGCGCGTGCGCACGTTGCGCAGCCGGGCCGGCGCGTGCGGGCCGGCGCGTGCGCACGTTGCGCAGCCGGGCCGGCGCGTGCGCATTTTGCGCAGCCGGCCCGGCTCGGCGGGGCGCATGTTGCGCCAAGCGAGCGACGGTGGCATCTACCGAGCGTGTCGAGCATTCAGCTGCTAGAGTATAAAGTCGCGCTGTTTCTCATCACGACGTAGACAAAATTTTGCAAATCTGGCGAGCACCACCTGTGCTTACGATATTTGGCACTCTTTCTATTTTTCAGTTTAAAAGTAAACGATCGGACATCGCCCTCAACACGACACACATTGTATACAATGCGCCGCTATACCGACCTTTATGTTTATGAGAGAACACCGTATCACTTTCCAACTACTCAACTATTTATTTTGGTGCTGCAAATGTATATGGATGTAAATACACACTGGTTACCCGACACTGAACGGACCGAACACCCGAACGACACGGAATGCAACCGACACCCCGCGCTAGCCCTCCGACCATGTTACGATAGTGTGTACTGCCCTGCATCTCTTACATCTGTCTAACTTTTCACCCTTAGAACAATGATGGATTAACTAATCGGCGCGTGCCTCGCCTTTGTGCCACTCGTATGGCGGCGCTCTCGGTTTGTCGGTGTCGTCACGTGATCCTCTTGCTGTAGACACCTACTGTCGGCGTCGTCATGTGATCCTCTTGCTCTCGACGCCTACAACGCTATCGTGACGACGTACAAACCGGGAGCGCCGGAGCACAAAGCCGGGGCGCGCGCCGGAGCGAGTCACCGCTGACTGGTGTCTGTGTTCCTGGTAGCTTCCAGACACAGTCCAAACAGCGGGGTATCGTAGACCCAATGCTGTCCATATGGGGCCAGCAGCTCATTGTTAACGAGGACACCGACCAGTAAGTCGCCGTCCATGCAGATGACATGCGTTAGCCACGTACCGTCACTTGTCATGTGGAGTCGCTCACTCCGGCCTCTGTTGCGTACCTAGACATGTTCATGTAACGTTGACAGTTGCTTCGTACCCCTCATCTCCCCGCGCCCATAGACTGCCCTGCCCCGCCCCGAACCTCGCCTGTTATGTTTCATTGACGTTTCCACTCGGCCACGGGCAAATCATTATACGCTCCCGACTCAACCACCACCGTTAAAATTGGCGTTTACAAGTCTCAAACAAAATTGGAATAGCGGAAACTTATACGCGATTGTACGTTATCAATTACGCTTAATATTGAAATATCTTAATTCGAAAAAGCATATGAAATAATTATGCTTTTTCGTATTACGATATTATATATATTACCTTAATTCTATATTAATAATAATACCTTAATTCTATATTAATAATAATACCTTAATTCTATATTAGATGATGTAGAATTTAGGTATTAAAAATTAAATGAGCCTAACTCCTGCTTTGGACACATGCACACAGATGTCGTTTCCAACCTTCCATATAAACGGAGTGGCGCTCGAAATGATTTGCCCTCCGGGAGCTGCCTGCGTCCTGCACTATGCTTCACTAGTGCTCGGTGACACGTGCCCGTACACTCACACACCCACACTCGTGTACGTGACGACACGCACTCACGCCCACTACATGGTTGTAACTCTCTCTGTGCGATCTCTCCTACCTCCTCGCTGGGCTGCTACTCTGCTCTGTTACATGTTCTTCCTCGTTCTTCGCTTGCAGCATGTCCGCTTTTGAATGTTTATTTTTCTAATTTAAATGTTTATCCTGTTATTATTAGTCGCGATAGTACTCGTTAGTTACGCATAAATGTTAGCTAAAGTTTGTCCAATAGACTCCGCCACTGGACCGCGAGGATGCATCAGGTGAGACGATTACATTGATAGAACAAATTCTTTCCCCACTTTCTCATCTTCGTTCCTGGTCTATGAGTCTCCTTTCTCTTTCTTCTTGGACTATGAACAATAAACGCCACAAAGTGAACACTAGCGTGTGCGTCGAGATCACTTGTAAAACGTGTGTTGTGTGTGGTATTGCAGGATAGCCAAGACGTTTTGCTTCAGCAACAGGGGTCACGGACTGTACCTCGCCTCCCCCACTGAAGTGCAAAAGTTCACCATCGACGCAGAGTTCTGGTGAGTATGTTTGAAGTGACCACTCAATATGTGCGATATTAGTGTGCTGTAGCTAACAGTATGTATCGTGTGTAACAGTCAGCAGCTGAACGAGATGATCGGCGAGCTGTTCCTGCCGCGCGACATGCCGGAGCCTCCCAAGGAGAGCTTCTTCCGAGGACTGTTCGGTGGTGGCTCCAGGCCACTAGACAGGGAAGAACTATGTGAGCATGATATATCATTCAGTCTGTGCTGAACTTTTCATTAGTGCACTTGAGTTCTTCTGTGAAAAGGATATTCGAAATCCCCTAGATCTCTGGTGTTTTCGACCTGACGGCTCATTTAACTCCAAAAGAGCCGTCGTCATGCTATCGTTATGTATTCGGCGTGTATATCGATGTTTTACGGGGTTACAGTCGGCGAAAGCAGCGGCAAGCCGTTGCGCACGGTGGCCAAGCACATCCCGGGCGGGCCGGGCGGGTCGGGCGGGCCGGGCGGGCCGGCCGGGCCGGGCGCGCAGCTGGAGCAGCTGGGCGCGCGCGCGGGCTCGGCGGCCGGCGACGTGGCGCGCGCGCACATGCTGGTGGTGGAGCGCGGAGACAAGCTGTCTAAGCTGGAGGACAACACGGAGCGCATGCACAACCAGGCCGCAGAGTTCTCCTCCTCCGCGCATCAGCTCATGCTCAAGTACAAGGACAAGAAGTGGTACCAGCTGTGAGCTACGATTGGCTTACACGCAGGCTTCTGAAGGCAGAACGTTGTAACTTGTATGAGGAATTTCTATGTTAGAAAGTACCAGAAACGAATTGTCCTCGAGAATAAACTCGTGTCCGCTCGTATTTGGTACGATTCCTAGACTCCGTCAGGGGTTCTGGCTGTCGTTGACGAATGCCACAGAGTGCTTTATTCTGAGATTTATAATAGCGTGACGATTGCATCAGTCAGCACAGTGTCGCACTCGGCAGGTGCCGCAAGAGAGCGGAGCGCTCCCCGCCCGCTAGAGCTTAGCTACCACGTAGACGTCTCATGAAACTTACTTTAGACTTAAGGCGTGACTCGATATGAATGAACGCACAAAGTATCGATACTCTCGAGCATAGTCGATTTCGATCAGTAGTGTCCCGCTTCCTACGAACACACGCTGAATCGTTCAATTATTCGTGTGCCTCTGTCGCGGCGCCCTGGTGCCTGAGCCCAGGCTCTGGTGCGGCCTCTGGTGCCCGAGCCCGGGCGCCGGTGCGGCCTCTGGTGCCCGAGCCCGGGCGCCGGTGCGGCTTCTGGTGCCTGAGCCCGGGCGCCGGTTGGGCCCCCTGGTGCCCGAGCCCGGGCGCCGGTGCGGCGTCTAATGCCCGAGCCCGGGCGCCGGTGCGGCCTCTGATGCCCGAGCCCGAGCGCCGGTGCGGCCTCCTGATGCCCAAGCCCGGGCGCCGGCGGGGCCCCCTGGGGCCCAAGCCTAGCCCCGGTGTATATGGCGCGCTCGCTGCGCATTCGGTCACGCGTTGTGATAATGTAAATAAATGAATAACATTATTGTAAACTAATTTACTTAAAACTCTTTTGATACAAGTACCTAATACAGTAGTGTCCGGACTTCGACGGTCTCTCCTCGTGTCTTCTGTTACGGTTAGGATTCGATGTAGTTGTTCGAGCACGACCGACCAACCCTGCGCGTGCGCAGCTCGCGCGGCGGCACTGGCTGCGCGCCTGTGCTCCAGCGCGGTGGGCTGCAGTACTGCAGTAACATAACTACAGCCTAGTAGATATAACGATTGCGTTAATATTTGCGTAACACATGAGATTATTTGAATGTTGCTATTACAATACAAATGTAGATATACATTTTATAGATACAAAGTAAACTCTAATCTACTATGTAAGGATAGTCGACGATGTTGATCTGTATAAAGTATTAAGTAAATAATATAAAGAAAAATAATATATTATAAAGATTGGAAATTTAAGCATTGGATGACAATAATTTTTGTTACTTCTGACTGGAGATTTCTTTGACACATAATGTGTAGTTTAGTTTCTCTTCTGAGCACCTCCCGCTTGTGTTGCCAGTTCGCTCAGTTCGCAGTCTGCACCACGTCAGCCGATGTGTTTTATTACGTATTAGTACTATATTAATTGAATATTAACGTTTTGTGGGTATTTGTTAGTGTCGACACGTTCACATTCGGCCGCACGTCGCTCGTCGCGGTCGGCGCCGTTAGCTTTAGTTGGTCGCTACTTATTGTATATTGTGACTCAATGATAGCAATACTATGTGCGGGCTGCCAGCCTAAAGTAAACCAGACCAATCGGTGTCGTGTCGGTGTTGCTAGCTAAAATTAAACAAAGTAAAACAAAGCGATAACTATTATGTATAAACTAATAAATAAAGCTCCCTTGTATATCGCTGGTATTATATAAGTGCGTGGCGAGGGACTCACTCTACGATCGAGTTATTGTATATCAGTTCTATTCTTGCTGGATTAGAGATTGTATGAAATTGGATGAATCAAGAAGAAATTGTTAGCACTTTTAGTGTTGCTGGATCATTGTATGTAGGTTAGTTATGAGAGTTACTATTGATGCGCAAGTTTCTTTTGTCGAGCAGCGTGGCGTGCGCAGGAGCGAGTCTCATCGCCACATATAAATAAGTAGAGTGGAGGATATCGGTGTATCGCATGGCAATAAAAGTTTTCTATGTCGTCACCGCATCTAGCTGTTACATTGCTTGGTTATGTTTCCTCGCTCGTAGCTTGCTCGTAGTGTAACATGTTACACGTTGAATGCCACAAGTGTTAGTTTGACTGTTACATTATCGGCATGTTACAAAGTGGAATGCTGTAATAATTTCCCTTCAGATACTAATCGTATTTATACGTCCAGTATCACTCGATCGCCTTACTTAGCTTGAGAATTTTATACCTTAGACATGCTAGTTCAGTTTTATCGTATTATTAGTTAGCTAGTATACTTCAGCCAGTGTACGATATCGGATGCCAAACTTTTTACTGTTCTCATGCTGTGTTATATAAATATTATAATTGTTACACAACTTGTAATCATGTTCTAATGAGTTTATGTAATGTAGCTCTGGTGTAGGGAGCGGCCGCGTGTCGCGCGCGCACGCGCAGCTCTCACGATGCGCGCGTCACGTGTTTAGCTCACTATGACAACTTAGCGTTAATAAAACAACAAATAATTAACTTATGCTGTTCCAGTAAAATATCAAGTTTTTAACCAGATTATTTTGTTACATAGTCAATAACGAGTTTTATTCAACAAATATTTTCATAGCAAAGTTTACCCAATTTTATCGATCAATCAGTAGAAAAGGTTTAAGCGATTTTGAACGTTAACGCTACATTATTTTGGGTGGAGACTAGCTTGCACGAACACCGCCGAGCTATATTCAAGTGGCATATCAGTGGAATATAATTATCAGCCCGTGAGCAACGTCGCGGGGCCAGTCTTATTGTAAGATCATATACTTTTGAGACGCCGCTTACATTTTCTTCCCTTTAATATAGATTTTTTAATTTTAACCTCGATATTAAGTAAGGTAAGAGTTTGAAGTATTATTTCACCGAATCACGTCACTCTGTGCATGCATCCATCATTCTGTAGAGCTATCGTTAGCCACCTCTCAATACATAGTACGCGTAGAAAATATTTTTATGAGATTAGTTTATTGAAACGGAGTTTCGTTGTTGATGCAAATTTGTATCTATAGTATCTATCTCGATGCAGCCACAGCGCCGTACAGTCGGCTAGTGCAGGGACACGTCTATTGACGTCGTTCGAGGCGCGGCCTGTGCGGCACTGTGCCTCTGCCTCGACTCTGTCTGCCATAAGCGCGTCTAGTCCTTGTTGATGTCACTACGTGTTACGTACCTCATGCTCCGTGCAATATTCTATTTAACTATGGTGTAATGTAAATGGACAAGTTAAGTTTTCTCAATTCTATTAATTGTTACTTATAGTTGAAGTACGCCACGTTGCATTAGATGAACGGTGCGTGGCGCGAGCGCGCCGTGCGTCGCTCCACGCACGCGGCGTCTTCGTGCATGTCGCGCCACGCACGCGGCGTGTTCGTACGTGACGCGCTACGCACGCAGCGTTTCGTGCATGCCGCGCCACATACGCGGCTTGTTTGTGCGTGTCGCGCCACGCATACGTGACGTCGCTGTCGACAGTCTGCGTAACGCACGACAGTTACATTACACACGCTGACGATTAATTTGGAAATTATGGGACTAAATTATAAATATAAGTATTTGTAAATAAATAATTAAAAAAAAAACAAAAATCTTGTGGCAAATTATTACTTGTTATATATCGACGTGTAGGATTCATTTCAACATTATTTTGTATGATTAGACGAGTGTGTCTTTTCTAATAGTTCAGAAACGAGGGTTATAGAGAAGTATAATAACTATACATATTGTATATACAGGATGCTGTTGAATTATATTGATTATTTAGTTTGGTAGATGATTATTATAGTCATTATATATATAAATAACTTATGAAAATAAAATTATATCAAAATATTATCGTTGTTTTATTCAATGTTACACTATTCATAATCTGTTTATATGTCGTGGCCCGATCTTAGAAATGGCCATATCGTGATCTGCCTGGCCATTTAACGACACGCCCTGTCCGTGACTACCGCCTCCCCACCAATGGCATGGTATATCTCGTAAACTACTAGAGTAGTGATTATGAATTTTGGGTATTAATTTTATCTGGCAGGGTACTAATTAAATAACTAAAAATAATATAATAATAATAAATAATATAACAATAATAATACCTTCTTGGAGTCGTGTATGGGGCAATGGAGGACGGTCCTTCGCTATCCAGGATGTCGAAATGCGTGTGTCTTTTGCTGTGCCCGACAGGGTCCACAATGATCATTTTTGTAAAACCTACCACCTAAGTTCACATGTGGAAGCAATATATATATTGAGTATTAAAATATCCAGAAGAATAGCGAGCCGATAAGGATCCAGCGAGGCATATTTCAGGGCGATAGTTTGAGTCCGCTTTGGGTCTGCTTAGCCTTAATCCTCTAAGCACACTGCTGGAGGATTCAGGTCTAGGCTATCGGTTGAGGAGAGGTGGTCAGGTTATATCTCACCTCATCTACATGGATGACCTAAAACTCATTGCCCCCAACAATTTGCAACTGATGGAGCTACTGAAAGTAACTGAAACTTTCAGTAGCGCCATCAGGATGGAATTTGGTGTGGACAAATGTGCGGTCATGCATGTAAAGCGGGGGAAGATTGTGGAATCCGTGGAAACCCAACTCTCGGATTCCACAAACCTTAAGAGCCCTCTCCGCATCCGAAAACTATAAGTATTTGGGTATGTCGGAAGCGTTGGGCATCAATGTTACTGACATGAAGCAATCGTTGAAGGAGCGCTTCTTTGCCCGCCTGAAGAAAGTATTTACTTAATAGTCTTCTGTCAGGCGGAAACAAGGTGCGCGCCTTCAACGGTTGGGTCATGCCGGTTTTGATGTACTCTTTCGGCATACTCAAATGGACTCAGACCGAACTCGACGCCCTGGTTAGGAGGGTTCGACTGCATATCGAATGCATCTCACCGTCTTCGGTAATGAGACTGTATATTATATCCCGCGAAAGTGTGGAGGTCGACGCTTATTAAACGGCTACAGAGAACTGGCGCAAGCCTGTAGTGCTTGACACTAACGGTCGCAGGGAGGTATGGCAAAGTAAGCAGCTTCACGGACGCTTTTTCCGGGCCCTACGTGAACCCGATGTAGACTTTTTAGCGTCCGTAGCCTGGCTGCGTTTCGGTGACGTCTTTGCGGAAACCGAAGGTTTTGTCTGTGCAATTATGGACGAAGTTATCATGACGAACAATTACCGAAGGTTTATTGTGAAGGACGGCACGGTTGACGTGTGTCGGGCATGCCACCGTCTGGGAGAATCTATTCGACACATTATCTCCGGGTGTTCTCGTCTAGGTAACGAAGAGTACTTGCATAGGCACAACCTTGTAGCCAGGATTATCCATCAGCAACTTGCACTGAAATGCAGCCTTGTGGAATCGGAGGTGCCGTACTACAGGTATGTGCCCGACCCAGTTCTCGAGAATGGAAATATCACATTGTACTGGGACGGATCCATCATCACTGACAGGACTATTGTTGCCAATAAGCCTGATATAGTGGTGGTGAATCGAATAGAGCGGCGCACAATGATTATTGACATAACGGTCCCTCATGAAGGGATGGGATGTGGCCACATGTCGACAACCTCGCGAGCCAAGTCAAGATACTTGATTTGTTTATCTTTCTCGGCTTTCATGCAGCAATCATTGTGCCAATAGTTGTATCAGCCAATGGCTTAATTAACAAGAGCCTCGACCAACACCCCAAGGAGGCTCTCGTTGGGCAGCTGGATTAAGGGCCTGATTCAGAGAGCGGTACCTCTGGACACGGCTCGCATTGTTAGGAGGTTTCTCTCTTTGGAGCCCTGACCGCCGGTAGCTTGGACCCTGTTCCCGATACCTGTGGGCTACTATTTTTTATATTTTTTTATGTTTTTTATATTCTAATATTTAAAAATATAATTGATATGACGTTTGTGGAATAAAGGAAATAATAATTAATCATTTTAACAATAATATTTGGTGTTAAATTTTCATTTCAAGATTTCCCTATTAAAAATTTGTAATTTCTTCCTAAATTTATCCAAAATTAGTACTCATAACATGGTATAGTGACCATAAATTCAGATTCCTAAGTGTTGTATATTATGAGAAATTACTTTTCACTACTAAATCTCCGCGTATAACCCGACCAAATTAACTTGTCAACGGTATTAAGCTGTTTAGGAGATGTAAACTCGTGCACATAAATGTATGGATGTCGGAATAGTAATAACAACAGTTCAATATCTATAATTTTTATACAAACTGTGTGGTAGGTACAGAAGGTAGGTACTTACAATACAGAAAAAATATTGTTCGAGGGCCTGTGATACCTGACGTGGGTAGGTGGGTACCTACCCACGTCAGGTATCACAGGCCATGGGTAACGATAGGTTTTTTTTCTTATTATACACCTACCTAGGTACACAGTTTGTATAAAATTTATAGATATGGGTGCTTGTTCGCGCCTGCTCATTTTGTTTGGGCAAATCAGCACCCGCGTGTTTTACTGCTACATGCAACTTTTTACTTTTTTTATATTTCTATCATGTCGGTAGGCGTGGAAGAGAAAATTTTGTATTCATTATTTCAGCTCCGCTAACGGAGGTTATCAAAATTACTAAATTATACTAGTTTCAATTTCTTCATGAGTTTTACTAAAGGAATTCCAATCTTGTGCTTAAACAAAGATTTGGCGACCGTGACAGGACTGTCCTTATGAAAATTGAGTAATATAGTAGAACACGAGTGGCGTCCTACTTACTCGGCGATACTGAAGAGCCAAAGGAGAACGAAATTGGAAGTTACTGCAGTGCAAGCAACCAGTCTGGTCTTCCGTGCCAACGAATCAGCTAAAGATCGTAACGGGATTCCATGGATTCATCAATATCACCAAGTTAAGTGCCTCCTTGTGTTCCGTTCTACCTCACCAAAATACAACCAATTTCCAAATTCCATACATAATCCTTTCTAAAATACCTCTATTCCAATAACTAGCCTTTATTTGTGCTATTTTCCTTAATGTAATAGGTTTTATCGTGCCAAATAAGTGTATAGGTAAAAGTACCTACACATACCGTCCACTATAAAATCATATTGAAATTTTCCAAATTAAAGTCCTTGTTCATTAAATTATTCATTTGCCAAATAACGTACATATAAGTAAATAAATATTATTCCTAATTGTCATACTCCTACCTCGATATAGCTGTCGGTTTTTTATTCCTATATTAAGCCGATTTGCCGAAATTTCCAGGCGTTATCCTGAGGGCCAAGTCGCTCGACTGAGTATTGCGGCCATCATTGCCTATTTGCTGAGTGAGACACTGCAGCCAGCCGAGATCAGATCCCAGGATATTCCACCGAGAGGAGGAGCGTGAGACTATCATTATTTTATTCCTTTTCCGCATTAGTTTAGAATTTAAACATTGTCGATATAGTCAAATTCCATTGGTTTTAAGTACCTATAATACTAAAGTAATAGGTAGACGTTTAGTCTATTTTAACTAAAGTTATATTATTATTTATACGAAAAAATGCCGCTAGAAGGTGGCGATAAATTCTCTGCCAAGGTGTCTTTAAAAGAATTATTGGTAAAACGTAGTTCAATTAAAGGACAAATTACAAAATTTAAAAACTATTTAGACAAAATAAGTGAATTATCCAAGTTATCAAACATAGACCTTGCGGAATTGAGTTTAAGATTAAATAAGTTTCAAGGATTATCGACAAGGTTTGATGATTTGCAAACAGAGATTGAAATTTTAAATGCTCCAAATATTTAATTAGAACTTGATGAGCGAGAACGCATCGAACAGGATATAGTTCAAAATATAGCTATAGCCAAGACAGAGCTACAACAATATAATACTGATGATGATGGTAAGCGTCGTCAATCTATCCTGGTAAATGCGGATTCGGATCATCAAAACGTGGGTTTTAGATTACCTCAAATACAGATTTCTAAGTTCGATGGATCACACTTCCGCTGGCTCGAATTTCGGGACACATTTCTTAGTTTGATTCATAAAAATGAACGCATTCAAGACATACATAAGTTTCATTATTTAGTTTCTTATCTGGATGGTGACGCTGCGCGTGTTATATCGAATCTCGAGGTATCTTCGTCTAATTACCAAGAGGCTTGGAAACAGGTTTGCGAGCGTTACGATAACAAAAGGATTCTTATGAATCATCACCTAGATTCTTTAATAAATATTCAACCAATAACGCGTGAGTCAGATAGGTCTCTTCGGTGTTTAGTTGATAACGTCACTAAAAATCTAAGAGCTTTAAAGAGTTTAGGTCTACCTACAGACCATTGGGACATGTTGCTAATATTTATTTTATTGCTTAAATTGGATAGTCGTACCATACTAAAATGGGAAGAATATCGCAACACAATAGATTGCGTTAATGACTTGCCGACTTTGGAGCAATTTAATAAAAAAGAATCATTTAATCAGAATAAATCTATGAGCAACAATAATAATAATTCAAAATCACCACAAAACCCACGTCCCTCGTCTAATCAATCTCAATCAAATAACAATAAGCTTGCTTCTAATAAACCAAGCCGTAACCAAAATACTAATGTCTTTGCATCAACTTTTCAATCTCGTAATAATTCTTTAACTGTTTATCTGTGTGTAGTATGCAATGGAAATCATAGGATTTATGATTGTCCAACTTTTAAATCAAAATCCATTCAAGAGAAAATTTCATGCATATCCCAATATAAATTGTGTGTAAATTGCCTGCGCCAAGGTCATCCTGCGTCTGAGTGCGGCATGGGTTCGTGTCGGCATTGCAACCAAAAGCATAATACTCTTCTCCACGATTCTAGCGTATCAGCTAACTGTAACAAAATAGACTCAAATGACGATAGTAAAAAGGAGACCGTAATGACTTTTTCTCAACAAAATAATGGTCATGTATTTCTGTCTACGGCTATTATAGAAGTTCATAATCCTCAAAATAACAAAACCGAAAGGGTTCGCGCGCTGTTAGACAGTGGCAGCCAGTCTACTTTCATTACAAAATCCCTGCAACTAAAATTAGGTTTAATGTGTAATCCGTTAAATGCATTAAATGTTATAGGAATAGGAAACAATAAGTGTGACACAATATTAGAAAGTTGTGTTACTCATCTAAAATCAATCCATGGCACTTACCAAGTTAAGTTGTCTAGCTATGTTCTCAACCAACTTACCGGAGACATTCCAAAGGTTTTCGTCGATACAAATCACCTGAAAATACCAAAGGGTATTATATTAGCTGATCCTAAATTCAATGAACCTGCTACCATTGAGATTCTCATTGGTGCAGACATCTTCTGGGATATACTAGTTAGCGGACCACGCTCCCTAGGCCCAGATAATCCTAAATTACAAAATTCTAAATTAGGTTGGATTATAGCCGGCCCTATCAATGCACAAAAGTATAATCAAAATATTCAATGCAATCATGCAATTGTTCCAAACAACAATTTGGATGAAATGCTTACTAAATTCTGGGAACTCGAAAGTCTCCCTCAAAGAAAGATTTTCAGTCCCAACGAAATAGCATGTGAAAAACAATTTCACAAAACCACAACTCGTTTGAGTAATGGCAGATTTAGAGTGAAGTTACCACTAAAGGACTCGCCTGACTGCCTCGGTGATTCTTATTACCAAGCTAAAAAACGTTTCAAGAATCTCGAAAAAAGATTCAAGAAAAATCCGACACTAAAGTCACATTACGTAGAATTTATACGTGAATATTCCAACCTAGGACATCTTTCAGAGTCTCCTGTTGCAATACCAAATCCTTCATATTTTCTATGTCATCATGCTGTATTCAAAGAGGACAGTGAGTCCACCAAGATTCGAGTGGTATTTGATGGCTCAAATCCCACAACCTCTGGCTACTCTCTAAATGACATCTTAATGGTTGGGCCTAATTTGCAGAATTCTCTATTCTCCATTCTAATTAGAGCACGTCAATATAAGTACATTTTGACTGGAGACATAGCTAAAATGTATAGACAAATTGCTATGGACCCACATGATTGTGATCTTCAATTAATATTATGGAGAGAAGATGAGTCGCATCCTATCCAAACTTTGCGTTTAGATACGGTCACTTACGGTACTGCAAGTGCCAGCTATCTTAGCACTAAATGTCTGTGGCAAGTAGGAGAAGAGTGTGATGATGAATTAATTAAAATTATAATACAAAATGACATTTTTGTTGATGACGTCATTACAGGCTCAGACAATGAAGATCAACTTTTATACATACAAAAGGCACTTTCTACTGCTCTAAACACAGCTTGTTTTCCCCTACGAAAATACAAAACTAACTTACCAAAATTATTCCATAATATAGAAATTAATACAAAAGAAAAACTTACCTTGAGTGAATCCTCCAGTACTCTTGGTCTAGGGTGGGATCCAAGTGATGACACGTTCAATTTTCCTGTAAAAAATAATGACATAAACAACACAATAATTACCAAAAGATTTATAATGTCGCAGTCACTTCGTATTTTTGATCCACTTGGGTTATTGAGCCCATGTATAATTCAATCTAAAATATTGATTCAAAGGTTGTGGGTCAAGGGAATTGACTGGGATCAACCTGTACCTAACGAAATACAGGAAAGTTGGAATGAAATATCAAAAAACTTACCTTTACTTGCAGACCTTCATATTCCACGTAGAGTGATTGGTGATTCACCAAAGTCCATAGAACTGCATTCGTTCAGCGACGCCTCACAAGTCGCTTACGGGGCATGTATCTACATGAGAACGGTGAACGAAAGCGATGAGGTGACAGTGAGTTTGTTATGTTCAAAATCCAAGGTTGCTCCTATAAAGCCCATCACCATACCTCGCCTCGAACTTTGCGCGGCGTTATTGTCAGCTAATCTATGTCAATCTGTTATCGAGTCCTTAAGACTTCTTCCTACAAAAATGATACATTGGTGCGATTCTAATATCGTACTATGCTGGATAAAAAATGATCCAGGAAAACTAAAAACATTCGTCGCAAATAGAATAGCTGAAATTTTAGATCTTACTAATCGCAAGGATTGGCGTCATGTTCCCACTGACGTAAACCCCGCTAACAAAATCTCTCGAGGTGTAAACGCTCATCACCTTCGTGACAATTTGATGTGGTGGCGAGGCCCATCGTTTTTATACAATGATGAATCAAAATGGCCAATACTACATACAAATCAAAATATTGAGAATTACCTGAAGTAAAAAGTCATTATATTAATTTACCTGAATCTACATTCGATTTCAAGGTATTTTCAAAATTTTCAAAATTGCAAAGAACATTTGCATATATTTTACGGTTTTTACACAACTCTAAACGATTAAATAGGCTTAATCGTTTATCTGGCCCTTTAACAGTGCATGAACTAAATCATTCCTTTATTTTCATTTGTCGAGTTGCACAGAAACAATCTTTTCCTCTTGAATATAAAAGAATTCAATCAAAATCATTATTGCCTAAATCTAAATTATTATGTTTATCACCTTTCTTTGAGCCCACAACTAATCTAATAAGAGTTGGAGGGAGATTACATAATTCTAATTATTCTTTTGATAAAAAACATCCATTACTCTTGGATTCTTCTCATTATGTAACAAAACTTTATTTTGTACACGAAAATTTACGAAATTTGCATGCTGGTCCACAGCTATTACTAGCAACGATCAGAGAATCTGTGTGGCCTATTAACGGCAGAAGGTTAGCTAGAAGCGTTGTGAAGCAATGTGTTACTTGCGTGCGTGTTCGTGGGCAAACCATATCCCCAAAAATGGGCAACTTACCTACAAATCGTATTTCCGTTGATTTTCCTTTCAAATCTGTCGGGATTGACTACGCCGGTCCTTTTCTCATATTAAATCGCAAGGGACGTGGTGCTAGATTAGTAAAATGCTACTTATGTCTATTTATTTGTCTACGTTTTAAATGTGTTCATTTAGAACCCGTTAGTGACTTGACCAAAGAAGCTTTTATTATGACATTTCGTCGATTTGTTGCTCGCCGTGGCAAGCCGGCGGAGGTTTGCTCTGATAACGGACGGATTTTCGTTGCCGCTGCTAAGGAACTTAGCAATTTTCTAAAACTAAATAGCGAATCTCTTTCTCAGTTTGCAACAGGAGAAGGAATAAAACTTTCATTTATACTTGCTTACAGTCCTCACTTCGGTGGAATTTGGGAAGCTGGAATTAAAGCTGCTAAATATCATGTCAAAAGAGTCATGGGAAATTCCCATCTTTCTTTCGAAGAAATAGGTACTTTATTCGCACAAGTAGAGGCAGTTCTAAATAGTCGCCCCTTGTGCCCAATGTCTTCATCCCCTGATGATTTCCTATCCTTATCCCCAGGGCACTTCCTGATTGGCAGATCACTCAATGCGCTGCCAACCCCAGTTCAAGACGATTGCAAGACGACCCATCGTAACCGGTACGCTCGCCTTGAGCAAATAAGGCAAGAATTTTGGAAGCGCTGGCAAAAAGAATATATCTCTGAACTTCACCAACGTACTAAATGGAAGACTGATTCTAAAAAGCTGAATATCGGAGATCTGGTGATCTTACAAGAAGACAATACACCACCACTCAATTGGCGCCTCGGACGTGTCGCCAGACTTTTCCCTGGACCAGATGGCATATCTCGAGTCGCAGATATCAACACGGCAAGAGGCTGCGTGCGTCGATCTCTAGTCCGCCTGTGCCCCCTGCCTACGTGTGAAGAGTTTCCTGGTTGAAGCTCTGCGTCCTTCAACGGGGGGAATTTATGTTCGCGCCTGCTCATTTTGTTTGGGCAAATCAGCACCCGCGTGTTTTACTGCTACATGCAACTTTTTACTTTTTTTATATTTCTATCATGTCGGTAGGCGTGGAAGAGAAAATTTTGTATTCATTATTTCAGCTCCGCTAACGGAGGTTATCAAAATTACTAAATTATACTAGTTTCAATTTCTTCATGAGTTTTACTAAAGGAATTCCAATCTTGTGCTTAAACAGTGCTTCTTCGAGTAAGACATTCTTTGGTGATTTTCGTGGCAATTCTCAAATTCAATTTTTTTTTAAATTGATATCAGAATCTTGAAATATACGTAAAAGTAATATTGTTTATAAAAAAGGCACCTCAGAGAGCGACATACTTACAGAGATAATCGAGGTTAAAATAAAGGAGGCCACGCTAATCACAAAACACCCCACAAAAATGAAAATTTTAATTTAACTTTCTCAAATGAGTTACATATTGTTACATATAGAAGTTATTTTATTATAAGGTAAAAAAACAGGTAGGTTACTAAAGCAGAAAACTTTTTTTTGTAGAATCAGTCTAACATTATTTATTATTTGTTTAAGAATATACAAAAATATAACAATAATTTAAACATTTAAAAAAAAAATACATTCTCTTATTATAATCAGTCATTTGTATATCACTAATTTAAACATTTCAAAAACATGACACATTCTCTTATTTGATATTTTATGTTTGATTTAAATGAATTTACATTTAACTAAAGTAATAAGAAATATTTTCATTCATAACTAGTACAAAACTCAAAGTTATTTCATTTGCATTGTCAAAAATTGATCTTCGTAGGTCAAAACTACCACGTAAACCACGCAAATCACGACCACGGAAATCAAAATAAATCCTTTATGCTAAAAATATTCAAAAACCTATTCAGCAAATTTGATTTTAAGTTACCTTATATTTGTTCGCTACAATATTTTATAAAATCAATAAATTCACAGACACCGGAGATAATTGTACCACGCAAATCAAACTTTTGAGAAACCAAACCCACGGCCACGCAACGAAGTTCATACCATCTATTTTTTGAAAACTCGACGCACCATCACAAAAGCACTCTACCCGGCCATCGGAGCGCAACTAGTTGTAACTTGAATTAGGATGACGCATCATCGGGCCGCGAATTTAGAGATGTGCTAGTGAAATTTATTTATTATTTATTTATTTATTTAAAACTCTTAAACTATCATTACAGGTTTAGAAACCTAATGCGATAGCTAAGCCTACTTATAATAATCCACGCAAATCAGCAATTACCTCGGGACAGTTACATTCAATTTTTTTTAGGATGTGTAGTTCTTTTAGAACTATGTTCTTATTTTTCATAGCATTGTAAACATGTAGCGTTTAGCTTAAAATATATAATTTACTAAGTGACCAGATCGGGGCTTGGGACACTCCACGAAAATCAAAGAATGGGGGTATTTTATTTTTTTATGATAAAGATAATTGGATAATAACCAGTAACCCAGTTAGGAGAGGATTTAAGGTTTTAACGAAAAAGGTTGCGCGTTTTGTAAGATTTGCGCGAAAAAAAAATGGCTTGCTGACTTTTCGTTTTCTATTATTTTTAAGTAAAGCCGCTTGAAAAACCTGTCCAAAAGAATGACCCATATTGAACTGTTGATATGTAAAGACACCAATAATTATAGACCCGTATCCGTGTTGCCGGTTTTCAGCAAGGTGTTTGAAAAGATAATGCTTAATTAAACAAATGCTCAATCATTTTAACCCCAATAAAATCTCACACGATCAACAGTATTAATTTTATTATATTTTATTATTATTAGTATGGTTTCACCAAGGGACGTTGTACGACTGACTACCTTATTAAAACACATACTCGTATATTTTTAGCCATTCCGTGAAAAATTGTACAGTTACTAAGTAGGACAAAAAGGACAATAAAAATTACACACACACAAATTACACTAAACGGACGTGATAAACCCCGCTTTACTTACAATAATGACGAAAATACTTAATATTCTTGGTTCTTTTTGAGGGAATCATTATTTCATTACATACGCAGATGCATGTACTATATTTTGCAAATGAAAGAATGTTTTAAGAACTTACCGGTATCACGTTATAACTGTGACTATAGTGGACTTCTTAACTGAAACGTGAGCCGCGTCACGCCTTTGGCCACCGACCAACGCTTCACGACTGCCCCATGGGTAAAAAGAAATGGCTGCACATCCCACTGTCTCTGACGATGAGTTATCGGTCTGCACCGTATCTGGACAAGCCACCTTCCAGGCGTTCATCGCATCGGTCAAACACGGCATTTCAGAGTCAACCTGAGAAGGGGCTAAGATTTTTATTTTAACTTTTTGGTGCTGTGGATCAAGGACTGGAACGCCGAACGTAAGCTTACACTAGAAATTTTACGGACGCCGCCCTCCAAAACGAATGGGTAGTGTGGCTTGCAGCCATGCGCGGTCGTCCAATGCCACATTTAAAATAGAGTACTTTGAATAATTTGATCGATTTTGTCTAAAAGGTGTGGCTGCTCCTTAAAGAGGAAGAGAGGAGAAAATACATAAAATTGTGACCGAAACAGAGATATATTTATTTGAAGAGATGATACCTCTCTAGTAGGTACTACTAAAATCAAACGTCAGCTAGTCAATTTTGAACATGTTAATGATGCACTCTCTAAAGTTGTCCATTGGTTTAATGTAAATAATCTTCTCCTGAACGAAAAAAAGACAACTCGTTAATTTTCAATCCCAAATGTCAGGCAGCTAACTACCAATGTTCAACTTAATTTTTTAAGAAAAACTGTCGACTCAACAGGGTCCAACTCTATTCCTAGAGTTGGACCCTGTTGAGTCGACAGTTTTTCTTGGAATAACTATTGACGGTAAATTACAATGGGGCCCACACGTAAAAAAAAGGCTTAGTTCGGCCGCATATGCTGTTAAAAAAAATCGACAGATAACTGATGTAGATACTACCAGAATTGTTTATTTTAGTTATTTTCATAGTCTTATGTCAAATGAGATTCTTCTCTGGGGAACATGTGCGGACATTACCTAAAAATATCTTTGTTTTACAGAAAAGGGCTGTTCGAGCCATTTACAATCTAGGTCCAAGAGATTTTCTTCGTGAAATATTCAAAGAAATAGATATCTTGACTGTAGCCTCTCAATATATTTGAAAACCTATTGTATGTACCCAAAAATAAATCAAATTTTAAGAAAATGTCCTATATTCGTAGTTTAAATACCAGGAATAAACACAATCTTGCTGTACATCGCACTCGCCTCCACATAGTAGGCAACTCGTTCATGGGTCAATGTAAATAAACGCTTTTACAACAAACTTCCTACTGACATTCGGAACTTACCCATTATACGATTTAAAATCTGTAGGTATTAAGAAATTTTTCTATGCTATGGGCCGTGAAAATTTTGGACTTTTTAGCCTTATGCCCAACTGACATTATTTTTTGGAAAGTATACGAGTTTTGTGTATGTTTCAATAAGCACGTTAAGTTTTGTTTTTAAAGTAGCTTTCAACATTGAGTAAATACTCCACATTGTAGATAATCGCCTCGTCTGTGATAAATCTAAAAAATAAGATAGCAACACCGTCTCCGAAAAACTGCTTGCGCCCTTTGTAAGTCTCCATTCATTGAAGACATGGTATGCTTTCAGATATTTCTCGCGAGACTTCTCAGGTAGGAAACTTAATTCTGCATTAATAACTTGTTGTTTTAACTCTTCCGGTGTTAAAATACTGTTCTTGTCGCTAGTTTCACTCATATTTTACGATTATTTTAATATTTTTAACTTATTCAACTCTTTACGTCAGCCACGAAATTTTATTCCCGCTGTTTTATTTAAAGGAAGGCGTGTTCGGAAATAGCACCCATGATATTGTATTATTCAAAATATATTACGTAACATTATTGAAACTAGAAATAAATATTACAGGTTAAATATCAGTTTTATTTGCAGTAAGTAAATACTTATTGTCGTTTAAATACAACAATAAGTTAAAAATTCAATGAATTACATTAAAAGACATAATTATCTTTTTGCAAAATTTCTTTAGTTAGTACGAAATTCCGAACGTGTTTGTCTTTGAGGTCGAATTCAAAATCGGAACTTAGAAAGGGCTGGTCTTTGTCTCTCTCTCTTTGCAATGGCGGGAAAGAGTGTGAATGTTCAAATTGTATGAAAAAGTTACTTGGTCTCACTCAGTCAGTGAGCAAAATGCGATTTTGCTCACTGATTTCAGGCAGCAAAACCTACATGTTTGAGCTACTGAACTGAAAAATATTCAATGTACAGTTTTGAGTTTGCTACGATTATACTTTATGCATGGTAATCTGTGAACAGCGCGTGGCTACATTATTAGGTACCTAAGTTATTAATGTTTTTCTGTTTGTAATATTGCACAATGTAGCCGTTTGTTGTTCTTATTTAATAAAATAACTCCTAAATCACTCGTCGTATTTTGGCAAACGAAATATAAACAACAAATATATTGAGCAACTTTTTTAATAAAACTTTAACTATGATATAAATACAATAGAATACATACGAGCATTTATTATGTGCCGGGCGCGTGGGGCGTGCGCAGGCGCCCGGAAGGCACAGTCGTGCGCCCGGCAGGCGAGCCTTGTGCGCCCGCCGCAGCGCTCACAGGATCATTCACATTACGCGTGGCTACGTACTATGTACACGGTAGATGCTGACAAGTAATCACAAGATGCAGTCATATTTTTGAGGTAATACGATTAAAATATAGCAGTCTATTATAAATTGATATTGTGTCCGAAATATGGCGTTGCGTAATCCTTATCACATTGGGATAAGACACCCGGCACTCCTGTCTGTAGTCGCGCGAGGGCTGAAGGCAAGCGTGTGGTTACTTGTTCACTAGCACAAACGACACAGTCACACAGCACTCGGTCCCGAGTCGTGTCAGCAGGCGGTCGCTTCACTTCACACATTACTTTGTACAGAGATACACACATGGCTATCATCACAATAATGGTTTCAAACTATCGCACGAGATGGATGTCGCAACTGTAGTCATTCTATCGATAGCTAACTATTATTTGAAATTTACATAAATTTTAAAGTTTTATCTTAAAGTCGTCGACACCTGAAAGATGTCGTCGATAGAACGACAAAGTGCCACAGATCACGTACACTAAGTAAACATAACATCGAGGACGGTCGCGGTTAGCTGAAGGTAGAACTCGAAAACATACACATTATCACTAAATCCTGTAGCTTGTATAAATAGCTGGAAGTACCAGTAAAAGCGCACCGACACATGCTGTCAAAAGGATCACATGTTGCTATCACACTCGCCCGTTACAAAACACTGATATTTCGCAACGAATCTCGACTAATTTCCATAATTTTATTTTTGTTAATTACGTAATATCAGGGACCATTTTGGTTACCCATTGAAAGGGTTTTCGATAGGGTTTTTCTAAGCGGTTAAACAAAAACCCATACGATAAGGGTAACCCTGATGAATGGCTTAAATTAAATTTTGGTAACCCATTGAAAGGGTTTTTGATATAAACCCATAAGATGTGGGTAACCCTTTTGAATAACTTAATTTAAGCCATTCAACATTACCCACACCGTATGGGTTTTTGAGTAACTGCTTAGAAAAACCCTATCGAAAACCCTTTCCATTGAAAGGGTTTTCGATAGGGTTTTTCTTAAATGATAACCAAAATGGTCCCTGGGTAGAATAGAGATAGAATCGGTCCTGCTACGCGTGCTGGGCGGATATAGAAATAACATAATATCATGATTTTTTATGTTACTGGGTTTCAAGTAGGTATAGAACCCATTGAAATGGGTTATCAGGTAACCCTTTCACTGGGGTTCAAGTACAAAACCTATTCAATGGGTTATCATGTAACCCTTTCAATGGGTTTCTAGTATAAAACCCTTTCAATGGGTTACACCATGATAAAGGTAAGCTATTGAATGGGTTACCCCTTCGAAAGGCTTAACCCTTAGAGCCCTCGCCCACGGCGACTTTTTGTAGCGATGCTGTCGCGCGTTTCGTAAACGCGCAACAGCATCGCTACTAACGCGTGTTGGTCGCATTTGCAACGCGCTGCAGAAGCGATGCCAACGCGCTACTAACGCGCTACTGTTGTGACTACGTGACTAATGTTGCCTCAACGGAGTTCATCTTGCTACTGTAGCGATCGCAGGGATTTGTGCGCCGTTACTGAATCGCGTTTGCATAGCGACAGTATCGCGTTTGCATCGCGACTGAATCTGAGCCCGTGGGCGAGGGCACACAGCTAGCGACCGCTTCGCGACTGTATCGATGCGGACGCGCGACAGCATCGCTACTGCATCGCTACAAAAAGTCGCCGTGGGCGAGGGGCCTTAACCGGGGTTGTACGGTCCCTGCGTAATATCACCCAATGTGTAAAGACGTGGCCTGAAACGAGCCAATAGGAGAGGGCGAACTTACACACTGTTGATTGGGCTACTCAGACAGACCTCGTTACACACTAGAAGAAAACATTATAATCATTTGGTACCGGAATTGTACGTTACGGAATACTCGTTTACATTCATCAGTATTTACAGAGGTATGTGTGAATTGAACTAGAATATAACCGAAATCAACAATATTGCCTACTCGCTTACTATTAAGTTAAATATAAAATTTGACAACAAGACCAAAGGCAACTAATTGCACTAATACAATGTTTACGTTTCACAGCTTTAAATGCTAACAACTATAATACTAACGTTTGAGGAAGACGATCATCAACTATACGAAGCCCTTTATAACGTGTAGGTGCTCTACTGGAGTGAGCATGTTCCGAATACATACAAAGAATATTAGAGGGAACAGTAATCGTCTTCCTAAACTCGCTCACATTCGACATTGTGCAACACACGGTGACATCACTAGATGTGAGTGATATTAACCAATCAGCTCATTCCGCTCCTTTCGTCCCAGAACACAATCGGCTGAGAACGCATTATTAAAATTTATAAATTTTATATAATAATAGTAAAATTTTAATGAAAGACAACAAGAATATTGAACATATTATGAGCTAATAATCACAATGTATCTGTCCGTGGTGACGAGACGTAATATAGCTGTATGTAGCGCCCCGGAGCGGCGCCGGCCGCCCACTGCGGACTGTGGGCAGTAGCTGGTGCCCTCCGGCGCGAGACGTAATATCGCCGACTCGCACATCAAGGCAGATTGCACAGCCCGGCCGACTCGCACATCAAGGCAGATTGCACAGCCCGGCCGACTCGCACATCAAGGCAGATTGCACAGCCCGGCCGACTCGCACATCAAGGGACGTCGCACGGCCCGTCCGACTAGCACATCAAATTCTTTTCACCGTTCCTCCTATACACACAACTAACAATACGGATTACGAAAGTTGAAAGTTTATAAAAAATATCGTTTCTAAACTACAACGATGACATGAATTACACAAATGTACTAAGAATACAACTAGTGCGTCCTATACGAGTAGGTTATCACCTAAGATTTGTTCAGCGGGAGGATGAACACGAGCACAGTGCGGCAGCACGCTCTACTGTAGTAAACGATACGATATGACTCAATATGTTTGTGGTTTATTGAAATGTAAACATATTCCTCACACTTGCTAACATAATAATATAGCATTCGTTTCCTATCATTTTAACGATTCCGTTTTGTATAAAAGTAAAAATTCATATCATTTTAGATTAAAAAATAAATATTTCATTCAATAATCTTACGATTTTTTGGCGACAATTTTTATGCACTTACTGTAAATCTCCTATTTCTTTGATAAGAAACTTAAAATGTAAGTTTATTTAACAAAGATTAATATTCACATATAATAATATTGCGTGTCCCAAATGAGATTAATTTAGATTTCAAGCAAAAATAAACAATTATGATTGTGTTAATGCAGATACAACGTAACATTTGGCACCGATGATTTTGAATAAAACGATAATACTCCCTTTTGAAGACCTCCAAACTTTCAATCGAAAACTTGCTCACGAGACTTGAACCAACTAATACTAACCTATTTATATTACCAAGATATGTTCACAAAACTAGTACTAAGCCGGGAAGCAAATAGCTATGTGTAACACCGGATGCGTGGGCACACACAACACGTGGGCACACACGACACGTGCGCACACACGACACGTGCGCACACAACACACGTGGGCACACACGACACGTGCGCACACACGACTCGTGGGCACACACGACACGTGCGCACACACGACACGTAGGCACACACGACACGTGCGCACACACGACACGTGGGCACACAAGACACGTGCGCACACACGACACGTGCGCACACACGAAACGGGCATGCATCATACTAAACTCGACCTAACTAATGACTAAGTAATATTATGGACATGAAATGAGTCCTGTCACGGGAAGACTAAAGCTCTGGTCAAACTAAAGAGAATCCCGCGCGGGATGCGGGAAGATGAGTTTAGATTTGACGAAGACAGAATTGACCTCAAATGTAAAAAAAATCATGAAATAGTCATTCAACAACCCAATTTGAACTTGGAGAGTTGTATTAATGAATTTAGATTGTAATTTTTTAAATACATGTAAGTATGTTACGGTCGCGAATTTATTTAGTTCAACATAAAACCTGACACTAACCTTTATATTGCAAAAAAAATTGTCAGAAAATTTGATTTGCGCGGGCTACTGTAGCGCATCGTTCTTGTAAATTTGAGTTGCATGGGCAACTGTAGCGTATCGTTCTTGTAAATTTGATTTGCACGGGCTACTGTAGCGCATCGTTCTTGTAAATTTGATATGCGTGGGCTACTGTAGCGCATCATTCTTGTAAATTTGATTAGCGCGGGCTACTGTAGCGCATCGTTCTTGTAAATTTGATTTGCATGGGCTACTGTAGCGTATCGTTCTTGTAAATTTGATTTGCACGGGCTACTGTAGCACATCGTTCTTGTAAATTTGATTTGCGCGAGCTACTGTAGCGCATCGTTCTTGTAAATTTGATATGCGCGGGCTACTGTAGCGCATCGTTCTTGTAAATTTGATATGCGTGGGCTACTGTAGCGCATCGTTCTTGTAAATTTGATTAGCGCGGGCTACTGTAGCTCATCGTTCTTGTAAACTTGATTTGCGCGGGCTACTGTAGCGCATCGTTCTTGTAAATTTGATTGCGCGGGCTACTGTAGCGCATCGTTCTTGTAAATTTGATTTGCGCGGGCTACTGTAGCGCATCGTTCTTGTAAATTTGATTGCGCGGGCTACTGTAGCGCATCGTTCTTGTAAATTTGATTTGCGCGGACTATAATAGCGCATCATGCATTTCCATAATTTCCTATCGGAAAAGATAGGAAATTATGGAAATGCATGGAGGAGGTCTTTGCCCAAAACTGGGTACCCCAAAACTAAAAATCTAATTTGATCTTATTGTTATTATATTATTATTTGAATTATACTATACTGATAACGTTAATCTATATAATTGGATCAATTGTTGTTAATTAATTTAATTTTTATTTGTTTAGCATAATTTTAATTTTTAACAAGATTTGAATTTATTAGTTGTTATTTGCTAATTAAAATAATGTATCGGTAAATAAATGGTAAATATTTTAACGTCAGAACTTAAATTGAATATGTAATTTTATTTGTTACATTTAGTTAATTTATTTTGTTGCATGTGTTTTTGTTATTTGCATGAAATAGATATTTAAGGAATATGTTAAAGTTAAAGTGTAATGTTATAATTTAATTATTTTAACGTCAGAACTTAAATTGAATATGTAATTTTATTTGTTACATTTAGTTAATTTATTTTGTTGCATGTGTTTTTGTTATTTGCATGAAATAGATATTTAAGGAATATGTTAAAGTTAAAGTGTAATGTTATAATTTTGGGAAATAAATGGCTTTATAATTATTACGATAGCGCATCGTTCTTGTAAATTTGATATGCGCGGGCTACTGTAGCGCATCGTTCTTGTAAAATTGATTTGCGCGGGCTACTGTAGCGCATCGTTCTTGTAAATTTGATTTGCGCGGGCTACTGTAGCGCATCGTTCTTGTAAATTTCATAAATTTTTAACCGACTTCCAAAAAGGAGGAGGTTATATGTTCGACTGTATGTTTTTTTTTTATGTTTGGTCATCGATTTCTCCGTCAATTATGGACCGATTTTGAAAATTATTTTTTTGTTTGAAAGGGTTTACTCCAGAGCTGGTCCCATTGCCACCAAATCAGAATCTGATGAGGGGATCCCATGGAAATCGAGGGAAACCCTCAAATTTTATAGACAAACCTATAGCGATTTGGGTATTTTTTTTAAAGTAACCCGTGCATTTGCTCGCGGAAAGCACCATTTGGTGAAGTGGCACTGACGATGGAAACCACAGATGGCCACCGGAACAATATAATAATAAGTATTTCACGGGTTGCGATTCGACTAGGTACTTTAATGTGGTTGCTAAGCAATTTATGCTCGTCACTATGCATATGGTGAGTGGCAGTTCTCCTGGTTCTTACCAGGAGAACTCCTCAACAATCACGTTGATTGTTGAGGAGTTAATATGATAAAATGGGGTATGATCACGAGGTGGGACCACCTCACTTCTATCACCAAGTTAGAATCTGATAATAGGATCACCAGAGGAACTCCTCAACAACTAACATCCTACATCGGGAAAAGCAATATTTTGTAAAAAGGTGATGATCAGTTAACATTAGGCTATTGTAACTTAGATAAATTCAAAACTGACCCACTAAAATGTGAAAAATAAAAGCTTTTACAAAAAAAAATGCCGGCTTCCAAAAATAACACTACAAAGTGAAAAATAACTTTAATTTCGGAAGTCGGTGTCTTTGGATCTGTATTTTAGTTGTTTGCCACCGACTTCCGAAATTAAAGTTATTTTTCACTTTGTAGTGTTATTTTTGGAAGTCGGTTATTTAATTTTTGTAAAAAGTTTTATTTTGTAAATATTGACGTTCAAAAGTGTCCTTATAAGTAACTATTTGAAATAAATAATTTGACTTTGCATCCCCCATAGAACAATCAAGGAGCACAGTCGCCTCCCGCGTCCCGCGTGGGATTCGTATCAGTGGCGCCAGAGCTGGAACTGGGCTGATACTGTGGCCGGTTTGTCATTCTAGTGACTCGCTGTCCCCAGCTGTGTGAGTGATGAGCGCGGGAAGCAACAGTTGAGACACCATGCGGTCGATATGTGAACTGATATTAGGTCGATATGAACGTTGTGATGCGTGACTCAATCGCCAAATAAAGTCTCTACTCGACATTCCCATCAGATTCTTCTCCATAGACAACGACTAATTAAATTGTAATCGTGCACCTAGCTTCTTAGCTTCTGACGTTTGTAACCGTGCAAGTGCCCATGTAGGTTTGTTTTATTTTAATTTGATTCAATTTGCATAAATGTAACAACACAGCAGTGTGTAGTGCGTAGAGCGGACTGTAATAATCTGAATAGTCTAGATTTTGAGTGAGCGAGAACAAAGAAGTAGGACGAAAGGCTAAACATTGCGTCGCGTCGTGTTGAACCCCCGCTACCCGTATGGACAACTTTTTAACTGACACATGACTGTAGAATACACGCCCGAGATACAATTGAGACCATTGAACACGTCTGGTACATGCACCACAAACTAAACGAACGCTTTTCATAGAGACATTTCTTTTAATAATTTACGCGAGTTTTAATTTGTTTTAAGTTCAGTATTAATGTGGTCAGTCTGTAATATTAATTGGTAAAGTTAAAGTAACGAAACACGCGCTATGTATTCTGCACAAAACGCGGCGATGTGAACGACCCTATCTCGTTACGATGTGGTCGATAATCGCCTGCAGTTTAACACGAGTGCGAGTTATGAATAAGTATAACATTGAATGATACACTTTACAGCTCCGGTAATAAGGAATGATTTACTATGGCGTGCAGGTTCTTTAGCAGCTGACACGAAGTGCAATTCTTTTAGAGTAAAGTGCAACGTTTTTTATACGAAGGTATAAAATAATGTCGTTGTGAAGGTAGCTCCCTGTGTTAAACTCGCAAACATTTCTTCTAATTCCCTATACTTTACGTATAGGGAATTAGAAGAATATATTTTATCGACAGAATGAGCGCCTGCACCATTTAGATTTAGTGTCAAACACTAGAGGTACGCACGCACTTAGTCAACCGCTAAACGTCCTACACGATCCAACTGTACGAATATACACAAATTAATTTAACTAACCACGTCACAGCGGGCCAGGCATGGTCCTCCGACCACCTTCACATCATCTGTCAATAACATTCACTATAACATTAAAGAATTTACACTATAAGGGTAAAGCTCGATAATTGCCCAAACTCTTCATAATATATACAATTACATCGTTGTGAACATAGTCCCTATGTGTAATAAGCAGATTACATATGAAGTATATTACAAGTAAGCAGATAAGAACCATATCAATAATGACTCTATTGCCTCACCATTATAATTGTGGAATCTATTCCCGGTGGAAAGTGTTCGTCATAAGAAAAGGACAGAAGGAATTTTCACTTTGGACCCTAAATGTTCAGGAGAATGGTGTTTGGAATATTTAGTAAGACTGCAAGTTGTCTGAGCAACACTATAAACAAATTACTACAAAACTACTTTTGTGGAGAGTTTTCATTGTTTTTTTTACATAATAATTATGACTTTACCAGCTACATGGGTGAAGTCCTTCCGTATCGCCTATTTATATCTAAGAGATCTTCAACTCTTACCTGTAGTTTTGTAAAATACTGGGCATCTAGTTTCATTAATTTGTAACCAATAAGACACACTAGTCGACATTGCTCAGACAACCGCCAGTCTTCACTAGCAGCACATAATCACCTTTATTTAAATAAAATCAATAAACAATGTGACTCAACTAAACAACGCAACATTCTACGATAGCACAAAGTAGACAGAAGATCGGCTCCGTAGGACGAGCGTAAACAGGCGCGCACATAGACGCGTACGGGAGGCGTGAGTGTGTGCGTGCGTGCTCGCTCGTGTGCGTGCGTGCTCGCTCGTGTGCGTGCGTGCTCGCTCGTGTGCGTGCGTGCTCGCTCGTGTGCGTGCGTGCTCGCTCGTGTGCGTGGGTGCTCGCTCGTGCACGGAGCTGGCGTCTGCACGTGTGTGGGACGCGTGCGCACCTCACCGGGTGGAGCGGCCGCGTGCCGATTATGATACAATTTGTTCAACTAATATTACCATTATGATATTTGTATTACATTTCGCTTACATAACTAATGATTAGAAAGTATACGATTAGGAAATGCTTAAGTATGATTTCTTCCCCAATTTAACATTTAAAACACTTATTTGTAAGACACATCGAATTCGATACAAAATGCAATTTCGTAATCACTGGCGAGCCTTACATTAGTTCATCACTGATAATCACAATTTATTCTTATTATTATTAATGAATCGATAAGATGAATAGTCTTTACGCGTCACGAGAACTTGTATGTGAATAAAGGAGAGGGTAGAAAGGTATGAGTGAACGCGTCCGCTCCATTGTGTCGCACGCTGTGACGCTCTACACGTGGGACACGCAGCGGGCGGGGCGGCCGGATCACCTCGGGCTGGCGGGCCGGTCGGCCACGTCGCGCACGTCACTCACGTCGCGCACCTCACTCGCGTCGCGCACGTCACTCACGTCGCGCACGACACTCACGTTGCGCACGTCGCTCACGTCACGCACGTCGCTCAAGTCCACGTCTCGCACGTCACGCACGTCGGACGCGCCCGGCAGGTTGGCGTTGACGATGTTGGCGATGGCATCGGCGGACATGGCAGACATGGCGGTCAGTAAGTTGTTGGCGAGCTCGACGCTTGACGCCTCGTCCATGCGTCTGTCGGTTAACTCGCCTTCTAGCCGGAGGTTGCGCATGCTTGCTTCTAAGTCTGGATCTGTAATAAAACGAACTTGATCTATTTTCTTAGAGGATAAACTAGCTTTTATGTAACGGGTCCGGGTAAAGCACAAGTTACACAGTGGACCACATACTAAGTGGTATTGGTTCAAATACTGTAATTGTACTATTTCAATCAAAACATAGAGCAATAAAAGGAAAGATACCAAATGTTGTCAATTTCTAACAAAATTGATAACTTGCTTCTTTTTTTACATATTCCCAAGTTTAAACACATTGAAATGTAGTTATTTACTTTTCAATCGCTATGCACAAGTGACAGATCACTATCACGCCGATGAAAAACAAAATAAACATTTTGTATCTTGGTGCAGTGCCGGTCAACGCGCTTAATGCGTTCTCTGCGATTTTGTTTGGCGGCATCACTTAAGAGATCGTGAACATTGGGGATGCAGTTAAAGTGTTAACAAATTCAATTTCAAATAACTAAATTTATAGACCCGACAGAGCATAGCCACGTGTCGGAGAGAGGAAAATATTACAGTGGAGTACGAAATTATTTCTTGTCAACAATATTATTCATAAAGTCCACGCTGGCCGTGCCCATTAAAAAATCATCTCAAAATCAAATAAGCATACCACACGCCTAGTGTGAGTGTCACACTTCTATATATAATTATATTAATACGAACACGACTAAAATACGCTTCGTACATCCTATTGGTCAAAACGCATGCGTCGGGCAATCGAGTCGTGAGCCGTTCAAAACGCATGAGTCGGGCGATCGAGTCGTGAGCCATTCAAAACGCATGCGTCGGGCGATCGAGTCGTGAGCCATTCAAAACGCATGCGTCGGGCGATCGAGACGTTAGCCGTTCAAAACGCATGCGTCAGGCGATCGAGTCGTGAGCCGTTCAAAACGCATGCGTCGGGCGATCGAGTTGTGAGCCGTTCAAAAAAAACAAAAAGCAAGGTGTTTTTTTACAGAACTAACATTTGGCCACAATTTTGTTCGCGAGGTTTTCAGCATTCATTACAGGATAATTAAAAACCAACAAATTCCTTTAATCATTTTGGAATTAAAGTTCTCCTAGCTAGGTGAACAGTGGGGAAAACAATATTTATTTATATCTCGAATTTTAATACGCTCACAGTAGGCAAATTAATAATGGCTAAGTCACTTCAAAATGATAACTTTAAAACAGCAAAGGCATACAAGGCAGGCATCCGGTTGGACTGCAAGCCGACCCCAACATAGTTGGGGAAAGGCAGGCAGATATACCTAGTACTTACGTGAACGTGCTGGGAACATATTCTCAGTAAACAAAATTGTTAACTGCAGTTATTAGATACTGCAACTACAATTTTGGTGAAGTTTCGCAACAAAATGCATGCGAAAAATTCAAATAAATGCATTCAATTATGGTTGGCACTAGCACGATACAGAATTGTGTGGAAAAAGGGAGTGGACGCCTTTGTACTGCAGTGGGACCATGCAGGCGTTGGATTAGATGACGGTGCTGACTGTACAACATATACGTTGAGAACGAACGGTAACTTTGTACTGACCGTGCGCATGATGTGTGTCAGCATACGACCAGAAGGGCGAGAATTCCTGCGAGTGCGCGAACTCATCCTCGGCTGCGAAGGCGGGCGCACTGGGCGGCTGCGGGGCGTGCGGGGCGAGCGGGGCGAGCGGGCTGTGCGGGCTGTGCGGGGCCGTGGCATCAGGCGACGCGGGCGCGGCGAACGGGTCGAGGGGCGCGGGGGGCGCGCCGAACTGCGCCCAGCCCTCGGCGCTGGCGCCCGGCCCGCCCGCGCTGTCCCACGCTACACGCGACAAGAATACGACGTTAAGAGGAAATGCGGGCGGAGAGACTTGTAGAGTAAAAAGTCATAAATCGAGGTTCGGCTCTCGCCTATTTCCTCCTCCAATATTGGACCAATTTAAAAGATATTTCTTATACTGAATAAGAAGGATATATACTGTGTCCCTATGTTTTCCTTTTTATTGATACATTACCTTTATAAGCGCTGGAACCATCTGAATATGCTCAAAATTGCCTGTTTAGACCGCTGACAACAGAGGGATATTGTACAAATTTGCCAACTATTAATAAAAAAAGAAAAACATAGGGACACAGTATATATCCTTCTTATTCAGTATAAAAAATATATTTTAAATTGGTCCAATATTGGAGGAGGAAATAGGCGAGAGCCGAACCTCGATTTATGACTTTTTATTCTAAAAGTCTCTCCGCCCGCATTTCCTCTTAATCAACATGATGCAAGTAGTAACGTCTGTTGTCACTCGGCTGAATTAATAGTTTTATTAGAGAACACTTCTTTGTAAAAACTGCCTTGTGCTTCATTGTTGCGCGCTCTTGAATGCTGTCAACTGTTCCTCTTTAGTTACAAGTATAATACTAATCTTACGATAGTTATAATAAAGGGCCATCCATAAATTACGCCACATGAATTTAATGATTTTTGGAGCCTCGTACTGGTCACAGGTGGTCATATTCGTGTTATTCCCCTAGTGTGACCTCACACATTTTGCGATTTTAAATTAAACCATAGAATAATATTGATAGAGTTTATAATATTTTAAACTTTTTCATTACAGTTGAAGTTTATGGCTTTAATACTTTAGATTTATGTATATGACGTCAGGAAACTTATGACTTCCCGCGTTGTCACACAATGTCACACTTTGTTAATCCACTCCCACCCCTTAACGTATGACGTAATTTATAGATGACCTCTAATGATCACACGAATATTGTTTAGGCTGCCTTTAATCTTAGTATTCATAGTTATAATAAGCAATACATACGCGAGTGCTGGTCGAGTACGTCCCGCACGACGTCCGCGGGGTCGTGCTCGTCGTGCGCGTCCTCGTCCTGATCCACGTCTGCGTCGCCCGAGTCCTCCCACATGCTGCACACACAAATATTCATCAGCAATACCAGCATTACACAATACACAAAAAAAAACAGTATTTTCCACAAACAGAAAAATACATACTGTTTTTCCCTTACTTTTGTACAGTACACGGCCAGGTACAGTAATAAAGAAAAAAGTACAGAATAACTTACTCGTCATCAAATCTTTGACTGGCCAGCTCTAAGAAATTGCTCTTAGCTGCTCTCATCTGCACATAATACAAAATATTTTATCTATAAAATTGCTCTTAGCTGCTCTCATCTGCACATAATACAAAATATTTTATCTATAAAATTGCTCTTAGCTGCTCTCATCTGCACATAATACAAAATTGCTCTTAGCTGCTCTCATCTGCACATCATACAAAATATTTGATCTATACATCTAGCTCTTAGAGGCGTAATTCGCTAGCAACTCAATTCCTCCATACTTTATTCCCTTCAGACGATCGGAAAAGCAATTTCACCTACAACCATGGAAAAGTAGCACATTCAGTAGTGTCTACGATTTCCAAATATTATAGATGTATATCTATAATATTTCCAAATATTATAGATGTATATCTATAATATTTGGCAATCGTAGACACTACGGGTATTTAATACACCATAATATTTGAACAACAAATCATCTATACAATAGCGATCCCGTCATGACGGACGCCACATAAGGTCACGTGGCACGGCTTCATATGGCTAACTCGCTAACTTATATCGGGTTATGACCGAGACAGACATAGAAACATTATATTGATGTCTCGTTGGTTCTGCTACTTGACGACAGATGGTGTTAAATTCAGTAAGTAAAGCAATGATTTCAATTTCTGCGTAATCTAATTCATTTTAACGTAATTGTATGACAATTTATAGAACTGAACAATTTCTTATTGGTGTTCCTATGAAATGTGACTCGCCACTGCTATCTATCTAAATAATATCGTGAAGTTCTTATTTTGAAATAAAAATAGTACCATAGTGACAAACTTTATCCACGTGACGTTATAAAGTTTTATTCAGTCACTTTCCCTAACAACACAATGCTTTAAGAGGGATGCGCTAAGGTGGCCGCGAAATTCAAATTTTCATAAGTTTTTTGCAATTTGCAGGTCTGTGTCAGGTTGTATGTTGATTAAAATATGACTCGCGGACGGTTAAAAAATATGGCTTTACAGAATTATAATCATTAGAATCAGCAATTTAAAAAAACTCTCTCCCCCTTATTCCAAAATAAGGTTTATCTTCAGACCCAGGTTTAAAACATGGAGCCATTATTGAATTTCGAACTTTATTCCGACTATGGTAAAGTTCCTAAACACAAAACTGACAACTTAGTACCGAACTAAATTTTCAGTTTTGTTTAAAGAACGGTATTTCAATCACAGTTACGTTCTTATTACAAAAACTAGCTCCATTGTTTAAGCCATGTCAAATATAAATCTTGTTTTGTAATAAGGCGGTCTAAGTTCATAGAATCCTATTGAATAACTATTTCATTGAAATGTTAGTTAAGATGAAGAGTTAGTTGTATTGCTGATTCTAATGATTATAATTCTGTAAAGCCATATTTTTTACGTCCGCGAATCATATTTTTACGCGTGCAAAATTCCAGCACAACCGCTGGAATTTTGCATTTGGGCGCCATACTTACGATATTATTTATTTATATTTATTATTTGTATGGTGTACCTAATAAAGAGTATTCTATTCTAATATTCTATTCTATTGTATTTTGATAAAATTGCCCGAGTTCAGATAAAGTAGTGTATGATGGTGGTGGCGGACGTAAAGAATAGCACCATCCTATTTCTTCCCGTGGGTGTCGTAAAACGCGACTTAGGGACTTACTAGAGAATGGGCAGCAGCGTTCTCTATGCATTTTAACACAATACTGCGATCGCCAACCCGCCTGCCAAGCGTGGCGATTATAGCAAACGCCTTTTGGGGGAGGCCTATGTCCAGCAGTGGACGTGTTTCGGCTGCAATGATGATGAGTGTATGAAACTGTACATAACTAGGTTTCAAAACACTAGTGCGATACTATTATAAACCTCTGTTTCGTTTTAATAACCCTGTTATGTAACAGTTCCATAAACTACTATTATTGCCCAGCAGGGTTGTAGAGTACACATTAATTTAACAGCTTATAATAATACAAGGCATGTGTTTACTTTGTCCGCGTCGTCGATGCCCAGTCCATCCGCTATGAAGTCCGGACTCTCTCCGGACAAGCCCATCGCGCCACACATCTGAAATACAAGTAGCTATAGCATTAGGCAATATCCGTAACTTCTTATCTCCAAATCTGTCACCACAAGCACAGAGCGGCAGATGCCGTAATACAAGAACATTCTCATTCTAATCTCAGTCTCAATGTGTCAATAATACCTCGAATTTACTTATACATCGTCTGTTCAGAATTTTGACGAGATGAGATTTCGACGAGAACGTTTTTAAATTCGGGAATTGGCCTTCAGTTCACTAAAACGCAAATAATGTTACATGACCGTGTACCGACCTCGTGGCCATCGGCGTTCACGTCGTCTGCGAGCTCGTCCATCGTCGCAGTCGCCGCCATGTCGTTGAACTGATGAACAATAATTAACTTGTACCAGAAACAAGAGCAAAGATCTTGATAGATCTAGGATAAACTTCGGTTATTTAAATACACTCACGTCAGCCATAATCTCCACCTGAAAAGCAAACACAATGGTGTTAGTGAACTGTGTGCGGATAAAACTCGATGTTTGGTTCTGTTTCGAAAATAAGAAAATTGCGGTTTGACTAATATATACTAACCTCGTAGATGTTTTCTGAAGGATAGTAACCACCCTGAAACACACAATAATTAATTATTTATATTTACGTATAAAGGTATCAATGTAATAATTCAAAATCTGAGCAGGGCTCATTATATTCATCAATAGAATAAGTTTTACTGCGGGATCATTCATGATATGGCGAAAAAGAATCAGCTGAGTATTTTTTTTTAGAGTAGAATATTCTTTATTACCAAATTTATACAAAAAAATATACAAAGGCGATAGGTTAGTACTATGACAATATTGTTTTTTTTTTAAATTGCTTATATCACTGATTATTGCGTCCGGCACCCAAACTAAGATACATACATATGTTCCCAGAACTCGACAAAATGTATAGCGATGTAAATAGGCTATTTATCCAGAAGAGATGGGTTGGCTGGTTGTTTATCATGGAGTAAGATACTGTGGCGTAGATTTAATTAGTATTTAAAATTAAATTAAATTCTTTTAATTCAAGACTAATTTTGGTCCATATTTTTATTTATTTCATTAGGATAACCAAAGAGTAGTTAACTAAAAATAAACAGAAGTAACTTAACAAATATACTACCCACTACAGTTTCCACTTAAATACTACCACTAAAATTTTATCCACCCATACGTGTACCTCATACATCTTCGAATTATAGACAAAACAGTTATATTGTGCGCGCAGGCAGAAATTTCAATGATAAATGCAAGGAATATGATTTTGATCCATTCACAATTAGTGTGAATTCGGCCAGAAGGTGCTCAAAATTTTCAAGTAACTGTAGGTTTATTATTTGCTTTTTTTTTCATAATATGTTCTCTATTATTTAATATAATTGCAAACCAAGTACACTGGTCAGCAAATAAATCGAGCCACCCGCTACCTAGGAACTCTGATTCGATTTTCTCAAAAAGTATAAAACTTACAACTATCAAAGTTATACCTACAAAAAGTGCGTTTCATGGTGATTAAAATGACTACAAATTAATTCGAAAGTACCCTCAACTCACATTGTAATCAAGCAACAAACACAATGCTAACGATTTGCTCTGTTTTCACCAGAGTTTGAAATTAGCGTTCTTTTTCTCTACAATGAGGGTAGTCGGATATTTCTTATCATTTCTTTAGTTTTTGTCCATCGTTTGCTCAGACGCGTGTGTTTTTGCTACTTTTTTCGATTAATAATGGATACAACACCTCAGGAAGCAGCTCAAGCTGTAGCATTACTTCAAGCAGGCATTGCGCAACGTGAAGTCGCTCGAAGGCTTCGAATCAGCAGATCTTCGGTGCAACGAGTTTACAGACGATACCTAGAGACTGGAGCATTCGATCGCCGTCCAGGTACGGGCAGACCTAGGGCTACATCAGCAGCAGATGATCGTTATATCCACCTTACTGTTCTGCGAAATCGCCACCTCAACGCAGTTCAAGTCCAACAAAGTCTGCGTGACGAACGCCAAGTGGTCATAAGTTCAGATACCGTCAGAAGGAGACTTGCTGAACGGAACCTGACCCCAAAAAGAGCTGCAACAGGCCCAGCATTAACGGTAGCACACCGTCGAGCACGACTTGAATTTGCTCGAGAGCATAGGGATTGGACATTAGAGCAGTGGAGTAATGTACTCTTCACTGATGAGACCAGGGTGAGTCTACATGGAAGTGATCGACGTCAGAGAGTATATCGTCGCCCTGGAGAACGTTATTCTCAGTGTTGCATCGAGGAAACTGTTGCTTATGGAGGAGGATCTGTAATGGTCTGGGGCGGCATCTCGTTAACAGCACATACAGCGTTAGTTTTCATCGAACCGACGGGCCGTACACGTGGACTGACTTCTCATCGCTACATTACTGAAATCCTCGCAGACCATGTGGTACCTTACGCAGGATATATCGGACAGGATATGCAATTGATGCATGATAATGCACGGCCTCATGTTGCTCATGTGGTGACCCAGTATCTACGCTATGTCAGCATTCGTACGATGGACTGGCCATCTCGAAGCCCGGACTTGAATCCGATAGAACACTTATGGGATGAGCTGAAACGTCGGGTTCGAGCCCGGGTACCTGCTCCAACAAGGCTTCCAGAGCTGCGAATCGCAATTGAAGAGGAGTGGAATACAATTCCTCAAGATTTTATCGTCAGGCTCGTAAGGTCGATGAATACAAGGATGCTGGCAGTTATCCGAGCAAGGGGAGGGAATACGGAATATTGATAAAAAACTTTTTTTTGATTTTATCTTTGTTTTTGGCTTTAATTTTTTTTTTCACTTTATCATTACTAACGATTGTCACGACTGGAAAACGACTCTTCTTTGTAAAATCCTTAATAAACACTGAAATATTGATTAAACCCAATGAGTTTCCTTTCATTTTAATCACCATGAAACGCACTTTCTGTAGGTACAATTTTGATAATTGCAGGTTTTTTAGTTTTTGAGAAAATCGAATTAGAGTGCCTAGGTAGCGGGTGGCTCGGTTTATTTGCTGTCCAGTGTATATAATTATGTAAATTATGTATGTGTTCTATTGCTTCTTACTTTAATTAAGGCGATGTGTTTTTTTTTTTTGTTTTTTGCTCACACCATAAATTATTATTATAAGTCTATACGTGAGGATTTGTAATTGGACTTCTAGTGACTAAGGTTCCCAAATTTTTGTCTGTTTTTATTACCTGTAAGTCCTCATATTACGTAAGTAGTTCATATTTCTTAAGAACCGACTGGTAACATGCTTTTTTTAGAAAACATCTGTACTGTATAGCACAAAGGTACTTACGTTGAACTAATTCCATAATTTTAGCATAATAGAGATTCCAAGTCGGTACCGCGTATTCAAATTGCGGTCTAACTATGGACTTATACAACTGTAAGAAAGTGGAGGGACGATGGAATTCTCTAGATGCTCTCATTACAAAACCAAACATTTGACATGCCGTAGTAGTAATATTACCGATATGGATATTCAGATGGAGTTTCGAGTCTAACTGCAAACCAAGAACACGAAGACTTTGTTATTAATGTTATTAGCAAGTCGGTAATCGAAATGAATAATATTTTTCTTTTTGGTAAACGTTATAATAATTATGACACTCGGGCTGACTAAGGTATAGCCTATTAGAAGAGCGTTAGTATGATCAAGGTATTGTTAGAAGTCAATACTATCCTGTTCATTAGAAATTATCTTGAAATATTTAAGTCGTGAGCATCTAAGATAAATTTTGTAATAGTGATGGGCCGAATGTGGTTTGAACCGAATCCGAATTTCGGGCGAACATTCGGTTAAAATGAAAAGTTTGGCCGAAGTTCGGCCGAACTTCGGTTCAATTTCGCGTGCTTTGTCGAGAGCGACACGTCGTGACTTGTTTACGCATTTAATTCAATTACTGCTAGATGTACCCCACCCGCACACCACGCTCGTCAAACGTCGTTTGACTTAGTATTTATTTTTATTTTTTTATGTATTGTTTGTCTAGTGCATCTAATTTTGTACGCCATAAATGGCAAAACATGTAGCCACCTCATATTAATTATACGACCTTCTTAATGTACTCATGTTTTACAAAATAAATATTATCTTATCAAAAAAACGTAACAAACTTCTGCCAGATAATGCAGTCTTTGGTGTTTTTGCACCATGCCTCTAGTAAAATTTAACGGCACGGTTGGCGCAGTGGTTAAGCGATTGACTTCTGCGCTGCGTGTCGCGGGTTCGATTCCCGCACAATTTACGAATTTTAATCCAGATGTTTGTTAGAAGAATACTAAGCTTATTTCATTTTTCCCCCGATCCCCCGGATACTATTGTATTCGATTTTATCGAGAAGCAATCTATAGTCAACTTTATCAAACGCTTTCTGAAAACCAGCTTAATACCGCGTCAGTTTGTTGCCTGTTATCCATATTTTCGAAGAGTTGTGTCGTAAATATTTAGAGATTCCTTAGATAGGATCTATTTTTAACAAAACCATGCTACTCCTTAATTAAGACCTGGCGGTTAAATGGGTAAATCTACATATGAACAAGCCTTTATAATATAGAAATAGGGCGATACATCTCCACGTCATTCTTAGAATCTTTTTTGTGTACTGGTAGTACATACATGTGTGCGTTTCTACACATCATGAAAGACACCATACGAAATTCACTTATTAAATATTATAAATATGGGATAGCATACTGTATTATAAGGTCTAAAAAGTTAGTTACGAACATTTTTGAAAAATAGTGTTACAGCCAAATTAGACAGATTTTAAATTTTCGATAGAAACAGAGATTTCCAGTTAGATATCTGTTTTTAAATAAGATATTTCGAAAATGTTCTTAGCTAACTTTTTAGACCTTTGTATCGTGCTTATGCGTATGAATGTTCAGTAAAATAGGTTCAGTCATTTCGAAAAACAAGGGCTTAAAAGTTTGTATGAAATGCCGTACGTCGTAAACGCTCTTAATTTTAATTATGTATTCAGAGCATGTGTACTCGATGATGTGTGAGCTGTGGTTAATCGAGTAAGTAAATTATTTATTTGCGTAATAAACTCTCGTTTTCCCTGTAAAATCTTTTCAGTACTCACGAGCGGCGTGTCGTGCTGCTGCAGCAGCGCCAGCAGCGTGCCGCTCAGGAAGGCCGGCCAGCGCGCGCCCAGCGGCGCCAGCGCGTGCGCCAGCGGCTCGGCCGGGCCCAGCGCGCGCGCCGCCCGCGCCAGGCACAGCACCACGTGCCCCATGTAGGCCGCGCGCGGCCCGCGCCTGCCGCCACACGGTTATATGTATACGCGCACATACTCCTTCCTTCACATTTATTTGCAGGCACTTTTGAATTGTCTAGGGGTCGGTCAGTCAGAGAGATGAAGCTAATTGCCCATTCCTAAGCTTAGCAGGTACCTATGGAAAAGAACGGGCAGGAAACTCCACGGACACTCTTTTAAATTAACTTATGGTCACAAAATATTGGTTGCATCATTCGTGTTTAAATTATACATTTGAGAACAATGCAAAACGTCCAAAGCGTCCGTAATAAAAACAAAAAAAAAACAAAAATTAAATTAATATAAAATTATTTTATTTTTATTAATAATATAAAGTTATAAAACCTTATTATAACGAAAATAAATATTTTAGTTCTGATTTAGCATCATTTTAAAAATACAATGCTGCAAAATCAGAAGCGAACGGACTGTATTAGTTTGAATGTGTGCGCAAATACAGTGGAGGTTTTAAATTAAAAGTTCTACCTAATCTTATTGATATGTTGCTTGTAGGACATCATCTCTTCAGTGAACCTACAATCACGTCTCTGATCTGACACTATATCTATTGTTCTTCAAACACTGACATTTTAATCTTCCTTATAAAGGTATTTTGACAAAATTTGAAAAAAAATCTTACTTGTTATTTTGGTTCTCTTCAAACACGTCCATGAGTCGCGTCAACAGATCACATTCCACAAATAACTGTAAAAACAAAAATATAAGTATTACTATTAGTCTGGCTTGGCAACATTGTGCTGCAAGCGGACCTCAGTCTAATACAAAGTAATTATGATGTACAAGGTACATTTTTACACAAATTCGCTTGTAAAAGTATAAAGTAACGTATACTGACGTGTCGTGCGTACTGCGTGCGGTAGACGCGGTTGGTGAGCGCGTGCTTGACGAGCGTGCACACCTGCGCGTGCAGGAAGTTGTTGTTGGGGTAGCGGAAGAACATGTCCACCAGCACGCCCGGGGTACCTGCAGCACAGGAGGGCAACTTAATTATTTATTGCACAATGCACACACAGTTCCAGGCTATGACTAGAATGCAGTAAATTCCCTTGTTAGGGCGCAACAAGAAGTAACATTTAACTTGTAGCTAGGTTATACATACGACGAAAACGCCAGGGTAGCCCGCGAAATTCTAAAATTTATTCTTACATTTTTACAATTCGCAGGTTGCATATTGATCAAAATATGATTCCCGACCGTAACAAATATGTATTTACAAAACATCATTAACATCGTCCTGCCAATCTATTCTGTAAAAATCGCACCATGAAAACTTTGGTGAAGAAATGCCTGGCTGATGTCGTTGCTGTAGTCAGTCAGTCAGTCTGTGTTGTGTGTGTGTGTGTGTGTGTGTGTGTGTGTGTCAGTCTGGAGCATAATGCAGCGCCACCCAGATTCACTGGGGAATCAGCGCAGACAGTTCCGACTCACCGAGAACTATGCGGCACCCGGTTTCGACTCACTGGAACCCTCTACTGGCACTGGCAAGCATCGCAAGATACATGACTTAGCCCACTATCGACCTCCGGTCTCCGGAGGGGAGTGATGTGGCGGCATCTACATCGCCACATGCGAACTACGCATCACACTGACGTCACGCCAAATCCTGCATCGCGCAAGCAGAGTTTACCGCGCAACTAGCTTATATACAACATCCCGACATCAACCATCGGGCCTCGAACCTCCTGCAGCTTGGACTGGCGAAGCAGCGAGTACGTACCGAGCGTGAGCATGGTGCTGGGCACCTCCTGCAGCTCGGACTGGCGCAGCAGTGAGTACGTACCGAGCGTGAGCATGGTGCTGGGCACCTCCTGCAGCTCGGACTGGCGCAGCAGTGAGTACGTACCGAGCGTGAGCATGGTGCTGGGCACCTCCTGCAGCTCGGACTGGCGCAGCAGTGAGTACGTACCGAGCGTGAGCATGGTGCTGGGCACCTCCTGCAGCTCGGACTGGCGCAGCAGTGAGTACGTACCGAGCGTGAGCATGGTGCTGGGCACCTCCTCCACCTCAGACAGCGCCAGGTGCGCCAGCAGCGCCGCCACCTGCACGCGCGCCAGCCCCACGGCGCCCGGGCCCACCCACGAGTCGCCCGTCGGCGCCTCCTGCACACGGGGAGACAGTCAGGCACACCTCAGTACTCTCCAAATTATTGAATAAGTTATTCTGGACAGGTTGGAACAAAGCTGCAACCATGGCAAAGAACCCAATTCAAAATAAAATTAATGGTGCGTGTACGCATTTGGAATAATGGCTTTACTAAGCAGAAAGTCCTGGTGCGTACATTTTCTCATTGTTATAGTGTGTGATTATATAACAAACAAAGGACATTTCATGTAGTTTACGATTTTTTGATTGACGTTTTAATACAGTAATCTCGTCAAGCCATCGGTATGTAATAGTCATGAAAATGAGAAACGTGAAGAATAGCTTATTTAGAGAGTACAAAGTACAAAGCAAATATAGAAACGTCGTGTATTTTACTAGGAAACAAATGTCGCGCCATATGCGTTTCCAAGGACCCGCAACTTCAACCTCTTAGTTATTGATTTTAATTTTCGGCATCAGCGCCCTCGAAAATGATGGAAATGATACCCGTAGACGTATAATCTTAAAAGTCGGCTTGTATCCCACTTATGTGTAACTTGTAGTTTTGGATAATAGACAATTCGGTTATCAAAAAGATACTCCAGAAGTTCAGGTGCCATAATAAACACCTAGGCATAGTGACAGTATGCGCGGGCAGAGTGTATATTTGTACTTTTTGCGATTGGAACATTTGCATCTGGATCACTGAATTGTACACCATTACTTACAGATAAATGGTGAAATTAATATTTTATATTTTTTATGTTTCATTTGGAGCATTTGGATCATCGGCTCAAAGGATATAAAATACAGAATGTTACGTATAAGTACATTTACGTTGCGTTGCGGGCGTTTACCACTGTGTCAGTGGAGCGTTATGTGGCATTACTCAATATATATATTTTTTTTCCGCCTTTTTAGCCGCCTTATTACAAAACAAGGTTTATATTTTGACATGGCTTAAACCACGGAGCCAGTTTTTGTAATAAGAACGTAACAGTGATTGAAATACCGTTCTTTATACAAAACTGAACACTTAGTTCGGTACTAAGTTGTCAGTGTTGTGTTTGGGAACTGTACCATAGTCGGAATAAAGTTCGAAATTCAATAATAGCTCCATGTTTTAAACCTGGGTCTAAAGATAAACCTTGTTTTGTAATAAGGGGATTTTGTCTAGCGTGGATCCCGCGTTCGATACGAAGTATTAAAACAAAACTCGAAAATTTCCCATTGATCAAACGCCTATACGCCATTGAAGATTGGTAGTTCCAATCTGCTTTAAATTTTTGTATGATTTATGTACTTAATTGAATTAATTCTGTAAAATCAATGTTGTTTGTTTTTGTAAATTCAGATACAAATTATTGTTAATGAATAAATTACTAATATCTGTAATTTTTCATAGCTAACGTCTTGAATACTGACTTCAATTTCAGCACCAGCGCTTTCCTAATCCACGGAAATGATACACTGCCCACCCACCACATCCATAAAACACCATGTGACATGCCATGGCACATAGCTATCGAACAGCCGCGCGGCCGAACGATCGGTTCCGAACGACCTGTGTAGCGCTTCTCCCGTGTCTCACCCCGCACGATTACTCTCCTAAAAATAGGCAGTTTCATTGCCAACTGTATACTGTACTGTTCTAGACTAGAATATTAGGAAGTAAACTCAGAGATGACAGCTATTGATGTATGAGAAGGAAAAATGTGCTAGGCCAATCTCAAATAAATTAGGAGCGGGCATGTGGGGCCCGCCAGCGCGCTCACCTGCAGCAGCGCGTGGTGCAGCAGCGGCAGGTGCGGCGCCACGGCCAGCTCCACGCCCGAGCGCTCCGCGCACGCGCCCGCGCAGCCCCCGGCCTCCTCGTCGCTGGACGCCTTCATTCTACTGTCAGGCACGGTCATTGTAGTGTTTCGTGTGGATGTGGCGACTACTGTATTGAGCCGTGGAGCTCTAAGCTACTAGAGAGTTAAACTCGTATTTGACATTAATATAGGACAATTATTATTCCTATATTATTTTTTTTACATCTAGACGGGTGCTGTCAGCTATGCGAGCTGACCCTCTAGTTTTTTTTATATTACTCTAAATATGAAATAGTGTTTATCTCTTAATACATGACATCAAAGTTCCTTGGAGGTCAGTCGGCAAAGCCATCCAGATAGAGCGTGTACAGTAGTCAGTACTCACAGTAAGGGCTCGTGCAACAGCAGCGCGCGCAGCACCTGGCAGCCGTTGACGAGCGCGTGCGTGCGCGCGCGCGGCGGCGACGTGAACATGCCCGCCAGCAGCGCGCGCACGCCGCGCTCCGCCTGCAGGCGCGCCACCAGCGCCCACGACGTGCGCGGCCTGCGGACAACTACACGGTACAGACGGACATCACGCCTGTCTATACAGAGTCATCATTTCACATGCTACTCAAAATCCACGGGGGTGGTAAATATGTAATATGCGAAATAATTAACGAAGTCGATGGGAATACGGAAGAAGTAAAGTACACGCTTTTATAGTTTTAGGTAGGGGGGGTATTTCTTGTCCTGATCGTGAGCAACCCACATCGTATGTGTTGTATGCTGTACAGATATTATTTTATCTTTATTTTCCAGCCTGCAATGCGGTCTACACCGTTGGTAACTAAATAAAACCGGTCGGGTGCGTGTCGGGCAAAATGAATGAAGGGTTCCGTAGTTGGGATGAATTTATCCCAAAAACAAACTTAACAATGTGGTTGAAAAACATGTTCTCCCATACATCGTTATATGTCACGGTCGATTCTTCACCTGTAAATTTAAGTTGGTCGACTATTACTCTTTAACTTGTAAAGCCTAGTTAGCTGTGATAGTTTTCCTTTTAATTTCGTTATACAGGTGGATTTTTGAGATGAAGCAGTAAGGGCAGCTATCTTAACCGTTGTAGCTACAGGAAAACGGTCTTTCAGAGACTGTCGTTAACTTTTTGAGAAATTTTGACCTGCATTCACAGATTTAAAAAAAATGTACAGTCAGCAGGAAAATGATCAATTTTCACAAAGACTTTTTTTGCCAAACGATCCTCTTTCTTATAAGGATCAAAAACCTCTATTGGACCAACTGAGGTTTGAGTACTAGAAAAGTCATAAATCGCAAAAATCCCAAATCCCATGTAGATCCGTGTCTGAAATGGTCTTTTGAGGAAAAAACCACACAAATTTGAGTGGACCTGTCCAATAAATGCAAGCATTTGTCAGTAATTGTGCAGCTCAACTCAAGACTTAAGGAGCTCAACGACTCTACAAACAATACCAAAGAAAGGATATTTGGGTAGGCCGCATAAAGTGCTCAAAATGCCAGACCATCATTAAAACTGAGAAAGAGAAAAAAAGGAATATATCCAAAGAAAAAAAAATTATTTACGTATTGTAAAAACAATACGAGTTTTCAGTTCTTCTCAGTAGTAAAATCGATCTCCTTCAAACTGCCCTCACAAAATCCTTATCACAACAAATTCGATGTCCGTATTCACGAATGCCAGTTCGTTTCACATAAAACCACTAAACCTTTCTAAAGCAAAATCAATGTCCGGTATAAAAAAAGCAAGGTCGTAGTAGTAGGTAATACAGAATTTACTAAATACATTCATGCAATAGCTATGCACTCGGCGATCGGCATTCAACTCCCCCGTGTCACCCCGCCCCGATCCCGCACGACTCGCCTCCAGCGCACTTCATACCCCTAGTTGACTAACAAGCAAGTGAGAACGCGATAAATTGAACGAAAAATAGTGTGCGGAAAATTCGTAAATCTTGTTCCAGGAAATACGTGTTTTTGAGTAAGCCTTACAAGTTTTTGAAATAAATGTTTGTCAATTAGAATTTCCATTACATTTAAAAGGTTTCTATCGAGATGTTTTTTTTTCTTTTACAATTTATGAGTACATTATGAACGGCCTAAGTTCAGATAAAATGAGTACAAAAAAGCAGACGTTTGGAGGCTTATACTGAATTTGTTTCTCCACATTTTTATTTTTTGTTTGGATAGAAACCTAGATAAAGTGCACAAGATACCTATTAGCTAAAACAATCAAAGAAAGATGTGTAACAACGCCGTAATCACGTACGAGCGTTTGGATGAAATTACATCTGCGAATGCCTATGGCATTAAGTCCGCCTCTGTACATTTTGTGTGCTTAAAGTGTTAAATAAATAAATAATACAATCTTGTGATTATCCTTTATGTGATAAGGTCAGTCATTTATATCAATTAGAAACAAGAATGGACCTAGAATTGAGCCTTGCGGATCGCCCATAGTGACCGCAGATCCTGCAGATCTCTTGCCATTAACATCAACTCTCAGAGTTCTGTTGTTCAGATAAGAAGTTAGCAGGTCAAGAGCACTGTCCCTCATACCATAGTGGTGCAGTTTTCTGGTGAGTGTATCATGAATTCAGGATGAACTCAATCGAAGGTCAATTCGCAGAAAATGCCAAGAGCATCCTGTAACTCCTCCCAGGCCCCGAATATGCAGTTCAGTAATTCTATGCCCGCGTCTGTAGCTAAACGACCCGTTGTAAAACCAAACTGTTTCAAATGAACATGAAACAACTGAACAACTGTTCATGATGGGTGTGTATGTGTACTTATTGAAATGTCCTAACATTTGTTTTAAAATTAACTTTTCCCTGATTTTGCTCAATGTAGGTAATATCGAAATAGGCTGAAAATTTGTGGGATCAGTTGTGCTGCCAGATATCCAGGAACAACCATTTAGCTGGTAGACGGGGGGACACTCGACTCTAACAACAAATAGCACTTTAAAACTTAATATTACGCAAATGGATTCCTGAATCGAAAAATGGTTTTGACAGACCCGCAGTATTTTTGAACGGCCTATGCAACGATATCCCACACCGAGGGATAAACGATAAAAAAAAATTGCTAGTAGTAGTAGGTAGTAGCAATTTTTTTTAATCAATATTTTATTTATGCACTTTGTCGGCGTGATTAATAATATATGTACACCCATGCCAAATTACAACTTTATAGTACTAAGTCTCTGAGCTAACCTGGGGACAGACAGACAGACGGACATGACGAAACTATAAGGCGCGGCGCCCACTATCATCGCATCGGCATCGATGGAGCTCGGGCGCTTTACAGCGGCTTCAAGCGCTTTACGGCGGCTTCGGGCGCTTACTTAAAGCGCCCGAGCTCTACCTAGCCCCACCGATGCCGATAGTGGGCGCCGCGTCTAAGGGTTCCTTGTTGACTACGGAACCCTAAAAAAGCTTAACCTATGTTAGTACTTAACAACTAAAACAGATCGGATGCGGTTTGCAAGCGTGCACAATAGCGGGCTGTCTGCCCTGGCGGCTATCGATTGCAGGACAGTGTTAGGACTACCACGCAGCCTACGGACTAGCGAGGCAAATTTCATACGCCACAGTGCATCAAAAACGTCAGTGGTGCATCTGCTAACATTGCAGAGGCACTACAGAAGCGCGAAAATCGCAACAATACCCTGAATGCGTTATTTTATTGGATATTCAGATCATTTTAAGACTTTTGGGTATACGTGAGCCACAAGGCTCCCGAGTACAGTGCAGTGCAGTATGCCTTAAAAAGGGTTATTGGGCCAACATATTTGCCCTAACTGACATTGCTCTGTGCTCCCTCTCTAGATCCATATCATCTTTTAGGTCATAAGTAACCAGATGGCCCAGGTATTTAAATTGATATACCCTGTTTATCGGGTGACGATATATGTTGACGACATCGATGTTAGTCTATTTTAAATTAACTTTTTTTTTTCTAATAGTTATCAGATTCTTACAGTACTGAGATACATAAACAGAAAGTAGGTCATGTGATAGGCATACCTGGTGGAGCATCCCTCCCCAGCACACCCGTTGACGATGAGGTCGCACAGCAGCGCGGCTGCGTTGGCCGACGCCACCGCCGCCACGCGCGCGCGCGCGGCCGCGTCCAGCGCCGCGCCCCCCGCCGCGCCCCCCGCCGCGCCCCCCGCCGCGCCCCCCGCCGCGACCCCCGCCGCGCCCCCCGCCGCGCCCCCCGCCGCGCCCCCCGCCGCGCCACCCGCCGCACCGCCGGGGCCCGCGTCCGCCGCGGGGGACTCTGTACTATTCTCGTTGCCTGGCTTTGATGAACCTGATAAATGGTTTTATTTCTGTAAGTAGCTTTGTGCAAATCCTTTTACACGTCAATCATATTTTAAAAACTAGATGAGGTCGGCGTTTCCTATCTGACCACTCTGAGAGAAAGGCCGAAACAAACATAATCTTGGTCAGATCATGTGATATGTTATAAGCTGATTATGATAGAAAAAGAAATTGGTAAAAAAATAGCAAAAGAAAAACAACATTCATTAATTTATGTCGTACTGTAAAGGAGAATGCTCAATAAAAACCCAGCTCCAGGGTAAAAGAGATGTATCTCAAATGATCAATAATAATAATTAATAAAATATTAGCCGGTTATGATCGTGATGCTTAGTGGCAAACAGTTTAATTAATTATTCAATTATATGATGTTAAAATGCTTTATGTAGCCCCAGAAATCACTGCCTAATAAAAACATAAAATAATACAATATGAACCCCCCCCCCCCTCCCCCCTCATAACTAAAGAACTATAATATTTAATTCGTAATGGTCGCTAATGGTATCGACCATAGTATCGCCATCAGCGCCATCTATACTAGGTATCAAACCAACTCCAAACTATCAAATCAATATCATAGTATCACTGTTAACAATAGTATTTTCACGTGATGATGGTTTTAAATGCTGACTATAATATGAGGTTAAACTATCGAATTTTGAACGACTTTAGGAATTGTAAATGAGCCAAGCTCGCATTTTAACATGTTTTTGAATAAAATAATTAATTAAACAACTTTTTAAATGGACGCCTGAATAATAAAACTGGCAATTTTTATATGTTTGCCAGTAAGGATCACGATCATAACCGATTATTATTTTATAACTTATTATTATTGATGATTTGAGATACAACTCTTTTCCCCCGGAGCTGTTTTTTCTATGGAGCCTGAGCATTCTCTTTTAATGGAGTAGCTAACAAAAATCTTTTGTTTGTCTCTAGAGGGAATGTCGGGGACTTAATTTATAAATTGAACGCATTGCCTTTTTGTAAAACAAAAATTGGCTGAATATCAGCGGCAATTCCTCACAACAGAATACAGTACGACTACACACTATGAAAGTAACTAAAGAATATTAAACGGACTGTCACTAAAATCACGATTTTTCCTAACAACGTATGCTGCAGAGCTAAGCTTTTTTGACAATTTATCTATACGGGGGCCCCATTGAAGCTTGGCATCCAAAGTTATGCCTAAGAACACTGTGTTATCTTCGAGTTTGCTTCCGGCATGTTCGCAGAGGCAAGAATAGATGGCTTTGACGTTATCATGCGCAAGCGTTGCGTTTCCATTATGCGCAGGGTACACGCCAGTCCCAACAGCATCTTGAAAACTATAGCTGATAGGTGGGACAGCCCCATACTGGGAAATTGGATTCGCCTACATGTCACTGTGGCGTAGTAATTAATAGTTTGTGATGTTTTTCTGGTAGATTTAAGTACTAACACTAGTTTCTAAGTCGTGTGTATACTAATCAAATGGACTATAACTATGGGTCCGTAATAAAGTTTTTTTTTTTAACCTCCTTAATTTTTGAAGACGAAGTGGCGCAACAAACTCCTCAGCAGCACAGCTGTCTGTTCAGTTAGAAAACATGATTCTACACAATAGAATGTAAAATAATTTGCATTAAAAGCAACACAAAACATTAAATTAAATTAGTTGCCTATGTTAGATAGCACACGCCATTATACCTATAAAAAATATCTCTAATCGTCGAAAAATATACTCAAGCAAAAATAACGTAAACAGAACGTACCTAAATAAAAGCCTCCAGGCATAACGGGCGTGCCCGCTTAGATAAAGCTATAGCTGTAACTCGAAGTCACAAATTATGATAAACTAGCACCATCGAAGTAAAATAAAAAACAGTTAATTATTAATAACAATAACAAAACCATGGTCAGCAAGACGACCAGTCACCACAAGCAGCGACCCGTTCACGAGCATAACGCAAAGATCAGCCATCACCCCCCTCGCCATATTTGAGGGAAGGAGGCAACCCGACCCCCGACGCTACCGCAAACAGTGACATCTAAGGGAGCATGACGAACTTGCTGCCGGTTGCTCAGGCAAGAATAAAGTGATCAATTTTCGAGGTCGCTAGCTAACCACTTATTGCAATACAACTCATAAAAAAACATTGAAATGAGTAGATTGTCAGTAATAAATTAAAATACATTGACTTAGACAGTCAAAATAAAATAAACAATTTTAAGAACTCATATAACCTGTCAGTAGGTAACCTAATTCTGGAGAAAGAACATGAACATTGTCTTGAGTTAATCACAGCGACCTAACTACTCTTATCGTTTAAGTAGTCGTTGATAGAATAGTATGCCTTTGAACAAAGATTGGATTTAACTTTAAACGCAAGGCAAATCTAGCCAAGAAGAGGGTAGCTTGTTATAAAAAGTTCTAACAAGACTAACAAATGAGTTATGAAGCCGTTGAAATGGAGCACGTAATTTGTCCTTATTTCTGGTGTTTATATTATATATCCTAAATCTTCCTTAAACGAGGTAAATCGCTTCCTTAGTAATGTAGGCAAAAGTTTGGCTGCACAAATTGTGTCACAGGCACCTGGACAGACAACAGCACCAAGTGATCAATGTCCCTCTAATCAAGTTAAAAACAGTCCTCATAACCCAATTATCAGTTCTCTTGTCATGTTGGAAGTGGATGAAACAGAAGTGGAATCTCTCATTTTGCAATTACGTCATGACTGCGCCGTTGGTTGGGATGGAATATCGTCCATGTTGTTAAAAACATGCCGACATGTATTGGTTCCACCTATAACCTATCTCTGTAATCGCAGCCTCCAAACGGGTATATTTCCAGATGTCCTGAAAAAGGCAATAATACACCCAATTTACAAGGGAGGGGACAGAAGCTGTGTTAGTAACTATAGGCCAATTTCTGTTTTGACTGCCCTTTCCAAAATACTGGAGAGAATCCTGACAAATTCTCTAAGGAACTTCCTGGACAAACACCACATCATTGCCGAAAACCAATACGGCTTTCGTACAGGAGTGTCGACGAAAGATGCAGTCTTAGATTTTACGCAACAGGTTGCCGGGAAGCTCGACAGTAAAACAAAGTGTCTGGGGATCTGTCTGGACCTCTCTAAAGCCTTTGAGACAGTTTCTGTTCCCAAACTTATTGACAAGCTGGAAAGTATTGGAGTGCGTGGAATACAACTTGAAATTTTTAAAAGTTACCTCAATAATCGAACGCAGATTGTCAAGGTGGATGCATATTATAGTGACGAGGAGCTAATAACATATGGCATCCCCCAAGGTAGTATACTCGGCCCTATACTCTTTCAAATCTACGTAAACGACCTTAGCAAGATGAACCTGCCTAATTGTGACATCTACGCGTACGTAGATGACACTGCGATCCTCGTTTACGGACCTTCTTGGGACATGGTGAAGACTACTGCAGAAGCAGCCCTGTCCAAGATAATGAAATGGCTGAACTCTAACCTTCTGACACTCAACTTAACCAAAACCACTTACATTCCATTCGCAATCCGACGTAACACGAGGCCGTCAAATACCTTTATTATTACAGCTCACTCATGCTCAAATCCAGTACCATCTTGTGACTGTCCAACTCTTACTAGACCTGACAATTTAAAATATCTCGGAGTTCAGATTGACGATGGACTAAGATGGGACAAACAGATTGACGCCCTTACCACAAGAACAATGCGCCTTATACACGTCTTTAAGTCACTGAGAGAGTCGGCCAATCTGACCACTCTGAAGATGGTGTATTATGCTCTTTGCCAATCTGTTATTGGGTATTGTATTACTGCATGGGGTGGAGCAACGAAAACTAAAATGTTAAGAGTAGAAAGAGCACAAAGAGCAATACTTAAAGTAATGACTAGAAAACCCTACAGATTCCCAACAACTGAACTATACTCTAACTGCAAAGTCCTTACGGTACGTCAGCTTTTTGTGCTTCGATCGACTTTAAGAACTCATGCTAAGCTGCCGCCGCCAAATCTAAATAAGCGATTACAACTCATCACTGGATCTCAACATAAAACCACTTTCGCAACGCATCAAATTTATATACTTAGTAGTAACATTTACAATAAAATTAATAAAAATTTAAAAATCCTAAATCTCAAAACGCACGAGGTAAAAACTAAAGTAACAGAGTGGCTACTAGAGAGGGATTATGCCTATACGGAGTCTCTACTTACATACATCACCTAATCTTTCACGCACCCTGATTTCTTTAACATACACACAATATAAGCGCACGCACCCTCCTCCCACCCCACCTTATCACACATACACACACTCCCACACAATACTTACCTTTCACTACATGCACATACACCCTCACACACATATACATACAATCACATAAATTACTGCAGCGGTAGAACGACACCGTTCGTTAATAAATGTTGTAACAGTTATAGTGTATAAGAATATAGTGGCCGTACACTGTTTCTCAAAATACAGGTTATAACCTAGTTTGAGAGGCAGGGTGTTAAAAATAGTTGAACAGATTTTACAACAAACATAATTATATGTATAACTTCCTACCCACTGATTGTTTCTGTAACTATCTGTATGTATTTTTTTTTTTGATGATGAATAAACAATTTACAATTTACAATATTGTGAACTAGCTGACCCGTGCCCACTCCGTTGGGCGGTAAACATTTTTACTCTATGACACTCACAAATAACGTGGCTTTCTATGGGTAAAAGAATACCTACCCTACCTGCCTACCCTACCTACCTGCCTACCTACCCTACCTACCTACCTACCCTACCTACCTACCCTACCTACCTACCTACCCTACCTACCTACCCTACCTACCTACCCTACCTACCTACCTACCCTACCTACCTACCCTACCTACCTACCCCACCTACCTACCCCACGTACCTACCCTACCTACCTACCCTACCTACCTACCCTACCGTACCTACCTACCCTACCTACCTACCCTACCGTACCTACCTACCCTACCTACCTACCCTACCTACCTACCCTACATACCTACCCAACCTACCTACCCTACCTACCTACCTACCCTACCTACCTACCTACCCTATCTACCTACCCTACCTACTTACCCTACCTACCTACCCTACCTACCTACCCTACCTACCTACCCTACCTACCTACCCTACCTATCTACCCTACCTACCTACCCTACCTACCTACCTACCTACCTACCCTACCTACCTACCCTCCCTACCTACCTACCCTACCTACCCACCCTACCTACCTACCCTACCTACCTACCCTACCTACCTACCCTACCTACCTACCCTACCTACCTACCCTACCTACCTACCCTACCTACCTACCCTACCTACCTACCCTACCTACCTACCCTACCTACCTACCCTACCTACCTACCCTACCTACCTACCCTACCTACCTACCCTACCTACCTACCCTACCTACCTACCTTCCTACCTAAAAAAAACTTCACATAAACCATGAGTTATAAAATTACAACGAAAAGTAGCATTGATTTTTATAGATATAGATATATTGTGAATATCACTATTTTTAGTGTATCTATATATATAAAAGAGAAGTCCACTCACTGACCACTCATCACGAAATCTCGGAAACCACTGGGCCGTGAGGTCTAAAATTTAGCACAAGCACTCTCTATGGGGTGCAGGCGCGCACTAAGAAAGGATTTTTATAAATTCGCACCTTAAGCGGTTGAAAAGGGGTGTCAAAGTTTGTATGAAACTCCTATGTTTTTAAAGTTAGAGACATGAATGTTGGCCTGATTGTTCCTTTCGACTTCTAGGTGCTCACTAAGAAAGGATTTTACGAAATTCGGCGCTTAAGGGTGAAAATAAGGGTTTTTAATGTTTGTATGAAAAATGTACCAAATGCAGTTAAGATCCAAATTGAAACTTACGGCAACGAGTTATTGCATACTTTACATTGAAATTAGAATTCGGAGGCCGATAAAGATCTAAATTGAATTTTACGACAACGCGTTAATGCATATTTTACATTGAAATAAGAATTTTTGGAAGTTTCTTGAGGTTTATATTGAGTTTTTTTTCTAGGTGGCCAGTATGTTTCAGTGCAGGCGTGATAACGTTCTAAAGTTTTTATGCCAGTTCTAGGTGGCCAGTATTTTTCAGTATGCAGGCATCTGCTAAAAGATAATGAAATGAGGTTCTAATTGGTATTCAGGTAATTTGAACGTTGCATTTATAGCATTATAGTCGAGAATGCCAAGGGGAAAACTTAACCTTAATCGCGGCTTGCAAGCCGATCGTATCAAAAAACGAAGTCATGTATCAATCACAGAATACAAACCTAAGCAATACACGTTCAAGCTATAGTTACCGAAATTTCTGTTCTGCGATATTTTGTTATTACTTACTACTAAAGGCTTCTACATACCGGGGCGACTTGTCGCGCGACGCGACACGACACAAAGGCACCGCTCGTCCCGCGACACGCGGGGCCTTTGTCGTGTCGCGCGACAAGTCGCGCTGGTATGTAGAAGCCTTAATTTGCTTTGAAATATTTTTCGTCGTCGTTGTTTGGTTTTCGTTTTGGTTTGTTTCGCTTCCTAATTTTAAATTGGAGGATAATAATTGTGTTTTTACCTATTGCCGGATTGGAATTTTGTTATTTCTATTTCTTTGCGAATTACTTATTGTGTAGGTATTTTACACTATGGTATAACTATAATAGTTTTTAGTATTAGTCGTTCTTACTAGAAAAAGTGTCCTTGAATACCTACGTTCGTATTTTAATTTTATTGCTTAGTATCTTTGGTTTAGGCTGGTGTTGTAAGGGTTGGAAAAAGGCGGGAGAACTTTTCCCATTTTAAATGGATGTCAGCACCAACTGCCGGGGTCCGAAAGGGCCAATGCCTGCCAGGGTTATGAGCCTGTCCGAAAGGGATATCGTGGCCCTGGCACACACAGGCATTTGAAGGAACACGGGTGGGTTTTAGTCAGTAAAAGTCTGACACGCATCAAAATGACTTTCATTGAAATTTCCTGAGAATCAGATTATTTTTACTCCCTGTTGGGCGTCCCCAAAACCAGCAATAAAAATACCATCTTGAAACACCTGGAACTCAAATGGGAATAGTTCTCCCGCTGCCATGAGTTCACAGGTGGTTCCGTAGGTGCCATTACAAGACATTTCAGCGACGTGTTCACGCATTGAACCATAAACAGCTCTTTCTGACCGATCCTGGGTGAAAACTTGGAATATTTCCCAGTTTTTAGACACGTGGCGCACAATGCTGTCTCGAATTTGAGAAGACAATGACATGGCCACGTTACTGTTCACCAAATAGGAGAGAGATGAAAATAATCATGCGCCATCGCCAGGGATATTTACTATTTGGCAAAGAATTTGCATGCCACAATTGTGGCGATAAGTCCCCTCTATGAGGAGTGGCTAGAGAGGCGCCACGGCTTCGTCACCTTCCGCCTGACGCACGTCCTCACCGGACACAGTTGTTTCGGGAGGTTCCTATTCAGAATAAAGCGGGAGGAAACGCCCGGGTGTCACCACTGTGTGGATCGCCCGGAGGACACGGTGGAGCATACGGTTGAGGTCTGCCCTGCTTGGGCGGAGCACCGCCATGTCCTCACGGAGGCGATCGGCAGCGGCGATCTCTCGCATCTGGCCCTGGTTCAGGCCATGGTTCGGAGCGAGAGTGCACGGGAGGCCGTCACCTCCTTCTGCAAAGCAGTAATGCATGCGAAGGAGGAGGCGGAACGCGTGAGGGTGAGGCAGGGTCGCGCCCTCACGCCCTTAGTCACCGCAGGAGACGCCCCGGGCGTCGGGAATCGCAGGCCGATTCCCGGCCACCGTGGGCGCGGGCTTGCGGACGGTGAGCGATGGGTAGCTCGCCGTCCGATAAGGACCAGGCCCGGGTCGATGGCGCGTTGTGTTCCACGCGCGCCTCAAAAAGATGTCAGCACCAATTGACGGGGTCCGAAAGGGCTAATGCCTGCCAGGGTCACGAGCCTGTCCGAAAGGGATATCGTGGACCTGGCACACAGGCATTTGAAGGAACACGGGTGGGTTTTAGTCAGTAACAGTCTGACACGCCCTCCCCGCTCCGGCCAGAGCAGGAGAAGATTTACCACCCAAAAAAAAAAATGGCAGCGGCAGAACTATTCTCATTTGAGTTCCAGGTGTTTCAGGAATTCAGGATGGTATTTTTATTGCTGGTTTTGGGGAAGCACGGCAGGCAGTTAAAATAATCCGATTCACAGGAAACTTTATTGAAGGTCATTTTGATGTTTTAATTCCGTTGGCTAATTTAAATAATAAAAAAACCGGCTGAATGCGAGTCGGACTCGCCCACGAAAGGTTCCGTACCATTATCTATAAAAATGGCAAAAAAATCACGTATGTTGTATGGGGGCCCCCCTTAAATATTTGGTTTATTTTAATTTAATTATTAATTTTTAAAGTGAGTGAATATATAACTTAATATTCTGTGAATATTTCAAGCGTCTACCAGTTGCCGTTATCAATATCTAGCAAAACCGAGCAAAAAAATCACGTTTGTTGTATGGGAGCCCCCTTAAATAGTTTTTTTATTCTTTTATATTAGTTGTTATACCGGCAACAGAAATACATCATCTGTGAAAATTTCAACTGTCTAACTATCACGGTTCATGAGATACAGCCTGGTGACAGACGGACAAACGGCGGAGCCTTAGTAATAGGGTTCCCGTTTTACCCTTTGGGTACGGAACTCTAAAAATATCTTTTGACCCCTCACGCCGGCAAAATTGAAGGATCACCGACCGTCACCGACTCAGCGGTAAATGTGCAGTTGAATTCACAATCCCAGTCCCAATTCACTGCTATTGATTTTGTCGAGAAGTCGCTTGCATAAAGTGAGCAAACGGAATGCGAGTCATTTTTTTTAAGGATATTGCTAAACCGTTGCTTCATCTACTTATATTAATATTTTATAGTTTGTGAGGTTGTAGGGGTAATCTCTGGATCTAATGAACCGATTTTGAAAAATCTTTTACCCATTGAAAGCCACGTTATTATTTTGTGAGTGTCATAACATAAGGCCATAATTTAATCCGAAAAATGAAAAGACGGTAAAATGTTTACCGCCCGTGAGAATATCATCATCAATATCTTTGAAAAATCTCTCAGAAAAACTCTGGCACCCAGCTGGTAAATTTTTCGAACAGCTCGTTTTTGAAGTACAAATATAATATATTTAATATAATATTTTTTTTTTAGGTAAAGCCGCTGACATTCAAAATATTATTTTGAATGTCAGCGGCTTTACCCCACAGCAGAATACAGTAGGACATAACGATATGAAAATAACTAAAATAGACTAATCGGGCTGTATCAACGTCAGTGTATTGTCTTACTTTCCTGACGGCGTATGCGGCCGAACTGAGCCTTCCCACTAGGCTTGATATATGTGGTTCCCACTGAAGTTTGGCATCTACTGTTATACCCAGAAACACTGCCGAGTCTACACTTTCAGGCACCTCTTTATCTAAGACGATGTTGGGACCTAAATTTCTAACATTCGGTAAGGCGAACTTTATACATTTCGTTTTCTTGGCATTGAGAACTAAGTTATTTGTCGTAAACCAATCCGTAACCATTGAGAGTGCAATGTTTACGTCGTCAAAATCTTGTCTATTCCTGTCTACTTTAAAAATAAGAGAGGTATCATCTGCAAACAGTACAACGTCACCGATACCCTTTATATAGAATGGTAAGTCGTTGATATCAACGACTTACCATTCTATAAACACTAAGAATAAAAATGGACCCAGTATTGACCCTTGAGGTACACCTAACTGAACTGGTAGCTCGGAAGATTTCACACCGTCAACATCTACACATTGGAACCTATTATGTAAATATGACTTTATTACTTTAAGAGCTTCGTTTTGGACGCCGTAATGACGTAGTTTACGCAAAAGCGTGTCATGGTGCACGTAATCAAAGGCTTTGGCGACCTTTTGTAAAGCCATACTGTTCATTATGAAGGAGGCTGTTTAAATTAAAATGTCTTAGTAACTCCTTGAGTATTAACTTTTCAAATATTTTGCTAAATGCAGGTAAGATAGAAATAGGCCTAAAATTGCCAACGTCATTTTTATTACCTGGTTTAAAAAAAAGGTATGAATTTACTACTCTTCATGAGGTCAGGAAAAGTTCCCAAATCAACACATTTTTAAAAGTAACAGCTAGATAGGGGGCTACGATGTCTATTATATTACTTAATAGTTTAATGGAGATACCCCAGTAATCACCAGTGTTTTTAGATTTAAGTGTGTTAAAAACATTAACTATATCATGAGGTGTTACATGTTCGAAGCTGAATAAACGACTACATTTAGGCACACTACTATGAAAAAGATTTTCAGCTTTAGACAGGGATGAATTTAAGGAGCGAAAAATAAATACTTACTCATTACAATATCTCAAAGTTACGTAGGCAAACTTTAGATTATATTATTTCCACAACCTGTTTGTATTCAATCGCAAAAAATACATGTTTTTCTTATTATCCTCGATTACATTTGCACATACATAACGTCAAAGTATATACTATAAGATAATAGTTTCACTTACCTTTTCCAAGAAGACATGATTTTATGTTACCGTAAAACATACAAACACGTAACGTAAACACGCGATGACAACAAATGTTCTGGCGCGGGTCCACGCTGGCCAGTTGGCAGGCCATCTTGAAAAAAGGCGCGAATTTGTTATAGCGCGCGACTAACTCCAACGCTGGCCAGTTAACGGGCCAAGTGTGCTCTAACGCGGGTCGTAAATGTTCATAAGGTTCAAAATAAAAATCTATGAGATATAGACCTTGAAGTGACTTTCCAGTTTACTGGCCATTTTGTATTTGCCGTCCTATAAAGGGTAAAAACGTGAACTCTTATTAGGCTCCAGTCTTCCTTCACCTTTCTCTGCATCAGCGTCGCTGGCGCCGGCGTCGTCCTTGTGGTTAGCGTCGGTCTTCTCCGAGGGCTCGCGATCCGCCTTCTCAGGCGCGTCGGCCTGCGCCCCCGACAGCTCCTCCGCCACATACGTGCCGCACACGATCTGGATCAGGCACTCCAGGAACTGGTGCTCTTCTAGCCACTGTTGAATGTATCCAAAAATAAATCCTCTCCTGCAGCAAGTTGTTATGAGTACATACCTCATGTTGAGTAGAAAGAAAGTCAAATTCAAAGACTTGAAGATATACTTTGCGTTTATTACGCGGTTTTAAGAACAGATTCAATCACAAAAGCCTAATTAGAGTACAACGCACCTTCGGATGTAATCCAATTCCTATGCACCGTATGTATGTACCTTATGTACCGGTACAGAGCCCACATGACTAACTGCCGAGTGTGACTCGCACCTGTTCGAACGCCGATGAACAAACAGTAGCTATACTGTCTTACTATCCATAAGGCCACTTTGGCAGACATTGTTCATGTTTGCAACTTTCACCCAAAAACCACAATCAACACAATGTGTGTACTTAGTACATTCCTACTGTACTTACTTATTATGTACTTAATTCGCACATGCTAAGGCTAAGGCTGACTAACTGAGCAAATATTGTCAAGTTTCGAGAAATTGAATGTGAATCATATAAAACTTTCGAGATAAAGGAGTTTATTACTCACAAAAGAATGAAAGCCAATCAATACAGTACACATTGACCCCTAGGCCTGTGGGCATTAGGCTGCATTGTCAGAACTTGAGACAGAGTATTATTATTTTATCTAGTGGTCGGTTCGATTCCTAATCAAATCCAATATTATTTTTTTTGCCAACGTGGGTAGGGGCACAATGTTATACATGTTTTGGTAATGTTCTCCATGCTCCGCCGTCACTTGGGCATGCAAAATTTACACATAAATTACAATCTACTATCAAAATATCGCATGCTGAATAACAATAAATATTACATGTCATGCTCGTGAACGGGCGCCGTCAGTTGTGACTGGTCTTCTCCTATCTGCCAGGGCTTATTTGTAATATTTTATATTGTTTTTTTAAATAATTTATATTTTTACATTGTTCTCACATATAGAAGCGACAAGAATAATGTACCCAGGATTTTGCAATATCTTGATTTAAAAGAGTGTCCTTGGAGTTTCTTGCCTATTCTTCTCCATAGAGATCTACGTTTTGGAATGGGCATATATCTTCAACTTTCTGACTAACTGACTGACTCTTTGACAATTCAAAAGTGCCTGTAATTGGTTTAATTGAAATAAATGCTTTGAGTTTGAGTTTGAGTTTTACAAAATTATTACATTGGAAAATCATTTTATCATGGTCCTCACATGATCTGACCAAGATTATGTCTGGACTTTAAAAGAGACTTTGACCCCTCAGTTTGTTTCGCCATTTCTTCTCAGGGGTAGTCAGATAGGAAATGTCGGCTACATCTATATTTTTTTTTTTTTAAATATGACGTGTAAAAGTGATTTTAATATCCTATTTACAGAATAAACGATTTCATTTCATTTCATTTCATATCTTTTAAGGTCAAAAAGTATCTAGTACCTAGGTCGGGCAAAGTGTTATCGGTTTTTCCACTAGGAATTACTGAGCAGCCCAGAGCCTGGATTTGTGTCAGGTTTCTGGCAAAAGCCAAACCTCCTACTACTTGAGACAACATAACTGACGAAAGGGTGTACTACAATTTCCTGCCTATCCCTTCAGCGAATACAGGTGTGGTGTTGACAACGTGACACACGGCTGTAGTTCGCACGTCATGCTACACGTGAGGCCTCCGCGTACTCATGCCTATCACAATGATCTCTGCTCATCCTCACAAAGAGAAGGTGCCGTGTTGTGTCGCGCCGTGTTTTGGCCATCAGTCACAAAGCAACACAACGCAAGCATCATGCGACCAGATTATGTTTCTTAGAAAAGCAGCCATTGAAACCACCACAATATGGTTCACGATTCCTCCGGTATTGTTTCTGATAGCCTTTATGCAATTATAGGCTTGATGCATGACTTATTTCATGACCATTTAATGTTGAAACAATCAACTGATTTGTAAGGCGTCCTAAATATGCAAGTAAAGGCGTCTACCATGACGCAACTAAACATACGGCTTACAAACAGGCGAAACCAGAAAGATATGACAACTAGACTAGTTTGCATACTGACAACCTTCAGTCTATTTACATACACGACAAAATAATATTGGAATTAATCTATCCATCAGATAGTCAACAGATTTCCTCGCTGATTGAACTGCAATAAAATATACTCAAACTACAAAATAACTATTTTGTAATATTGCTTTCTATAATTGCAGATGCATGTAAGAGGTACATGCATCTGCAATTTGAAAATCCCATCTTTATAAATCTCATGTCAACATTTTTGTATGATTGGTTATTGATAATGTGTTGTATTCAAACAATCACAACAACTAGTGAGATCGACAGCCCGATGAGCAGTGTGAATGTGACTAAGTACCTAAATAAATAAATATAAAATAGAATCACCTGACCTACCTCCATGACAGTCTTCTTGAACAGGTCGTCGAGCCGGATGAAGTACTTGAAGGTGTCTGCGATGGCGGACGTGGACATGTGGCGCAGCAGGTTGGGCAGGAAATCACGGCGCGACTTGAAGAAGTCCAGCACGCGTAGACACACTATGTGGTACAGGTAGCAGTCCTGGGGAAGATGGACCGGTTGGCAGTACGTGAACATTAAGAACAGCTGCATGCTGCCTGTATAGTTTCATTAAGAAACTTGGGGAAACTTTTCATATTTTTTCCCCCTAATAACCTTATTCGGACTATTACGAACATTTTAAAACTAAAGTCAGCCAAATAGGTCCAGCCGTTTTCAAGTGATGAGCTTACCAACGAACAGCATTTCATTTTTACCCGACTGCCTCTGAAGGAGGGTTATGTTTTTCGAGTGTATGTATGTCTATTTCTTTGGCACGCTCTGTAGCCTAAACGGCTTGATGGATTTAACATAAGAGGTATCGTTAGATTCGTTTAAATTGCGGGAGTGATATAGGGTATACAATTTTAATATGGCATCTGCGCATCAAAACAGAAGGGGAATAATTTTGTGATTATAATAATATGGGTATCAAACAAAAGCTAGTAAATAACCAATTCCAAATATTTTGACACAAACAACAAAAATTACCTACATTTTCTATACATTATAATAAAATCGTAGCGAAGTCAAAATTGTACATCGAATATTTTTGAAAAAAAATAATTGCTATGAGGTCTGGGATCGATTCTAATGCCGAAAATAGTTTTTAGATTTTTTGTCTGTTTGTCTGTTCCAGCATCACGCAAATTCTACCCGTATAGATTCTGTTCAAACTTTGCATATAAATTCCCTATAAGACTGGTGACCCGGTAGGCTATATTATCACGCTACTTACTATGAGGGATGAGCAATATTGCATTATTTTTGTATTCCTCTATGGTTTATAGCAAATTGTATAAAGACGAGCCAAACGGTTAGAACATTGCAGATAGTTACAGGTTTAACAGATTTATGGTGCTAAGAAGTCAATCATCATACCATATACCTAAAACTAAACACTAGCTCTGGCTTAGATGGTATAAACACAAAATCAATCAAATGCGTAAAAGACATAATAATAAGTGAACTAACAAATTGTGTAAATAAAAATTTAGAACTTGGAACTTTTCCCGACAGCCTCAAAATTGCCAAAGTCAGCCCCATCTACAAAAATGGAAGCAAATCGGATCCAGGAAATTATCGTCCCATTTCAGTTTTGCCGGTTGTATCAAAAATTTTTGAACGTATTTTATACAACCGCCTCGATGAACATCTAAGAGCGCAAAACTTTCTTTATAAAAAACAATACGGTTTTAGGCCAAAATCCAATACACTTTCTGCAACAGTAGATCTAATAACAAAAATTAAACTAAGTATCGACAAAAAGCAAATAGCACTAGGTATTTTCATAGACTTAAAAAAAGCCTTTGACACAATAAGTCACAAACTGTTATTAAAGAAACTAAACGATATTGGTGTCACTGGTAGTGCCCTTGATATCTTTAAATCATACCTGGCAAATCGTTCCCAAGTGGTTAAGATTAACGATAGTCAAAGTAGTCCTAAAATCGTAAGTTTTGGCATTCCGCAGGGATCAATTTTGGGACCCTTATTATTCCTGATATATATCAATAATATTCATGAAGTTGGACTAAAAGGCGATGTATCGTTGTACGCCGACGATACGGCTTTATTTTATTTTGGACACTCTGTAGACGCTGTTATGTGTGACGCCCAGGATGATCTACGTCTTTTAAATATGTGGTTTCAGTGCAATCTACTCACAATAAATATAGCCAAAACCAACTACATCATATTCTCAGCAAAAAACAAAAAAATATCCCACCATTCACAATTAACGATAAATAACCAACCTATCAAAAAAGTTGATCACGAAAAGTACCTTGGACTAATTTTAGATAACCACCTGAACTGGAAACCACATATGGAGAAGGTTAGATCGAAACTGACTTCGCTCTCGGGAGCCTTACGGAGTGTTGTCAAATGTCTGCCACGCCAAGTACGCTACAATATATATAACACTCTTATAAAACCTCACCTCATACCACACCACCAGTCATCTCATAGAAGTATGGGGCACAACGGCCAAAACCAATACAGAAACGCTACAAATAGCACAAAATAAGTTAATAAAGACACTTTTCCATTATGATTACAGTACATCAACACAAAAAATATACAATGAAACTAAGCTAATGAACATATCACAAACATACATATATAATACTTGCATCTTAATAAGAAAAATATTTAATAAAAATATTCACACACAAATACATTTTACAAAGAAACATCAAATACACAAAATTAGGCTCAGAAATGCAAATGACTTACAATTATACTCACCACGCACCAACTATGGCAAAAAAAATGTGATGTACGAGGGTGCTGCCTTGTATAATAAACTACCAAATAACATCAAAAATGCAAAATCCATGTCAATATTTAAGAAAGAATTAAAATTACATATGTTTAATAAAATGAGCGCACCTTAGTACATTTCATGCCACATCTATGTAGTTGCGCGCGTTCCGTGTATGCTTACATTTTAGCGGTGTTAAATTATTAGCGATTACCCTGCACTTTTATAATATTTTTGTATGTTATAATTTCTTGCAAACACTGTACGTTTGAATCAATAATGTTTTTTTTTTTTTAAGTTAGATTATAAATATTTCTCATGTAAGTGAAATTTCTTATGGGAAATAAAGACATCTCAAACCCGATATACAGGATGGATTTTTTTAAGATGGGGAAGTAAGGATGTTTTAACCGTTCGCGTTGTAGCGGTCTTAGGAGACTATCCTTAACTTTTTGAGACATTATGATCTGCATGCGCAAATTTTGAAAAAAAATGATGTACTGTCAGCAAGAAAATGGGCAATTTTCACAAAAATAATTGGTGCCAATAATTCCTGTTTCATATGAGAGAGTTAGACCAACTGATGGTTTGATGCACCGGATCTGGTACACTTGCGCGAATGACATTTCTACTAAAGACTGGGTATCGTTTTCATGGTTTTCGAGGTATTTGATAACAAAACTGGGGTCAAAACAAAATTCAGGATGGCGCCATAGAAAATTTGCAAATTTTTCGTCATGGGTGTCGTTTCCATGGTTTCCGAGGGCGGTGACGACGATAATGAGGTCAACATCAAAACGCAAGTTGGCGCCCACGAAAAAAACGGAACCCTGATATGATCAGTTCGTTGTCTGCCCGTCCGTCTGTCTGTCTGTCTGTCAAGACCCTTTTCCTCGGGAACTCGTGGAGGTATCAAGTTGAAATTAATATGAAATACGAAGGTCTACGGTCCCTTAGAGCTTTAAAAACATCAAGCTTCAAGTCAAAGCAATAACAAAATACGGCCATTCATGCGACATAATAGGATAAATTGGATGCAAATATTTAATTGACGTTAGCCTGAACAAACAGAACAGCAGAAACAACAGGAAAGATCTGTAAGAATGCATCAATCAATGTATCAGTGTTGTGACATTAAGTAGTATATGCAGGAACGCAGGCGTTCATTAATTCACTAAAAACGAAAAATTTCGCAAGCAATGGGGAATTGCTACTGCGGAGTCGACCTGAAGACTAAAACTGGTTCTCACACTGACAACTGTACGTTACTTGCTCCCGCGTCACCAGTCTTGAGTCTCCGTATATTTTGGCTGCTGAGATCAAAACTACAAACGTAGTACATACACAGGGAAATTTATTAAAATTACATAACATCACGCCTGTATTCCCCGAAGGGTTAGGCAGAGGTGTACCTTATAGTACATCAACATTTCGCCAACTATGTTTAGGTCCCATGTAATAGGGGGCGAGCCTATTGCCACTAACCGGGCACAAACCCAGACTTCGGACTGTTACTGAGAAATTTGAGATGGAAAACCCAATAACACTGCTCAACCCAGGAATCGAACCCAGGACCTCATGCTCAACAGTAGCGCTTGCGACCACTAGACCAACGAAGCCGTTTTCTATAAAAATGTGGCTGTTACTTTAGTATATCTTGCGAGTTCCACGCGAACGAAGTCGCGGGCAGAAGCTAGTCTTTTCTAAAACCTATCCTATCCTATCTTGATAACCTTACTTTATCGTATAGCTTATTAACTTACCAATACTTAACTGAACAATTTATTCATTAATAATACTAAAAAGCTTAAAATAAAACAAAATATTACCAGAAACAAAAAACCCGACTGCATAGACATGAACTGCAAATATGGAAACAAGATGAAAAGAAAACGAGTATCTTTTAAGTACCAAAAATAAATAAATGCAGACGGAGGCATCTAGGATGTTGCGAACGCTTTGAAATTTGCCGCCGCGGCGCGCCTACAGACAACAAACAGCAATCACTCACATGCGACATAAACATTAATGCGCTCAACATGCTATATCCGACATAGACGCATGCACATCTCAATAGGTGGGCTTCGACTGTTAAATACTAAAACCCAACTACGACAAAAATAACAATTAAAAAAAACAACCAACTTCCTGAGGTTGTTTTTTTTTATATATTTTTTTTTTCACTTTTTGGTTGTGGTACAGACGCCAGCAGGTCAAGCTACCCGAAACTGTCAAATTTCCTCAATCAACCTTGAACCTTATGCTGTAGGGATAAAGTTGAAAATCTATTAAAGAAATTTGACAGATTGTAGTAGCTTGATGTGCTGGCGTCTGTACCTAACCCACTGAAATTCGAATACCACTACAGTAGTACCCAATTGATATGGCTTACCGATGTACCTGCGCAGAAGGTGAATTTTAAAAGTGCGGGAAATGCTATTGACCAATCGGCACGCTCCACGCACCGCGGTTCTTTTTCCTGTACCGCTATTGGTCGGCAGCTGCCGCCATGTTAGCGCGCGCCGCGTGGCATGTTTGTCAGCCGCCATACTTCTGATCGAGTGCACGCTAGCAGCTCCAGTGTATTATGAACCTTATAATAGTGACCTAAGGTTGATTGTAAGTTTTAAGCATTCTTTCGTTAATCTTCGGGGCCATACTTTCTTTTCTGTGCGAACGAAGATTCACGACGCGCCTTATCAATTGGGTACCACTGTACCACTAGTTTATATCATCCACATAGACAAGTGGAAACATATGTAATATTGAAGCTAACTCGAAACTACAGAAGCAATGTTAATAACTTAATACATCACGTCGATGTTAATACATCACGATTTTATACAATTTTTTTTTTATAACATTTTTTTTTTCTTTTTCTTTTTTCGTATTTGTAACCAATTACAGTATTAAATTAATTAGTATTATTCTAGTTAACAAGATTGATAATAATGTATGTAATGTAACTAATGACTTGATTTAGGAGTCAACACGTAGCATTCTTTTTAGGATTTTTATCGAGGGAGGCAAATTGTCTCTCCTTAACACAGGTTGCTTTGCTACCTAGCTAGGAGAACAGTAGTTCACCCCTACAGATATTTGTTAGTTTTACTACTACGCTTACTTAATTATTAAGCTCTATTATGTACGTATTACAAATACCTTTTATTCAATAAATAAATATTTGATTTGATTTTTTGAATGTTAAATAAAATGTATATGGGGCCACCACCGCGCAAGCTTCCTCTACCAAATGAAAAAAGGAATTTCAAAAATCGGTCCACAATTGACGAAAATATCGAAGACGTTAGATGACGAACATCCTCCCTTTTTGTAATCGGTTAAAAAGGTATAAAGAAGACATCACAGACAGGCAAATAAAAAATTCGCAGTCACACGTACATAATCTGTTCGATTTATTATTATTATTTATTAAATTACTATGATTATTATTAATATTTAAGCTTAATTTAGCGTAAATACTTATTTATAAATGATGATTAAGATGCAAGTCGTGATTTGCAGTATAATGTCACGTATGAATTATTTTTTACCAAAGATTAAATTACATAAATATAATTTACTAACTTTACATAAATAAAAACGTCGAAATTAAAGGCGGAATAAAACATCTATGTAATTAATTAATTAATTATAATCTTTCGGTACCTAATTTACGGAAATAAATGATTTTGATGTGACAAAATAAGGGGGCGTGTAAACGAGCCGTACGCGCCATGTTTGCAAGTGCAACAATGTACCTTGAATGTATGCAGATGACGTCTGTGGAGTTTCATCAAACGAGCCGTACGCGCCATGTTTGCAAGTGCAACAATGTACCTTGAATGTATGCAGATGACGTCTGTGGAGTTTCATCAAACGAGCCGTACGCGCCATGTTTGCAAGTGCAACAATGTACCTTGAATGTATGCAGATGACGTCTGTGGAGTTTCATCAAACGAGCCGTACGCGCCATGTTTGCAAGTGCAACAATGTACCTTGAATGTATGCAGATGACGTCTGTGGAGTTTCATCAAACGAGCCGTACGCGCCATGTTTGCAAGTGCAACAATGTACCTTGAATGTATGCAGATGACGTCTGTGGAGTTTCATCAAACGAGCCGTACGCGCCATGTTTGCAAGTGCAACAATGTACCTTGAATGTATGCAGATGACGTCTGTGGAGTTTCATCAAACGAGCCGTACGCGCCATGTTTGCAAGTGCAACAATGTACCTTGAATGTATGCAGATGACGTCTGTGGAGTTTCATCAAACGAGCCGTACGCGCCATGTTTGCAAGTGCAACAATGTACCTTGAATGTATGCAGATGACGTCTGTGGAGTTTCATCAAACGAGCCGTACGCGCCATGTTTGCAAGTGCAACAATGTACCTTGAATGTATGCAGATGACGTCTGTGGAGTTTCATCAAACGAGCCGTACAGTCTGTCAAAAATGAGTTGAAATGTATTCAAAGGAAACTACAATTTCTGCTTGCCTGGCAACACTGATTAAAAAGTATATACGCTGTCAAAGTAGTCAAAACAAGTTGGTGATTTATTTAGTTTCTTTAGAAAACTTGCGATAATGTGACTTAAATCGAAAAGAAAAGGGTAGGACATATAAAAGTGGTACAAGGGAAGTGGTTTTTAAAGTTTTTCTCCGTTGTTTAGCAGAATATAATGCCGGAAAATATCTCTCTAAATTAGATGATATTTACGGCCGAACAGCTGAAATGACTGGTATGTACATCCTAACCGTGTGCTTATTTACTTAATGTGAATGTGTTTTGATGACTTATCACGAAATTACTGTAAATCTGGGCTATATTTTGTTGAAATGTTTACGTGTTGTATAGGTTATAAAATAAACGATGTCTTGTATGTCAACCAAAAAATTTGATACTTACGAAACACTATGCCATTTTATTTACACAAAAAAATTATTTTATAGTTTTCCATTAACCTATATTTACAATTTCAGGAATATCAGAAAGTACGGTTCGCCGTATTGTTGATCAAGGGATGTCAAACGACGGTAAATTCGAAACGCCTGGGAAACATAGAGCTGGTCGACCAAGAAAGGAATTGGATGATTTTGACCTGTGTGCGATCCGGCAAAAAATGCAGTTTTTTTATACTGTTCAAAAAGAAGTTCCAAGTCTAAGAAAATTGCTAAGGGTTGTAAAAGCTGATTTAAACTATGATGGAAGTCATGAGCATCTAAGGAAGATATTATTTGCTATTGGTTTTAAATATAAGAAATGTCAATCCAACAGAATGGCTTTAATTGAAAAACCTGTGATAGCTGCTAAAAGAGAATACTACCTCAAGTGTATTTTGGAAAACCGAAATTTACCTGAAGAACTTCAAAAAAACATCATATATTTAGATGAAAGTTACGTGCATTCTTCATATAAAGTAAAAAAATGTTGGCAATCAATTAACATAAAAGGAATAAAGCAGGATGTATCTAAGGGAAAACGGTGGATAATTGTTCATGCAGGAAGTGCAAAGGGGTTTGTACCTAATGCACTATTAATATTCTCCGGTAAGAATAAAAATGAAGACTATCATTCAGAAATGAATGCACACAATTTCAGTAAATGGGTTACTGAAAAATTAATACCCAACTTAACAGAACCATCCATTATTGTTATGGATAATGCACCCTATCACTCAATTGTCACAAACAAGGTATGTTGTTTTATTGAAGAAAAAAATCTACTTGTAGAGAATAATGCAGTAAACATCACAGAAAAGTAAATTTTGTTTTATTTCAGGCTCCAACGTCTGCTACGAAAATAGATGACATCAAGCTGTGGTTACTGGAAAATAACATTTCATTTGATGCCACATTACGGAAGCCTTCACTGCTTATGTTGGTGAAGCGACATAAACCAGAGCCTGTGTACTATATTGATGAACTGTTAGGAGAGCATGGGCACACAGTGGTAAGACTTCCACCTTACCACTGTGACCTGAACCCAATCGAACTCATATGGGCGATAGTAAAAAGAAGAATTGCTGAACACAATGTTATGGGACAAAATGTGGAAGAGCTTGCCAAAATTGCATTCCGTACAATCACTCCTGAAGAATGGAAAAATTGTTGCGATCATGTAATCAAAGTAGAAAAAGAATATTATGACCGTGGAACTTCCTTATACCAGGACATAGGCTCGTAATACGTGTCGGAGATGATGACAGCAGCAGTGAAGAGTCTGAACAGGAGGACATCGCTGTGGAGGATGATGAAGGGGATATATCTGGGGTGGAATATTTACAGTCAGATTTTTCATTTTCAGAGTAGTTTTTTTTTTTAAGTATTATATATTTTGTTTATAAAGCCAAATATTCAAATGTACATTATTTACTAACTAGCTCACTACTTCCATTTCGATAACTACAGAAAAATGACAATTTCACTAAATAGTAGACTCATTTATTAAAACAGTAAACTCTTTCCATAAAATAAAAGTATCAAACATATTTTTGTGAACTATTCAGGGATGTATCTATATATATCCCTGTAAGCAATAGTAGCGCCCTCATTAATTTTCATAGTTTGTTTTGACAGACTGTACGCGCCATGTTTGCAAGTGCAACAATGTACCTTGAATGTATGCAGATGACGTCTGTGGAGTTTCATCAAACGAGCCGTACGCGCCATGTTTGCAAGTGCAACAATGTACCTTGAATGTATGCAGATGACGTCTGTGGAGTTTCATCAAACGAGCCGTACGCGCCATGTTTGCAAGTGCAACAATGTACCTTGAATGTATGCAGATGACGTCTGTGGAGTTTCATCAAACGAGCCGTACGCGCCATGTTTGCAAGTGCAACAATGTACCTTGAATGTATGCAGATGACGTCTGTGGAGTTTCATCAAACGAGCCGTACGCGCCATGTTTGCAAGTGCAACAATGTACCTTGAATGTATGCAGATGACGTCTGTGGAGTTTCATCAAACGAGCCGTACGCGCCATGTTTGCAAGTGCAATAATGTACCTTGAATGTATGCAGATGACGTCTGTGGAGTTTCATCAAACGAGCCGTACGCGCCATGTTTGCAAGTGCAACAATGTACCTTGAATGTATGCAGATGACGTCTGTGGAGTTTCATCAAACGAGCCGTACGCGCCATGTTTGCAAGTGCAACAATGTACCTTGAATGTATGCAGATGACGTCTGTGGAGTTTCATCAAACGAGCCGTACGCGCCATGTTTGCAAGTGCAACAATGTACCTTGAATGTATGCAGATGACGTCTGTGGAGTTTCATCAAACGAGCCGTACGCGCCATGTTTGCAAGTGCAACAATGTACCTTGAATGTATGCAGATGACGTCTGTGGAGTTTCATCAAACGAGCCGTACGCGCCATGTTTGCAAGTGCAACAATGTACCTTGAATGTATGCAGATGACGTCTGTGGAGTTTCATCATACGATTGACGTATTTTCTACCTCTATGACAATGACAAAGGCGATATCTTTTAATAGTCGCTTCTTACGCAATGATAAATAAAGGGTGGCTGAATAAATATTACAAATCACGAATTACCTGTTTGGGACTTCTCTCCAGAAGCATTTCCACAGTTTTACTAAAGTACGAGGCCAGCAGCGGGTTGAGCGGCGGGTCCTTGTTGATGAAGTCGCAGAGACGGTTCATCTGCGTGGCGTCTAGCGAGAGGCGATCGCTCAGCTTGGACAGGTGGCTGGTCAGCACCTCGCACGCGATGTTGGCGTGCCGGTATTGCGACGCCAACTCCAGGTTCTTAGGAGGCTCCTCCGTTATCAATGTTATCAGCTCCGCCAGAACCTCTGGCTTTGTAAGGCTGGAATTGGACACAAAGTTTTATAAGGTGGTGTGGAACTGTGGAATATTAGACAATTTCTCCATAAATCTGGCGAGTACGTGACTCCGGTGATTCCGACGTCCAACTCCAATTGCCCCACTCGCAGCTCATCATCGTTTCGTTTGCCCAGTTTCGCGTTGAAATCCCCCATGACAACGGTGAAGTGAGTTTTAGAGTCATGCATGGCTCTGGGAATATCCTCATACATGGTCTCCACCTCATCGTTGGAGTGTGACGAGGTCGGGGCGTAAACCTGTACGACCTTCAGCAAATATCTTGCGGATATTCTGTATAGGGTACGCTACCCAGCAGGCTTAGCATGGCGTTTTCTATCTCTACCAGTGGCGAAAGCACCATACAACACGATTTCTACCGGCTTCCCTTCGGAAGTTCGCATCAGCAACTCTGTTATTGAAAAATGGCACATCCAATCTACTATAACCATTAGGACTAAAACCAAAAAATATAGTTTCACTAACGCGTCTTTGACTTAAAACACAACAAACAAAAACATGTTTTAAAATAACCCCTTGTCATAACGTTATAATTGGGAACAAAAAATTCATACAATAGCGATCCCTTCATGACGTCACTTTAGATTACGTGGCTTGATATGGACTAGAGCAAGCCGCTTTACAACGGGTTACGATAGGGAACGGGGAACGGGTTTCATTGTAACGTGCGTTTTGTTTGTGCAGAATAAACGTTTTTTCTTTCTTTCTTTTCTTTCTTTAGACAGATATAGAAAAAATTCCTCAGCGAGAACGAGATAGAGGAATATTGCACATTTTATTTAGTTTTCACCTGTTCAACTGATATATCCCTATAATAATTTTAGAATGATAGTAGGTAAGTACCTAATAGTTGAGTTTATGTTTATTTTTAAGTTAATAAATTAATTTTTACTTTATTGATATGTAAGTGATTTCAAATTGGCTTCACTTCGGCTTCTCTCTTACAAAAATTGACACCTCGCCGCTGGTCTCTACTCTACGGTAGAATATAAATCGCTTGTCTACACTTCTCGAAATCTCTTCTTCCCGAGCACTGTTTCTTCGTAGACAGTGGCTTGTCCATAGCAACGGGGTTTTCGCTACTGGTGTGTACCCAATTTTACCGTATTTTTGATGTCCGTGACTACCGCAGGACCACAACGCCAATCGCTTCCATATTTGGTAAATAATTAGTGCTCAATTGGTGCTAATTAGTGCTCGAACAACAGAATTGGTGCCTTAGTAGTTTTCGAGATAATCGACTTTGAAGGTGGTCCTGCGGTAGTCACGCTCCCTTCAGCAGGACCACCATGAGCGCAGAAAAAGGGGGCATGCTACAGCTATTCTAAGTATACAAATAATTAGTGCTCTTAAATTTGATTCATTTCGTAACAAAAAAAGAACTGAAACATTTGTATTTGCCGAGAAATCAACGATGATAACTTTCGCGCGCTCGTTCAGCAGGACCCCGATTTTGAATGTTGATTCCAAGTTTCAGGAGCTAGTCGCTTTCCTCAAACCTACATAGAAAATTAGTGCTCGGCGAGATAAAATTGATACCCAAAATTCAAAATTACTACTCCAGTAGTTTACGAGATATACCATACCATTGGTGGGGTGGCGGTAGTCACGGTGTTAAATTTTCATTTGATGATTTCCCTATTAAAACCTCTGTGATTTCTTCCCAAATTTATACAAAAATTAGTGCTCCTAAAGAAGTTATAGTGACCAAAAATTCACATTCCCAAGTGTTGTATTTTAAGAGAAATTAGCTTTCATTACTTTTCCATACTAAATGTCCACATATAACCCGACTAAATTAAGTTGTCAATGGTATTGAGCTGTTTATGAGATGTACACTCGTGCACATAAATTGATGGATGTCGGAAAAGTAATAACAACAGTTCAATATCTTTAATTTGTTTGTTTCAGTCCAGTACTAACCCCACAAGATCTACATTAAGTTCAACAGTTGTATCAAAGATTTTTTTTTTTTTTTTACTACAACAATGCACACTTGCTTTTCCAATTCACTTTAAACATTGGCAGAATAGTCGACATCGGCTTTGCTTGCCATATTCAAAAATAGAATAGAATAGAATATCTATAATTTTTATACAAACTGTGAACTTGGGTACATATTTATAAAAAAAAAATAACCTATCGTTACCCATGGCCTTTTTTTTTGGGTGGGAAATTATCAAATAACTTCTCCCGCTCTGGGTGTCAGACTTTTACTGACTAAAACCCACCCGCAGGCATTGGCCCTAACGGACCCCGTCAGTTGCTGCTGACAACTCTTTAAGGCGCGCGTGGAATACAACGCGCCGTCGATCCGGGCCTGGTCCTTATCGGACGGTGAGCTACCCATCGCTCACCATCCGCAAGCCCGCGCCTACGGTGGCCGAAAATCGGCTTGCGACTCCCGACGCCCGAGGCGTCTCCTGCGGCGACTAAGGGCGCGAGGGCGCGAACCTTGCCTCTCCCTCACGCGTTCCGCCTCCTCCTTCGCAAGCATTACTGCTTCGCAGAAGGAAGTGACGGCCTCCCATGCACTCTCGCTCCGAACCACGTTACCCATGGCCTGAGATACCTTTGTTAATGACATGGGTAGGTAGGTACTCGAATAATTATTTTTCTGTATTGTAAGTACCTACCTTTTGTGTTGTTATATGGATATAAGAGCGATAGGTATTTCTTATTTATTTCTTTCCTACTAATTTAACGTTGCTGCAAGCAGTAGGTACCTAAGTATTAAAAACCTAATTTATTGCATTAATAATATGTTGCCAATAACGTTAGTATAAAAGTATTGCATAAGTAATAGTTATGTATTTTGACCTTGGGTGTATTTTTAGTTACCATTTCAATACCTACTTTATTATTTATTAAAGCTAGGTTAAGATTTATAAATTAGTAGGTGTATTTTTAACGGAAAATACATTTATAAATCGAATAAGTTTCATTGATTATAGATCACAGTTTGTAAAATCAGTAGAATTTTAAGTAGGTACTTAAAAATCAACAATATAAAATGTGCACTTAAATTTATTAACACAAATCAATCAACTCGATTAGACTATTAAGATAGGCCGACTAGTAGGTAACTAGGTAGAACCATAAACAAAAGTAGAAATATGTTATATATCTAACAAAAAGGTTCGATAGAACAGAATAGAAAAAGCTTGGATATTCATGCATAGTTACAACAATTATGTATAGAATGAAAATTAGTTTTAAGAATAAGAATAACTTTATTTTCGCAAATATGGGTAGATGATACATCAATAGGTGTTAGTACTGTACAAAGATCAGCCATATTTTGCCATTCGGCATGCAAATATTTAGAATGAAAGAAAAATAATTTTATTTGTCACAGAAACACGTGCATACGAAAACATAAACTCGAGTAAGTAAACATTACACAAAACACATCTACAAAAAACAAACAAACATCATTTCATTTAAATCAAATTATTATCTATTGGTAGTAAGTTATTTATTATTAAATTATATACCATTAAATTAATCATTATTAAATTATATACTATTAAATTAATCATTATTAAATGATATACCATTAAATTAATCATTCTTAAAACTACTTCAAAATTACAGATTTTTTTAATGCAATATATTTGGTTTTTAATACTTAGGTACTGCTTGCAGCAACGGTAAATTAGTAGGAAAGAGATAAATAAGAAATACCTGTCGCTGTTGCTGACAAAAGGTAGGTACTTACAATACAGAAAAATCATTATTGGAGTACGTACCTACCCACGTCATTAACAAACGTATCACATTACACGTTATTTGTTTTCTTAATATGTACTTACCTTACTCCATTTGATATAAGATTAGAAATTTAAATAAACTTTTTTACAGTCCGTTCAACCAATTTTGACTTCTATTCCGTAGGCATAAGGATGGCATTAAAAGCAAAAACGTGGTTACAATACCAACTGTTTATTACAGCTGCCAGTTGTCATGCCACCAAAGCAATAGAAGTCAACATCGGCTGAACGGACTGTAAAAAATGTTTATTTAAATGTCTAATCTTATTTCAATTTGAGTAATAAAGGTACACAGTTTGTATAAAAATTATAGATATTGAACTGTTGTTATTACTATTCCGACATCCATCAATTTATGTGCACGAGTGTACATCTCATAAACAGCTCAATACCATTGACAACTTAATTTGGTCGGGTTTTATGCGGACATTTAGTATGGAAAAGTAATGAAAGCTAATTTCTCGTAAAATACAACACTTGGGAATCTGAATTTTTGGTCACTATAACTTCTTTAGGAGCACTAATTTTTGTATAAATTTGGGAAGAAATCACAGAGGTTTTAATAGAGAAATCTTCAAATGAAAATTTAACACCGTGACTACCGCCACACCACCAATGGTATGGTATATCTCGTAAACTACTGGAGTAGTAATTTTGAATTTTGGGTATCAATTTTATCTCGCCGAGCACTAATTTTCTATGTAGGTTTGAGGAAAGCGACTAGCTCCTGAAACTTGGAATCAACACTCAAAGTCGTGGTCCTGCTGAACGAGCGCGCGAAAGTTATCATCGTTGATTTCTCGGCAAATACAAATGTTTCAGTTCTTTTTTTGTTACGAAATGAATCACATTTAAGAGCACTAATTATTTGTATACTTAGAATAGCTGTAGCATGCCCCCGTTTTCTGCGCTCATGGTGGTCCTGCTGAAGGGAGCGTGACTACCGCAGGACCACCTTCAAAGTCGATTATCTCGAAAACTACTAAGGCACCAATTCTGTTGTTCGAGCACTAATTAGCACCAATAGTGCACTAATTAGCACCAATTGAGCACTAATTATTTGCCAAATATGGAAGCGATTGGCGTTGGTGGGGCGGCGGTAGTCACGGACATGTATTTTTGCGTTTCGTTCTCAAACAAATATAATATAATGAAGAAAAGTGTTTTTAACGAATCTTTCTTCTATAACAAAACGCTAATGTAGGTCTATTTGACGTTATATATTGATTTATGTCTGTGACGCATACTAACAAGTTGAAGCCACCAAATAAGTTTCAAAACACATTTGTGTGTATTGCGTATAATTTACAGCTATTATTTAAATAGAGTGCCTTATTTATACTATTTTGATGGCGTCACGCAAGAAGTCTGCGGTAGCCTTAAAGGATACTTGTCCTTTAAGGCTACCCTTAAAGGATACTTATCCTTTAAGGGTACCGCAGCCTGGCGGGTCGCGCCGTCACGTCGCACCTGTATGCGGGAGCCTTTGGTTTTATTGTTTTTTGCGATTACAAAAGTATATTTGCAGTTGGAGAATTGACTGTGACGTATATCGATGTATGGGAGAACATGTTTTAACATGTCAACTACAATGTTAAGTTTGTTTTTTGGATAAATGTATCCTAACTACGGAACCCTTCATTGTGCGTGGTCCGACACGCACTTCGCCGGTTCTTTTATTAGATGCTCCATTTAAAACTGAGTGTGTGAGATGTAGTCAGTGTTCACTGAGAAGATTTTGGCTCTTAAGGGGACGATAACCGACTTTTAATGATTTTATACTGAAGATCACGTCTAAACGAGTAGTGTTAATGATTTGAAAAAAATATATGTTAAATTATAGCATTTTCTCAATAACTTAATATGTGAATATTTTAGATTTTGTTTATTTTACATAATGAAATTAATTTGTAAAGTTATGTCTAACGCGGATAAAAAAACTTAGAATGGCGCTGAATTATATTTTTCTGAAACCTTTACCAATTTAAAGATAATTTAATTATTGATCTTTTTTTATTAAAATACCTTTTGTTTTGTGTGTAATAAATTAATAATGCATCAAATTGGGGACAGCGCTCTTTGATGGGCGAGTCCTATTTCAGATGTTGATTTTTATTTTCAGTTGTAAATGGCTGAACGTACGACGCGTTGCGTGAGCTCAGTACAGAACACGCAAGCTAACCACTGAAGGTCACTGGCATATATCTGCGTCTTTATTTATTTATTTTTATTTATGTTAATAGTACCAAAAATCTATTATTTACAGAATTTTTGGGCGACAGGTTCTGGCCGAGTTCCTCGCATAAACATTGCACCATCTCCTAGCTTATTTTATAATTTATAATTCTACAGGAACTCATTTCCCGGGAGATCAAAGGCTCCCAAACAAGGAAAGCAAGCTCTTTAATAGTATTTCTTTCCCATCTTCGCTGAAGTTTTGCTTTATAAAAACTTATATAAAAAACGCGATTTGAACCCAACATGTTAATTTCAGCCTATTATAATGATAAAAGTAAAAAAGCACCGCCTAAAAAGACTCGCCTTAAAGAAAAAACAACTAACAAATCTTTGTCTAATAAAGGACATTCTTTATGTAGACTATTTCGGAAGAAAGGTTTCTATCCCAAACTGTCAAAATCGGAGAAAAATTTAACATCGTGCCCGACGTTGTAGACAGTTGTCTAGGGTAGAGAAGACAGGTCTCTTCACATTTGATTTTGTAATCGCCGTGCTAAAGACAGTAGAAAAGTTTTTGAAACATAATTTTTGTCTATTCTTGCGTCGACAAAATGCTTCTTTATGGTCCTCGCGCTAAGTCTCCTGGTCTGTTTAGAATGTCTGTGAAGGATCTGGGTGACGCCTGTGCACAATGTGTGACTCAAAGAGGACATGCGCAACGGTTTCCTCCGACTCCATGCAAGCCCGGTAGAGAGCTGTCCATTATGCCTATTGTGTGGAAGTGTTTGTTTAGTGAGCAGTGTCTTGTGATGGTCCCCATCACTAGACTCAGGCCGGTGCTCTCCAGGCATAATAAACACTTGGTTAGCTTACTATCTAAGGACGGCATAGCTTCCCCTCTATTAAGCTTTCCCACATGAGATTCGCTTCAAATCGTTTACCTTTACATGGTCCTGCCATGGCATGGGTGTACTACAGTTTGCCTACTCTTTCGACATTTACAACAGATAATATTTATGGTGTGATTTATGTAAAAATTCCAATTTGGTTCATTCAAATGTCAATTCAGTAACGTAATAAAGAAACAAAAAGAATCTCTAACAGAAAAATTCCCCCTTCATATCATTTACAGGTGTGAATTAAGTTGACAAGTCTCTAAAGTTGTTTATATTTCATGCTTTGTTAACAAAGTAATTACACTCTGCACAGTGTTGTCATGAATAACTAGAGCACCTGCATACACTATCTAGCACAAGAGGCATTAATTATTAAAGACTTGCATGTATTGTTTGGTCTACACTAGTCAGTCCCTAAACTCTAGATAACAACAGAATGGGCCAACCTATCAGAATGTAGTTTGTGCTGATACTCACAACTGTATGAGTGCTTGGTTGTCCGCCTTGCATTCCTGCAGGATGTCATCCGCCTCCAGCACTTGCGACAACGTTACATTCTGAAACAATAAGCTTAATGCACATCCACAACATACCACAAACAACAACATCAATACGCCTCTCCACTCGTGCACATGACATCATCGTCCACCCAGAACGTTGTTTCTCATCACAAAAGGCGTCAACATCACGAAATAATATGAAAATTCACCGTTTCAACCACTCCTAACCATACATTTTTAACAAAATACGCACCTCCTCTTTGAGAAGAAAATTTAACTCCCTAACTACGATATAGTTTCCGCTCCAAAACATAGTTAAAATTAATAAGCACAAGACGTGTAATTATTCTAAATCCATAGAAAACTTATTATTTTATGTATTTTAGCGTTCTGAGAGTGCAACGATCCGTTTTCTTTTTGACAGTTGTTGTGTTGCCGGTGTTGCCATTGCCAAGAACGCTACCCAATTATGAAATTATTCAAACAATCCATGATACGAACAAAATATATCGACTTATCGAGCGAGCACCCATGGTTCATTTCATTCCAGTTTGTGTTCCAGTCACAGACTATTGTTGGATGAAGTTCCAGTAATTTAAGAAGCCGTTGAGAAAAAACGTTACAATTGTCTAATGTCAATTGCTCATCCTCCACCTTGTAATATAATGCTTTTCCCGATGCAGGGATGTTAATTGTTGAGGAGTTTTCCGGTGATCCTATCATCAGATTCTGACTTGGTGACAGGACCACCTCGAGATCATACCCCATTTTAATATACTCTTTGGCATAGGTACCCTTTTAAACCAGGGTCCGTACAGCCCCGGTTAAGAGTTAAGCCTTTCGAAGGGGTAACCCATTTAATAGGTTACCTTTATCATGATGTAATCCATTGAAAGGGTTTTATAGTAGAAACCCATTGAAAGGGTTACATGATAACCCATTGAATGGGTTTTATACTTGAAACCCAGTGAAAGGGTTACATGATAACATATTTCAATGGGTTCTATAACTAATTGAAACCCAGTAACATGAAAAAATCATAATATTATGTTATTTCGATATCCGCCCAGCACGCGTAGCATGACCAATTCTATCTCTATTCTACCCAGGGACCATTTTGGTTACCATTTTAGAAAAACTCTATCGAAAACTTTCAATGGAAAGGGTTTTCGATAGGGTTTTTTTAAGCTGTTAATCAAAAACCAATACGGTGTGGGTTATTTTGAATGGCTTAAAGTAAGCCGTTCAAAAGGGTTACCCACACCATATAGGTTTTTACCGAAAACGCTTTCAATGGATTACCAAAATTTAATTTACTTAAGCCATTCGTAAGGGTTACCCATAACGTATGGGTTTTTGTTTAACCACTTAGAAATACCCTATCGAAAACCCTATCAATGAGTAGGTAACCAAAATGGTCCCTGTTTTAAACAAAAAATAATTTTCAAAATCGGTCCACAATTGACGGAGAAATCGGTGAACATCTCCGTGGTGAACATGCATCAAAAATAAAACATGCATAGGTACGACGAACATACATAACCTCCTCGTTTTTGCAAGTCGGTTAAAAAGGGTAACCATCGCGCAATTTTCAAAAAAAAAAAATATATCAGTGTGTGAGTTTAACACAGAATGTAAAATAAATGTCATAAAAATAATAAACTAAACAGTTAAAATAGCAATCAGTTAGATTTTGTCTAGAATCTAGATTGTCATATGGAGCTGGACCAGCATGTTTCCGTATATGAGTACCTAGTAAAACTAAACTGGCTAATCCTAAATGAGTAGGTATACCAAAATAATTATGTAACATAAGATACTGTTTTGAGTTTTTGAGGTGGTGGTGTTATCTTAGGGTCAGCTCACACAGAGACGCGACGCAACGTGACGATACTGGAAGAGGCCAGTGATTTCGCGCTGCGCCGCGCGCCGCCGCGACGCATCGCAACGTCGCGAGGCGCATAGTAAAATCGTTGGCAACACAACACCTCGCTGCGCAGCGGGCGAATTCATTGTGAGAATTTAGAATACGTTACACCACGCAGCACTACGCCTCGTGATGCCTCGGGTGTCGCGCGGCTTCGTGAGGCGCAGCGCCGCTCTTGCACGCTGCACGTACCGGCGATTCACCGCTGCGTCGCTCTACGCCGCGAGGCATCACGAGGCGTAGTGCTGTGTGGTGTAACGTATTCTAAATCTCACAATGAAATGTGTATCTTTTCGTGTAGAAAATAAAGTTATATTTTGAGTCGCTCTTTTAAAGTGTGCGCGCAGCGTCGCGTCGCGTCGCGTCTCGGTGTGAGCTGACCCTTAGTCTTAGATACGTATTTTGGTAATCACACAGTCCATAAATCGATGAAGCATAGCAACTACTACGCGTGGCTAGCAAGCTGTCTAGCAACATCAGAAGTCCCAGTAAGTAAAAGGCTTCGACTCCCAAAGGAAATATTAATATTTAATTATTTTTTGTGGTATGGGTTTCGTTTTTAAATTAATAAAGTTTTTGCGCATGGATTATAAACATATTTATTAATATAATAGAATAGATAACAATGATCATCGCTTGGCTTGCAGCAGCTGCATGGCGAGCGCCTCTGCCTCGCCGACAGACAGCGACGCGGCCACGTCCTGCACCTTCTTCAGTTTGCGCGGCGTCACGCTCGCCTGCGGGATGCCGCGGCTCTCCACCAGTTTCCGCTTTGTAGGCCTGCAACACATGTTATCACATTAATTAAAGCTTACTAGGCTCATCAATGCAGCATTCGTGTTGGAGCATGTTCCTGAGCCATGGAAAGTTGCTTAAGTGATTATGTTTGCAAAGCCCGGTAAACCACCTTGCGAAGCATCATCATACAGGCCCATTTCCCTGTTGCCTATACTATCAAAAATTCAAAACTGTTTGAAAATTGTTCTTAAAACCTATCAAAAACGAAAGAAACCTGATCCCTGGCCATCAATAAGGTTTCAGAGAGAAACACTCAACCTAGACCAAGTACATAGAATAGAATTACCAACATCATTGAGAGAATGCTCCAAGATAGAAAGTCTGCTCTACTACCCCTTAGCTTCACCCCCATCCATCAGTACTTTGAGTATGTTGTTTCAGACACTCCCTACAACTCTGCTAAAAATCACTTATCCCCAAATATTGTCCCTATTTTTCCTTCGTTGAGTGGACTAATGAACAAAGTGTTTGTATTATTATGTCAGACTAAGAAAGTGGAACGGACTTGTAAAGTGCAATCAACACTATTGTAAATTTTAAAATAATTATCACATAAAAAATTAAGTTAGATTAAAGTTACTTATTAGTCATAAAAGCTAGATTGTTATTAATTATTAAGAACCTTGTTCTTTTTAATAAAGGATAAAAAAAACATATTAATCTATCTTACCCTATTGACCTGGCCTAGTTCAAAATAAATAATTTTAAAATAACACAGATAACCATATCTGACAATTTGAACGAAGTCTAATTTGAAGAGTTTGCCAAAGGTTCATTGTACATTTAGAGAAACTAAGTTACTCCTCACCTGTGGAACTTTTGGTCTTCTTCAGATTGGTCGCCTGATTCGGCAGATTCATCATCATCGCTATCTGATACTTTAGATCTGCTGCCTTCACTTTCGTCACTGCCCTCATTTGTACCATATATTTTATCAGGGTCTGGCAGCCATGATAGGTCAGGTCCATCAGACTCTGATTGTGATCCAAAGTCATCTTTCTCCCCTTCATCTTCTTTCTTTTTATTCTTAAGTTTAAGTTTCTGTTCCTTATGTTTAGCTTTAACCTTTTCTCTAAACCTGATCTTGTCAAACTTATCTTCTTCTTGTAACACCTCCTTTGCCTTTTCTATATCAATGCCTCCTACATTCTCATTCAAGAACTGCTTTGCTAGTTCTGATTTTACATCTTTCTTTTCATCTTCTATTGCCTCTCCCTCCTCTGTAAACTTCACTGTTGTGTTAACTTTGATCTTTTTCTTGAGTAATTTCTTAGCAACAGCTGCCTTGGTAAGGGGCTTTGCTTTCTTTTTCGATGTTGTTTGTACTTCTTCAATTGGTTCGTCCCCAAGGTCGACATCTACCCTTTTGACTTGCAAAAAGTCTTCCTCATCAGTGTCGGCATCATTATGAAAATCAAATTTAATGAGGGATTTCTTCTTTTTCTGCTTTTTAAGTTTATTTTCAAGTTCAACTTTAGGTTCTTCTTCTTCACTCTGATCAGTTTCTTCATCAGATCCAGTTTTAGCTTTCAACTTCTCAATGGCATCATTGTTTTCATTTTCTTCAGCTTGTCTCTTCTGTGCATATTGATATTTCTTCAAAAACTTTATATAAGGAGGCACAATCAACCCCAACGACCTAGCATAAGCATCTGTATCTAGTAGTTGGACATTGAATATCTGTTTGTTTTTCATTAAGAATACTGACTTCAGATAGCTGACAAAGGCCCTCTGTGCACTTTGTTTCAGTTCTGTGCTGTCAGACAGGAGACTTTCTATTTTCATCTGTGGTGCAACTACTTTAGATGGGTCAACCTGAATTTTATTGATGGGAATTTTTCTTTTTTGTAGATCTTCAACTAATGTCTCCTCATGTGGTAAGAGCATTAACAGACCTTCACCTTTGCCAGTAAACCCTCTAGCTGTGCGACCAGCTCTATGAATGTATGTCTCCACATCTTCAGGACAATCCATTTGAATTACCCAATTAACACGGGGGAAGTCCAGTCCTCTAGAAGCTAAATCAGTAGCAAAAAGCACAACATTTGATTTCCTACAAAATTCATTATAAATTTTCTCCCTTTTCTCCTGATGTAGAGTTCCATAGAGTGCCAGCAAGCTGACACCAGGCCTCAGTTTACAGAACAACTCGTAGGAGTACTTGACTTGTTTGCAAGTAGCCAGGAACACTATCACTTTTTGCTTCAAGTGGTTCTTAATGAAAGACCAAAGGATCCCAATCTTCTCATCAATCTCACAAATGATATAACTTTGTTGCAGCAAGTCTGGGGTGACTGTATCAGCCTGCTCATGTGGAGCTATGTATGTCGGGAATGATAAGCTCAGGCGAGCTAAATCTTTTACTGATTTAGTTTGTGTGGCAGAAAATAGGAGAGTTTGTCTTTCAGCTGGCAAGTTCTCGATGATTGCATTCATTGTTGTCTCAAAGCCCATGTCTAAACATCTGTCAGCTTCATCTAATACAAGAATCTGAAGGTGGCTACAGTCAAATAAAGGATTCTCATCCATATGCTGAAGGAGGCGACCTGGTGTAGAAATCAATATATTTATTTGATCCATTCTCTTCCTCTCAAATTTCAAATTCTGTCCACCAATAATGAGCCCTGCTGAGAAATCATGTAGATGTCCTACTTTCCTCAAAGCCTCGTATATCTGATAAGCTAGTTCTCTGGTGGGTGATATGACTAATGCCCCGACCCCATCCAATCTTGTCCATTTGTTGCAAAATAGGTTTTCCAGTATGGGTATCAAGAACGCCAATGTTTTGCCTGATCCAGTTTTGGCAGCACCTAGGATATCTTTTCCTTGCAATGCATAACCAATAGCTTGTTTCTGAATTTCAGTAGGAGTAACATAATTATTTTCTTTTAGCCCTTTAAGAGTCTTCTGTGACAGTGGGAAGTCTTTAAACATTTTTATTTCAGCCGGATTAATCTGTAAACATTAACAATTTAAACTATAAACTTTAGTGAAGAGACAACTCACTGACCCATTAGTGTATTAATTTTAAGCTAAGGGTACAGTTGCAATTTAAAAACAAAATTACACCGAAAAAAAAAAAAAACGCGTTTGTTATTGTCCGTATCGTTGTACACCACATGGCTATTTTGAGGTTCACATTTATCTTGATTATAAATACGTTTTTTGCATTTTGCGCAAATTCAACAGTATTGGAGTGTAATCATAACTTGAATTATAGTAAACTCAAAAGCTTTTAAGATGAAATTCAAATAATAAGCGGATAAAAATACAATTCACTACCTTGTCATACTGAGCCTGTAAATATTGTATAGCAGCATCTTCCTCAACGCTCTTTTTCTTCCTTGGTTTGTATAACTGCAACTTGCCGTTCTTGCCTTGCTTTTTCTGCTCTTTTCCATCTTGTCCCATTGTGTTTTATTCTTAAAAACACCTCATTTTAGCTGAAACTCACAAGTTGCCAGGGGGGGCACACTTAGCACTGTCATCAATTTCCATGGGCGACAGCGACATCTGGAGTTTGGTGGGTTAACAAAACTTGGCAGCCATCTTGTCTTGTTTGTCAAATTGTCAGACAAATGTCATTGTCGCCATTCGGCCATGGTCAGCTCCGGTTTTACCAAGGTTTTACCGGCGTTGATGCGCTTCCCGAGTTAAACTCACTAACTCAGCTATTTCTAATAATTGTTACTTGTTAGTCTTGTTACTGTTATTTGTTTTGTTTTTATTTCATATTATTGTTATCACTTTGTTTTTTGTTGTTTTGTTAATATGAGTGAACTCCGAAGAAGATATTGTATTTTTGGCTGTGATGCTTTAGGTGAGTGTTTATTACCATACCGTACCGTATTTACTAGAAGCAAGAAAACAGTTTTATGTTATTCCATAATTTCATTTTATTTAGTCATACTCTGATATTCATAAATTTCGTTCCATTTTCAGTTGCATACGGTGTACCCCTTCACCGGTTTCCAAACCCTGAAAACCGACCTGATTTGTTCGCTGCTTGGATAGCGGCTGTTGGCAGCAAGGTTACAGAAAGGGACCGTACGAAGATATATATACAAGAACAAAAGAATAGTGATCACCATTTTGATCCTACATTCAAGACAACTGGAGGTCATCTTATTTGTTCAGCCATACCATCAGTTAATTTGAATCGTAAGTAGAATTAAATTAGCTCAATATTTGTGAGAAAATAACATTTATAACAATACCAAATTGATTCAGATTATCAATTTTATTGATTTGTTGTACTCGTCAGAGTAACATAAAAGTACTCTGAAAATAAAATTGTGGAATAAACAGGATTTGGGATCTATTATTTTTGCATTTGAACCAAATCCCTGTAAGACTAGTGAGCTGCTGCTGTACAAGAGATTTGTCAACTTAACCTGTCAGGTGTCATGGCAAAACTTTGATTGCGTTTTTTTTGTTTAATAATAAAAAAGTTAATCTGAAGGTTATTATAATGAATGTAAGGGATCCCTGTTTTGCTCTATTAATACAGAAACCAATTAAATTATTATTTTATTTACTCAATGGTGGGTTTTCATTGGGATCAAAATAAAGGCACTTTTTGTTCCTTTACTTAAATTCTCTAATAAAAAAGAATTAAAAGACTTATTTCTCAAAGTATCAAAGGTACAAAAAGGCAACATAGATATAGTTTTAATATTTATGTTACTGAATTATAAACAACTATTTTACGTAGTAAAAATGGAACATCTTAGTTACTTCACACAGACTGAAGTTGCATCAAAACACAGAAATATCAGAAAAAAAGTAATTCAACTGATTATAATATTGCAATGTTATGTTACAGGTGTTCAGCAAACAATCAGTACTTTTGTGGAGACAGACCATAGCTACTGTCAACCTAGAAGACAATCTGGTCATGGCGGACCTATGATTGATATCACCAACGTGGCTGGGTCATCGGTTCAAACTAAACACCTACCTGGTCCATCCAGATCTGGACCTTCATCCGCTGTTGGTTCTACAGAATTCTCAGGGCCATCTGGATCTACCTGTTTAATGTCAAGTGAAAAGTGCCATGCTCCCATACCATTGACAATATTTGATGCAGGTACTTTGTTTTTTTTATAATTATTATTATAAATGTGAACTGGTCTGTCTGCTTGTTTGTTATATATTCACATAGCACTACCTAACTGGTTTAATTTATCATTTGCATACATAATTTCTTTTCCAAATGGTGGGATGTTTTAGGCTGTTTATCCATTTAACATGATGTGTGTATTGTTAAGTTTATCCAAACTCAATTAATCTGCCCAGCCTTTTCCGAATTATGTTAGGGTTGACTACCAGTCTAACCATATGCATATATTACATAGAACAACTGCCTATCTGACCTCTGCAATGTTACTGGCTCAACACTATACCCCTTGGGTAAGAGTGGTTGTCAAACTTTTGGGCTTCTGATTATCCATAATAGATGTCAAAAATCTACAAATGATAGCCGAGACAGAAGGCTTAACGTGCTTTCCGAGGCACATAGGGGTCTCGGTATGAAATGGATGGTCACCCATCTACGGACCGACCACGGCAAGCGTAGCTTAACCTTTGATTGATTGACCTGTGCGGCTGTTTCCTAACCACGAGTCCCTCGAGCTCGAGTTTATCTAAACTTTTGGTAGATAAGGATAGTGCAACACTGACCTTGAGGTTTATTATAAGTCTCACATTTTAAATATGTATAATAATAAATAAGGTGGTGGGCAGGCAAGAGCAGCAGTGGGAAACTGCACAAGATAGTGAAGTTTGAAAGGCAAAAAGGGAGGCCTTTGCTCAGCACTGGGACATACCATAGGCTACAAAAAACGAACAACTTTTTATTTCCATCCATTATACATAATTCATAGAATTTAGCAAATCTTTCGTCTCTTACGTAAACAATTTTATCTAATATACCTGAACATCCTAAATATGTATGTTTTAAAATTTTAAATTTAATATTTCAGGTAAAACTGTCGAGTTTCTGCAGAAAAAGGCTGAAACGCAGTGTGCTAGAAAAGCAAGAAAAACGCAAAATGAAGTCAGGAGATTGCGCCAAAAACTTAAAACTTTCAAGTTGCGCATTAAACAAATCCAAAAGAATAGTGCGAACAGAGATTTTGAGAAATTAACTCGTAACATGTCCGAGTCGGCTAAATTGTTTACTCGAATGCAATGCATAGAAGGACGGAAGAAAAAGAAGGGGCATAGATTTACCCAGGAAGAAAAGATTTTATCGCTTTCAATTTTTAAGAAAAGTCCTAAAGCCTACAAGTTAATGTGTAAACATTTTACATTACCATCTAAGAAAGTCCTGAAGTCATTGCTTGCTCAAGTAAAATTGACTCCAGGCATAAATTAAATCGTTTTTAAAGAGTTAAAGTCCACAGTGTCGAAAATGTTGCAACAAGATCGTCTGTGTACGTTAGTATTTGATGAAATGTCCATATCTCCCCATATCCATTACAATGTATACACAGACGATCTTGTTGGTTTTGAGAACGATGGGAAATGTAAGATGCCAAATTTTGCCAATCATGTTTTGGTGTTCATGGTCAAAGGGGTGAGGAAAAATTACAAACAACCAGTAGCTTACTACTTTACCCAAACATTAAAGACATCAAAACTTAAAGAAATGTTAGTAGACGTTATAGCCAACGTACAAGCTACTGGTCTAAAGATAATCGCAACTGTATGCGACCAAAGCTCGGCAAATGTAAGCACTATAAATAGCTTAATCTCCGAAGCCAAAACTGCATATTTCCAAGCAGGAAAAGAATGGCGAAAGGACGTAATACGTGTTAACAAATATGATATAATCCCGCTGTTTGATGTTCCCCACTTATTAAAAGGAATTAGAAATAATTTATTAAATAAAGAAATGCATTATATGCACGAAAATGTATTAAAAATAGTAAAGTGGGAATACTTTCAGCGGGTTTTTGAAGCCGACAGGTCGCATGGAGAGTTGCGTATGCTACCCAATTTGACCAATGAACACATAGATCCTGGCAAAATAAAAAAAATGAGGGTGAAAAATGCGGCTCAAGTATTAAGTTATAGTATGGCAGTTGCTACTGATAATGTAATTGCAAGAGGAGATTGTCCCTCAGAATGTCGGGATCTAATACCGTTTATACTGCTAATAGACAAATTGTTTGACACATTTAACGCGTCATCTTTTACGCCGCCAAATGGAAAAATATAAAAGAAACAACTGTTGCATTTTTGAATAACGATTGCCACGAAAAGAACATCAAAGAAAGAATAAAAAGTTTCATTGAATTATTCACCGATTTTAGTTTTATAGACTGAAATACATCATGAAAAAGTAAAACAATGTTTTGTTGACACTTCCATACATATAATTATTTATAGTTGGTGCAGGTCTATAAATAGAATATTAGAAGGAAAAATCACCTACGAAGGTGGAGATGTGACAAAAAACGCAGCTCAGCTGTATTACAACAAATACAAAACGAAAAAATATTAAGTCGTTTGATGTTAATAAAATGACACTAATCTGAACATCTTATGTCTCTTCTTCAATCTTTTTAATTAGGTGAACCCACCCCCAGCTGACCCTAAACAGACTCGCTCTACAGATTGTCCTAATTTCTCAGTTTCTGGTACTTTTGACTTCGTTCACTATTGAAGACAAAAGTAATTTGTAAATAAGAGAAAAATACTAGGACAACAAGTTGAGTAAGATGTCTGTAAATTGAATAAGAATAATAAATCCTCATTTGTATACACCTACCTATAGGTATACATACTTATTAGTATACATACCTATATGTATATTAGAGCCTTAGTTCACCCACCAAACTCAAGGTGGCACCACTTTCCGTACATGCAAATTTTACCACAGAGTTGTTACTCTTTCCGTATATAGTTACTCTACTCTTTGCAAGTTGCCATGTTGCCAAGCATGAGGTTGACTTGTTGACAAATGACAGTTGGTTTGACATTTTACTGACTGTCAAACTCCTGAGTAACCTTAGAATCGCTTAGAATAATAACGGTGCGGCTTGGCGGGAAAGTGAAGCGTCATGTTCAGCAGTTTGTTTAATTTTCCAAAATTTGTGTTTAGCCGAATATTAATGTGTAATAATGGTGGATTATTAACCATTAAGTGTTTGTGAACGTGCATTAGTGTAGGCAAATGAAACAAAACAGTGCAACTTCGCTTCAAGTTCTCTCAAGAAGTCCGCGTGAGGTCTCAGTAAAGTGCCACATCTTTACTGAAACTCAAGGGGAGTGGGCGGGGATATCATCATCATGCATTTAAAATTCATTTCATCAATACTATACAAGAACTAAAACGTGACATTGGCTAAATGCACAAACCGTGCGAAGCCAGAAGGAAAAAAAAAAAAAAAAATTACGGTGCGTTCCGAGTTACGATGTAATCAATATAGATTACAGCGTAACTTTATTATTTATTTTACGTTTTACGTTATTACGTTATTATTATTATTTAGCGCGCTTAGCGAAAACGATGGCGCGCGAATCGTCATAGATGACGTCATGACATGCGCCATCTTAGGATAACGACGCCAATGCTCTTTATTAATAACACCGTGAGCACAGTCAAAAATGACAGTTGTGTTGTTTTGTTTTGAGTCGCATCATAGCTAATTAGCGTGGCATTATCGAAATTGTACTTCTGGCTACAGTCGCCATCTAACCAAAGAAGAAAAAGTGTACAAATGTTTGTGTGTGGTGTATGCATAAGGGTGCCCACCCACGAGCGATAATCACTGAGCGATTATTTTGTCACCGAATATAGAACAGAGTTCAATACTGTAACGCCCACGTGCTACAACAAGTTGCTCCTAAACAAAATCGCTGCATCCCGGGCAACGCGATTGTCGCTGTAAAATGGAACGTTTGGGAATGTACTAGCTAACGCACACGCCTCACCGACAATCGACCGCAAAGAGTATAATAATAATAAGGGAGATCGACCGCGTACTCTTGCTTAGGAAGGACGTTGCGTCAATGCTCACCGATGAAATGAAATGAAATCGTTTATTCTGTAAATAGGATAATTATTAGAATCATTGATGGATATCGATATCGAAATTTAAATCGAAGAAGTGGCCTGCTTTACGACACAGGATCGCCAGAATATCATATTAGCAACTTATAGAGAATGGTATGGGAAAAAATAATAATTAAATAGAAGATGAGAACTACTTATTGATTTCGGTTGAACATGACTTATTCCTTGAACTTCCAAAAATGTCTTTTCATCTACATAAATATCTACGTACTTATGTAATAAGTTTTTGTAAGTGCCTATTCGGATTAGGTGTGAAAGTGATAGAGAGGTAAATACATACCTAAGTAGATACTAAGTTGAGTTTATAAAATAGTAGTATTATATTAGGTACCTACTAAAATGGTAGGTAATTCTAATTGTTGTAATAATTCAAGCATTAGTACTTACTGATTTCGGTTGAACACTATATTCTTCAAAGAAATATTTTTTTTTGTTAAACATCGTTTCTCTGTAAATCCATGACGTGCACTTCCTACAATAGCCAGCGACAAAACATCGGACGTGTGCGTTGAGTTACTCACAAAATCGCTGAAAAAATCACTGAGATTATCGTAGCTACAAGAAGTTGCTCGTGGGCACCCTAAAGAAGTACTGTAATCCAACCGTGAGCGCGTTCACGAGCGTTCCGAATTGTTGACAGCTCTGAGCTGTCATAATCGTGATATCTAAATCGGAACGCAAATTATTCATATGAGCGCTGTGAGCGATTATGGCCTAATTCGGAATGCAGCCACAGGTGCAATTAAAATTTTCTTACTTTTCTATGCAGTTTGCACCTGCAAATATCGTATCATATTTTGATCAAGATACAGCCTGACACTGACCTATGTCACTGAACTGCTCGGGAGTTTGTTGCGCCACTTCTTCTTCCCATTATAGCACTAGGAAGTGATGAAGGGCGGGCGTTTTTAGGGGACTGTCTTAGGTAATTTTGACGTTCGAAAAGTGCTGATTCTCAGCCTAGTTTGATATGACTTTTGATTTGTTTTGACTTCAAATTAAATAAATTAATAAGAAAAAAAAGATCAGATGTATTTACAGAATTATAATCATAAGAATCATTAATAACATACTTACATATAATCACGCCTGGGGGCCTAAAATTGATACTTTATTAATATTTTTTTTTTTGTTTTTTTTTTTATAAAACGTTTCCCCACACTAGGAATTTCTCCTGTATTGTGGATGCGTTTATAAACATGTAAACTCACATACACAAACAGCCAGACCCGGAACAACTACTTGTAGGTCATACAAATATTTGCCCCGGCCGGGAAACGAACCCGCGAGCGCGACACGCAGCGCAGCAGCCAATCGCCACTGCGCCAACCGTGCCGCCAACGCCAATACAACCCTGACTCAGACGAACAACATTCAATACATTCATTCATTACTTGATGAATGCGTCTATCGATAACAATGCTCAAAAGGAGCACGTTCCTAGTCGCAGTTAAATATCGACATCACGCAGTGAATCCGAAGAACGCGCATAAACAATTGGAAAGCGGTCGCGTTAAACGCTTCTCCACATAGACAAAAACAGCTAAAACACGTAATTATTTTTTATTTAATTTATTTGTGTTTACATTTATAAATAAATATAAATTTTGGTAAGGGATCCACTCCACTGCACTGTCCGTCACTTTTATACAGCAATTGTTTTTTTTTTTTTTTTTCATTTCTCATACTCGGAACGTAGTGTTTGTTTGATCCGAGTAGCGGGTGGGAGACACTGCTCCCCACCCTCGGGCGGTAAAAACTCTTATTAATTGCTTCCCTCTCTAGGGCGGGAATGAATTTTAAAAATAGAACTAGCCTTGGTTAGGTAGTCGGCTACGAACAATTTTATTTATAAAAAAAAAATATCGACTATAATTAAAAAAAAAATGATGCGGACTTGTGAGTATTATACAGCCAGTGTGAATTTAAAAAAATACCTATTATGTGAGATGGCCCGCGGCTGTGACGCGGTGTGTTCCATTTTTTTTATTAAAAAACTGGCCAAGTGCATGTCGGACCACGCACAATGAAGGGTTCCGTAGTTGGGATGAATTTATCCCAAAAACAAACTTAACATTGTAGTTGAAAAACATGCTCTCATACATCGTTATACGTTACGGTCAATTCTCCAACTGCAAATTTAAGTTGGTCGACTATTACTCGTTAACTTGTGAAGCCTACTTAGCTGTGATAGTTTTCCTTTTAATTTCGTTATATATACTATTGCCATGATTTTTTTCACATATCCTCAATCAACAGCTGGCAGGGGGGGAGGACACTTGACTCTAACAAAAAATAGCACTTTAAAGCTTAATATTACGCAAACGGATCCCTTAATTGAAAAATGGTTTTGCCAAACCCACAATATTTTTGAACGGCCTATCCAACGATACCCCACACCATGGAACAGACGAGAAAAAAAAATATCATCCCCATTTCACGTGTAAGGGAGGTACCTTAAAAAAAAAATGTTTCTCATAATTTTATTTTACCATTTTTTTGGCATGATTAATATGTATACCCATGCCAAATTACAGCTTTCTAGGACTAAGCGTCTCTGAGCTAAGCTGGGGACAGACGGACGGACGGACAGACAGACAGACAGACAGACAGACGGACATGGCGAAACTATAAGGGTTCCTTGTTTACTACGGAACCCTAAAAAAGACTATATAATTTGGCGGGATACTAACACTGTAAACTGCACCGAAATTCAAAATCTCAGATACAACAGACTATTTGATTAATTAAATAATAACAACTTTATACAAAAAAAAAAAAAAAAAAACCGACTTCCAAAAAAAACAACAACGTGAAAAATATTTTTAAAGTCGGTGTCTTTGGATCTGTTCTTTAGGTTTTGGCACTGACTTCCGAAATTAAAGTAATTTTTCACTTTGTAGTGTTTTTTTTTTGGAAGTCGGTAATTTTTTTTTTGTAAAAAGGTTTTTATTTTTCGCTTTTTAATGGGTCCGTTTTTAATTTGTCTAAGTTGCAATAGCCTATTGTCAACAGCTCACCACCTTTTACAACATATTGCTTTAATTCCCGATGCTGGGACGTTAATTGTTGAGGAGTTCTCCTGGTAAGAACCAGGAGAACTGCCATTCACCATATGCATTGTGACGAGCATAAATTGCTTAACAACCTTATTAAAGTACCTAATCGAATCACAACCCGTTAAATACTTATTATTATGTTGTTCAGGTGGGCATCTGTGGTCTCCATCATCAGTTCCACTTCACCAAATGGTGCTTTCCGAAAACAAATGTACGAGTTACTATAAAAAATGTCAAAATCGCTATAGGTTTGCCTATAAAATTTGAGGGTTACCCTCGATTTTCATGGGATCCTCTCATCAGATTCAAATTTGGTGGCAATGGGAGCACCTCGGAAGCATACTCTTTCAAACACAAAAAGAATTTTCAAAATCGGCCATAATTGACGGAGAAATAGGTGAACAAACATAAAAAAAAAAAAAAAACGAACACAGCCGAACATATAACCTCCTCGTCGGTTAAAAAATGAGTTCAATAGATTCTGAAAAAGTTTTTTTCAGCCATGCTTCATTGTTTTTTAGGAATCTTGTTTCTATTTTATTTGCTTTCTTCCACCTGAGAACAATCCATGTGTAACTCTTTTCTGCATTTTTCTGAGACAATTTTTTTTAATTTCATGTAATAAGGGTAGTTTTTTCAATATCAATTTGGCAACCGTACACACACATAGAAGCACCTGTTCTTATAGTGCTGTCACGTGGCTGTTACGCACACATGTCTACAAACGGGTTTCTTGGGCCCCACTTTATTGTTCCGCGCGGTCTATTTGCTTCTAGTATAATATAATAATAATCTGAGGGGTTTACTATTCATAAACAAAGCGTAATCAGTCAGGTGGTCGCAATACCACTGTCCTTTACTTCCTCATTATTGTACGCCGTAGTTGCTTGCGATTCACGACCGCCGTATGTGTGTGTTTATTAGTATTCATATTCATATATTTATTTGCATTCCATAATGTGTTCACATTGTTTTGGCCGGGCCGGACGGTATATGAGCGTGTTTTTTTTAAGTTTTGTGAATAAGTCAATACCTATAATGCCGCGCACTCGTAGCGAAGTTTGGGATCAGTTTTTGGTAATTTCCGAAGTCGATCGTAAAAAACATGTCTAGATCACTTCGTGTGTAGTCTCAGTGCATTCGATAAAAAAATAAAACATTTTAAACCAATAGTTAACCGCTCAGTGTGGTTTTAAACCAAAAATACGGTTTAAAACCAAATGGTTTAATACGTTTAAAATCTGTTTGTCATCTATAGAACCACACCTTTTGGATAAAAAATCTAAAAAAAAAACAAATTAATTTATCCATTTTGTGAACATAGGGTAAAATTATACAGGTGTTATACTCGTATACAAAAAAAAAAAACAAAAAAAAATGTTGGCCCGTAAAATTATATTTTCGTAAATCTTATATTTTACAATAGTATGATAAGGGTAAATTGGGCAAGGACAGACCCACCCACTTACAACTTACAACGGTAAATTAACTTTCTCACTAACCTCCTTGTGCAAAAACTTGAAGACCATGGTATTAGGGGCATTCCACTCGCATTGCTATCAAATTATTTAAAAACCGGCCAAGTGCATGTCGGACCACGCACAATGAAGGGTTCCGTAGTTGGGATGAATTTATCCCAAAAACAAACTTAACATTGTAGTTGAAAAACATGCTCTCCCATACATAGATATACGTTACGGTCAATTCTCCAACTGCAAATTTAAGTTGGTCGACTATTACTCGTTAACTTGTGAAGCCTACTTAGCTGTGATAGTTTTTCTTTTAATTTCGTTATATATACTATTGCCATGATTTTTTTTACATATCCTCAATCAACAGCTGGCAGGGGGGGGAGGACACTTGACTCTAACAAAAAATAGTACTTTACAGCTTAATATTACGCAAACGGATCCCTTAATTGAAAAATGGTTTTGCCAAACCCACAATATTTTTGAACGGCCTATCGAACGATACCCCACACCATGGAACAGACGAGAAAAAAAAATATCATCCCCATTTCACGTGTAAGGGAGGTACCCTAAAAAAAAATGTTTTTCATAATTTTATTTTACCATTTTTTTGGCATGATTAATATTGTTGCGCGCACAACTAAAAACCCTACTACTAGCGCCATCTAGTATCAGGTAGCGAAACTAATAGAGTCAAGATGCTTCGAGAAAGTTCGATTCTAGAACTATCGACACCCGGTCAGTCGGGGCCGGTATGTACTCGAATGTTCTAGATGTTTCGGGAACTATCCGAGGCCCTATATAAGGCCGGTATGGGCCGCGACGGAGTTAGTTCCCCTGATAATAATCATGATCAAAATGTTGATCCAGCCCGTCCCCAAATTGTTAGTAATTTTGTAATCCCCCAACGACGCCCTGAGCCGAGGTCCGTACCCCACAGGGGGTGCCCTTAGTGCGCTGTCGTTTAGTTTTAATATATATAATTTGCGCCCTGGCTGGAGGCTTTAAGATTAAAAACCTTAGGGCAGCCACAGGAATATCCGGTTAAGTAGCAACGACCTCTCTAGGTCTGCTAAAAAAAAAAAAAAAAAAAAAAAAAAAAAAAAAAAAAAAAAAAAAAAAAAAAAAAAAAAAAAAAAAGAACCCCAAGCTCGTAACAATTGGTGTCAGAAGCTAGGATTAAAATCATGCTGATTTTACCTAAAGACGACACGGAGGGTATCCGTACCCGGAGTCAACGCCAACAGGAGACGGACCAGAGACGTTTTGGTGGAGCTACGCCACAGAGGTCGGAGGGCCAGCTACCGACCACGGAGGCCGACCCGTCCGCAGCAGCTCCAGTATCAGCAGCACCAGACTTTGCTGCCCTGGTGATGATGCTGGAGGAACAGTCCCGCCGTCAGAAGGAACAGTCCCGCCGTCAGGAGGAACAGGTTCGTCGGCTGGAAGAACAGCTCCAGCGCGATAAGGAGGAGCAATCCCGCCGTCAGGAGGAACAGTCCCGCCGTCAGGAGGAACAGGCTCGCCGCCAGGAAGAGCAGATGCTCCTCATAAAGGACCTTCACGCAACCTTCAGGAAAGACGTGAAGGAGGTGAAGGAGAAGGTTGCCCAGCATGACAACCGCCTGTCAGAAGCTGAAACTCAGATCAGCAAGTGTAACAACGTCATTGCTGATGTGAAGCGGGAGTTGGGTAACCTTAAACTTGGGGATGGAATCGCAGCTCCCGTAGCTACAACACCTTCGCTACGTGGATTCAAAGTGCCACCTTTCGACGGAACTTCTTCCTGGTCAGCCTACAAAATCCAGTTTGAGGCTGTCATGTAGGTGAACGGGTGGAATAACAGTCAGGCCATGACTGCCCTCACCCTAGGCCTGCGCGACCAGGCCTTAACTGTCCTGGAAGCTCTTGGTAAGGAAGTGACTTACGAGCAACTCCTTGAGGCATTAGAGGCTCGGTATGGCGATGCTCACCTGGAACACGTGTTTCGTGCGCAGCTCAAGGATCGTGTGCAACGCAGTAACGAAAACCTGCAGCAGTGGGCTCTTGAAGTGGAGAAGCTGGTTCGTAAAGCTTACCAGTCCGTACCTACGCTTATTGATGGGAACCTGGTGCAGGCATTCATCGACGGCATCCGCGACTTTGAAGTTAGAGCTGCTGTGAGGCTTGGTCACCACGGGACGCTTAAGGACGCCTTGGCCCATGCACTGGAGGTGGAAGCTGTGCGGCAGGATCATCGTTCCCATCGCGTCAGGGAGGTTGCAGCGTCTACAGTTCGCGATCGTAAAGGATACATCCCTAGGTGCTATGGCTGTGGGGAAAGGGGCCACCTTCGATCTAGTTGCCCTAAGCGAACTATAGAAAAGGAAGATGGCCGGTCTCCAGAGGGTAGTGCGGCTAACAGCACCACCCACCAGCAGCAGGGAAAACGAGTAATAGCCAGGACTGCGGGGCGGGTGCTGGCTGATGTTCAAAGAGCCCCAAGGATTTCGATCACACAAAACCATGACGGGAACAGCTTAGTCGTCAAGGGCGAGGTCAACGGAACGCCTTGTAAGCTGACTATAGATACCGGAGCCTCTCGTACGGTCGTCAGTTCCCAACTTATAAGTCGGTTCCTTGGGGACTCCGCATACAACCGAGACCGCATTAATTTGTTAACAGCCACCGGTCAGCGCATACCCGTCCATGGAGAAAAGAAGATGGAGTTGAAACTAGGTAACAGAATCTACCTGCATAATGTCATCGTGGCTGATATAATGGACGATTGCATCTTAGGCCTTGACTTTATAAGGAAGAATTGTTGTGAGATTGACGTCAAGCAAGGTGTTTTGAAATGTGGACAAGAGGAACTTTTCATGGAAGGGGCGTTACCAGGGAATGTGTACAGCCTTAAGAAGATTGTTCTTCCGCCGAGATCGGAAACGATTGTGCCGATAAGTCTTCCTCGGAATCCTGGGCAAACCCATCGTTGTGTACTCGTGGAAAGGGTGGACAATGTCCTTCCATGGAAAGTGGCACGAACTTTGGTCAGAGCCACAGACATCTCAGGGGTACGCGTGCTGAACCTTTGTGATCAGGAACAGATTATAGAAAAAGGCACACTAGTTGGTACTTGCGAGGAAGTGGATTGGTTGCGTCGATGCCAATATCTATCGACTGGGACCCTCAGCAAGGATGCACAAACGAAACTGTTCACACTTTTAGAAGACTGCCGCAGCACTCTGTCCCAAGATGAAATGTTCAAGGCAAAGAAGATGTTACTCAAGTACGCTGATGTTTTCTCGTCAAATGATGGTGACATCGGGAAGACTGGCTTAGTTCAACACAAAATAAACACAGGAGAAGGATTGCCTATACGTCAGCGGCCAAGGAGATTGCCGGTAGCACGTAAAAAGGAAGTGGAAACCATGATTGAAGGAATGGTGAAGGATGGTGTTATTGAACCTTCATCTAGTCCATGGTGTTCACCTGTAGTGCTCGTAAAGAAGAAGGACGGCAGCATGCGGTTTTGTGTTGACTATCGTCGTCTGAATGATGTCACGAAGAAGGACAGCTATCCTTTGCCAAGAATAGATGACACGCTGGACATGCTTGCTGGAGTTAAGTGGTTTAGCACGCTGGACCTTAAAAATGGCTGCTGGCAAGTTGAGAATGACCCTAAGGACAAGGAGAAAACAGCATTCTCGACAGGGAAGGGTCTGTGGCAATTTAAAGTTATGCCGTTTGGATTGTGTAACGCTCCGGCAACGTTTGAAAGACTGATGGAACTTTTACTAACCGGGTTAATTCAAATTGGCGATGCCTGCCTGGTCTACTTGGATGACATCATCATCGTAGGCCGTACGTTTGAAGAACATCTTCAAAACCTGGAACGCGTGCTTATGAAGATCCAGAGTGCCAACCTGAAGTTGAGTCCAAGGAAGTGTTCACTGTTCAAACGGCAAGTTAGCTTTTTGGGGTATGTAGTGTCGGAAGAAGGTATCCGCACGGATCCAGAGAAAATAGCCGCAGTCAAGGATTGGCCAGTTCCAAAGGACAAGACGCAGGTCAGAGCATTTTTGGGTTTGTGCTCTTATTATCGACGATTCGTTAAGAACTTTGCGGATATAGCCAAACCCCTGCACAAGCTAACCGAGGAGAAGCGACATTTCTGCTGGGATGAAAGTTGCGACATCGCATTCCAGGAGTTAAAGGACCGACTGTGCAAAACACCTATTTTGGGGTATCCTGATGCAGGCAAGGAATTTATAGTTGACACAGACGCAAGTGACATAGGACTTGGTGGTGTGCTGTCTCAACGGAATGGTGATCAAGAAGTTGTGATAGCGTACTTCAGCAAGTCGTTGTCAAAGCCGGAAAGGAACTATTGTGTCACGAGACGGGAATTGCTTGCTGTGGTAAAGTCATTGCAACATTTTAGCAAATATCTTCTGGGGCGGAAATTCCACTTACGAACTGACCATGCTGCACTGAAATGGCTATTGCAGTTCAAAAATCCAGAAGGACAAGTTGCGAGATGGATTGAGCTACTGCAGGAATACGACTTTGTGGTCGAACATCGCAGCGGGAAATCTCATGGCAACGCGGATGCATTGTCAAGAAGACCTTGTCCTGAAGACTGCAAGCATTGTACGAGGCAAGAGGGTAAGGAAGTGGTACTTGTGAGAATGCTCAGGACAGACCTCAGCAACGAGTGGAAGGAAAGCCTACAACGTACACAGCAGGAAGATTCGGACATCAAGCCGATTCTGGAGTGGATAAAGGCCAGAGCTCCCAAGCCCAGCTGGAGCGACGTCTCAGCGATGAGTTCGATCACAAAAAGCTATTGGGCCCAATGGGACAGCTTGGCGATTCAGGATGGAGTCCTGTGCCGTAAATGGGAAAATGCTCGGGGAGACAGCTGTCATTTGCAAATGGTTGTCCCTAAAGCTCAAGTACCGGACGTTCTACAGCTGTACCATAATGGTTGTTCAGGAGGTCATCTGGGAGTAAAACGGACTCTACTGAAAATACGAGAGCGGTTTTACTGGGTCCACTGTCGGGACGATGTCGAGGACTGGTGTCGCAAATGTACAAGTTGTGCAGCTGTAAAGGGACCCCAGATTCGTAGTAGAGGTGCATTGAAATTGTACAATGTTGGTGCACCATGGGAAAGGATAGCCCTTGACGTTGCGGGGCCATTTCCGGAGAGTGAAAGTGGTAACAAATATTTCATGGTTGTTATGGATTACTTCACTAAGTGGCCAGAAGTCTTCGCCATTCCAAACCAAGAAGCTTCAACAGTGGCAGATAAACTGGTTCATGAAGTCTTCTGCCGTTTTGTAGTACCCTTGGAAATTCACAGCGATCAGGGAAGGAATTTTGAGTCCCAAATATTTCAGGAAACTTGTCGAGTAATGGGTACTCATAAAACGAGAACAACTTCTTACCACCCACAATCGGATGGAATGGTGGAGCGATTTAATCTGACATTGGAGCGATACCTGGCAAAAGTTGTGGATAATCGGCAACGAGATTGGGACAAACACATACAACCGTTTTTATTGTCATATCGAAGTGCTGTTCACGAAAGTACATCGGTGACACCAGCTTTCGCAAATTTTGGAAGGGAATTACGGCTGCCTGCAGACCTGATCACCGGAATACCACCTGATGCCCCACGCAGTATTACCGATTATGCGAATGACTTGCGGAACAAAATGAATGACATCTATGAGCACGTCAGACAATCAGGCCAGCAAATGTCTGAAAAGATGAAAACCCGTTATGACCGCAAAATGAACAATAAAGGGTTCGACGAAGGTTCACTAGTGTGGTTGCACAACCCAGTCCGCAGCAAAGGGAAATCTCCTAAGCTTCAAGCTAAATGGGACGGACCGTACCGGATTGTGACAAAGATCAATGACGTAACCTACCGGATACAGAAAGGGGCAAGAGGTACTCCTAAGATCGTCCATGTGGATCGACTGGCGCGTTATCATGAGGCCGATAATGCTCGGGACGAGCATGTCTTAGGAGGGGGCAGTGTTGCGCGCACAACTAAAAACCCTACTACTAGCGCCATCTAGTATCAGGTAGCGAAACTAATAGAGTCAAGATGTTTCGAGAAAGTTCGATTCTAGAACTAGTCTAGTAATATCAGTCCCACCAAATGTCTTAAATATCTTGGAGTCGAAATTGATGCTAATTTAACTTTTGAAACCCACATTCAATCTCTATCAAAAAGAATACGTAAGGTCACATACCTACATTTTGAAAGAGCTTCGTGATGTAGCAGAGAAACAGATTGTATGGATGGTTTATGAAGGTTTGGTGCAATCAATAATTAGTTATTGCATCACAACATGGGGAGGAGCATGCAAAACTAAAATAATAACCGTGGAAAGAGCCCAAAGGATGATACTAAAAGTTAGTTTATCCAAACCTCGTCTTTTCTCCACCTCAATACTTTTTGAGGAAACTCAAGTGCCAACTGTACGCCAGCTGTACATATTGCTAACTGTACTTTTTCAACACTCCGACTTACCTGAAGAAAGGAGAAAACGCATAGCCCTCTCTAGAAGAAACTACGCAACATGTGAGTCAACTGCTGTCAATACCACTTTTGCGCAAAGATTTTTACCATTCCGAGGAGGCGAATTATTCAATAAAGTAAATAAAATCATACATATAGCTGATTGTCGTACATTGAATGTAAAAACCAAATTAATCGAAGTTACGCTGAAATGGAAAAACTCCTTGAGATAGAAAGTGGAAGCAACTCGGCAATGGTGTTGCCGAGCAACAGGCTCCGACAAAGAAATTATCTTTGTCGGTGCCTGTCGCGCCCATTTATCGCTTTAATATTTCTTGCCAACCTTAATTTACATAATAAAATAAAAGTAAAGAAAGAATTTAAAAAAATTGAGCTGTCACGGGACGACTGGCAGATGTCAACATCGCACTACACACAAAAAAAAAAGTTAATTTCAAATAGGCACAAAAGGCACTTTTAAACGTCAATATTTACAAAAAAAATAGAATTGATAGATAGTCGCCCCTTCCAAAAGGTAGTTTCGTATGGAGAAGAATGGGCAAGAAACTCCACCGGTACTCTTTTAAAATCTTGTACAATATTGTTATAGGTACATTAATTATATAATTAAATGTGAAGACGATGCACCTAGAATAAAAATTACTATACCACAATAGGTAATAAAAAGATTTAAGAATGAAGCAATGACAGATAAATTAATTATGTGGTAGATACATGGTGCTCACATTTGTAGATACATGGTGCACACAAAAATTGTAAAAAATATATACGATTTCCTAAAAAATAACAATATCAGTGTGAGTTAAGGTAATCACAGAATTTAAAATAAATGTCATAAAAATAATAAATTATACAATTAAAATAGCAATCTGTTTGATTTTGTCTAGACTCTAGATTGTCCTATGGAGCAGGACCAGCATGTTTCCAAGCATTCTTATCTTGTGTATAATCCTCTAATTTGTAAATGCTTGTTTACAAATTGTTCTTTTAATATGAGTTTTAAATTTTCTTTCATTTAGTTGCAATATATCACAAGGTATTTTGTTGTAACATTTAACACAGTACCCCATAAAAGATGTATGTACTTTAGATAACCTGAAAAATGGTTGATCGATTTTGTCTTTATTTCTAGTGTTAAAATTATGTCTACCTATCACTTATTTTATTAAAAAGATGTAGATTTGTCCTTACTTAAATAATATTTTCATAAATGAATTGGCAAGGTACCGTCATAATATTAATATTTTTAAATAGTTCCCTAAGAGATTCGCGGCGACTTAGATTATAAATTGCTCTGACAGCTCTCTTTTGCAAAATAAAGATGGACTCAATGTCAGCAGCCCGACCCCACAGTAAAATGCCGTACAACATAATGCTGTGGAAGTAGCTAAAATAGACCAAACGCGCGGTTTATACACTACTACATATAGACCGTATAGTGGCCGATCGCCACGCGGCATGCGTCGCCCCGCCAGCAATCGGTTTTACGTGCGCCTATAGATGTTTCACATCAAAAACTAAAACTAGATGTTAGTAGGACCTAATTATATTCTAAGCTGTATGTTGTGTGTGTTTATATTATTTAATTTCTAAGTACCCTATATTATATTATTTATTCTGCAAGAACCCCTCTACAGGTGAAGGCCTCCTCCAAAGATATCCAGTCTTCTCTAGACTGGGCTGCTTCCATCCAATTTATTCCAGCTATCAATCAACTGCTGCTATCAATTTCGTGTAAATTGAAACAGTAGTTTTATCAGAAATAGGGATAACATAGGACCAAAACAATTACAGCTGATATCTGTAATCAATGTTTATTTAGAAATACAATACCCTTCCTTGTTCTTTTGTTCGCACTGAATACAATAGCCAGTTTATTAACGTATCCATCTCCGCTTACTAAATTAAACTAACACCAATATGTAAATAATGGTTTGGTTTTTTCTAATCGTTGCCGAGCGGGGTAATACATCTGTCAGTCATTAAGATAAGAGCCGGTACTTGAGCGTTTTTACGTCATCGCGTGCGTCGGGCCTGACAGGTTGTCGTCTTCCCATCTGGCGTAGGGTCTCCCTTTCTTGCGTGTTCCTTGGGGGGCCTAGTCATGTCTTTACCTTTTTCGTCTGGTATTATATTATCCTTACCCAATAAAATATGTTATTTAAATTGGGCATTCATAAAAGTTATAGTTGACGGTGGAACGGGAGTCGGTGACCTCCTTTTCCTCTGCTATTACTACGACAGAAAAAACGGCTGAACGGATTTGGGTGAAATTAGGCACACAGATAGTTGATAACCTGGATCCGCCCTTAAAGACGACCCTTTGACAGGTTAACCTTTACAGGATAAGAACCTTATACCTCAGCACCTAACATAAGTTTGTCTTCTGCAGCAATCGCGTCACCATGAAGAGTATAGCAGTGTTGCTGTGCGTGGTAGCGGCGGCCGTCGGCGCCGTGTCCTTGATCGACCTGGTCAAGGAGGAGTGGAGCGCGTTCAAGGTATGTTGGCAGCTACTGGACTGCAGGAGTCAGGTAGATTGGACTAGTGAAGACTATACCACCATTTTCATAGTTTTGCGCTTGTCAAACTAATTTCTAAATGCCCGGGAAGTGATTCAACTAAGAATACCTAACATTACACTTTTCAAGTAGCTAGACTAAATGCTGGCTGTATATTTTTTTTAATGAATGCTCGTATGCAGGAAAAAATATAGGAAAATAATAGCAACTAAAGTGACTACCGGAAGGAACTTGTAATGTTTTGGTAAAAAAATCAAAGACGTAAAATAAATATGTTTTGTCCAATGACTTCACACTTCTCCAGAAATGATTAATCCAGCGTCTAAGACTCGTTACCTCTTAGATGGAGCACAGCAAGAAGTACGACAGCGACGTGGAGGACAAGTTCCGCATGAAGATCTACTTGGAGAACAAGCTACGCATCGCGCAGCACAACCAGCGCTACGAGCAAGGCGTCGTGTCCTACAAGCTGAGCAGCAACAAGTTCGCCGACATGCTGCACCACGAGTTCGTGCACACCATGAACGGAGTCAACAAGACCACCAAGTGAGTATATCATATCTCCTATTGAATTTATCACAGAATTTGTGCTGATATCATCATAATTCCAGACGAAAGACGTCCAGTGCTGGACATAGGCCTCCCCCAAAAGGAGGGGGTTGCCATAATCGCCAGTTGATGCATAGAGAACGCTGCTGTCCATTCTCTAGTAAGTCCCTTAGTCACCTTTTACGACACCCACAGGAAGAAATGGGATGGTGCTTTTCTTTACGTCCGGCACCACACAGAGCTGATATCATAATCCCTGTGAATTCATCAATGTTTGTGTGGATTAGTAGGTTTGTTTTTTGAGTTTCGCTAGACGTAGTCAATGACTACATGTAATACGCGCTATTATTATACGGGAAAGTGAAGGGACAAGATAGAGTTTTTGTAATAAATAATACCTACTTTGGTCCACTGTAAAGGCACTTCGCCATATGTATTTCACATAATAATCAACAATACATAGCGCTTATTCACTTAATCACCTAACCAACGGACGACACTGTGAAACCGTAAACTAAACGTAGGGCTAATTGCGTAACACACTATCAGTAGGAATCGGTTTCAATTTGACAGTTCAACAACGTTCAATGCGTATTTACGTTATTGAGCAGACAATTTTTTCTAACTTAAGAAGCAATGAATTATCAATATACTTCAAACTCATTCCGATTCCGATTCAAACCGTGTTGCGCAATTAGGGTGCTGTTATATATTACGTTCGCTGACCCTATATTTATACTGTAATCCGGCTCCGTGAAAAAAGAATTTCTGTACACTACGTACAGAAATTCTTAGAAAACTGGATGTTGATGGTTTCTACTGGTGTTGAACGTTGTACTACTCACGCACGGCTCGCCACCGTGCTAAAGTAAATTTATAGGGTAAAGCCGTTAGGGAAAGATTCAAAATTTAAACAAGTACCTTCTTACACAATACAATATTTATTGCAACATATTATACACAGTTTAAAGGTCCACAATAAATAATTGGCGGCCACATACCTTTCCCAAATACTTGGGGAAGGTATGTGACCAATACAAGGATCAATCTCCAAAACGGGCGTCTTCGTGTGATCGCTCTGGTGCTTTTCATATATTGATATTTAATGGTAATTATGCATCTCATTAAAAATATTGGCTTTTAATTTACACAAACAGTTATGGAACTATTTCCCCCTTATTACAAAACAAGATTTATATTTGACATGGCTTAAACCATGCAGCCAGTTTTTGTAATAAGAACGTAACAGTGATTGAAATACCGTTCTTTATACAAAACTGAAAACTTAGTTCGGTACTAAGTTGTCAGTTTTGTGTTTAGGAACTTTACCATAGTCGGAATAAAGTTCGAAATTCAATAATGGCTCCATGTTTTAAACCTGGGTCTGAAGATAAACCTTGCTTTGTAATAAGGGGAATAAAGTTTAAAAAAATTCGCGACCAGAGCAATCATAATTGGTGCCAGAGCGATCATAAATGGTGAAATCAGTGAAACAAAAAAAATAATATTGATAAAATATTATTTATTTAGCCGTTTTCAGTGATATTCAGTGTACACACGGCTACACATCAAGCTATACATTTCCAGTATAAACTGATCTCGCATTGTATAGGATTTGCGTACAGTGCGAGATTAGCGTAAACTGGAAATGTATAGCTTGATGTGTAGCCGTGTGTACGTGTAACAAGATTATATGTAACGTACGCGGACTACTACTTTAGCTAGACGGATATCATTTCGCTACTCGAAAATAAAATAATATGTAAGAGAAATGTATTATTTTAGAAAAAGATCAAGGCATATTATTAGTCATACATATAAAAAATACGGAATATTTTATATAAAATAATTGCTAAAATAACAAATTAACATTATTATAAAAATCAACTTTTGGCTTAGTTTCATTTATTTGGACTTTAATTAAAACACCTCTAGGTAAATGAGACAAAATTATAAACCTTTTGAAATCAACCATTAATACTTACACACTCACACTCAGTTGCAGAAACGATCTTTAAATTTTAAAGACTACATTAAACACTAATGTAGCATTAAATCATTGCACAAAACCATTTTTTATTTTATTTTAATGCTCCATTATAATTTAACTAATGAAATGTCAAACCTAATGAAACCGGCCATTTTAAACACTTTTACGTTGCACGTAACTTCATTAGCGCCCATTAGCAGGTGGTGAACTTTAAGTTTGACATTTCAGATTTTTTTATTTTAATGGGCCGAAAAGCATCCATTAAAGAGCAACATTAGTGTTTTCTACGGTACTTTAATGCATTTCTGTAATTAAAAGATGTCTTTAACCAGTCTTTCGTCATTATCTGATTCTTATTTAGTAGATTTACCTCGCCGTCGAATCCCAGACCGAGTGAATTTATTTTTAAAACATGATGGAGAAGAGTTTCGTGTAAGGTATAGAATTTCCAAGGAGGCAGTTCTTCAAATTTGTAACCTACTTGATTAAGATTTAGAACCAGTGACGCAAAGAAAAAAATCCATTAATGGCATTAACAGCTCACACAGCTTTTAATATGTTTGAGATTTTTCTCCACTGGATCTTTCCAGCAAGTATTGGGTGATTTAAACAGTTTGTCGGAAACAGGTTAGGTCGGGTTGTTTGTCAGTTTGTTTATACAAAAAGTATCCCGTGAACTAGCAAAATTAAGCCACCTCTATATTAAAATGCCAGACCGGACAGAACTACGTAGAGTTGCAGAAGGTTTTTATGAAATTGATGGATTTTCACGTGTGGCAGAAGCTCTAGACTGCACAAATGTTAAAATTATTAGAATAAGGGGGATGCGCTAAGGTAGCCCGCGAAATTCAAATTTTATTACGATTTTTGTAATTTGCAGGTCAGTAACACGTTGTATGTTGATCTAATTATGATTCGCGGCCATAACCCTTAAGGCTTTACAGAATTATAATCATTAGAATATGAATCAGAAGTATAAAAATTGCAAAAAACGTTGGTAAATTTGAATTTCGCGGGCTACCTTAGCGCATCCCCTTAAACCAGATTATTTAAACTAGATTAAACCACAGAGTACACTGAATACACATAAATCAACTAAATTTACTTTATTTTATGCTAAAATTGTGGTGTACTTGTACGTACGGATAATAACAGAACGCAAATGTTCACTCTTTTCGTTCAATATGGTAATTTGTTCCTGGCAATATTGTTTAAAGTCTTCTTTAACTAAAGTGGCATTAAAAATGTCTAATGCTATCTAAAATTTGTTTGTGCAACTTCATTAAAGTAATGAATTCATTAGCGATAATGCTGCTTTATGTAATGAAGTGTTAATGGTGAGCTTTCTGCAACTGAGTGAAAGTTGCAGAAACGATCTTTAAATTTTAAAGACTACATTAAACACTAATGTAGCATTAAATCATTGCACAAAACCATTTTTTATTTTATTTTAATGCTCCATTATAATTTAACTAATGAAATGTCAAACCTAATGAAACCGGCCATTTTAAACACTTTTACGTTGCACGTAACTTCATTAGCGCCCATTAGCAGGTGGTGAACTTTAAGTTTGACATTTCAGATTTTTTAATTTTAATGGGCCGAAAAGCATCCATTAAAGAGCAACATTAGTGTTTTCTACGGTACTTTAATGCATTTCTGTAATTGAAAGATGTCTTTAACCAGTCTTTCGTCATTATCTGATTCTTATTTAGTAGATTTACCTCGCCGTCGAATCCCAGACCGAGTGAATTTATTTTTAAAACATGATGGAGAAGAGTTTCGTGTAAGGTATAGAATTTCCAAGGAGGCAGTTCTTCAAATTTGTAACCTACTTGATTAAGATTTAGAACCAGTGACGCAAAGAAAAAAATCCATTAATGGCCTGATACAGCTCACACCTTCAAATCTTTCCAGCAAGTATTGGGTGATTTAAACAGTTTGTCGGAAACAGGTTGGGTCGGGTTGTTTGTCAGTTTGTTTATACAAAAAGTATCCCGTGAACTAGCAAAATTAAGCCACCTCTATATTAAAATACCAGACCGGACAGAACTACGTAGAGTTGCAGAAGGTTTTTATGAAATTGATGGATTTTCACGTGTGGCAGGAGCTCTAGACTGCACAAATGTTAAAATTATTAGAATAAGGGGGATGCGCTAAGGTAGCCCGCGAAATTCAAATTTTATTACGATTTTTGTAATTTGCAGGTCAGTAACACGTTGTATGTTGATCTAATTATGATTCGCGGCCATAACCCTTAAGGCTTTATAGAATTATAATCATTAGAATATGAATCAGAAGTATAAAAATTGCAAAAAACGTTGGTAAATTTGAATTTCGCGGGCTACCTTAGCGCATCCCCTTAAACCAGATTATTTAAACTAGATTAAACCACAGAGTACACTGAATACACATAAATCAACTAAATTTACTTTATTTTATGCTAAAATTGTGGTGTACTTGTACGTACGGATAATAACAGAACGCAAATGTTCACTCTTTTCGTTCAATATGGTAATTTGTTCCTGGCAATATTATTTAAAGTCTTCTTTAACTAAAGTGGCATTAAAAATGTCTAATGCTATCAAAAATTTGTTTGTGCAACTTCATTAAAGTAATGAATTCATTAGCGATAATGCTGCTTTATGTAATGAAGTGTTAATGGTGAGCTTTCTGCAACTGAGTGACAGTCTTATAAAGTTATAAAATTACTTAGACTCATTAAATATTAGTTTTTAAAAAGTAAAGAAAACTAACGTTTATAAAGAACAAGATAAAATTCTTAAAAATAAACAATTCGAGAAGAAAGGGTTACAGTAAAGTTGTGGTTAGCTAAATGCCAATATGATAATATCATCAAGGTAAAATACGTCAAAATCTGTTTATGGGTTTAGGTTACCCAAAGAAACCCAGAAAAGGTTATACATTAAAGGTTATATGTATAGTTCATCATGTCATTGTTACAGTCCGGTACTACTACTTAAAATAGATTTATAACATACAATTAATGCAAAATATCATCGCTCTGGTCTTTTTGGACAGAGCAATCACAGCCATAGCGATCAGAAAAAGTCACAAAATCATAAATATAGCCGAATTTAAAAGCAGTAGAAAGTTGTGATTACGTCTCATAAAAAAACATCATAACGATCACTTAATTCACATAACAAACACATTCACAAGCTTACTATTTAATTTAAATAACGTGCCATAGCAATCATAACATTCGAGAACCAAATCCAGAGCAATCATAAACTTACCTTCGTAATGTGAGAGCGCGGGAACGTGGCACAAGGTATCCTCCTCGGCGGTTAGACCACTACTGGCATTGCCCCGCGGGAGGGGAATAGAGTGTCTATAACGCGTAACTAGGGATGAGCGCGATGTTTTACCTCAGCGCAGAGCGATGAGATAAAATGCCCGGTCACGATTTTAAATTCAAATTGTGGCAAAAGTATTGTTAATATATCTAAAAATATTTGATTACTATGAAGATTAACTATTTATTATGTAATCTAAATAAGTTGTTTCATATGAACCTTCTCATTAAAAAGTTAACGAATATTTTTTTATTCAATCGGGAGTTGGGTCAACCCAGAGCGATCAAGATTGAAGGGTTTAAGATTTTTTTTTTAATATTTTAAATAAACTCATTCATAATACTAGCATTGTTTCACGTAGATTAGACACCGAACTGCATATAAAAAAATATTTTGAAAATGTTTTTCGATTTTAAAATGGGTTTATCCAGCCCGACACGAAAAAACATGCCTCTGGAGATCGACCCACAACCAGTCTCGGATCTAGTTGTATCGGTGTATTTCCTGCTTTCCTGCAATGAGACTATAACAATAACTCAGTCGCTATAGCGAGTCCGTGAGGTGAACCACAGCTCAATCACACAAAAAGTACCGACCTATCAAGGTTGTGCTAACAACGGGAACATAACGATTTTGCAAAGCAACCCGTGACACAACAATTCATGGCAACTGGTCATTTACCTAGTCCTTACTATAGGTCTAACTCTCTCATAGATTAAATTATTACATTACAGATTACTCAGTGATCTCTCAGTATAATCCTTTTTCGTACCGCTTGCTCAAAAAAGTGACATTCTATGCCACAAAAAGCGAACATAACAATAGTCATTTTTAAACTGTTAAAAACAGGGAATGAAAATTGTACTGAATTTCATTCATCCTCTAGGGGGAGAATGCGATTTAAATTTGGAATACTTACCGAAATTTATATTGAACTACATCTGTGTTTACACCATTGAGTTTGTATTTATAGCATTATACATCTTTTTGAAAAAGGAATACGCATTTATTATGCAGTTATGATTATTAAATAAAATTACGAAAAAATATTAGTCTAGGAATTTGCCGCGTTTTTTGTTTTCTTCAAGTACATAAACGTTAAGTTTATTTTAATTGTCATTATTTTTAATAAATGCTTGAAGGCAGACGGTCCAACATCTTAAATGAAAGTAAGAGATATAGCAGAAGTCAGCCTTTATTTCCACAACTTATTAATTCACTGTAATAATAGTTTAATTCAGACTACAGTATCTAAGCGCTACAACATGTGCACCGGGCCGAGCCTGCGACAAGAATGATCCCCTCATCATCAGTGGTCGTCTCTGCGCCCCCGAAGGGGTCGCGAGGAATCGGTTTTGGGGCTTTTGGGCCCCTTGCCCGAGGCATTTGTCTCTCGGTCCCCATAATTGGGGACCCGTCATTGGGTTCTCCTCCCCCTCCCGTGGGAGGGGTGGGAGTGCTTTATTGCACACCTAGTCGCTGGGGGGGGGGAGTTCCCCCTCGGCGGTCTCATGTGTGTCTGGTGTGTGACTGTAGGAGCGCCCTAAGTTCTTCACGACGCCCGTGCGTCCAGACCCCTACTAGGTGAGATCCCCAGTTCCCTGGGGAAGGCCCGGCAAGGGCCGATCTAGCAACGAGGGCGTCGGTTTTGGGCGGCGCTCACCTACAGTGGGTGCTGTCCTCGCCTCCTACAACGTAACCAGATCTAGCCGGTAGGCGTTGCAGGGAGCGGGGCGTTGTGGTGTTCGAGCGATTTGATTTGTGTGTGCGTCGCTCGTGTGGTTAATCATTGTGTTTCTCTGCGAGTGTGGAGTGATGTTTGTGTGTGCCGCGCGCGCGACGCCTATATTAACTTAGAACGCTTTGTGCGCGGCAGATGTCATGTGGTGAGTGTGGAGTTCTCTTGTTTGAGTAGGTCGCGTGTGACGTGAGGGCGACTTACTCAGGCGTCATGTCCGGTGGTTGCGCGACGTCTGCGATGATGTCGCGCGGGAAGCGCTTGTAGTCGGGAGGTCGCGCGTGCCATGGTGCAATGTCCCTGATGTGGTGCAACTCGGAGACGTCTGCACGCGCGAACATTTTCTTTGCCAGGTCTTGAGTGAAATCCTCGATGCTCTCGACCCGCAGGTCCCTGTGGATCACAGAGTTCCTCACGAACCGAGGGGCGTTTGTAATTTGACGCAAAGCATAATTTTGCTGCGTCCGGAGCTTCTTAACATGTGTCTCGGCCGTGAGGGCGAGCCACGCTGGGGCGGCGTAAGTGAGTTGCGGTCGCACGTAGGTCTTGTAGATCCCCAGCTTGACTCGCATGGAGAGGCGTGATGAGAGCACCGGGCGGAGAAGATTGCGGGTTACCTTTACCCGCGCGACGGTTGCGCAGACGTGCGGGCCCATGGTGAGCCGGTTGTCGAGCGTGACCCCGAGGTACTTGGCGGTCTTGGTCCACTCGACTTTGGTTCCCATGAGCTCAAGGCTCGGTGGAGTCATACGGCCGCGTGCCGTGACTATGATCGCCTGCGTTTTACCTGCGTTCACCGACAGTCTCCATTTGCGGAGCCAGTCAGGGAAGTCGTCCAGGGCGCGCTGCATTTTGACGGCCGCGTGGTCTGCCGACAGTGAGGTGGTGATGTACGCGGCATCGTCAGCGTACAGCGCGAGTTTCGATGTGTGCGTGGCAGGTATGTCGTCGGTGTACACAGTGTACAATGTAGGCGAGACACAGCTTCCCTGTGGCACCCCTGCGGTGACGGGGCGTGCGCCAGAGAGCTCGTTTTCCACAGAGACCTTTATTGTCCTATCCTGTAGGAAGGAGGAGACCACCTGTATCAAGCGACGGGGCGCTGTGGTGAGGGTGAGCTTGTACACCAAGCCGGCGTGCCAGACCCGGTCAAATGCCTTCTCCATATCGAGGAATACTGCAGCGGCGTATTCCCTCTTGTTCACGGCCGCCGTGAGGATGTGCAGTACCCTCGACAGCTGGAGCGTCGTGCTGTGCTCGGCCCGGAAACCAAACTGTTCCGGGCGCGGCGTCAGGTGTGGTGTTAGGTGGCGCAACAGGAGCTTTTCAAACACCTTGGAGGTGGTGGGCAGGAGCGTGATCGGCCGGTAGCTTTCCGGCTTCAAAACGTTCTTCCCGGGCTTGGGCAACATAATGACCTTCCCCAGCTTCCAGCAGGGGGGGAAGGTGCCGGTGCGGAGTATGCCATTAAATAGGCGAGCTAGTGCCACCACCGTTTTCGGTGGCAGGTGACGGAGTGCGGCGTTCGTGATTCCGTCCGCACCGGGGGCCTTCTTTATCTGGGTATTACGTATTACCCTGAGTACTTGGCCCGGGGTAACGAAGATTGGGTCTTCATCAGGAGCTACTGGCGTCTTGAAGTACTCGCCAAGGTGTTGCTCGACTGTTGCGACGTGGTCGTGGGCATCGGTTGGGTTTGGCGAGAACTGACGCTCCAGGTGGGCAGCGAATATCTCAGCCCGGTCGGCCGCTGTATATCGAAGCGCCCCGTCGCTGTTTAACAGCGGGCGCACCGGGGCTGGGGTGTTCTTTAGCCTATGTACCGACGTCCAGTCACTATCTGCGGAGTCAATGAGGTCGTCCCAGCCCTCGGCAGTGAGCGCCTGTACTTCAGCCTTCACCTTGTCCGTGAGTCGGTTGAGCTGGTTCTTCATTGTAGGACACCTTGTTTGTTGCCACCGCTTGCGTAGTCGCCTTTTGTCGGCGATCATGGTTGCGATGTGTGCGGGGAGCTTGTGGTAGCGCCCCTGTGGGGCGGATGAGGTGCTTGATGCCGCCTCTAAGGCGCTCTGCATGCAAGCGGTGAGTCCCAGAGCCAGCTCGTTCACTTCTGTGACGTTGGAGACAGGCCGAGTGGGTGTGGTGGTCTCCATTCTTTGTTTGAAAATGTCCCAGTCCGTGTGTTGACGTGGCGCTGAATGGGCGACTCTGGTTGCGTGGTCTGATAGGCAGACGAGTACGGGCTGATGATCAGACCGCAGCTCGTCGTCCAGTACTTCCTGCGCGATCTGGCAGTTTAGGCCTCTGTGTACGACTATATCCAGTACGTCGGGTGTGTGGTTTATATTGTCCGGGTAATGTGTGGGCACCTCTGGCCCGGACACGTCGTAACCGTGGGCCTCTGCGTCGGCGAAGAGTCGTCTTCCCGCTGTATTGGTGCTGCCGCAGTTCCACGCTGGGTGCTTGCTGTTTAGGTCGCCAGCTATGATGGTGGGTTTTGTTGACGCGAGTAGCGTGTGTATGTCGGTGGCCACGAACGAGTCGCCTGGCGGCCTGTAGGCCGCATACACACATAGGTCGTCGCCTGGGACATGGAGTTGTACACCCAGCGCTGTGATGCTGTTGAGTGACGGGAGTGGTAGCTCCTGGTGGACGACTCTGCGTTTTACCAGTACGGCCAGACCACGGTAGTACCTGTTGGTGGTCGTGAGTTGCCCATCCATCCTGTAGATGATGTAACCCGGGAAGTGGATTTTGTCCGCAGGTCCCATCAGCGTTTCACTAATAAGCGCCACGTCAATGTCCTGTTCTTGCAGCAATGGACGGAGGAGAGCGGCCTTTTCTCTAAGGCCGCGGGCGTTCCAGTGCAGTATCCTCACCGGCTTAACCATTTCTGCTCAGCCTTACAATCTCTGTCATGCCGGTGAGGACGGCATGTATCGGGTCTTGTCCCTGGCTGAGAGCCAGCAAGATGTCCTGTAGGACCCGTAAAGCGGCCTCTACGACGTTGTTTACCGCGTAATTGGCCGTATAGTTGGCCCCGGGGGTCGGGGTGTTTTTACAAACCCCGGGTCCGCCCGCCGACGTAAAGCCGAACTGTGGAAACCGCATGTCTCTGACCTCCAGGAGCCGAGAAAACCCCAAAGTTATTGTCACCTGCCCGGCTCTCTCGTGTCGAGTCGCGTTGGAATACACCTGTCTGCGCAACAGGTGCGTGGGACATATGTGTTTGTTTGTTTACTGCTACTTGTTGGCTGCTTGTGTGTGAGTGTGTCTCGCTCTGATTTGTCGGCGGGTGAGAGAGGTTGGTGTTGAGTGCCGTAGGCTCCGCCTCCCGCTTCTGGAATGTTCCAGTCTCCGCCTCCAAGTGGGCGGCGCTCGGCAGCGCGCTCGCGTCCGTAGTTTTGGGGTCAGCAGAGGTGCTGGCTTGGTTATCCGAGGCAATATTATGTTCTTGTTTTTTGTTTTTGAAGTTTCTGTATTTACCGCCGCGCTTATTTTTCTTCCTCCATCCGGGGGTGGCAGTAGCCGTGTTGCGTGGGGGGGGGGTCATTTGCGGCTGCCATTAAGGTGGCCGACTGAGCTTCGCCGGCCGGCGTTGGCAGTAGTGGCGGTCTATCGGTTGCCGTGTTCGGTCGACGGGTGTCTCCCGTTGTGGCGACCGTCCCCGCTCGCTTGTTGCGCAGCTCTCTCTTCATCGCCGGGCATCTGATGTGGTTGGCGGGGTGTTCCCCCCCGCAGTTGATGCAGGTGGCGGGCTCCTCCTTCGGTCTCGGGCAGTCTCTTGCCGCGTGACCCTCCCCGCACCTGACACAGGCGATCGGGCGGTGGCACTGCACCGAGGAGTGCCTGAATTTCTGACATCTGTGGCACTGTGCAGGTCCCTTTCTTCCGCGCCAGGCCTCTATTTTTACTCCGGGCATGCAAAGAAGCTCTGTAACTTCATATATGCCCGGTAGTAAATTTGGTGTTTTTTTGATAACGGCGTGAAATATGCAACCGGGCCGTCCTTGTCGCGCCTTTATGACGCGGACGTACTCCGGCTCGAACCCCAGCGCGCGTAGGTCCTCCTCAATCTCAGCGGGCTCCGTGTCCACGGGCAGGCCCCTGATGGCTACCTTCTGGCTCCTCTCCGCTGGTAGGGAATAGGAGAACCAGGGGACTTTTTCCTCTTTCTCTAGGGCCGTTAGGTAACTCTGTACCATTCTATATTCAGTATCAGTTTGGGGGGTGAATTTTACCCCCTCTCCGAAGGGTCGCGCATTTGGTGCCCGGCCCAGTTTGTCCTTTAGGGCGCGAAAGTGACGCGCCCAGTGTGGTAGCTTCTCCACTATTAGCGGAGGGTATCTTTGTTTTTTGTTGTTGTTATTAACAACCGTTGCTGTCGTCGCCGCATTTTTTGGAGGGGCAGTTGGTGGGGGTGCTGTGGTCCCCGGTGGGGTGCGTAATGATGATGTCGCCCCTACGAAAATGGTGCGTGGGTCCCGTTGTGACAGCAGGGCGTCCACACACGGACGCTTGGCCTCTTCCTCTGCCTCGTCTGGGCTGCGTTGTCTGCGCTGCGCAGGGCGGGAGGGGGGGGGTTGGCTCCCGCGTAATATACGAGGGTTGAGTATTTGTGTACTCACTTGGGTGCTGGTTGTAATGGCTGTGGGCAGGTCGGGCAGAGACGAGCTAGGACCCCATCGTCGTTCCAGGCTGGGCCGGGTTGTTTGGTGCCCACTGCTGCCTCTAGGTTGTGTCCGACTGTCGCTTGTGTCACTGTCAGTGCTCCTGCCACTGTGTGCGGATTTTTCGGACGCGATCGAAGCGTCTGAGCCCCCATACGGCGAGAACATCGACCTCGACATGGGCGATGCAGGCGCTAAACCCCTTGGTGCGGAGGGGGACGTATAGCAAGCTCGCGGCGATCTTTTCGTTTTAGTTGAACGAGCGTGTATATCATGCGCCGGTGGTGTACGTGCGCGTGATGAGTGTCCTATCTCACTTGCGCTTGCGCGCGGTGGTGCGGAGCTCCCGCTCGCACTCGAGCGCGGCGCAGCTGCTATTTCCTTCCCGCTTACACTAGGTGAGCGGGCGCGCGCGCTCTCGCTTGCATGCGGCTCAGGGCCAGGCGCGTGATGCCTGCGTGCGTCGTCTGTGTACGACGGTGGCGGTGTGCGTGCGTCTGGTGAATGTCTCGGCGCATGACTTGGCGGAACGAATTCCTTATCGCTGCGTGAGTCATGCGCAACGGTCGGTGGCGAGCGAGTTATCGGTGCGTTATAATAGGAAGTTATAATTGAAATGATCCCCTCCTTGCTGCGCGCTCGCTTATATAGAGCGGCTCGAGTAGTGGGGAGAGTGGGGAGGCCTAAGTGACACATTGCAGTGCGTAACTCGGACCGTTGCACGTGTTGTTTACAATGGTGACGCCGACACGGCCATACTGACGTGCGAACGTCCTCGTGTGCGTAGTCTCATCAAACAGTATCTAAAAAGACAACGATACTATTAATGTTCGTTCATCCTGACTAGCAATCTGGTCCAGTTCATCCCTTCAGGGTTTGCTTATAATTCTGGACCGCTCGACATTGAGCCTTCAGGACTTATACTAGCATACTGGTCCGGTTCATCCCTTCAGTTTGCTATTACTTCTGGTCCGCTCGTTATTGAGCCTTCAGGGATTAACAATCTGGTCCGGTTCACCCCTTCAGACTTTGCTACTAATTCTGGACCGCTCGTCATTGAGCCTTCAGAACTTACCTTATATTTTTTTTTTCTCTCTTGTTTTTTTCTTTTTAATTTTTTTGCTTATATTTTATTGGTCCGGCCATTAACACTGAATGACCCTGCAAAACTATTATCCCCTGGACCAGACATTGCCGACTAAATCAAGTCTTTAATTCAAACTAGGCTGAGAATCTGCACTTTTACATGAGACAGTCCCCCAAAAACGCCCACCCGTCACCACTTCCTAGTGCGTTAGCTGGGAAGAAGAAGTGGCGCAACAAACTCCCTAGCAGCACAACTGTCTATTCACATTATAATACTTGAATTTATACAATAAGTACTACTTATATAAGAATTTATATAAGACTACACAGGATCACGTCTTTTGCTAATTATTATGACTGCTTTAGTAATAATAGGAATTCACAGACATTGTATCACTAATAATCGACATAGGATTGCTATTCACTGACATTGTATCACTATTAATCGATGAAGGATTGCTATTCACAGACAGACATTATTAATCGATACAGGATTGCTATTCACAGCCATGGTATCACTAATTGCCAAAATTATATTGCTGTTAGGCATGGCATTATTCTCGTGGCTTGTTTAGTGAACAAGGATAACGTCATCATGACTGCCCTCCGTCAAGTCATCGTAATTTTCCATGATATGATATCTACCAGATTTTGTTTGACCACAATTTACTTTACGTAAATTTTTGTCAGAATATTATTTTATAGACTTTATTTCTCCCATTAATATTTAAAAAAAAAAAAAGTGCCGTTTATTTTCTTACACTGTACAAAAAAAAAAAATTTATAGCAGAATTTTCATACGATCGCCCGTGATCAGTCATTATTCATTTCGGGACACCAAACAAATAAACTGGATTTTAAGTGCCTCAAAAATACGAAATTTGTATAACGCTTGTAACCATCCGACTAGTCTAAATTTAAGGTAGTTTTTATCATAGGTTCTATTGTACGAACGACAACCCTTACGTTAAAAACACGTTTATCTTAATCGGGCATGGCGCACTAACGCGACCACCAACATGATAGCCTGTGGTGCCAAGTAATTGTGGTTTCTTTAATTTAGAAAAATTGGATATTAATTTATCCTGTAATATATCCAGTTTTCTTCCGGCAATACACCGTGAATTATTTCAAGCTTGTGGTTTTGTACCATGGTTGGACATTTAATTTGTAATGAGCACGCTACGTTCCTCACATCTATACTTTTAAGGATCACTTGTTCATGAAATTGCTCAACATTAACAAGATTTCAATTACTATGCTCTATGCGGCATTCTGATCCCGAGTCAAATATAACAGGGAAATCTGTACCTCCTATGTGTCACTCCACCAGCTGCTCTGGAGCACAGGTTCACTTCATTGGTGCTGGTGCTCGGTGTGGAGCCTTGGTTCTTTCAGCGCTTGGGGCAGGTGTTGGCCATATATTCGTGCTTACTGCAAACATAGCACGTTACGGCTGGTTTCGGTTGTTCAGTTTTGGGTTGAATATTATCATCACATTGAGATTGAGACAAAACTAAAATGGTCAATCCCGTCACCAATTTTCTGACCAATTTGCTTCTGGAATCTTCTCAATGAGTTGCCATAGACACATACCCGCTTCAGCTGCAGTTTTCTTATTATCAATTTGAAGGTAATGTCCTGGCACCGCTCCCTTTTTTTTTTTAATATCCATACCAACAACCAATTATCCAACCCGAACATATCACGCTTCCTCTATGCAGGCAACCTTGTCCCAAACCACCAAACTCAAAACTCAAAGTATTTATTTCAATTAAACCATTTACAAATTGTCAAGAAGTCGTCAGTTACAAATATGAAGCTAGTTGCCCATTCCAAATAGTAGGTTTCTATGGAGAAGACCGGGCAAGAAACCCCTCGGACATTCTTTTAAATTAAAACATTGATACAAAGCAGGGCACCACTTGAGAAGGTTGAGGTCCGTATCACCTCGCTAAATCACTCAAGCTCAATCCGAGCCAAACCCAGCCACATATTTCATCAACAACAACATATTTCATCTCCGCAATAGAGACTCGCACCGCAAACTTAACACCGTTTGAGGTGGGGTGTCCATCGAGCACTAGTCTGATTAAAGTGGGGTGGTTTGCCTACCATTGTGCGTACCACCGGGCTGGCACTATTTTTTTTCTGCAGGTGAATTCACCTGCCCCGTGTGTAGTCGTTCTGCCCATGCAAAATCAGCGGACACAGCTTTGAATGAAACGTCACGTCGACGACCATCACTGGTTGCCTAAAACCAACTCCGGTACAAATACTGTATCCACTAGCAGGAATAGTGGCAACAGCAGTTCGCAGAGTGGTGGCAAGCTCTAGCGGAAGAGCCAAAACGGTATCCGACACACGACAACATCCTCGTGCCACAAAGGGTGAAAAGCCAAAATAGTTTTTTTTTTTTTTAAGTATGTCGTCCCACTCACTGGCGACTAAAGCTGTGGCGAGACAGTGCTGCATTACTCAAACAATTCGTCCCACTTGCTATAGATTTCCCACCCGGACATGAGTTGCCTCGACCAGGGTTTTAAGTATTTAAATTGACTTTGAACCCTGGTTGGCTGAAGCAAGGAAAACCTGTTCAAGTGGAGATTCATAGACTACTCCGCCTTGGAGTGTAAATATGGAGCTGTTCCGCAAAAGATGGGACACTTAGTATCATCTCTTGCATGCCCTGTCAGCTGCACGTTACAGGAAACGATGGACGCTAGTGATGGCGCCAAACACGAGTCGAATTCTGGGCTGAGTTCATTTAGATTGCCATCGACACGCTTAAATGAAGAAGAAGAATTTTGGAAACCAGCATGCCCTTGATTGTTGCCCAAGAGATCTTGTCAGGTTGTATCTTGGTAAGATACATAGCGGCACGGCCCTTCAGGGAATCAGTAATCGCCAACATCAAGCCTACACCCTCCAATTTCCTTTTATCAATTTTGGGTGGGAAATTATATATCAAATAACTTCTCCCGCTCTGGGCGGAGCGGGAGGGCGTGTCAGACTTTTACTGACTCAAACCCACCGATATCCCTTTCGAACAACCTCGCAACCCTGGCAGGCATTGGTCCGGACCCCGTCGAATGAATGAATGGAATGGCGAGCTACCCAAAGCTCACCGTCCGCAAGCCCGCGCCTACGGTGGCCGGAAATCGGAACATCACAGAAGGAAGTGACGGCCTCCCATGCACTCTCGCTCCGAACCATGGTCTCTACCAGGGCCGGACGCGAGAGATCGCCGCCACCGATCGCCTCCGTGAGGTCACGGCGGTGCTCCGCCCAGGCCGGGCAGACTTTCTCCGTATGCCGTGTCCTCCGGGCGATCCACACAATGGTGACACCCGAGCATTGCCTGCCGCTTTATTCTGAACAGGAACCTCCCGAAACAACCATGTCCAGTAAGGACCTGCGTCAGGTGGAAGGTGAGGACGCCGTGGCGCCTCTCTAGCCACTCCTCGGCTTATCGCCACAATGGTGGCGTGCCCACTGAGTGCATACCAATTAACAATGTCGAATTCTGGTTTATCAAGATTAAAAGCTACGAGCATAGCTTTGCTTGGAGTAGCTTTACAAGTAGTCATGGCATCCGCAATTTTTTTTAAATATAGCGTCCATGCCAGCAGATTTGGTCTTGTATTAAATTACTGTGGATATAATTAGTGGACGGTGGAGTTCATCCCACTTCTGATGAAGGCAGACGGTCCAACATCTTAAATGAAAGTAAGAGATATAGCAGAAGTCAGCCTTTATTTCCACAACTTATTAATTCACTGTAATAATAGTTTAATTCTGACTACAGTATCTAAGCGCTACAACATGTGCACCGGGCCGAGCCTGCGACAAGAATGATCCCCTCTAATGGGATATCGCTACGCCCCCGCAAGGGGGCGTGGCATGCGGTGCCGGAACTAAGTTCCCTGGCCGCGGAGGGTCTACGGTGGTCCGCCAATACGGACCCCCACTGCTTGTGCCTAATGCGGCTAGTGGCGTCGCGTACGTTTTTAAAAACGCCAGCAGGAGCGTTTTTAAAAACGCACGTTTGTGAGTAATAGCAAAGTATTTCTGTAAGGGCGCCACGGCGCTAATACGCTGGCGCCGCTTTCTTCACGACCCCCACCCCCCCCAGCAGGTGAGACCCCCGGTTCCCCGGGGGAGGCCCAGCGAAGGCGACCAGCGACGAGAGTGCCGACTCGGCGCTTCTACAGAATAGGTGAATAGTCCCCGCTCGTCTCGATCTCAGAGCTAGCCGATCACGGTCCGAGCTAAGGGACTGTCGTGAGTGTGTGGGCGGCATTGTACTGTGCCTGCACCACGCCTGCGTGTGTGTGTTTGGTCGCATGTATAGTAATGGATGTCTGTTGTTAGTTACGTGACATGCCTATATTAACTTAGAACATGCCACGCAACAGATGTATGAGTCATCTGTAGAGTACTATTGGGTCGGGTAGGCCGCGTGTAACCTGAATGCAGCTTACCCGAGGCGTCCAGTCCGGTGATGGGGTCACTCGTCCGCTATCAGGTCGCGGGGCAGGGGTCTCGCGTCAGGGGGGCGCGCATGCCAGGGCGCGATCTGTTTGACGTGTGGCCATTCAGACGCGTTGGCACGCGCGAACATCCCTTTCGCGAGACGCCGCACAAACTCATCCAGGCCCTCGATCCCGAGGTCCCGCTGGATCACATCGTTCCTCACGTAGCGAGGAGCGTCAACAATGGTCCGCAGCGCAAAATTTTGTTGCGCGCGGAGCGGCTTGCGGCTCGACTCGCACGTGAGGGCGAACCAAGCGGGGGCGGCGTACGTCAAGATTGGGCGTACGTACAGTTTGTACACGCTCAACTTGACGCGCGCCGGGATGCGAGACGAGAGCACAGGTTTGAGCAGGTAGCGGGCGACCCTACCCCGTGCGGCGACCGAGCGGACATGTGGCCCCATAGTGAGCCGACGGTCGATAGTCACACCCAGGTATTTGACCCGGGGCGACCAATCGATCTCGGCCCCCTGCAGCTTCAAGGGTGGTGGGAGAGGCGCGAATCCGGTGATTATCGCCTGCGTCTTACCTACGTTCACCGACAGCCGCCACCTCGACAGCCACTCGGGAAGAAGTTCAAGGGCGCGCTGCATCTTGACCGCCGCGTACTTCGCATTGAGCGATGTGGTGATGTACGCGGCGTCGTCGGCATACAGCGCGAGAATGGCGTCAGAAGTGGTGGGGATGTCGTCGGTGTAACGCGAGTAACACGCCGGCGACACGCAGCTGCCCTGCGGCACATCAGCCAGCACCGGGCGGGCGCCGGATAGCGCCCCGTCGACCACCACCCTAAAGGTCCTGTCGGAGAGAAAGCTAGCGACCACCCTTACAACGCGACGGGGCGCGTCCGAGGTGGACATTTTATACAAAAGGCCCTCATGCCATACACGGTCGAAGGCCTTCTCCATGTCGAGGAATACTGCCACCGAGTATTCCTTCTTATTCTGTGCGGCTGCGAGGTGGTGCAGTACCCTCGACAGCTGGAGCGTCGTGCTATGCTCCGCCCTGAACCCAAATTGCTCGGGGTGCGGCGCGATGGTTGGTTGGAGATGTCGCAGCAGGAGTGCTTCGAACACCTTGGAGACCGTCGGCAACAGAGTGATCGGCCGATAGCTCTCCGGCTTCAGGATATTTTTCCCCGCCTTGGGCAGCATAATGACGCGCCCTTCCTTCCACGAGGCGGGAAAGGCCCCCGTGCGCAGTATCGCGGTGAACAGGCGCGCCAGCGCCACTACAGTACGAAACGGCAGGTGGCGCAGCACTGTGTTCGTGATACCGTCCGCGCCAGGGGCCTTCCGGGGCCTCGTCCTAAAGATGGCGCGTCTGACTGCACCAGGCGAGAAAAAGATAGCGTCTTCATCGGGAGCCATCGGCGGTGCGAAATAGTCTCCCAGGTGTTTCTCGACTGCTGCGACATGTTCGATGTCGTCGGTCGGGTTAGGGCGGAACTGACGTTCCAGGTGTTCGGCGAAGACCTCCGCCCGGTCCTCCGCTATGTACTTAAGCGCCCCGTCGCTGTTGAGTAGAGGGCGCACCGGGGCTGGGGTACTCGTGAGTTGGCCGCAGAGTTTGTGTAATGACGGCCAATTGTCCGTCGTGGCGTCAATTCTTTCCTCCCAGCCCGCGGCGGCGTACGCCTTGAGCTCGGCCTTCACCTTCTCCGCGAGACGGTTCAGCTGCGTCTTCAGCGTCGGGCATCTGAGCTGTTGCCACTGCTTGCGAAGGCGCCTCTTCACGGCGATCATCGAATTGATGTGCGCCGGCAGGGGCGGCATTGGCCCTCTCCCCTGCGGCGACGTCGTCGTCGCCGTTTCTAAGGCGCTTTGAATGCAAGCAGTGACGTCACCCGCCATCTGGTCCACGTCCGCGGTGGTGACGATAGGCCGAGTCGGCGTGGTGGTCTCTAGCTTCTCTCTGAAGGCGTCCCAATCTGTTGATCGACGTGGCGCGATCGGCTTCAATCGGGTCGGCATACCCGATATGACGACGAGTACAGGCTGGTGGTCCGATTGTAACTCGTCGTCTATCACATGTTGTGTGATCTGGCAGTGTAGCCCTTGGCGGACTACGATGTCCAGCACATCCGGTGTATATCGTGCCGTGTCCGGGTAGTATGTCGGCACCTCTGGGCCGGACACCGTATAGCTAAAGGCTTCCGCGTCCGCAAAGAGCCGTCTCCCCTCGGTATTCGCTGTATAGCTATTCCACGCCGGGTGTTTACTATTAAAATGACCGGCGAGGATGGTTGCCCTCTGTGGCGTATTTACAAGCGCCCGCAGCTCTATAAAATTAATATGATCCGCGGGCGGCTTGTAGCAGGCGTATATGTTAATATCCTCGCCGGCTATATGCAGCTGTACACCCAGCGCGTAAAACGAGCTAAGTGACGGCAAGGGGAGCTCTTGGTGGACGACTCTTCGTCTCACAATGACCGCCAGACCACGGTAGCGGGTGTTTTGGGCCGACCTTTCGTCCTTTCTATAAACGAGATACCCCGGGAACCTAACCCTATCTTCGGGTCCCAGGTGTGTCTCGCTTATGAGCGCCACGTCGATGTCCTGTTCCCTCAGGAGATGGCGGAGGGGGGCGACCTTGTTCCGGAGGCCGCGGGCGTTCCAATGGATCACCCTCAGTCGCCTAGCCATTATACATAGTAAGTAAAGTGGCCAGGCTATCAAGGATGACCGTCTCCACATCTTGGCCCTGCCTTATGGCCTTTATTAGGTCCATTAGTAATCTAATGACGCAGGCTGTAAAATCGCTTTTTGTTGTAGGGGCGCCGGTGGCGCCACTCATGGTTTCAGATTGTCTCGGTCTCTGTTGTTCGGCGCATTGCCGCAGTGATTTAGTGGCGCCACCCGCAGCGGTGGCGTAGCCCCGCGGCTTTGCCGCGAATTTTGTGGTTTTGTCTGTGCGCCGCTGCGAAGTGCCGGCGCTAGCGATCGCTGGTTTGCATTCCTCCTGTACAGCCTGCGTCCTGTTTAAGGCAGGGGCGGCCTCGGGAATTTCGTCCTGGATCGCCGGGGGCGGTTTGGGTTTCTTCCCTCTACCCTTACCCCCGCGCTTGGTCTTCTTCTTCCGCCCCCCCCCCCCCGAGAAGGTGGCTTGGTTCCGTAGTGAGAGCCCGTTGGCTGCTGCCATCAGCGTCATGCCTTCGGCCTCTATGGTCGCCTGCTGTGGCTGGCGTGTGGCCGTGATGGAGACAGTCCCCGCTCGCTTGTTCCGGATCTCTCGCTGGAACACGGGGCACTTGATATTGCACGCGGGGTGAGGGCCACCACAGTTTATACAGGTGGCCGGCACCTCCCGCGGGCGTGGGCAGTCGCGTGCCGCGTGCTCCTCTCCGCATCGCACGCAAGCGAGCGGACGGTGGCACTGGTGCGAACTGTGACCGAAGCGTTGGCACCGGTGACACTAAGCGGGCCCTCGCTTCCCCCTCCAAGCCTCTATCTTGACACCCCGCATGAACATAAAAACGGTGGTGTCAAAGATGGCCCGGACGTCGGGTGTCTTTTTGAGTATGGCGTGGAATACACAGCCGGGTCGTCCTTGTGCGCCCTTAATGTGGCGCACATACTCCGGCTGGTACCCCAACGCCCGGAGTTCCTCCTCTATCTCCTGGGGGTCCGTGTCCGCCGGTAGTCCCCGTATGGCGATCTTCATACTACGGTCCGCCGGTAGCGAGTAGGCGAACCATGATACGCGCTGTCCTTTTCCAGGCCCGTGAAGTACCGCTGTACCAGCCTGTACTCGTCCTCTGTATCGGGAGTGAATCGGACTCCACTCCCGAAAGGGCGGGCATTTGGAGGCCGGCCCAGCTTGGCACTGAGGGCCCGGAAATGAGCGGCCCAGTTCGGTAGTCGCTCCACTACTAGCGGCGGGTACCGTAGTTTCTTCTTCCCCGGCTTCTGCTTCGTCGTCGTCGTGGCGCCGGGGGTGGTGGCAGGGGGGGCAGTGGATGCAGGGGGGGCAGGGGGTAAGAAAGTGACACTTACCCCTGCTGGTGTCTTGTCCGGTGAGGGTGAGGGTAGCAGCGGCGAGCGGCGCACCGCATCGGCGAAGGTAGGCGACGCTGCGGCGCCCCGACGCCGCGGCGCGCTCTCGCGCTGAGGCCGCGGCGGGTCGAGACAATATCGCTTTGCCTCCTCCAATGCGGTTTCGCCGGAGCTCCTCCTTCGCCGCTGGGGTCTGGTCCCCTCCTTGCTGCGCGCTCGCTTATATAGAGCGGCTCGAGTAGTGGGGAGAGTGGGGAGGCCTAAGTGACACATTGCAGTGCGTAACTCGGACCGTTGCACGTGTTGTTTACAATGGTGACGCCGACATGCTTATCTCATATTATTATTGTGTTCATTTTTTCGCAAATGGTACGAAAAGCAGAGTATTTTCCTCGGTGATAAAGCTGTCTTAGTCTTGGGTGAACTTAAATCCCTCGCTACACTCAGGACTCGTCTTAAATCCCTCGCTTCGCTCGTGATTTAAGTTTTTAACACCCTCGCTACGCTCGGGAGTAAACCTCGAGTCCTTTGTTACGCTCGCGATTTAAATCGTCATCCGCGACAGAAGACACTGCTTTATCCCCTTGGTTAATAATCTACTATTATTTGACGGGACTATGGCCCTTGGCATCAAACACAGGATAAACCTGTGTACACACGTTAAACGTGGCCTATGGGTGGTGACGCTTTCTTTACCTGTGTAATGGCGAACTTCCCTCATCACCGATATTCGGCTAAGTAAGGCCTTCCTGACCAACGGGTGACCAAACCTCAAGGTTTGCCTGCACCCGGGTCCATTCCAATCATCAAACCACGGGGCTACACCAAGGCATCACGTCTCAATTTTGCATTAGATTAATCTCTAAAAGGCTAGCAATAATATAAACAGCGAGACCCAGGTAACAATACACTCGTGTCAGAAATCACATGTACGAGCCAGGTCATCCCGCATGAACAAATAATATGGTTGCATGCTCACAGGATTCAGTTTCGAATTGGGCTTATTAAAACTCCATCGGGTTATTTGGGCACAGTCTGGTTTTCCAAAACTAAGTCTCAATACCAAAACCTATTGGCTTGTGTCATACTATGTGGCGGGTCTCTCTTCAGGAAGCGGATCCTCCGACCTTTTCGAGACCAAAGTGTCAGTCATCGTTCTAGACGCTTCCACTTTATTATGCATTGTTTTAAATAAAATATAGGAAATGATGTCTGTATGTTTATTTATTTAAATTAACTATTAATCATGTATATAATTTACATGGCTTAATTTCTCTAGCGCCATCTAGTGTTACAGAGACTACGTTGGCAGCCATGCCATGAGCCTGTCTGTCCTGACGCAAGATGTCGCTATTAGTTGCGTTATTTATTGATTTTGCAACTTCACAATACAGGTTTCTTTTTTTTTTTTTTTTAATGGCATCTCGTAGTTGGCCTTGAGAGGCCGTGACTACTTAACCGAGCTTTCCTGTGGCTGCCTTAAGGTGTGAGCTTAAAGCCTCCAGCCAGGGCGTAAATAAATATTATAAACTATAAACTAAACGACTGCGCGCTAAGGGCACCCCCTGTGGGAAGGACCTCGGCTTAGGGCGTTGTTGGGGGGACAGCAAGTTGGGGACAAACTGGATCAAAGTTTAAATCATGATTATTATCTGGGGTTACTATTAATGCTACGGCGCACTCAACCTCAGCGCGGGCGGCTGGCGATTCGACGTGCAAGGGATGGGGGTGGGACAATTTCGTCTAGGACTTCACGTGGTCAGCGTCACGATGTATTTACTCCCCTTGAAAGCGTAGGTCCTTTCAAGGGGGGTAACCAGTGAAACCACTTCGTGACACCTCGGCGGTGAGGACGGAATGTCGGTCTGTGTAATTTGTGCACTGTACTGGTGGCCCTATTGCTTTCCTGGAGGAGGGTAATGGGGTCATCTGGGTTGGCGAGAGTATGCCTTGGTCGGCGAGCCTGACTAATAGTGGAAGGCCTATAACTAGCGGCCTGCACAACCAGAGGGTTGCGATGACTATCCGCGGAATCGAAGAAACGTTTCGTAATGCGCTTTATGAACTGCTTGATGGTGCATTTTGAGATCTAGGTGGAGGGTTTCGTTCCGAACGAACCAAGGAGCATCCGTAATTTTACGGAGAAATCGATTTTGAAGTGCCTGCATCCTATGGATGAGTTGGGGCTTGGCGTGTACGAAAACTGCACAGGCGTAGGTCATGGTCGGGCGGATGCACGCTGTGTACTCGTATTATACGCAATTTGCACTTAAGGGACAACTTGCTGCGTGAGTTGTGTACGGGGTGAAGCCTACCGAGAGCGAAAGCGGCGCGCGAACGCGCCTGGCTTGTGTGCTCTGTAAACGAAATGTGATGATCGAGGATCACACCGAGATATTTGGCTCGCTTCTCCCAAGGGATAGGCTTACCGAACATGGTGATCGGTTGGGGAAGGACCGGTGTACGCCGGGGTCTATAAAATAGGACCGCTTGGCTCTTATCAGGGTTGACTTCAATTCTCCACTTCCTAAACCAGGCACTGAGTCTGTTGACTTCGGTCTGGAGGGTGCGGGAAATCTGATCTTGCCTGAGGCCGGTGTAATAGACGGCCGTGTTGTCTGCGAACTGTGCTAACTGCGCCTTTCTACATTAGGGGATATCACTAGTGAATATCGTAAAAATGAGCGGAGCCAGCACAGATGCCCTAGTAGCCCCACTTCAAATTTTTAAGACCCGCTTTCAGTCTCTTTTGCAAAAAAGATATATTTTTTTAAATTTTATTTTTGTTTTAAAATAGTTGGGCAAACGTCATCTAAAACTATTCTAAATTTCAAGTTGACAGCATTAGTAGTTCTTGAGATATCCAGGTGTGACAGATAGACTTAGTCTCACCATAAGGGTTCCTTTTTAACCATTTTGGTACGGAACCCTAAAAATGGAAGTGATCACGTAATATTCGCAAAATTCATGAAACCAGTAGTAGCGCCACGAGTTAGTTAGTTACGTCGCGTCGTGCGCGCACCTAATACCTACCTACCCGCTGGTAGGCAGGTACCAACTTGGTTTATGACTCGCTCAACTGATGTTCATGTCATGTATAAATAAATTAAATGATCCAAAAATACTTTTACTGGCCGCTTTAGGGCCGTCATAAATGCTTTGTGCTTAGGTTTCGGGACATAATAAAATTTAAAGAATTATGCACCTGCTAGCTATGGCATATTTAAAAATGTGGAATCAAAATTATTTACAACGATTTGAAAAGAAAGTTTTTCTAGTTACTAATTAGATAGGTACACATGATTTAATAAAAATTGTTCTGTCACACACCTAATGGAGAGTGTGGAAGGGTGTTCACGGGTGTTGTAGCACAGCCTGGGAGAGGCCTATGTCCAGCAGTGGACTGCTATAGGCTGAATTGATTGATTGATTGACAAACCTAACAATTAATCACCTCTGAATTATTTATCACTTAGAGCTATTTTTTTTTAAGTTTAATTTTTTGTAAGACCATGACTCTGCGCATACGCGACCTTTGTGAAATTGTGTTGTTCACTTTGAATGTTATCTACCACACATACACATCGTATGGTACGAAATGAGTTTCGAATGGTACCTACAAATGGTTTGCATTGGTTTTTCACTAATGCGAGAATTGATCAGAGTTTAAAAGAAAAAGTAAAATTTGTATCTTTACAAATCAATAGTGTTTCATGCACCGGATCGACCCTCCACGGGATTAAAACGGTAAAAATTTAACGGTGTACATTCAAGTATATTGTAATGTTTTGTATATTCGATAGGAATTTATTTACATTGTTCTTAATTTTATTTAACAAGCAAAAAAATGTCATGATTTAATAAAAAAAAAAAAAAAAAGGTTGTTGTGTGTGCCAGGAGTGCCCAGGACGCAACACTGTGAATGTGATGATTTTCAAATATTAATTAAATTAATTAATTAATTAATGAGATTCTGTAGTGGATTTTAAATGCTAAATATTTCAAAGTGTGAAAGTATGTGATTTGCCTTTGCCTCAAATGATTTTTTCAATACACTTCCTCGAAAACTGGTTCATATCGCACTACGATTAGGTTCACAATGCAATGTATTTCACACACGTGCGATTTTTTATTTTCAAACACGTGTGCGGGAATAAAAATTACCACAGATAACTTATACCTATACTTAGTCCAAATTGGTTCAATGCCTCTATTTAGGTACACCGTTTCGCGCCAGAGTGCAGAGACGGTCCTCTATATTCGGAGGTGATTTTTTCGGAATATTTAAATAATGTTTATATAGAATTCAAATTCAAATTTATTTATTTGTACACATAGGTATAATGTTGTTGCATGTTGTAATCAAATAAAATAAAATATTGTGTCACTATGTGCTGCCCTGTAAGGCGTACAAACATTTTCTTACACAGAATAGGTGTAGGTACAGCAGGTTAAATACTGCTAAGTAAAAGTCTTAAAAAGTTTAGCAATAAACATAAACAAACAAAATAATAAACTTATTATATTTATTTATCACATACTAGGTATAAGATAGGTTAAGGCTGTAGGGCTTAGGGTCGCAAGGACTGTTAAGCTTGTAGGTCTGTGTAGGTAGGAAGTAGGTATTATATACATTTGAGGAAAAGGTGTTACGTTTTAATTTTTCTTCTAAATATTAATTTATAGTATATTATGCTTTCTGTATTAGGAACTTATGGAGTGTATTTTTTAAAGTATGTAAGTCTTTTGAAGCTTTTATCGATTTAGGTAGTTTGTTAAATATTTTTGGAGCCATTCCTAGGAATCTTTTTGAGAATAGGGTTTGATGGGTTTTTGACTTAAGAGCACCTGGATGGTGTTTAGTGGATAGGGTTTCAAATTGGCAATGGTTATTTTTGATAAACATGGCAACTTCATAAATGTATAGGGACGGAAGTGTTAATAATTTTAAATTAATAAAAAAAGGTTTGCAACTGTCGGTGTTTTGGATCATACATACTGCACGTAGGCACTTCTTTTGGGCTACCATGATTATTACAATAAAAAAAACCGTTTATGAACAACACAATATTTGATTTTTTTATTTTTCATACCAGGCTGTTTTTTGGCTTTATGCCTTTGCTTCTCGTTCAACCTGGCCACTGACCTCTATATATTTCACACTGGACTGGCTGCTCTCATAATATGTTTGTGCCTATTTGAGTATCGCCATTTTGGCGCTGTAGGCAGATACGATTATCCATGAAACTAAAATTAGTGATGTTGAATCTGAAAAAAATTAATGATAATACATATCGATGATATGAATAAGTACATTTTCTTAATAACTTCCGATTTTAAGTCTTATTAAACCATAGATGATGTGTGTATATTTGCATATTGCTTAGGACAAAGTATTACTAAATCCTGCACACATTCGCACATGATAGGGAACACTATCGTAACTAGCGTTGCCGGAGGGAAATATTGCGAAGTATTCCCATCGTATTATTCGCTGAAATATACGGAAGTATTGAGTAATATTCGGAATTATTCGCCGAGAAGAATAATTAAGGCTAGTGCAGACTGGCGCGATATCGCGGGTGCGATATGACACTAGTAGCACAATTTCTATGTCGCTGCCTGTCGCGCCCGCGATATCGCGCGAGTCTGTACGAGCTTTTACTAGGAATATCTAGCTAAGTACATGTTCGGTCACGCATAGAGTAGTCTCGGGGCGGTGTGCCACTGCCAGTTATTCCATTCATAAAACTGAGTACCTAAGTACCTACTTATATCTAATACCTACGATTTGAAAACTTCCCAATATTTCTTTCATCTACTTAGATAAGTACTTACGTAATAAGTTTTTGTATGCAGTTTAGGTGTGAAAGATTTATTTTGCGAGAATACCTACTATTTACAGACGCCAGCACATCACGCTACTACAATCTGTCAGATTTATTTAATAGATTTTCAACTTTATCTCTACAGTATAAGGTTCAAGGTTGATTGGGAAAAATTGACAGTTTCGGGTAGCTTGACTTGCTGGCGTCTCGTCTGTACCTACATATAGAGGTAAATACATAGATAAGTAGTTACTAAGATAAGCTTATATTATTATATACCGAGGTACCTAATAAAACGGTAACTATTATAATAAGTATTTCAATTGTTTCCGTAGGTGCTTATGTGTAAGCTTATTGTAACTTTATGGTAAAACATCGTCGTAATAATGTACATAGCTACTACTACTTACTTACCTACTTAATTACTCAACTCAACCATATAAAAATAAAAGAATAAGGTTTGCGCGAGAGACACTTCCAAAGTGGTTATATGTGTGCCCCCCCCCCCCCTGTAACTTCTAAAATAATAGAATGATAAAACTAAAAAAATATATCATGTACATTACCATGTAAACTTTCACCGAAAATTGGTTTGAACGAGATCTAGTAAGTAGTTTTTTTTAATACGTCATAAATCGTAAACCGCAATTTACCTTTCATTCAATCAATTCAAATATTTAAAAAAAATAAACCATGTCTCTAAATAGCACAGTTTTTTCAGAAAGCATCAACATCATTATGTACGGAACGCTCGGTGCGTCCGACACGCTCTTGACCGTTTTTTTTGTTGATTTTATGAATGAAGGGCAGCGGGCCGATACGTGCAAGCGAGCAGTAGCGACGACTACAGCTTTTACCCGCTAGAGGGCCTAATGCCAGTGACTATATTACTACTACTACACATTCATTCATAAAACTGAGTATAATACGATTTGAAAACTTCCGAATATTTCTATTCATATATTTAGATATGTACCTACTTACTTAATAAGTTTTTGTATGCAGTTTAGGTGTGAACGGGATAGAGAGGTAGAAACATATTATGAAGATAATAAGATGAGTTTATAAAATAGTTATATTATATTAAGTATCTACCTACCTACTAAAGAGTAGGTCATTCTAATCCATACAATATTATTTAAAGTGCTTCTATAATATGTACCTACTTATTTGAACTATTAATTTCGGTTAAACACTATTCTACAAACAAAGTTTTTTTTTGTAATACGTCCTCGTAAAAAAGTACCCTACCTACTTAGGTAAGTACGTACTTACCTAATTATTTAATTACATTTAGAAGTAAACTAAACTTGTACTTAACATCCGCACAAAATCGACACATTCTATAAACTCAACCAAACAAAAATAAAATAATAAGTAGTCACAAGTAGATAACTACTTACGCGCAAATATTCCCGCATAGTAGTTTGTGTATTTGTGTTATCAATGAACGGCTCCGGGCTGATACGTTTAGGCGAGCAGCAGGCTTAGCACGAGAACCCTCTCTACGCGTTTTGTCGACGGAAGAATAGACAAAAATGACGTTTCAGTGTAGACAACAGAAAGTTTTCTACTGTCTGTAGCACGGCGATTACAAAACCAAATGTGAAGAGACTTGTCTTCTCTACCCTAGACAACTGTCTACAACGTCGAGCACGGCGTACAATCTTTCTCCGGTGTTGACAGCTTGGGATAGAAACCTTTCTTCCGAAATATTCTACATATAAAATGACCTAGACAACGATTCGTTAGTTGTTTTTTCGTTAATTCGAGTAATTTTAGGCGGTGCTTTTTTACTTTTATCATGTATTAAGCTGAAATTAACATGTTGGGTTCAAATTGCGCTTTTTATTTAAGTTTTTTTATAGAAAAACTTCAGCGAAGATTGGAAAGAAATACTATTAGCGAGCTTGCTTTGCTTGTTTGGGAGCCTTTGATCTCACGGGAAGTGAGTTCTGTAGAATTATAAAATAAGCAAGGAGATAGTGCAATCAATGTTTATGCGAAGAACTCGGCTAGGACCTGTCGCCCAAAATAAATAATAGATTTTTGGAATTAACAATAAAATAAGAACAACAATATAAGTATCCTGCAGTTTTTACACTATGTTGTCCCTTAACTTTGATTTATTAGATACCTACATTCACAGGGAATATAAAACATCTGACTATGAGCCAAAATCTCCTCATTGAACACTAAATTATTTATTTATGAAGTACTAGCTGCCGCCCGCGGCGTCGCCCGCGTTGCATTAAGGCTTCTACATACTGGCGCGACACAAAGGCCCCGCACGTCGCGTGACGAGCGGTGCCTTTGTGTCGCGTCGCGAGTCGCGCTGGTCTGTAGAAGCCTTTACTATGTAGTGATTATTATTTTCATTTACTAAATCTTACACACTCAGTTTTAAATGGAGCATTTACCTACTAATAAATAAAATATCGATAAACAACAATACAATAACAATGTTAGTACCTAGTAAAAACAAGGGCTCCCGCAGACAGGCGCGACGTGATAGCGCGACCCGCCAGTCTGCAGTACCCTTAAAGGATACTTCTTGCGTGACGCCATCAAAATAGTATAATTATGGCTCTTTATTTAAATAATGCCTGTACATTATAAGCAATTACCAATATTATATAGTGTTCTGTGTATGCAATACAAATGAGTTTTAAAACTTAGTGGCGCCACAGCCAATGATGTATTACCTATAATACGTCATTGGCTACAGTCATTTAACAATATTTTTAAAAGGGAGATGCGCGCTAAGGTAGCCCGTGAAATTCAAATTTTATTACGTTTTTTGCATTTTGCAAGTCAGTAACACGTTATAAGTTGATTTAAATATGATTCGCGGCCGTAAAAAATATTGCTTTACAGAATTATAATCATTAGAATCGGCAAAACAACTAACTCTCTTCAAAAAATCCTTAGAATTCAAAAATCGTTCGAAAATTTGAATTTCACGGGCTACTCAGCGCATCCCCCTTGACCATTTGCGTTTTGTAATTGAAGAAATATTCGTTAAAAACACTTTGCTTCATAGATTTGTTTGAGAACGAAACGCAAAAGTACGGTAAAATTGGGTAGTAAGACACACCACTAGCGAATACCCCGTTGCTATGGACAAGTCACTGTCTACGAAGAAACCCGAGTCTAGGTGTGACCTCGTGCTCGCGAAGAAGAGATAACGAGAAGTGTAGACAAGCGATGTCTATTCTATAGTAGAGTAGAGATCGAAAACGCCATGCTAAGCCTGCAGTAGCGTCGCCGAGCGTACAGCTATTCGTCGCTAGATGGCGTTAATGCCAATGACTTCATATTACTACGCCTTCATTCATAAAACTGAGTATAATACGATTTGAAAACTTCGAAATATTACTTTTCATCTACTTAGATAAGTACTTACGTAATAACTTTTTGTATGCGATTTAGGTGCGAAAACGTTATTTTGCGAGAATACTATGTACCTACATAAAGAGGTAAATACATAGGAAGGTAAAGGTACTAAGATGAGTTATATTAGTTATATTTTATTATTACCAAGGTACTACTGAGGTACCTAATAAAACGGTAACTACTATGTTAAGTATTTCAATTATTTCTGTAAGGATTTATTAAAACATTTAGAACTATTGATTTCGATTGAACACTAACTATTCTACAAACTTTTTGATAAAACATCGTCCGTAATATTTCCATTTTTTTGTCCATTTGGTAGGTACACACGGCTACACATCAAGCTATATATTTCCAGTATAAGCTGATGTCGCATTGTATAGGATTTGCGTACAGTGCGAGATCAGCGTAAACTGGAAATGTATAGCTTCATGTGTAGCCGTGTGTACATCGTAAACCTAAAACATTTTTACGAAGTAAACTAAGCCAACATCCGCACAAAATCGACACATTCTATAATCAAGGTCCATACAAAAATAAAATAATAAGTACCTAGTCACAAGTAGATAACTACTTATGCGCAAATATTCCCGCATAGTAGGTACGTAGGCATCGAATAATACTTCGTTGATTTATTGAATGAACGTCAGCGAGGCTCGGGGATCACGTGCCATTGCCACGTGAAGGCGAGCGCTGGCGTCACCGAGCGACTAACGAGGGAAGTTCTTCATTTACAGTTCTATACCTTCCCGCCAGATGGCGTTGATTCAAAGCTCGGCGTAATATCTGATATTCGGCGAGTCTGGTCAACCTCCCTACGCATACATTCGTAACTGATTTAATAGTGATAAATTATAATAATACGATTTAATACATTCAGATTCATAATTCATTCAGAGAGAAAATCGCTCGTTGGCGCCACCTTTACTCTGCATTCTTGCTGGGGTAGCATTCCTTCCAATCATAGTATTCTTTTGAATATTTCCGAAATATTGCGTATAATTCCGTAGTCTTGTAACGCTACGTAACCCCGCGTTCGACGCATTAGTCCTCATTTTATACTTGTTTGCCGCGAAAGCTGAATAGACGCGGAAAGCTGAACGAATGCGTACGCGTCCCCGTACAAAATGTTTTTTTTCTATGGGCATAAGCTGAATAGAGCTGAATAAGTGTGAGTAGTCCCTAAATCGACCTCGCATAGCATGTGGGACAGACACAGTTTTTTTTTTTAATTCTACCCATATTTATTGAAAGAAGTGGTTTACTTTTAAGAATAGATAATATTACCACAACGCCGAAAAACGGGTTTAAAACAACTACCTACTGGATCAGCCTGAGCTGTATCAACTTTTGGTATTGAATATCGAAAATTTATCGATAAAAATTTGTGAATCACTAGCGAATTTGCAGTATACGTCAAAATTAGTTCTCGGGACAATCATAGTAGCGCTTCAAATTGCCACACAAAATTAGCTGTCATTTGTATGGAGACAGCCTGTCCAGTGTGAAATATATAGAGGTCAGTGAACCTGGCGAAAGCAAGGCGCGGAGAAAAAAATTAAATTAAATCAGTTTCCTAATAATTCATGTCAAAAATATTTATTCGTTATTTTAATTTTATTTCTTCAAAAGTGTATTGAAAAACGTCGTTTGAAACACGTGGACATTTGTTATTGCAATTCTCGGCTCAAAAACAACCTCGCCTACGGCTCGGGTGTTAATTCCGCCTCGAATGCAATAACAAACATTCTGCACTTTTCCACTTGTATCAAAATGTACTATTGCAAACAATGTACTCTGTGTACTATTGTATCAGTGTAGTCATGAAGTTTAAAAGTATCTCATTTGACAGTTGTTTTAAAAGGTACGGGTTTTTTTTTAACGGAACGGGAGGGAAACATGTCGTTTGGAGTGTCGCCTAGTTGCTAAGTTTATTCTAATCGAGCTCGAATCTTAAAGGTTGTCTTCAAGATGTGAAAGCCTATACTTATTATTATATTGAGTACCTGGTTAAATAGTTCGTTGAATATTACGGTGTACCAAGTTTGTATGTGTTCAAGAGGTTAAATACAGAAATGTTCGTAATGAAAAAGTGTTTCTTTTCAGATGTGAATTACGCATGCCAAATTACAGATTTCTAGTACTAAGAGTCTCTGAGCTAAGCCGGGGACAGACTGACAGACGGACAACGCGAAACTTCCTTGTTAACTCTACGGAATTCTAAAAAGTAAAGAAGTATTTTATAATAAACTTAGACATGACTTTCTCTGAAAACTTGGTCTAGTCACAGAATAAGTAATAGTTTGTCTAGTTTACTTAATTTCAAGTTTGTCTAAAGTATGCCACAGCTTGTGAGTCTTGTAAGTTGAGACCCAGGCCAGTCGTTTTCTTTAAAGTCTTCCTTAACTACATACTAATATTATAAAGACTGAACATTTGTTTGTAAGTTTGTATGTGGGGGCACTGGGGGCTAATCTCTGGAACTTCAACTCGGATTTGATAGCACAACTCTTGAAGAAGGCTATAAGGCTATTTAACATCACGCTACGACCCTCAAGAGCCGAGAAAAAAAACAGAAACAGCGCTAAGCGAAAATTAAAAATAGCGCGGGGAGGCGATGCAATGCGACGCAGTGGGGCGGGTAATAAGACATTTCACGCGGACGAATTAAGTCGCTGACAGAAGCTAGTAATTAATATAACTGACATTCTGTATCCTATTTAGACTTGAGTAGAAAGCTAGAACGAAACCATAACATTATCTGCACTCCCGAAGAGTTAGGCAGTGATGTTACATACACACATTTTTGACCCGTTATTTTTAAATTCTCAATGGGCGAGTGGCGCGGGCGAGCCGGCCTAAAGGGGTCTTTAGGTTCGCCGGGAGCCTAATGCCATAAACTGGGCAAAAATCTAGACTGTGCTGAAATTGGGAACGCCGATATGTATCCTATAAATTGTTTTTGCGTAGGCACGGCAAGGGCCTGAACGGCAAGGGCCACGGCGCGCGCGCCCCCACGTTCATCGCGCCGGCGCACGTGTCCTACCCCGACCAGGTGGACTGGCGCCAGAAGGGCGCCGTCACCGATGTCAAGGACCAGGGCAGTTGCGGCTCGTGCTGGGCATTCTCTTCTGTGAGTACTACCTTATAATAGGTTGAGGAAAAAGTTTCTTCGTATTCGTTATCATGATGAAAAACCACACCCCTTCTGTTCTTGCTTTAATCTAATCAGTTGTTCGCAGTAGAGTTCAGAATCGATGGTCCTGCCTGGTGGTAACAGCTCATAATGAATAATGCCCTTCCAATCCCACCACACACACAGCATCACCTTGTTACGAGTTAACCCGGGTTTCGCCACAGTCTGTGAAGCCTGACCGGCCGTTGACCACGACCTTTTTCGCACGTTCTTGTCGTACGTGATACACTTTTCATCACCCGTTATCAGCTTCTTCAAAAATGGTTCGGTTTCATTAGGTACGTCGTAATAAAGAATCACAAATGAGTACACGGGTCATTAGGTTTCTTTCAGTGAGCTCGTGAGGTACCCAAATATCAAGCTTTTTTGTGTACCCAGTTTTTTTCAATTGTGCCAAAACTGTTTTGTGGTCAATTCCCAGTTCTTCAGCTACGTCGTAACTACTGATATGCCTATCTATATCTTGCTCCACTGTTTCAAAAATGGCATCCATTTTATCCGTAATAGGGCGACCAGAGTGACGTGCATCTTTGACATCAAAATCTTGTCTAATCCTGTCTAATAAGAATAAGAGAGGTATCATCTGCAAACAGTACAACGTCACAGATACCCTTTATATAGAATGGTGACTTACCATTCTATATAAAGGGTATCTGTGACGTTGATATACACTAAGAATGGACCCAGTATTGAGCCTTGAGGTACACCTAACTTGGGCACGCCAGAATTGTGGCGATAAGTCCCCTCTTTGAGGAGTGGCTAGAGAGGCGCCACGGCGTCCTCACCTTCCGCCTGACGCAGTTCCTCACCAGACATGGTTGTTTCGGTAGGTTCCTGTTCAGGATAAAGCGGGAGGAAACGCCCGGGTGTCACCACTGTGTGGATCGCCCGGAGGACACGGTGGAGCATACGGTGGAGCCAATGCCTGCCAGGGTTGCGAGTTTGTCCGAAAGGAATATCGTGGCCCTGGCACACAGGCAAATGAAGGAATACGGGTGGGTTTTAGTCAGTAAAAGTCTGACACGCCCTCCCGCTCCGCCCAGAGCGGGGGAAGTTATTTGATAATTTCTCACCCAAATAATAAAAAAAAAAAGGTTGGTACACCTAACTGAACCGGTAGCTCGGAAGATTTCACACCATCAACACATCATCATACACATTGGAACCTATTATGTAAATAAGAATTTATTACTATAAGAGCTTCGTTTTGGACGCCGTAATGACGTAGTTTCAAAGGCTTAGAAGAGATCACAGAAAACTCCAATAGCATTTTGCGAATTCTCGCATGCGTTAAACATTATATTTTTATTACATTATTATGAAAAACTTTTACAATGGGAGCAAACGTGAAATCGTAAAAAAAACTGCTTTTCCCTACATTTAAGTTCGAATAACTCGTCAAAATGTATGGAACAGGTTATTTTTTCGCGATTTTAGGTTTGGTCCCATAGGTTTAGGTTAGGCGTTTAGTGAAATGAAAATATGGTAATTAAAACAGTGATAATATAATGAATTTTCGGAAACATAATACTTCGAACAAATGTTATTTCGGCTAAGTGTAACTTCGGTAATCGACCGATCATCAATCAACTTTGGTCGACCAAATGAAGGACGTCGGAGTAACGAAAAAAATCGAATTGATAATATAATAGTGTTACGAGCTTGGGGTTCGTGACAATTACAAAACTGCCGATTTAATAACTAAACAAATAGACACTTTAATTAAGAACACCAATTTAAACACACTACTACTTTAAACACAATTAAAAACACAATCACTTAACGTCACTCTCAAATATCGTTCAGTTGTTTTCGCTTGTCTCGTTTTCAAAAGTAAACTAAACTCCGTCGCGGCCCATACCGGCCTTATATAGGGCCTCGGATAGTTTTCGAAACATCTAGAATATTCGAGTACATACCGGCCCCGACTGACCGGGTGTCGATAGTTCTAGAATCGAACTTTCTAGTAGCATCTTGACTCTACTAGTTCCGCCACTCGATACTAGATGGCGCTAGTAGTAGGCTTTTTAGTTATGCGCGCAACACTGCCCCCTTCTAAGACATGCTCGTCCCGAACATTATCGGCCTCATGATAACGCGCCAGTCGATCCACATGGACGATCTTAGGAGTACCTCTTGCCCCTTTCTGTATCCGGTAGGTTACGTCATTGATCTTTGTCACAATCCGGTACGGTCCGTCCCATTTAGCTTGAAGCTTAGGAGATTTCCCTTTGCTGCGGACTGGGTTGTGCAACCACACTAGTGAACCTTCGTCGAACCCTTTATTGTTCATTTTGCGGTCATAACGGGTTTTCATCTTTTCAGACATTTGCTGGCCTGATTGTCTGACGTGCTCATAGATGTCATTCATTTTGTTCCGCAAGTCATTCGCATAATCGGTAATACTGCGTGGGGCATCAGGTGGTATTCCGGTGATCAGGTCTGCAGGCAGCCGTAATTCCCTTCCAAAATTTGCGAAGGCTGGTGTCACCGATGTACTTTCGTGAACAGCACTTCGATATGACAACAAAAACGGTTGTATGTGTTTGTCCCAATCTCGTTGCCGATTTTCCACAACTTTTGCCAGGTATCGCTCCAATGTCTGATTAAATCGCTCCACCATTCCATCCGATTGTGGGTGGTAAGAAGTTGGTCTCGTTTTATGAGTACCCATTACTCGGCAAGTTTCCTGAAATATTTGGGACTCAAAATTCCTTCCCTGATCGCTGTGAATTTCCAAGGGTACTCCAAAACGGCAGAAGACTTCATGAACCAGTTTATCTGCAACTGTTGAAGCTTCTTGGTTTGGAATGGCGAAGACTTCCGGCCACTTAGTGAAGTAATCCATCACAACCATGAAATACTTGTTACCACTTTCACTCTCCGGAAATGGCCCCGCAACGTCAAGGGCTATCCTTTCCCATGGTGCACCAACATTGTACAATTTCAATGCACCTCTACTACGAATCTGAGGTCCCTTTACAGCTGCACAACTTGTACATTTGCGACACCAGTCCTCGACATCGTCCCGACAGTGGACCCAGTAAAACCGCTCTCGTATCTTCAGTAGAGTCCGTTTTACTCCCAGATGACCTCCTGAACAACCATTATGGTACAACTGTAGAACGTCCGGTACTTGAGCTTTAGGGACAACCATTTGCAAATGACAGCTGTCTCCCCGAGCATTTTCCCATTTACGGCACAGGACTCCATCCTGAATCGCCAAGCTGTCCCATTGGGCCCAATAGCTTTTTGTGATCGAACTCATCGCTGAGACGTCGCTCCACCTGGGCTTGGGAGTTCTGGCCTTTATCCACTCCAGAATCGGCTTGATGTCCGAATCTTCCTGCTGTGTACGTTGTAGGCTTTCCTTCCACTCGTTGCTGAGGTCTGTCCTGAGCATTCTCACAGGTACCACTTCCTTACCCTCTTGCCTAGTACAATGCCTGCAGTCTTCAAGACAAGGTCTTCTTGACAATGCATCCGCGTTGCCATGAGATTTCCTTGGGGCTCTTTGAACATCAGCCAGCACCCGCCCCGCAGTCCTGGCTATAACTCGTTTCCCTGCTGCTGGTGGGTGGTGCTGTTAGCCGCACTACCCTCTGGAGACCGGCCATCTTCCTTTTCTGTAGTTCGCTTAGGGCAACTAGATTGAAGGTGACCCCTTTCCCCACAGCCGTAGCACCTAGGGATGTATCCTTTACGATCGCGAACTGTAGACGCTGCAACCTCTCTGACGCGATGGGAACGATGATCCTGCCGCACAGCTTCCACCTCCAGTGCATGGGCCAAGGCGTCCTTAAGCGTCCCGTTGTGACCGAGCCTCACAGCAGCTCTAACTTCAAGGTCGCGGATGCCGTCGATGAATGCCTGCACCAGGTTCCCATCAATATGCGCAGGTACGGACTGGTAAGCTTTACGAACCAGCTTCTCCACTTCAAGAGCCCACTGCTGCAGGTTTTCGTTGCTGCATTGCACACGATTCTTGAGCTACGCACGAAACACGTGTTCCAGGTGAGCATCGCCATACCGAGCCTCTAATGCCTCAAGTCACTTCCTTACCAAGCGCTTCCAGGACAGTTAAGGCCTGGTCGCGCAGGCCTAGGGTGAGGGCAGTCATGGCCTGACTGTTATTCCACCCGTTCGCCTTCATGACAGCCTCAAACTGGATTTTGTAGGCTGACCAGGAAGAAGTTGCATCGAACGGTGGCACTTTGAATCCACGTAGCGAAGGTGTTGTAGCTACGGGAGCTGCGATTCCATCCCCAAGTTTAAGGTTACCCAACTCCCGCTTCACATCAGCAATGACGTTGTTAAACTTGCTGATCTGAGTTTCAGCTTCTGACAGGCGGTTGTCATGCTGGGCAACCTTCTCCTTCACCTCCTTCACGTCTTTCCTGAAGGTTGCGTGAAGGTCCTTTATGAGGAGCATCTGATCTTCCTGGCGGCAAGCCTGTTCCTCCTGACGGCGGGACTGCTCCTCCTTATCGCGCTGGAGCTGTTCTTCCAGCCGACGAGCCTGTTCCTCCTGACGGCGGGACTGCTCCTCCTGACGGCGGGACTGCTCCTCCTTATTGCGCTGGAGCTGTTCTTCCAGCCGACGAGCCTGTTCCTCCTGACGGCGGGACTGCTCCTCCTTATCGTGCTGGAGCTGTTCTTCCAGCCGACGAGCCTGTTCCTCCTGACGGCGGGACTGCTCCTGCAGCATCATCACCAGGGCAGCAAAGTCTGGTGCTGCTGATGCTGGAGCTGCTGCGGACGGGTCGGCCTTCGTGGTCGGTAGCTGGCCCTCCGACCTCTGTGGCGTAGCTCCACCAAAACGTCTCTGGTCCGTCTCCTGTTGGCGTTGACTCCGGGTACGGATACCCTCCGTGTCGTCTTTTGGTAAAATCGGCATGATTTTAATCCCACTTCTGACACCAATTGTTACGAGCTTGGGGTTCGTGACAATTAAAAACTGCCGATAACTAAACAAATAGACACTTTAATTAAGGACACCAATTTAAACACACTACTACTTTAAACACAATTAAAAACACAATCACTTAATGTCACTCTCAAATATCGTTCAGTTGTTTTCGCTTGTCTCGTTTTCAAAATATTTTTGAACGACCAATCCATCGATGATGGGATAGACAAGAAAAAAAAATCATCCCTTCTTTACGTGTTAAGCGAGGTAAAATCCCATCCCCAAATTAAATGTTTTTTCAAGTTTTTATTTTACCACTTCTTTGTCTGCGTGATTAATGTATACCCATGCCAAATTACAGCTTTCTTGTACTAAGAGACTCTTTTTTTTTTTTTTTTTTTGGGGTGGGAAATTATCAAATAACTTCTCCCGCTCTGGGCTGAGCGGGAGGGCGTGTCAGACTTTTACTGACTAAAACCCACCCGTGCTCCCTCCGTTGCCTGTGTGCCAGGGCCACGATATCCCTTTCGGACAAACTCGCAACCCTGGCAGGCATTGGCCCTAACGGACCCCGTCAGTTGGTGCTGACATCTCTTTGAGGCGCGCATGAAACACAACGCGCCGTCGACCCGGGCCTGGTCCTTATCGGACGGCGAGCTACCCATCGCTCACCGTCCGCAGGCCCGCGCCTACGGTGGCTGGAAATCAGCTTGCGACTCCCGACGCCCGGGGCGTCTCCTGCGGCGGCTAAGAGCGTGAGGGCGCGAACCCTGCCTCACCCTCACGCGTTCCGCCTCCTCCTTCGCGAGCATTACTGCTTCGCAGAAGGAGGTGACGGCCTCCCATGCACTCTCGCTCCGAACCATGGCCTGAACCAGGGCTGGACGCGAGAGATCGCCGCCGCCGATCGCCTCCGTGAGGACACGACGGTGCTCCGCCCAAGCCGGGCAGACCTCCACCGTATGCTCCACCGTGTCCTCCGGGCGATCCACACAGTGGTGACACCCGGGCGTTTCCTCCCGCTTTATCCTGAACAGGAACCTCCCGAAACAACCGTGTCCGGTGAGGACCTGCGTCAGGCGAAAGGTGAAGACGCCGTGGCGCCTCTCCAGCCACTCCTCAAAGAGGGGACTTATCGCCACAATTGTGGCGTGCCCAGCGCTGGGTTGCGACAATCGCACTCTCCATGCCGCCATGAGATCCCGCCGAAGCTCCGTCCGCTGTGCCACGATTTCTCGCGGCAGCGGAGTTTCACCCCGGCGTTTCACCTCCTCGCGCCACTCCCAAATGTGCGCGAGGACTTTTGCCTCCAGATCCCACGGCGGCAGTCCGGCAAGGAGGCTCGCCGCCTCACGGGAGACCGTGCGGTAGCCCCGTACCAGTCTGATGGCCATGACCCTTTGGGACGCGTTCAACCGCTGGGCTGGTTGCAGCCTCAGAGAACGCGCCCACACAGGTGCCCCGTAAAGGGCCATGGACCACACGATCCCTGCGTAGAGCCTCCGGCAGGAGGCGTTTGGACCCCCTAGATTGGGCAGAAGCCGCTTCAAAGCAGCCCCGGCCCTCTCCAGTCTGGGAGCCAAACGTCGGAAGTGCTCCGTACTAAGAGACTCTGAGCTAAGCCGGGGACAGACTGACAGACAGACAGACGGACATAGCGAAACTATAAGGGTTCCTTGTTGGGTACGGAACTCTAAAAAATAAAACCGATGAGTAAGAAGACGAAGAAAATGAAGATGAAGTATTTATAAAATGAATGAATGAAATGCACCGACCCCAGAGTGGTTTGATCAGGAGTTAAATTTTAATAACTAAACTAGCTGCTGCCCGCGGCTTCGCCCGCGTGGCTTTTTCTAAACTTATAAGCCTTCCTCTTGAATCACTCTATCTATTAAAAAAAACCGCATCAAAATCCGTTGCGTAGTTTTAAAGATCTAAGCATACATAGGGACAGACAGGAAGCGGGAAGCTACTTTGTTTTATACTATGTAGTGATTGTATTATTGATTCACTTTTGAATGAAATATTTTGTATTGGACAAAATAAAGTCACAATTTCAAATCAAAAAGTAATAATGGACTCACTCACTACACAATTTATACTAAGTAGGTAAATAAAGTTTGCATATACTATTACTTACTCTGTGGTAGAACTACAAAAAAAAAATATAAGCAAAAAAATAAATAAGCAAAAAAAATGTTTTATTAGTTTTTTGGTTCTCCTGAAAGGTCGTGTTTTTTGCTATAAGTACTTTAATTACATATTTGAGCCCCAGGCTTTAATAATAATCAAAGCCCCGAGGTATCGATTTAAATACTTACTTTAGGTGATCATCGGGTCAGCGGATCGGATCAGCGGGGGTCGTGCGGTCCATGGCCCTTTACGGGGCACCGGTGTGGGCGCGTTCTATAAGGCTGGACCAGCCCGGCGGTTGAACGCGTCCCAAAGGGTGATGGCCATCAGGTTGGTACGAGGATACCGCACGGTCTCCCGTGAGGCGGCGAGCCTCCTTGCCGGACTACCGCCATGGGATCAGGAGGCAAAAGTCCTCGCGCACATCTGGGAGTGGCGCGAGGAGGCGAAACACCACTGCCGCGAGAAATCACGGCACAGCGGACAGAGCTTCGGCGGGATCTCATGGCGGCATGGAGAGTGCGATTGTCGCAACCCTGGGCACTCGCGCTGGCACGCCACAATTGTGGCGTTAAGTCCCCTCTTTGAGGAGTGGCTAGAGAGGCGCCACGACGTCCTCGCATTCCACCTGACGCAGGTCCTCACCGGACATGGTTGTTTCGGGAGGTTCTTGTTCAGGATAAAGCGGGAGGAAACGCCGGGGTGTCACCACTGTGTGGATCGCCCGGAGGACATGATGGAGCGGTGGAGGTCTGCCCGGCTTGGGCGGGGCACCGCCGTGTCCTCACGGAGGCGATCGGCGGCGGCGATCTCTCGCGTCCGGCCCTGGTTCATGCCATGGTTCGGAGCGAGAGTGCATGGGAGGCCGTCACCTCCTTCTGTGAAGCAGTATTGCTCGCGAACGAGGACGCGGAACGCATGAGGAAGAGGCAAGGTTCGCGCCCTTGCGCCCCTAGTCGCCGCAGGAGACGCCCCGGGCGTCGGGAGTCGCTAGCTGATTGCCGGCCACCGTAGGCGCGGGCTTGCGGACGGTGAGCGATGGGTAGCTCGTTGTCCGATAAGGCCCGGGTCGACGGCGCGTTGTGTTCCACGCGCGCCTCAAAGAGATGTCCACACAACGGGGTCCGTTAAGACCAATGCCTGCCAGTGTTGCGAGTTCGTCCGAAAGGGATATCGTGGCCCTGGCACACAGGCATTTGAAGGAACACGGGTTGGTTTTAGTCAGTAAAAGTCTGACACCCCTGCCGCTCCGCCCAGAGCGGGAGAAGTTATTTGATAATTTCCCACCCAAAAAAAAAAAAAGGTGATCATGGTCAGTTGACTAGTCATCATTAAGAATAACTACAGTCACACCGTACACATGCGTAACGTTGAGCCACTGCGTGCTACATGTGACTAGCGTGTTATAATTGAACTCGTTTTGTATTGTCATTAAGAGTCGGGTAATCGCCGTTGACCTAGGGCTAGAGCTAGACCATACAATTAATGCGCGTCAGCCCCCGCGCAGCCGTTCGTTTAAATAGGCAATATTTATTTTTAGTAACGAAAATATGTTTTTTTTTTTATTATTTAATTACGTATTTTACATACAAAAAAATCATGATTTAATTAATATCGTTTTTTATACTTTGGGAAGACATTACTTCCTGAATTTATTTCATAACGTATTATACTTACTACAATAAATATTCACATACAGGGTGTACGGGACAGCCCTCCGCAAATTAACAGGGTGCATTCAGCTCCTTATTTTGAATCATATTCCACTAAAAAGATTCTCAGGAAAATTGACATTTTTTTATCGTATTTTCAGTTACTATTCCTTTATTTCAATGTAAAATTACATTCTCTGTACGCAGTACTCCATTAATGTAAATAAAACATCTAAAATAAAAAACGCAGCAGTGGATATTGAAATTCTCTAACGAACGACGCCTGAAATCAGCGAGCGCGGCCATCCACCCCGCCGCGACAAATCAGGTTCATTGGATTCCCATAACTTTCCTGAAAGAATTTCATGTACCGGTCATCTTAGTACGATATACTGAATTCACCACATCAGTCTGCGGAGGGCTGTCCCTTACACCCTGTATAGAATTGATGTGTATGCGTTCTAGTTTGCTTATCTTACTTGCAATAAACGAAGGCGTACTATCAGATTTAAAAGTCACTTATAATCATATATCTGCGCCTCAATTATTCATGTCAACACGGCAATGCAGTGAATGACATTTATTTATACAATATTGTTCCGTTGTTCATACGTACGCTCATTATCATAAAATCGCATTGAAATTGTAAGTTGTTTACTTACTGTGACTGTCTGTATGCATGTACTCCTGGGGCCCCTAAAATTGACTCTGGCAGAATCATAATATGATCTGCGTACAATGCATATCCCGCAATTCATCTGTTTGACAATTTTGTATGGAGTTTCGTAAAATGGTCCACAAATTATGAATTGCTTTATAATTATATAAAGTGCTCTGTGGCTGTGGTCTCAAGCCATCGACGGCTTTAGAAGACGGAAGTGCTACTCTAGGCTAGTTAAGTTAGGAGACTTGGTGAATACTGTGCCGGACGGGCGTGATCGTCGGACGCGGTGTAGGTGTAGGGAGGGTGTAATGCCTATCCAGGGTGTTATCCCGGTGTGTGTGTAGGCCTCCCAGTCCAGACGGCGCTGACGTCCTGCACCTATAGTTCCAGATATCTTCGAGCAGCCTGCTATCTTCAAGAGTTTATTTCTCAACACCTGTCTTTAACTGTACACCTGCTGTGTTTTCAACTGTACCATTGCTAAAGGAGAAGGGTCCTGGAACCCTTGGGGTATATTACCTGATTAAAACACCATAGTTTGGTTGCACCCTCAGGAAGCGAATTAGGGACACACTGAAGTTATTTAAAAATGTAAAATATTCCTTGCCGATGACTACGAATTTCAATTTCTATTACGTTTGATTAAGTACGAGCCTACTTTACCGTAACGAGGGCCGCTAATTACTTCCTGATTCAACGTTAATTTATTAACATTTTTCATTATGTACATGTTACATGATTACATAATATCACCTAATATCAACACATATATAAGGCATGTTATACATCGTTGGAATCCCTGTAAAATTCCCCATGACCTGAGGTATCTGTATCTACTATGTCTATTCTCAATGAAGGAATTTTTCAGTGAGAACAAGAAAAAATATTAGCATTATTAATTCAAATTGGTTTTCTAATCGTTTTTCTCGGAAACTATTAGACCGATTTCTATTTTGATTACAGATACCTCAGGCCAGTACATAGACCTACAACAATCTAATATTTAAAATGCTACATTTGTATTTTTCAGGGCGTGACGCGCCCTGAAAAGTCACCTGTTAAACTCAAAAAATTACACATTACAAAAATAATGATTTACGACATTCAAGCTCAATTAACTGGGTCTATTTATTTGATTAGATACCTAAAAGTTAGGTCCAGGGCTAGGTCTTGACCTAGGCTACCTGGATACACCAAAAAAACTATAACATATAACTATATAGCCCAGCTAATTGAGGTTGAAATGGTCGTACTTACGGTTTCACATACTAAACTCGCTAAGCTATGTTCCTTACATAACACTATGGCTATTTTCTATTTGAATTTAAGTTAATATTCAAGTTTCCCTATATAGCTACATATGTGACGTTTCGTCGCAAACCCAAACAATATAACTATTTCTATGTGAATCTAAGTTAATATGAAATTAGATACATCTATATAACTACATATGTGACGTTTCGTCGCAAATCCAAACTCTCTAACTATTTCTATGTGAATTTAAGTTAATATGCAAATTCCCTATACAACTACATATGTGACGCTTCGTCGCGAACAAATACCATATGCCATGTCCGAGCGGGCTGTCGCAAAATAGCGAGTAATAGAGTATGTGTGTGTGTTTGTTGGAACGACTGGGTGAGTCTTTCATTATAATAATTATCCTAGGCTGTTTATGTAATAAAAGTTCGTGTAACTAAACAGACAGAGACGTACGTGTCGCTGGAGAATTTGTTACGTCACTTCTTCTCCCAGCCCAAACACTTGAAAGTGATGAAGGGCGATATCGCTGTGGGGCTATATTCCAGCATCGAAAATACTTTTTCAATACACTTCCTCGAAAACTGGTTCATATCGCACTACGATTAGGTTCACAATGCAATGTATTTCACACGCGTGCGATTTTTTATTTTCCAACACGTGTGCGGGAATAAAAATTGCCACAGATAACTTATACCTATACTTAGTTCAAATTGGTTCAATGCCTCTATTGCCCTCTATTCACACCGCGCCAGAGACGGTCCTCTCTATTCGGAGGTGATTTTTTTTAATTCTCGGCAAGGATGCGTCTTTGTTAATATTTTTGGAATATTTAAATAATGTTTTTTATAGAACAGCATGAACATTACAATACAAAAAAAAACGTTTATGAACAAATTAACATTTATTGTGTTCTAAACTCAAAAATATTTGAATTTGGAACTATTTTTCATATTAGGCTGTGTATCGGCTTTATACCTTTGCTTCTCCTTCAACCTGGCGAAACCAAAGCGCGGAAAAAATGAAAATGAAATCATAGTTTCATAATAATTCATGACAAAAATATTTTTCGTTATTTTATTTTATTTCTTCAAAAGTGTATTGAAAAACGTCGTTTGATACACGTGGACATTTGTTATTGCAGTTCTCGGCTCAAAAACAACCTCGCCTACGGCTCGGGTGTTAATTCCGCCTCGAATGCAATGACAAACATTCTCCACTTGTATCAAAATGTACTATTCTAAGTTATCTTTTATTATTTTTAACCGACTTCCAAAAAGGAGGAGGTTCTCAATTCGGCTGTATATATATATTTTTTTTTTGTAGTTTTGTTACGCGATTACTCCGTCAATTATGAACCGATTTTGAAAATTATTTTTTTGTTTGAAAGGGTATACTCCCGAGGTGGTCCCATTGCCACCAAATCCGAATCTGATGAAGGGATCTCATGGAAATCGAGGGAAACCCTCAAATTTTATATGCAAACTTATAGCGATTTGGGTATTTTTTATAGTAACTCATGCATTTACTCTCCGAAAGCGCCATTTGGTGAAGTGGAACTGATGATGGAGACCACAGATGGCCACCGGAACAATATAATAATGAGTACCTATTTAACGGGTTGCGATTAAGCTATTTATGTCGTCACTATACATATGGTGAGTGGCAGTTCTCCTGGTTCTTACCAGGAGAACTCCTCAACAATTAACGTCCCAGTATCGGGAAAAGCAATATTTTATAAAAGGTGATGAGCAGTTAACATTAGGCTATTGTAACTTAGATAAATTCAAAACTGACCGACTTAAAAGTGAAAAATAAAAACCTTTTTACAAAAAAATAGTAACCGACTACCAAAAATAACACTACAAAGTGAAAAATAACTTTAACTTCGGAAGTCACTTTGTAGTGTTATTTTTGGTAGTCGGTTACTATTTTTTTGTAAAAAGTTTTTTTTCTCTTGTATTACTTGTACATAATGTGCAGTCATGAGCACTAATATGTAAACGCTTAGCAGAATTCAAAACCGATTTTCTCGTAGAAATAACGATTGCAACTTTGAGAAAAGATCTATTTCATAACAGTTTGGGTTCCAAAATACTATGTTCGTAGTAAAATAAAATTTAATCAATATAGTTGAAGGAAATCACTTTTAAAAGTTACTGAGTGTATACATATTGGTGCTCGTGACTGTACATCTCCTAATCCGTACCTTGACTTGACAGACTTTTGTGATTTGCGTTTGGTTATAAATAGTGGAACGGGGAAGGCCTTCCGCTATATGTCATAACCATGAGTAATTTATTTCATAATAATAGAGATTATTTATTATTATTTCATTGTGTTGAAAAATTTAAAAAATAACATTATAAAATGCAGTTAAAATAAAATTCATTAAATACATTCAGATAAGTCGATAAAAACAATAACAGTCAAATAAGAATTCAAGTATTAATAGATCTAATAATTATAAATGTTAAAGTAGTAAAAACAATCAAATCAAAAATATTTTTATTTCACTAAACCTACATGGGCACTTATGAAACGTCAGAAGCTAGGTGCACGGTTCCAATTGGTCGTTTCCTATGGAGAAGAGCCGGCAAGAAAATCCACGGTTACACTTTTTAAAAAAAAATTGGCTTTTACAATGTTTTCAACTTACAGTGTTAATAAGTATGAGAGGACAGCGTAGGCCCGTCAAAAGTACCAGGTACTTAACAAAATAGAAAATGGTCTACAGATCTACTGTCTAACGCCTACAACGTCCTCACATTAACAAAAAAAACAATATAAAATATGATTAAAATAATAAAAGTTAGAACCTTGTTGATTATAAAATTGTAAAAAAAAAACATCTATTATGTCAAGGAAGTATGTAAAAAATAAATAACATAAACACATCGCAACTTGGGAGCCTAGAGAATAGACATTTACATATTTTTGCCGTTAATGAGGTACCAGGGAAGCCACATGTGCAGAAGGAATTAATGCCAAACTTCCTTGTCTTCAACGTAGTTTTTAATCTTATATTATGCTTTTTTGATAAGGACACGTTTAATGTGGGTTTTGAATTTTCCATCGCTAAGTTCTGTAACAGACTTTGGCAACTTGTTATAAAAGCGGATACTGTTTATAAGAAATGACTTGCTTGTTTTGGTTAATCTAAATTTGGGTATCACAATTTCATGTTTACTACGTGTATTTATATTATGAAAATCGCTTCTTATTTTAAAAAGGCCTAAGTTTTTGCGAACATATAAAATACTTTCTAAGATATAAAGAGAAGGGAGAGTTAGTACAACAATTTCTTTGAATTTGTTTCTAAGGGACTCACGAGGACCCATTCTATAGACCGCGCGGATTGCCCTCTTTTGTAAAATGAAAATTGAATCTACGTCGGCTGCCGATCCCCACAGCAAAACGCCATAAGACCTAATACTGTGGAAATAAGCAAAGTATACTAACCTAGCTGTGGCTATATCTGTCAATTCTGCCTTATTTTTCGTACTGCTGCAACTGAACTTAATCTACCTGAAAGAGCTCTAATGTGGGCACCAAATTGCAATATGGAATCTAGAGTAATTCCTAGAAATACAGTTTCCGTAATAGCATCTAGTTTCTTGCCATCAAGTTTTAAATTTAGACCCACTTGGGGTACATTTGGTAATGAGAACTTAAGACATTTTGTTTTGTTCGCATTAAGTAAAAGATTATTAGCTACGAACCATTTCGAAAGAACAGCTAGAGCTAGACTATCGTTGACGTGTAAGACATCCGAATCTTTTCTATCTATTTTAAAAATAAGAGAAGTGTCCTCAGCGAATAGAATTATATCCGATAAGTTAGCCATCATGTATAGAAGATCATTTATATAAACTAGAAATAGGAAAGGGCCAAGAATTGAACCTTGAGGCACGCCCATGTTTACTAGAGATCCCGAGGACATCACCCAGTTAACAAACTTTTCTAATCATAATCATTTAAGTTACAATGTCATAATTATGTCATCTAGGAATTCATTGATACTGTACGAGTAATAGCCTTTCCCCAATAATAGGTACTCAATTTGTTTTAAAATAAGTTAACACTGTCTTTAATGGTTTTGAATTCTATAGGCAACTTGTTGTATAAAAATTCAGACTGATACCTCGGGCTATGTTTGACAACTTTTAATACTACACACTTACACTACGACAATTTATACTTGACACTGAGCACTAACGCTCCTGACTTTTGAAGACTGTTGACACACCACGTTATGGAAGGCCGATCTGTAGTTGCGTTATAAAACAACCAGACGTTACTGATGATTACTGCTTCCAAAAAGGTCTCGCCACAGAAAACTTTGCGTGAGGCTTGTGGTTAGGTTAGGCTTCGCTTAGCCTAAGCAAGAGTGCGGGGCGAGAGGCTGATGCAGCGACATGTGGAGTTCGTCTGTAGCAGATTCGCGCAGCCTTGGTGACGAAATGGCTGGACAGACTTTTACGCCCTACTTCGTCACCATCGGGGCGGTCCGGTTGGTACTCGAGCTCTGGCTTGGAAGGAGGCACGGCTCCCTGCCTGCCGTTTCGGGTGACGCAGGTGCTCTCGGGGCATGGTCCCTTCGGGAAGTACCTGTGTCGCATAAACAAGGAGCTGGACGTCCGGTGTCACCACTGCGTCGACTGCCGGGAGGACATGGCGTGGCATACGCTGGCGGAGTGTGCCGCATGGGAAGAGCTATGCCATGTCCTCATCTCAGGAGTAGGCAGTGACCTGTCGCTGCCGGCCGTGGTCGAATCGATGGTCGGCAGCGAGGCGTCCTGGGACGCAGTGGAGGCTGCGAAAAGGGAGCGGGAGATCTCTTCCGCTCACCTGGCCTGCAGCAGGCGCACCGGGCGTCGGCAGAGGGCAGATAATGCCCTCTTCTGTCCCCCCTAAATGGGTCCTGGGACGGCGGCTGGACCCGAAGTGACGGAGCGTAGTGTTCCACGCGCGCCCCTTTTAGACGTCATGACATCGTGTCTTTTTATCGTCAGACTTGATTGAGAATTGAGTGACTCAGTGAGATTGAATTGAGGTGGCCAGCAGAGGCGGGCTGGCACCAGCCGGGGATTGCGGAAGTCGCACTTGATCACATGATCCCGGGTGCAAGTGTGGGAAGGGAACACAGGGTGGTTTTTAGTCAGTAAGAGTCTGACAGACCTCTCCACCCGTCCCAGGACATCCATGAAGATTTTCCATCCCAGAAACAAAAAAAAAGGCTAGGCTGTAAGGGTGTCTTTCACATTAGTACGCGTTTAAAATGAAGTCTAAAGGCGTGTTCTATTAGAATCGTATTAGCGTCCTCAGAGGTTCTATGCGTCAGGTCTAGCAGAACACGCACAATGAGACAAACGTTGTAAAACAGTTCCCGGTCTCACTGAAATAAAGTACCTACATTGTAAACCGTATATGTGCCCAAAATATATAAATAGAACAGTAAAATAAAATAGTATAGTAGGAACAGGCACATTACCTAGACCTGTGATACCTGTAATACATAAGTACCTTTTTAATGTAAATGAGCTTACTTACGTACCTACTATAGGTACCTAATTAGTTATTAGTAGCAAATACGCAGCATCACCGACTTGGGATAAACTGCAATATCTACTCATCACGTGGTAGCGTGTGTTCTAGGCACGAACCCGCCAAGTAAATATTACGTAAATTCGACCGATTTTCGAATTGAAAATACACTAATTATAGCCAAATCCTCACAAATAATATGAAGCCTACTCTACAGTAAGCCTACCTATCTATAGTATACCGCAGTGATTGTAATACAACTTGTCCAACAGACCGGCGCTCTCGAAGGTCAGCACTTCCGCAAGACTGGCTCCCTAGTGTCGCTGTCGGAGCAGAACCTGGTGGACTGCTCGGCGGCGTACGGCAACAACGGCTGCAAAGGAGGATGGATGGATAACGCCTTCAGGTACATCAAGGACAACGGCGGCATCGACACCGAGAAGGCTTACCCCTATAAGGCCGTTGATGACAAGTGCAGGTGAGAGCTACACGATTACTGACAAATAATGCGTGCACGGACTCAAGCCCCCTTGTTACAAAACAAGGTTTATCTTCAGATCCCGGTTTAATACATGGAGCCATTATTGAATTTTTTAACTTTATTCCGACTATGGTAAAGTTCCTAAACACAAAACTGACAACTTAGTACCGAACTATGTTTTCAGTTTTGTATAAAAAACGGTATTTCAATCACTGTTACGTTCTTATTACAAAAACTGGCTCCATGGTTTAAGCCATGTCAAAATATAAATCTTGTTTTGTAATACGGCGGAATAGGTCCACTCAAATCTATTTGGTTCTTTCCTCAAAAGACCATTTCAGACACCAGTCTACATGGTCCTCACATGATCTGACCAAGATTATATCTGGATTTTAAAAAAGAGACTGTGTGAGTTCGTATCAATGTTTCTTCCCAGAGTAGTCTGATACGAAATGCCGACCTATAAATAAGTGTATAATCTATGACGCCGACCTCATCTAGTTTTGTTGTTTAAATGATTGACGTGTAAAAGTGTTTGTAGTATTATAAAGTTACATAAAGAAATAAAATCATTTATGATAAAAATCAAGTCACTCATCTTTTTTCTTAATCATTCGCAGACATCTCAGCAATCTAGTTTCATCATCATCATCTCAACCCGGAGTCAGCCACTGCTGGGCCCTGATTCACTATGACCACTTAACGATTCCTTACTTCGAAACCACGTCAATTCCTTATCTTATCACGACATCTACTAAATACTCTATGACACATAGAACGAAACCGCGCGAGATGAACACGAAATTGGTGTGGTTTGAACTGTCAAAATACCACGCTTGTAAATCGCGCGGAATCGTCGATTCCGCGCGATTTCCAAGTGAATAATATTATGCCGGTTAGAGAATATGCCAGACAGGGGCTATGGTGTCAATGATATCTCCAAGAACCTTAACGGAAATCCCCCATAAGTCTTCAGTGTTCTTTATGTTAAGACTTTTGAATGCTCTTTTAATTGTGACAATAGAAATAGGCTTGAATTCAAAACTTGGAATGTCCTTAGAGAAGTTTTCTTTGAGAAGTGATTCAGCTAATGTAAAGATGATAGACAAAGACAAAGACATTTATTCGTCGGATATGGTAGGTACAGAGTTGGATAATTTGGGTTATGTTCAAGACACATCCACCGCTACAAGCGGCATACGAATATTTAAATATTGCACATAGGCATAAAACCTAACTTATATACTACTTTAACTCTATTTTACAATACAAAACACTTAAGAATATAGACATAAAGATACTTAAAAACTCTACTAAACAATATAAAAAACACAACAATAACAACATTTGTATTACAAAACCTAAATAAATCTAATTTTTATTACTCTTATATTCAAGGAATTCTTTTACTGTGTAAAAATCATTTTGAAGAAGCCATGTTTTTAGACTTTTTTTCTAGAAATGAAATGGTAAATTCTCTTATTCGTATTGGAATATGGTTGTACATTTTTATGGACATAAGGTTGCTGTTTCTGTAGTGGAGAGTGCTGTTACAAAATTGGTTTTTTAATTTGGTGGGGTCCCTTTTTGTAAATCTATTGTTTTCAGCTACTGTGGAGAAGAAGCGTGAATTTTTCCTAACAAATATGCCTATTTCTAAAATATAAATAGAAGCTAGGGTTAAAACCTTTAGTTTTATAAAAATTGGTCTACAGCTCTCATAAGGAGGCGACCCAGTTATTGCTCTCAAACATTTTTTTTTGCGCTATGAAAGCTCTTTGGATATATGACGAGTTACCCCATAAGAGTAATCCGTACCTTAATACAGACGCTACGTAGCCGAGATAGGCGCTGAGTGCAGCTTCTTCATTTGCTGTTCTGCGTAGTTCTTTTAGAGCGTATACAAATCTGTTTATTTTTTTACATAAATTTTCAATATTATATATTCCCCAATTACAATTTTCATCTAGTGTTAGACCTAAAAATGTTATACTATTTTCTTTGTTGATCATTTCGTTATTGTGATTTAAATTATTTTTTGGGGGTTTTGTTTATAGTTTGCAAATTGAATGAATTTTGTTTTAGATAAATTTACTTTTAAGTTGTTTTCATTTAGCCAATTTATTATATCGTTGGTAGTTTGATTTACTTCCTGTTGATGTAATGTTTTGTTATTTTCTGGTATTATTACTGACACATCATCTGCAAATAGTACGCACTTATGTTATTTATACTTGGTAAATCGTTAATGTACAACAGGAAGAGAAGAGGCCCAAGAATGCTTCCTTGAGGTACTCCAGACTCATTGTGTCTAAATAAAGATTTGTATACCATTGCAACAAGTTTATCATTAATACGGGATACCTCAACACACTGTTGTCTATTGCTGAGATAGCTTTTCAGCCATTCTAATGATGGACCTCTGATGCCGTAGCGCTCACATTTAGCTAGAAGTGTATTGTGGTTAACGAGATCAAACGCCTTGCTCATATCTAGGAAGATTACTGAAACAGAGCGTTTTTTATCAATATTGTCTGTTATAGACCTGACTATACAGCGGGAATGCTTCCAGAGTTGTTGTCTTACCTTTTTGAAACCCATTTTCTTCTTCATTAATAATTTTATGTTTGTTTATAAATTGAACTAAACGACTATGCATTATTTTCTCGTAAATTTTTGAGAATATTGAAATAAGAGTGATAGGTCTATAATTAGTTACATCTAGTGTACTCTTGCTTTTTTGAAGGGGTTTAACGATTAAAACTTTTAATTTTTCAGGAAAGATTCCCTCAAACAGCGATAAATTAATTGTGTGGCACAGTATTGGTGATATGATTCCAACACATAATTTCAGTAATACGCGTAGAGATCTCATCATACTCTACCGACTTTTTATTATTTAGAGATACTATTATACGGAATACTTCTGTGTCAGAACATGGGTTTAAAAATATGCTGGAACTATTCCTAGAGGGTTGAGATGAACAGGTATTTCTTGCAGGTTGAGGTTTTATATTAGTTTGGTGGTATGAGGAACAGGGTGTAAAGTTCACTCATACTCTATAGTAAAGGGAGGATCCTCCGACCAGACGGGTGTTGTGTCTGGTGGGCAACTGCCCGACGGTTGATGTCGGGACGTTGTATATATGCTAGTCGCGCGGTAAACTCTAATTGCGCGATGCAGGATTTTGCGTGACGTCAGTGTGATGTTGATGCCACTACATTAGCAATATCAATAAAAAAATTATTAAAAGAGTTAGCTATTTGACTCGGATCATTTAAGATACAGCCATTGTGATCTATTGCATTTATTTGATTAAATGTTTTATGAGTGTCTGTTCTATTTTTGATGATGTCCCATGTAGCTTTGTTTTTATTTTTAGATTTTAGTAAGTAGTTAAGGTTTGAATTTTGTTTTGAGCGGAGGACGCATGATTTTAGTATTTTATTATATTTTAAATACCTAGACCGTATATCATTATTTTTATTTTTTAAGTAACACTTTTTTTTAAGCTGTCTTTTATAAGTGCAAGATTTCCTTACACCTTTGGTAATCCATTTGGGTGATGTATTATTGACGTAAATTTTAGTTTTCCTTATGGGGAAACATAACTTATAGTATAGTGAGAAGTTTTCATGAAATATATTAAAGCTATCGTTTGCGTCAGTGTTCTGGAGAACATCAATCCATGATAAGATCCCAATAGCTTCCAAAAATTTTTTGATGTTATCCTCTGAGTAATCCCTGTTTACTTTATACCAATATTTTAGGGCCGGTTTCCTCTCTTCTACTGGGAATGTTAATGTTTGGCAAGTGTTATGATCTGATAGAAAAACTTCGTGACTGTTTCCAGTTGAATTTTCTATGTTACTTATAATCTGAGGGCCTAAAATGGACGCTTTGGCAGAATCATACGTACAATGCATATCCCACAATTCATCTGTTTGCCAGTTTTGTATGGAGTTTCGTAAAATGGTCCACAAACTATGAATTGCTTTAATGAAGTCTTAATGTCAAATAGCAGCTGTCAAACAGATGAATTGCGGGATGTATGATTTGTACGCAGATCATATTATGATTCTGCCAATGTGTCCATTTTAGGCCCCCTGATCTAAGCAAGAAAGCTGAATTGTTGGTTTAATAATATGTAGAGTAAGGCCATAGTTTGATATAAGATCTTTAAGTTTAGTTGTATCGTTGCTTTCTTGTAAGGTATCAATATTTAGGTCACCTGTAACGATAATGCGTTTCATTCGTTTGAGTAATTTGTGCAACAGTAGAACGAATTTTTCAAAAAATAGGTATGTGTTTGAATTTGGAATTCTATAAATACAAATAACAATACATTTTAAAGAATTATCTCTACTCCACAACATTAAAAAAAAAATTCAGTACACAAATCCTTAGGTAATTCTATGTTTTTATAGTCAAACATTTTATTTATCAGGATACAGACACCTCCACGCTTTTCTCTTTTCCTCGAAAAGGAGCATGCAAGATTATAGTTTTTAAAATTAATATTTAATTCATCTCCTGCTCTTACAAAAGTCTCAGAGAAACAAAGAATATCTACGGTAACATTTTTAATTAATAATTCATTTAAACAGAGTTGGACAGAGTCAATTTTATTGAGTAAGCCAGCGATATTTTGGTGCAAAAGAGTAGCGGTTTATAATCATAGTAAGTGCAGATTTTTATTGGTAACGAAAAAGATTATTACCCATATTAGAATCGGGTGCGTCTCATACTGTATAAACTCATTTGGTCTAATTTTATTTTATTATCGTTCACAAGATATAATAAACGAGAGTTATACCAACTGTTGATATAATTTCTTTGAATATAACATTTATTTATTCTAAAACTTATTTCGTATAACGTTGTTTGATATAACGTTTATGTAATCGAAAATTATTAGGCCTATCGTTTAAAATATATAATAGTGACAAAAACGAATCGCTGCAAAACCGACTCCACGTAGTCTTGTCTGCCCTACCCCTAGTGTTATTTAAAATCGCGAAGGCGCGTAGGGGCGAGGCGGCCCGCGAGCTGAGGAGTAGGTGGTTTCAACGCTTGCCGCCGCTTGAAGCCCCGGTGGTGAGCGTGAAATACATCTGTTACGATAAGCTCGCATGGGACCGCTGTAACCCTGCAGCGCCGGAGCCGTGACAGAAAACATGCCTGCTGCATGTTGCATGCTTGCTTGCTGCATGCTTGCTTGCTGCATGCTTGCTTGCTGCATGCTTGCTTGCTGCATGTTTGCTTGCTACATGCTTGCTTGCATGCTGCATGCTTGCTTGCACGTTTTATCATATTAGACTAAATCCCCCTTATTCCAAAACAAGGTTTATCTTCAGACCCAGGTGTAAAACATTGAGCCATTATTGAATTTCGAACTTTATTCCGACTATGGTAAAGTTCATTACTTATAAAATGTAATTGTTTTCTTCAACATGCAAATGATCAGCAGGGAGCCTAAAATGGACGCTTTTGCAGAATCATGCGTGCAATTCATACAGCCCGCAATTCATCTGTTTGACAGCTGCTATTTAACATCAGACTTCACTATATTAATTCTTAATTTGTGGACCATTTTACGCACAGAACACTATTACTCCTAGCGGAGATTTTACGAAACTCCATACACAACTGTCAAACAGATTCTATTTCTATTTTTGTTGAATGGCAAGCAAAGCCGGTGTCGACTATTCTGCCAATGTCTAAAGTGAGTTGAGAAATCAAGTGTGTATTGTAAAAAAATAAATTAAAATAACAATTAGGTGTTAAAAAAACTAATAAAACTCTTCGATTGATACAGTTGAATACAATGTAGATCTTGTTGGATTAGTATGGGACTGAAACAAACAAAAAATAAATAAATAAATTATAATTGTTAAAACATAAAATATACGCATACCACACAAACGGAATACTTCATAACTTTATGTTATTGTGACGGATGAAGGTCATCAGCGCCACAAGCAGATCTGGAGAGGAATATGTTAGTAAGGAGGAAAAATTAGTCGGAAGAGGGATCTTAAATTTAGGGAGGCGACTATATAAATCTAAAGGTGGAACGTTGTTCGAGCATTCGAAGAAGATGTGGTCCAGGGTGCCCTCCTCCAACCCGCACTCGCAGAGAGAAAAGTCCCAAACACGGATTTTGCGCAAAAAAACGGGAGTACAACTAAAACCTAGACGAATACGACAAAGAACGGATATAACTGTTTTGGAGACTTTTTTGTAACCGTGGAACCAAGGTTTTGTTTTTATGACTTGTTGTACTGCATAGTAAAACCTCCCCTTTTTTCTTCCAGTAATATTCCATTGTTCCTGCCATGAAGATTGGAGTTTAACTTTTGGAAGGCTCAACAAGTCATATCCCTGATGAGTATTGTGGGTGAGATCAGCTGTTGATGATGTGCAAGCATCTTTGGCCAAAGCATCAGCGCATTCATTGCCCTTAATGCCACAATGACTAGCAAACTAACTGAACCTCTCTTTGACTAATAAAGCAGGATAATAGAGACTTTTTAATTTTTAAAACAAGGGAGCTGTGTAATTTACTTTTGAAAGGGTTTTGTATTAAGGCTTGCAAAGAGCTAAGAGAGTCTGTGAAAATTACGGCTTTGACAATATTGTGGTGTGACTCTATGAAAAGACAGGCTTCCAATAAAGCCACACACTCGCCTGTAAACACAGAAGACTCCTTAGGGCATTTGTACTGTAAAATAATTCTGGAGCTTTGGTAATAAACCGCAGCGCCTGTGTAACTGAGATCAATAAATTTTGAAGCATCTGTAAAAAACTTCTGAAACCCAGTCCATCGTTCCCCCACCGCCGCATTGAAAGCCGAGTCCGCTGAAGGGGACTTTTTGGAAATACCAATGTCGAAGAAATTTTTTGGAATGAAACTTAAGACTTCATAGGGAAAGTTATAAAGAGGTAATCTGGGATATTGTTCTATTGGACATTCTAAATTATTCATTTGACGAAATGCTTTTAGAATTAAGGGAATTTCTTTATTTTTCCAGTAATTTGAGCTTCTGCATAAGGCATCTAACTCATTCAATCTTGGTAAAAGGGGAAGATGGGAAGATCTAGATGATAATCTAGCCAGAAAACGGGAGCAAAGATACTGCCGTCTTAGGGCCAGGGGAGGCTCAGCACACTCAACCTGCAATGCGTTAACGGGCGAGGACTTCATACAACCAGAGATGATCCAAAGGCATTTAGACTGGATCCTATCCAGTCCAGCCAAAGCACCCTTGTTGCATGGAACTAAATGGAACGTACCATAGTCTAAAACACTCCGAACTAAAGCGTTATAGACTAATTTCATAGTATAGGGGTGGGTACCCCACCAGACACCCGCGAGAGCTTTTAAAATCGATACAACCCTTTCACATTTTTTTATTAATAAATTTATATGATGCTTACCATTTAGTTTTGAATCTAGAAAAACGCCTAAAAATTTAACTTTATTTACTAACGGAATATTTTGACCTAAAATGTCCACTGAAATGTGTGGGATCCGTCTTTTACGAGAGAAAATTACTGCCGAACTTTTCGGTGCGGATAATGACAGACCATGGCTTAAAAGCCAATGGTTCAAAGAGTTCAAAGAGAGGCATAGAGATGATGCAGCGTCTACGATGGAGGAATCTGTCACGTACAAGACTAAGTCGTCGGCATACTGGAGGATGTGGCAGTTATTATTTAGGCAGGAGCCAATGTCTACTGTATACAAATTATAAAGAAGGGGGCTCAAAACGAATCCTTGCGGTAGTCCCTTCCAAGTCTGCCTTTCATTGAAATCCTCGCCCTGGACTCTCAGAACCAAAGAACGAGACAGAAGAAGTGCACAGATACATTCGATCATCTTAACCGGGAGACTCAGCTGATGCAGTTTCTGCCTGAGAACGGGAAGCAGAACGTTGTCGTATGCAGAGGAGATGTCTAGGAAGGCGGCAACAACGGATTCGTTTTTGGAAAACGCTAAGCGAATATCCGCAACTAAAACGCCAACACTATCCATTGTGCCAAGCCCTTTCCTGAAGCCAAATTGGTAGTTCGGCAGTAAATCCAACCAGGAAAAATCGACTTGAATGGATAGTCGATTCGACTATCCATTCAAGTCGATAGTCGATTTTTGATCAGGTGTTCCAATAATTTTGCCAAAACTGAGGACAAAGCAATTGGTCTAAAGCCGTTCGGATCATCTACGTGTTTGCCTGGCTTCAGTAGGGGAATAATGATCTGTAACTTCCACTGATCTGGAACCCAACCATTGATATAACAAAAATTAATAATATTGAGGAAGTACAGTTTAGCCTTGTCTCCAGAACGATTGATAAAAGAATATGGTACTCCGTCAATACCAGGAGCTGAGTCCCGGACATGCCTGAGCACCATATTCAGTTCCTGTAAAGTAAAAGGCACATCAAGAGGATCCTCTGAAATATTTTGAAGGGACATATTGAAACATTCAGAAGAGAGAGGAACGTAGGGTGGAGCAATTTTGTCAAAGAAAAATTCTGCTGTTTTCCTAGTGATTGGTGACGAGACTGATGCGGAGCATCCACGTCTAAACCTATTGATGTTCCTCCAGACTACCGAGATTGGAGTAGAGGGAGATAATGAGGTGCAGAACTTAACCCAACCCGCACGTTTCTTCTTGCGAAGGTGACGTTTGGTTTTGGCATTAAGCCGCAAATATGACAATAGGTTTTCGGTGCTCATATCCGCATTGTAGAACTCTTCGGCTTCAACCCTATCCCTGATTGCCGAAGTACATTCTGGATCCCACCACGGGGGTGAAGGTATTTTATCTCGGGCACTATTTTTCAGCGGAAAGCAGGAATCCACACTGGAGGTGATGGCTGTAACAAACCCCTCATAGCAGCTCTTGGCATGGGAGTGACCAGAAGGATGTAATAAGCTTGAATTTAAATTTGGAAGAGTGTCAATTTTTTCCTCCAATAGTGATAAAAATTTTGCCCAATCTGGTTTGGATAGGTTATATTTCAAGAGTGGAGGAGAAGTTTTCTCTAAATAAGTCTTATTAGCCAAAGATATGACAATAGGGTAATGGTCACTACCATGCGACAAGGTCGTACATTCCCAATGGGTCAAAGCTGCTAACTCATTTGAACAAAGGTTAAGTCAACACAACTCTTTTGTTGTCCGGGAAGAGATCTGCGTGTTGGGCAACCATTATTTAAGATGCAGAGATCCAGATCGTCCAAAATCTCAACCAAAGCTACACCAAAGGCATCACAGCGTTCAGACCCCCACCTATAATGATGGCAGTTAAAGTCACCCATGACCAGTATCGGGCCATGGACATTAGCAAAGATGTTTTTTAAAATAATGAAAAAGTCATGGTGGGGATGAGCAATATAAATAGAGAACACTGTGATGCCCTCAACCCTTCCTGCGGCAATGCTCATATCACCCGTAAGTGAAGGTAAAGCAAAAGGCGAAAGTGGAACCCGATTGTTGACAAAGAGAGCCGACCCTCCATAGCCATCAGGTCTGTCACATCTGAGGATGTTAAAATGTGGTATACGAAAGCTAAGACTTGGAATGAGCCAAGTCTCAGCTATGGAACAAGCCAATGGCTTGTACTTATTCAAAAGAAATATGAGGTCGTGCTTTTTATGCCACACGCTCCTCACATTCCTCTGAAGGAATACTTGGCGAGACGCCATTTCTAATATCTGAAAGTAGAGTAATAAGTTGATTGGCAACGTTGGACGGTGGTTGAGTATTAAAAGCAGAAGAAGAAATAAGAATGGGTAAAAGTTTTATCAATAGGTCAATAATAGAAGAAGTACTATTATTGGAAGAGTCATTATTATAATTGAGAGCGCAGCCATTAGGCTGTGAAGATTGGGGAGAACTAGTTATCTGGTGATGCGCAGCTTTATCATATGATGGGGAAAGGGGGGCATGGGTCCTGGGCTTGAGTGTTACAGTTTCTCGATAGGACTGAGGAATTGGAGTCTTGGTGACATTGGCATAATTTCGGGAAGCTGTGGGGATAATTTTGCTAGCCTCAGCGTAAGGAATGCATTTTTCAGCCATAGCAGTCTTAATTGCTTTCTGTCTACCATGCTCGGGGCATGACTTGCTATTAGCGAAGTGATTACCCGAACAAAGCACACAGAACGCCTCAGCCTCAGAAAGGTTGCAACCATCACCTGGGTGATCATGGCCACACTTACTGCAGCGTGGTTTAGATCTGCAAATGTTTGCTACATGTCCAAATCTGCAACAGTTGCGACATTGGATTGTCGGGTATATGTACTGCCCAACAGGAAGAGATGTGTAGCAGCAGTAAATCCTTTGCGGTAAGACTTGGCCATCAAAAGTGATGACACAAGTTTCAGTAGGTTTCCACTCATTAATATTATCTCTCTGTACTTTCCGGTTAATACGGCGGACTTTGAGTATATGCCCACATCCTGCGGGCACAGATAAATATGACATGGCCTCTTCTTCTGAAATATCAGAAGGAACCCCGGTAACAACACCCATCCTAGTTACATTAAATGTGGGAATAGAAGCTGTGTAACTATGTTTCGACAATAATGAGTTAACTAAGAAAGAGTTAGCATCCTGAGGGGAACTAAACTCTACGGACACACGGTTTCTGCCAACTCTATTTACACCACCACGAACAATGTTCGCAATGTTATAATTTAGTAAGAACTTGCCAAAGTTAACAGGGTGAAGTGTGGTGCCTGCATTTGGTTAGGTCTCTATGCGGGAGACATGAACAATGTATGGGGCTTTATCCATTACCGAATATTTGACACGACCAATTTGGCTTTTTTGTTGTTTACTTGGAGGACTGGGTGTCATATTTACTTCGTCACCGGGACGTTTGCGTGAAGTTTGAGATTGGGATACATCCATCTCTGTAATGCTACAAACAACATTCGCAAATTGGGATATTGGATTCGGGGAAAAAGGAGTTGAGGAACCTGGGATGTCAGGGGGTCAGGATCGGGGGGTTTGTTTATATCCATCTTGGATAAAACAAGACAATCATAGTACAAACCTGGTTACGAACACAAGGACCACACACTTAAAGAAAGACAAGTCACATAAGTATCAACAATCAATTAAAAACAGCAAAAAAATTCTAAACACACGTGCTAACCAAGAACACCGTGGCGAGAATCTGTCAAACAGATGAATTGCGGGATATGAATTGTACGCAGATCATAATATGATTCTGCGAAAGCGTCCATTTTAGGCCCCCTGAATATGTTAATGCACATAATATTAATTTACCTAATTTTAATTTAAGTAGGGTGTCGACACCATTACTATGTCCCATTTAGTTAAGCTCAGACTGTTTCCAATTAAAAGAACTACAGTAGTCTGTTCGTACATTTGTGTGTGTTTTATTTTATGAACAAGCTCATTAAAATGCAGGTAACAACAGTTAACTATAGTATGTTTAGTTTAGTAGAGCCTCAGATTATAGAAAGAAGAGTAGAGCGATTATTTAATAATGATCCAAAACCTGCTCATCTATCTGAATAGACCAAGATATTACTTTGAGTGGGGTTTACAGTTTCTAAAGTATGAGTTAAAATGGGCAAAGCTGTAGGAACAACATACTGTGACATGAGAGGTGGCGGAGTGGGAGTACAATTACAGGTGAGATTGTTTGTCAGTGACTCACACATCTCTGCATTGCACTCCAACAGGGGGCCTAAAATGGACGCTTTCGCAGAATCATATTATGATCTGCGTACAATTCATATCCCGCAATTCATCTGTTTGACAGTTGTGTATGGAGTTTCGTAAAATGGTCCACAAATTAAGAATTAATATAGTGAAGTCTAATGTTAAATAGCAGCTGTCAAACAGATGAATTGCGGGCTGTATGAATTGCACGCATGATTCTGCCAAAGCGTCCATTTTAGGCTCCCTGGTCCACCAACTCACAGGCCTCTTGCATGCGCTCACTTAACATTTAGACTCATACTTACAAAAGATTTCCTTTAGTGAGTTTTCCCTGCTTTGTATGTCAACATCATACATTGGTCTGGGGGCCTAAAATGGACGCTTTGGCAGAATCATATTATGATCTGCGTACAATTCATACATCCCGCAATTCATCTGTTTGACAGCTGCTATTTGACATTAGACTTCAGTTTATCAATTCGTAATTTGTGTACCATTTTAAGAAATTCCATACAAAACTGTCAAACAGAGGAATTGCTGGTTAAGAGTTGTACGCAGATCTTATTATGATTCGGCCAAAGCGTCCGTTTTAGGCCCCCTGCTAGTTTCCAAATTATTATTACAAACATTTAATAATGCTAATAACTGCGACACAGTTTCTAAACTAACGCAGTATTAACGTACACGAAAATTGTTATAAGTTTTTGGTCCAATAAAATATTTGATTTTGATTTGATTTGAATTGGGTTTGTAAGTTGTTACGCTCTTTCCTAAGATTAATGTTACACTTATAAACATTAGGTATGAGTTTTCAATAGTTTCTAGTATTTTTTTATATTTTTATTGATTTTAATATATTATATTTCTTAGGTCAAAGTGAAATTGTTTATTTCAACTACGCATATAAAAGTCACTTTTGAACGTCAATACTTACAAAAAATAGAACTGATTCTAGTCGCCCCTTCCAAAAAATAGTTTCGTATGGAGAAAAATGGGCAAGAAACTCCACCGTTACTCTTTCTGTTTTATAGGTACAGACGCCAGCAGGTCAAGCTACCCGAAACTGTCAAATTTTCCCAATCAACCTTGAACCTTATGCTGTAGGGATAAAGTTGAAAGTCTATTAAAGAAATTTGACAGATTGTGGTAGCTTGATGTGCTGGCGTCTGTACATTAATTATACAATTTTATGTGAAGACGATGCACCTTGAATAAAATTACTATACCACAATAGGTAAAAAGAGTTATGAATGAAGCAATGACAGATAAATTAATAAATGTGAAAGATACATGGTGCTCACATATTTACAAACATTGTAAAAAATAATATTATCAGTGTGAGTTAAGGTAATCCTAATCACATAATTTAAAATAAATGTCATAAAAATAATAAATTATACAATTAAAATAGCAACCTGTTTGGTTTTGTCTACACTCTAGATTGTCCTATGGACCTGCTTTCCAAGCCTTCTTATCTTGGGTATAAACCTCTAATTTGTAATACATAGGCTTATTTACAAAGTGTACTTTTAATATGACAAGATATGATAGAACATTTAGTTAAGGTATTGAATCGGGGAGAAACTATAATTTGTCGATTTTCCTGGGGATCACGCTCGACTCTAGGCTACAATGGGGCCCTCATTTAACATCCCTTGTAGGACGGCTAAGTTCGGCAGCATTATGCTGTCAGAAAAATTCGACAATTTAATGATGTAGTTACCGCGAGGTTAGTCTATTTTTTTTTTGTATCGTGTTTTACGGTATTTTACTTTGGGGATGAGACATCGAGTCTTATATTCTGCAGAAAAGAGCGAGTTTGAGTTTGTCAATAATTACTTTGGATCTCCCGATCTCCTTACTTTAAAGATGATAGACTATAGGTACCCCTGTCTGGCTGATCTAGCTCCCTTATTTAATATGAATCTTCATATGTTAGAAAACTTTTTCCGCTCAACAACGTAACTAACGCAATGAATATTGTTGAACTGTCAAATTGAAACCGAGACCTACTGATAGTGTGTTACGCAATTAGCCTACAGAGTGTTTTCCGCAGGTACAACCCCAAGAACTCGGGCGCCGATGACACAGGTTTTGTGGACATCCCCAGCGGCGACGAGGAGAAGTTGATGCAGGCGGTGGCTACCGTGGGGCCCATAGCCGTGGCCATCGACGCCTCACAGGAGAGCTTCCAGTTTTACTCTGACGGCGTCTACTACGACGAGAACTGCTCCTCCACCAAAATCGACCATGGAGTACGTGTAACTTGCACCTTTATTACTGGCATTCTGTTGCAGCCACACATAACAGTAAAAATATAACCCGTTTAGAAGCACTAACGATAGGTACGAGGATCAACCGGCGCGTGGCAAAAAAAAAGCAACAATGCGCCCCTGTCATTGTCTTTTAGGCGCCTAATGATCCCCATACGACATTCAAAGTAAAAATACCTATTACCCGTTTATAATCACTGACAAGTATCATAAGGAATCCAGAAAGAAAAAGGTACTTTGAAAGAGACACAATTCTCTATGCCATTTTATGAAAATTTTTTGGCATTAAGAGTTTTATGACTAAGCACGTTCATTTTGATATTGTCAGTGATATGCGCCAGTCATCGTAGCTTGAAGTTTTGCTGCGTGAACCATTTCAACTATAAATATAGTTGTCTTGAATCGTTTTATCATGAGTATCGAGTACCGAGTTGTATGGTTAGTTGACTAGTTACGTCGGGATTGCCTCGCGACGTGGTGATGTGCCTGTGTCCTCAGGTGGTGGTGGCCGGCTACGGCACGGACGAGGTGGGCGGCGACTACTGGCTCGTGAAGAACTCGTGGGGCCGCTCGTGGGGCGAGCTCGGCTACATCAAGATGGCGCGCAACAAGAACAACCACTGCGCCATCGCCTCCTTCGCCTCCTACCCGCTCGTATAGTGGCCACACAATAACTCATTAAAATTGCCACCCTGAAAAATACTAAACAAGAAAAAACAAATCAATTCAGTTTACAAAACTTTCTAGATCACTGTAAATAATGTCTCGCAACATTTCGAGCTCGTACACGTGTCATTTAGAGGTAAGTAGTAAGTGTAACGTTTCTGAACAAAATTAGTAAGTTAGCGCGAAGTTATTGTAAAGCATTTGTGGTATTAGTTATCTACTCGCCTCATTGTAGCGTTATTGAGCTGAATATAAACATATTTTATTAAAAAAACACCTGGTTTTATTATGCAATCATAAATAAGTTCCGGTAACTTACATAATGTAGAATGTTGAGGCATCGGCATGGAATCGAACTCTGGACGCCATAGGGCAGATCCTATTTTAGACTGAACTTCAAGCTTTAATAATAAGTTCTAGCACATTTATTTGTTTATATTTGGTAACGGCAATTCTTAACCTAAAAAGTAACATTAATAATGTTTTGTTGTACGTTTGAATCGTAAAAAAGACTATAGGTACTTATGACATTATTTTCTAAACTTACATGATTGTAGTCTTTCTACTATACCTTATAACTATACATAAACATTATCAGGTTTCAAATGTATGGGAAGTTGGCATTGTTCTTTAAGAAGAGAAGAAGAAGCAGAAGTTAGGATCTTCAAATTTTGGGCTGACAATTGAAAATTAATGTGTCTCACCGTTTTAGATAATTCCAACCCCGAAGGGTTAAAAAGTGGGATGAAGTTGTGTATGAAAAGTCCTTAATTTTCGAAGTAGAAATCACTAAATTTATTATCTAGGCTTAAGGTTGGAAGTTAACGCAACGGTGTTGTTAGAATTTCAACCCTTAAGGGGTGAAAAGGGGGATAAAATTTTATTTTGGTATTTTGGCTTATGGTTGGAAACTAACACAGCGTAAATCGTTGTTTTTTTTTTTTTATTTTAACCCAAGAGGGGGATAAGTAGATGTATTATGTGGACCGCATTAAGATTTTCACACAAAAATAGAAAAAAAACAATAAATTTTGGGGGTTCCCCATTTTTAGAACTGAAACTCAACAATTTTTTTTTCATCAAACCCATACGTGTGGGGTATCTATGGATAGGTCTTCAAAAATGATATTGAGGTTTTTAATATCATGCTTTTCTAAACTGAATAGTTTGCGCGAGGGACACTTCCAAGTGGTAAAATGTGTGTCCGTCCCGCCCTGTAACTTCTAAAATAAGAGAGAATGATAAAACTAAAAAAAATATATGATGTACAACAACATTGCCATGTAAACTTCCACCGAAAATTAGTTTGAACGAGATCTAGTAAGTAGTTTTTTTTTATGGATAATGATACGGAACCCTTCGCGCGCGAGTCCGACTCGCACTTGGCCGGTTTTTCCTTCTAATATCCATGACTAAGCACTGATAAATTGACAACCGACTACGTACTTTTCGACTGCATTCCGAATTAAGACCATAATCGCTGTAATCGATAATCGAAGCGCGCTAAAATTGATTACAGCGATTATGGTCATAATTCGGAATGCAGCCTTCATCAGTCTGCTGTAAGTCTAGATTGACCGTGTAACCGTGAAAATCATCCATCATTCTGGCTTCAGTCAAGTCAATCCAGACTGATGGACCAGAATGACGCCAAACTGAGCGTGTAACCGTGCTCTAGAGATGAAGCGTATATACTAGAACAGATCCAGGGACTAGGTATTTAATGAGACTAGGTCGCACCTATTCCAACTTTTAAAATACTCGATCCACCTAGTATCTCTATCTAGTCTCACTATGCCTGCACGCGGCGCACGGCACCCACGCGGCCCGCTCGAAACGAAGTACCGGCGCGGCAAAGCGAGATAGCAAGTCTGCTTTGCCGCTCACTCGTATTTGCCTAAATCATTCGTGTGTCGAGTCATTTGAATTTGAATCATATTTCAATTTACATAAAAGCAACGCGACGTGCACTTGTGTTGTGCAAGAATATATTCTGTCCTTTTTTAGGTACACTATACAATACTCGACACTAGTCGGGACTTCAACCCGTTTTGTTGGCGACGACAAGAAGACCGCTTGTAACAAATAAAATGATTAGTACTATACCTTTAATTATGAGCCATATTGTAAACTGAATAACACGATAATCAATAAATTACACGAAGTCATTACCCTAGAAACATCTCATGGCCAAGTAAACACACAGACTCAATTATGATCATTCATCCATACACACATAGACAGGAATAGATCAGCCCGGGAGCAGGTTGCAACCTGTCGGGTGCAAGTTCAGACTTGACTAAAGTATCCGAGCGTCACTATTACACCATTGGTCGAAACCTTACAAACATTTTGTAATAACACTAGGACCACACGCTACTTGCGCTATGGTAATTTACTATATAAGTAGGGCCAAAATGTGGCCAGGACACCCCCTAACAGACAGCGACGACGACATCACTCTATATCAAGAGAATGTCAAATTACTTCGCAAATCTTTAAACACTACACATACATTCCGTACTCGCCGGCGAGTACCACCGCGAGCTAGAATAGTATGTCATCCCCCCCGTCCCTTGCCCCCGCCCGCCCGCGCGGAGCAAGTAATCACATCAAATGTCCCCAATAATAATAATCAGATACTGCATACCCCCAATGGTTCAGTAGTCAATAGCGCCCTAAGCCTAGGTTCGAGTCCCACTATGGGACGCCCTTAGCTGTGCTATTTAAATTATTTCTCTAACACGGCGAGAGGCCCTTCTGGCCCCGCCAAAGATCGGTTAAGCAGAAAAGGCACTCCGGAGCCATCTGCAATAGGTCAGTACCAAAAAAAAAAAAAAAAATGGCCAGGACACAGTTCAGTACGCGGCTCAATAAGTAACAGTTATAAGTGACAAGTAATAAATTTCGACCGATCATGACTTACGCCTGCGTAGTCTTCGCTCACGCAAAGTCGTATCACATCCATAAGATGCAGACGCTTCAAAACCGATTTCTCCGTAGAATTACGAAGGCTCCTTGGTTCGTTCGGAACGAACAACTTCACGTAGACCTTAAGATGCCTACCATCAAACAGTTTATGAAGCGCCTTGCAAAGCGCTTTTTCGAATCCACGGAACGTCATCGCAACCCCTTGGTTGTGCAGGCCGCTAATTACAGGCCTTCTGCCATTAGTCAGACTCGCCGACCGAGGCATACTCTCTTAGATCCGGATGACCCCGTCACTCTCCTTCAGGAAAGCAATAGGGCCACGAGTACAGTGCACAAATTACACAAACCGACCTTCCGTCCTCGCCGCCGAGGTACCACGCGAACTTCCCGAGTAAATGGTAATAAAAGTCCTCCCCCCCGTCCCTTGAATGTCGATGCGCCAGCCGCCCGGTTAGAGGCTGAGAGCGCCGTAGCAATAAATATAATATCCCCTGATAATAATCATGATCAAAATGTTGATCCAGCCCGTCCCCAAATTGTTACTAATTTTGTGATCCCCCAACGACGCCCTAAGCCGAGGTCCGTACCCCACAGGGGGTGCCCTTAGTGCGCTGTCGTTTAGTTTTAATATATATAATTTGCGCCCTGGCTGGAGGCTTTAAGATTAAAAACCTTAGGGCAGCCACAGGAATATCCGGTTAAGTAGCAACGACCTCTTTAGGTCTGCTACGAGATGCCATTCATAAAAAAAAAAAAAAAAAAAAAAAAACAAGTAATAAATCTACAAGTGTAAATCAACCAGGAGTTTTAATAAAGTCCCCTACACGTTTACTAGGCAGACTTTAAAGACTAGGTAATTTTCAATACTCGATACGAATTAAGACTTTAGACTAGATCCAATGCAGTCGAGTATCGAGTACGGACTAGTGCACGACTAGTGCGCATGTGATCTCGGTGCTCGTCGTATTGATACCTACTCGACGTCGCAATTGGATACGCGTATTGGAATATTTTGTAATCGGTTTTCGTAAAGAATATGCTATGATGTGGTAGAACTTTTGATTTTATTTTTTAAAGACATTACAGTGTTTATTGTTTAAAAAAATGGCTCCAAAAGAAAGTAGTGTCGCTTGATATCATTTTACAGACAAAGGCCAATAGGTAGCTGAGTATAACATTTGTAAAATACAATTACTATGTTTTTACATCTTTGTGCGTAGTCATGTATCATGTTACACATGTTTGAACAAATAAATTTATCTTTATCTTTAATTGAGTTTTAAAAGTTCTGAACCAAACCTTACAAAGCACATAAAACGTAAACATCCATTCGTAAGTTTAAAAAAACTGATTAATCTGCAAAATGAATTGAAATCTTTTAAATACACCATCAATCTACAATGTAGCTAAAGGCTTCTACATACCGGGGCGACTTGTCGCGCGACGCGACGCGACACAAAGGCACCGCTCGTCCCGCGACGCGCGGGGCATTTGTGCCGTGTCGCGCTGGTATGTAGAAGCCTTAAATCGTTACGTTGACAGTCCTAAGCTTGTGTGTAAAGTATGAACCGAAGATAACAATTCATTACTAGTGCATACGTACGTATCTTAGACACGTATCGGTACGCGAAGACTAGACTTTAAGCAGACTATGCCGTACTTCGTGGAATAGGTGGAACAGGTATTTGGATCGAGTATTTGTACGGAATCGGACTAGGTGCACTTAGTAAAAAATTTACCTAGTACGACGTGCTCTTATGAGTGATTTCATTCAAAATTCCGTTCAAAGTTGAACCAACAAAGTTCGCCGGCAAGCACACAAGCAAACTGTAATGTTGCAAGAAAATGAAATTTTCCCGAAAATGTGGGGAAAATGGACTGTTCCAATTTTCCCAACCTTGCCGATAGACACTGGCATAGAATTTTTATTTGGGTTAATGGTGATATTGTTCTATCTAGCTGGCCCACCTGAGCCACAGCAACGAAGCCAATGTAAGTTGTTAGCTTATTGAATGTACTTCTCTAATCTAACAAAAATATTCAATTAACCTCCGCCACTAAGACAGAAATGGCATTTAATTTCGGTTTCTGTCCAGCCGAGCAGGCCCTCCGTTATTCTATTGCTTAGAGACTTGAAAAATGTATTGGAGATACCCCTTGGATAGTATAGCAGAAATTATTTTCGTAAGTTTTTGTCTACCCACCGGGGCCCTTTTTATCCTTAATATTTACAAGTGTAAATCGCACGCCAAATTAAAGCATTTCCAATGTAATTACGGGATTAATGCGGTTCTTTAGATGCGATAAGTACATACCTTGTATTTTTGAATAATAAACTTATTTCAGAAAATTTACCTACGCGCGAGCTCCGTCAAATTGTGAGTTTCAGTTAATGCATCGGCCAGGCCTGTGTCCTAAAGATGGCATCAATTGGCTGATGGTAACCTGGCTAAGTAACTTTATTTATTGAAAGCAAATTGCATGTAGGGCCAGCAAAATAGTCGTTTATGGAGCTAATATCTACATGACACGTGTTATTAATACACGAGTGTGAAGTATCACACGAGTGTTTTTATACTTACCTAGTTATGTGCCTGAGTTTCATACACCACTTTGTCTAAAGTCATACAAATTCATAAAAAAATATGATTTCCTATCGTAAATAAGGCGCCCAAATCCAACATTTTACAGCAGGGGTACGCACCACAGCATTAGTATTAATATTTATCTTAGTACTTAAAGAAACGTTGTCATGCTAACCTTAGTTTTTGTTAACAAAACTTCATAAGTTAACAGATTCTTTTTCACCGTAAAATAAGACGTTTCTCACAAAAAACGCATTAATCCCTGATACGAGTAGTACATTGAAAATGCTTTAATTTGGCGTGCGATTTTCACTTGTAAATATTAAGGATAAACAGCGCCCCGCTGCACAGTGTGAAATATGTCGTATCTAGCGTCACTTTACCCAATACGTCTTATTTATTTTTTTATCTCGTAGCATAGTTAATACATTAAACTTAAACTTTTTTGGACATACAGAAGGGTGTCAGCTAAACATTTGTATATAAAAAAAAGTTTTTTTTTAATAAAAAATAATACTAGTTAGGTTTTATTTTCTACCGTTAATAAGCATCATACAAAATATATTCATTGATTGTAATACATGGAATTATTGGAAAAAGTTTTTTAGATACTATCATCATCATCATCCATCTCAATATTTGAATCCGAGTCATTTATATTTTCGCTGTCATCTTCTTCTTCTTCATCCGAATTCACTAGTCTGGTAATTTCTGGAGCCTTTAACAGTGTTATTGTTTCCTTCGGAAGAGCGTGTTTTTTTATGGGGACCAAGACGTGTATTCGAGCTGGACAATATTGGATCGGAACTTATAAAAAACCGGTTCAAAATGTCTCTGTTGGTGTCTTGTCTAGAAGTCTTACGACTGAAGTGCTCTCGAAAGCATCTATATTCCTTATTGCTTGCTTCTTGAGCTTCTTCTGCCAGCTGTCCTAAAGGTAATATGCATGCCTTAATTATTTCTTTAGAATGAGTCACTATTTTATGAATACTCGCAGGTAAATAGTACCAATCATATAAGTGAAGATATTTTCTTCGCGTTTCATTTGCGTAATCATCAAAGTTTTGTAGATCAATTTCATAGTCGCACGACAATGCTTCTAATATGAATAGAAATCTGTAGATAAGATCTCTATCGAGCCCTGTTATATCTGCTGTCACCTGAGTGTTTCTTAAAAATCTACGAGCCATGTTGCCGGCAGACTGCTGCTGAAATCTAGGCAAAGATCTGCTGCATGCCTCAAACTTTGCAGAAAATGTTGCACTAAGGCTGCTGATATACACCTTGAGCTCCCTATAATCACGGCTTTTATCTAAAATATTATTTTCCCTCAATATATAGTGTAAGAAGATTTTGCAAATTTCAAAAATAGCAATTTTCTTCATTTTTGTCCACATAAAAAAAAAAAACTTTATATGACATGAGCAAATAGGTGCACGGGAATACAACTGATTCCTTTAGAGCACGAGTCAGGGAATAAGAAAAAAAATGTTTCAGCTCGGATACACGCGGATACATTTTCTAATGTCTTAACATATGCGTAATTATGAATATAAACAAAAGAAAAACAAACATGTAAAAGTAATACATGTCTAACTTTCAAACTCACCTTCTATGTTAACTAAAACACTGGTAGGTGTTCATACAACTGCGTTTCTGTATGTCTATCTAAAATTTCACCAGTGAAACACCTTCAATCAATCAATTTAAAAGGCGAATAAACGTCGATTACAAAATTCACATCACAAGTGTCAATTTCTTGATGTTATAGCATGAAAAATATCAACACCTACCCGCAAATTATTATCAAATCATATAGTTGCTCTATCTAGCTATCGTTTAAAAGTATTGTATCGTTGAATATTGTATGTTCAAATTTTGGATAAAGTGACGCTAGATACGGGTTATTTCACAGTGTGCGCTGGATAGAAAAAAACTTACAAATGTAATTTCTGCTATACTATCCAAGGTTTTCGAAAATAAATGAATAACTTGAAAGTACATTGGAAGGAGTATCTCCAATAAAACTTTCAAGTCTCTAAGCAATAGAATAACGGAGGGCCCCGCTGGATAGAAACCGATCCAATCCTGTCTTAGTGGCAGAGGTACATTGAATATTTTCGTTAGATAAGGGAAGTAAATTCAATAAGCTAACAGTCTACATTGGCTTCGTTGCTGTGGCTTAGGTGGGCCAGCTAGATAGAAACATATATAAGGGTGCGTTCTGAAAACTTACAATGAATATTATTATATAAATAAAATTCACTGTAAATAACATATACCAAAAAAAATGGTAAAAACACCATGACTTCATCAAAACAAAATAAAATCAACACATTTTTTTTCATTACACGTGCGTGGGAACCCTAATAATATTTGGCAAATCAAAATAAAATACTTTTATGTTAATAGGCAGTACACACGGCTACACATCAAGCTATACATATCTAGTTTAGGCTGATCTCGCATTGTATAGGATTTTCGTACAATGAGAGGCCAGCTTATACTGGAAATTTATAGCTTGATGTGTAGCCGTGTGTACATAATTATAATAACAAAAAATGGTGTAAAATATTTTCCTTTGCCTAGCAACATTTTCAATGTAATGGCGGAATCTGTCAAATTTACGATTTATTATCGGTTTCTTTTGATAAATGTTATAAAAAAAAATATAAGATGCTAGGCAGGGCAGTACTTACCCGTGAAATGGAATGTTTATATAATATTCGTGACAAAATTAAAACGATATTAGACATGTCTCTCTTTTATGATACTTTGTAAGTTTGTATGTAGATTAAGGTATGGAAAGATTTTGAAACAACTTTTTACATGACAGACATAATATAAAAATTCGTTGTTTTTTCGAACAACAGCGCCCTAATAGTAAAGCCCCTAAAAGTTAATTTCGAATATTTTGCTTTGTTTTTAATGTTTAAAACTGATTCTCAGGAGATGAAATCATTTACTAGAAAAAATGTTACCCTGCATCAGAATTATGAATTTGATTCATTAATGTCTCAAGTTATAAATACTTTAGCAAAAAAGAGTGAAGAATTTCAGGACCGTGACAGTGGATGGATGTTCTTGAGCAGGGGGCCAAAAATGGACGCATATTATGACTCATACTTATTAAAAGTTGTAAAATGGTCACAAACTGACAATTGCAGCTAATTTAACTGTCTGTGTCTGTTAGTAACCCTGATTATATTAAATAAAACACTTAAGTATATATACATTTTTATTAACTGTTCAACATACCCATACCTAATAATTAAAACAAATTAAATACAGACATTTATTATAAAAATACCATTTTCTAATACACACAGCAATGTTCAACGCACAATTCATTTTATGATTCACACAATTAAAATCTGGTTTAATTTTACAGAACTTTTTTTAAATGTTGAAAAGTTAGGACAACCTTTCTCACCTATGTCAATCACTTCACAGTTTGCACATAACTCTTTAATCCACTTAATCTTTTCCAAACCCTTTGTGATAATTTTCTAGATAAGGTAAAATAACGCGTTAAAACTCTTTGTAGTTTATGAAGGCCTCACTCCAGTAAATTCCTCGATTTCTTTGTAACCACCTGACCTGCTTTTTTTCTTCTTGTGTTAGGTAATGGAATGAATATGGTGGTATAACCAAGAACGTGTGTGTAAATGATCCTAACTTACTATGGCCACTTCTTTCACAATAAATTTATTTATACAATCATTGAATCCTTGTAGTTCCACTATAGGGGTATCCGCCTTCATGATATCTTCTTAACAATGGTTTGTATTCAACAATTCAATACAAAGGGCGAAATTATATTAGATATACTTTATAGTATGTACAAAATCCAACCCTGACTGTCAGCCTGCCTGTCAGCAGTGTCATAGGTTTATATGTCAATGGTGTCAGCAGTGTCAGTATATTAGAATGTACTCCACAGATTAAGTAGTACTGTACTCTGTGGTCAGCAGTGAGCAGACAGCAACTAGATTATTAGATAGGCTGCATTCCGAATTAAGACCATATTCGCTGTAATCGATTTTAGCGCGCATAAACGCGTTCCCTGTTACCGTTTAGCGCGCTAAAATCGATTACAGCGATTATAGTTTGTTTGGTTTGTGTGATTAATGTTTTGTTTTGGTCACATCGTAGTTTATAAACTAACGTAACATTTTAGAAATTGTGCTTCTGGCTATAGACGCCACCTCAACAAAGAAGAAGAAGTAATTTGTGGTGTCTAAACAAAGAAATACTGTACCCAACCATGAGTATTCAAGTGAATACAGCCGACGTGGCTAACGGGCGACAAATTTCTGTCATGCTCACATCAGAGCAATACGAGAGGGCTCAGAGTGGTAAGTGCTGAATTTTAGCCCCCTTGCAGTTCTACTAACTGCTCATACGATTGTGATTCAAATATTTTACTTATCACAACTGCTCATCTGTCTGTGCAAAAGCCACCTTACAGTCATTAAAGTGCATACATACAACCACTGTATTCTTCTGATCAATTATAAATGTTTACTAAACTGGTACTTGATGTTTACAGATACTGAATATGTACATAGCAACTGGTTCATGGCTTTGATACAAGTAGGCATAGCTGAGAAACGGTCACTACTGAATTAACTAACAGAACGATAATATGGTAAGTATTTCATAATTATCTGGTTATATGTGCAGATAATTTTTAGCTGAATGTGCCTGTTGTGTTTGCATAACATATCATGTTAACAACAGTTTATGTGGTCACTCTTACTCCCAACACTTAATTTATAACAAAAGTAAGATAAAAGTGTTCAATGGTTTTGTCATATTAGTATGTTGACAGTAAATTCTTTTGAGTACAAAAATTGATTCTCAGATTCTATCAATAAAGCATTTTCTTTAGTATATTTAATATTAAATATCATAACTTGTATTACAGGGAATGGTTATTTATGTGCCAAGTTTTATTAAAATCCCATCAGCCATTATTTGTGAATTCAGTAACAAAAATTCTCACAAACAAAAAAATATTATTATAGTGTTAGTAGGAAGTACTTATTCATATTTTTCTTTATTTCAGTAGTCACCATTTCTATTCATATGGAACGAGGCAAGCATTTTGTTGCTACTCACATTACATAGTGAGCATAGAGAAAATTTTTAATCTGGTAGCAATAAAAATGTGCGATGTACATTTTAATATGGTACCCAGTGGCCCAGTACCAGTCAAAAATTAATAGTTAAAACTTAAATTAAAGATTTTCTAAAGATAGTGGATCACAATGCCAAATCTGGAAAATGACAGATCAAATGCTTCAGGTGTTTGTAATAAAAACGACAATCATTAAATGTATTTTTTTATAGATCGATACATCCATAGAGGTTATAGATTTGATCAGTACCTACATGTTTTAATTAGTAGTGTAAGTCTACTTGTGATTTTTTTTATCAGTATCTGTTTTATTAGTAATATAGGTCTACTAGTGATTTTTTTATCAGTGCCTGTTTTAATTAGTAATATAGGTCTACTAGTGAGTTTTTTGATCAGTACCTGTTTAACCTAGTATTATGGGTCTACAATGCCAAATCTGGAAAATGACATATCAAATGCTTCAGGTGTTTGTAATAAAAACGACAATCATTAAATGTATTTTTTTATAGATCGATACATCCATAGAGGTTATAGATTTGATCAGTACCTACATGTTTTAATTAGTAGTGTAAGTCTACTTGTGATTTTTTTTATCAGTATCTGTTTTAATTAGTAATATAGGTCTACTAGTGATTTTTATATCAGTACCTGTTTTAATTAGTAATATATAATAGGTCTACTAGTGATTTTTTTATCAGTGCCTGTTTTAATTAGTAATATAGGTCTACTAGTGAGTTTTTTGATCAGTACCTGTTTAACCTAGTATTATGGGTCTACTTGTGATTTTTTATTAGTTTTTAAGATTTGATCAGTACCTGTTTGTATTATTTGTATACTTGTTTTTTTATTACATTTTAAGAATTTATCATTATCTGTTTGAAGTAGTATATTTGAATATACCTATTAAAATCTGTGAATTTTACTACCATTTAATTGTACCTACTGTATGTCTGTGATTTTACATAATATTTACTGAAATAGATAAGCGAGTTAATATAAGTAACATAAGACTTTTATTACTGTTGTATTGTTTGCTATTCTTATATAAATAGAATTAATAATTAGGAGAACAATGTGACCAGGAGCGCTAGTAGGCCACCTGAGGTTCAGTCTGATTAAACTGTGATTATAATTGATTGTTAATAAAAATGTTTGTATTAATAGTGTTGAACATTATTAACAAACCTATCCCATTACATGGCGCAATGGTAACAAGTTCCCTTTTAATATCTTTTAAACACATGAATATGAATATTTAAAACACAACTACAACTAACAACTTTGCTACTAAATGTTAAAAGTAAAACTACAAAATAGATTATTACTTGACGAATAGGAGTACTCAAACTCAAAGTCTGAGTTATCAGAGTCCATAGAGTCAACTAACAAAACAGAAGTGCCAATGCGTTGAATTTGCATTTTCTAAAAAAGTATCTAATCGGTATTTTTTGTGCAAGATTTGGGGTTATGTTTTATGTTTTGACGTTGAGTGACTGTCAGCAACTGTGATGGAATGGATGACTGTGAGCGCGTTCACCGGTTCACGAGCGTTTCGAATTGTTGACAGCTCTCAGCTGTCATAATCGTAATAACTAATTCGGTACGCAAATTATCGATGTGAGCGCTGTCAGCGATTATGTTCTAATTCGGAATGCACCCTTTTGTTTTATTTTCTAAAATGTGTGTTTAGCTGATTATATTATTAATGTGTAATAATGGTGGATTATTAACCATTAACAGCCTTACTGGACTTCTTGGCGGGAAAGTGAAGCGTCATGTTCAGCAGTTTGTTTAATTTTCCAAAATTTGTGTTTAGCCGAATATTAATGTGTAATAATGGTGGATTATTAACCATTAAGTGTTTGTGAACGTGCATTAGTGTAGGCAAATGAAACAAAACAGTGCAACTTCGCTTCAAGTTCTCTCAAGAAGTCCGCGTGAGGACTCAGTAAAGTGCCACATCTTTACTGAAACTCAAGGGGAGTGGGCGGGGATATCATCATCATGCATTTATAATTCATTTCATCAATATTATACAAGAACTAAAACTTGACATTGGCTAAATGCACAAACCGTGCGAAGCCAGAAGGAAAAAAAAAAAAAAAAATAGCCTTACTAATAAAAATACAACACTCGTTTAACAACTGTATGCTTATACATTGTATTAAAGTCCATTTCACGAAAGAAGTCCCGCGGAAATAAGTGGAACTAATTATTATTATACGCTAAGTTAGCAACATTCCTAAAATAACCGATGCCTGCAGCGCCACGTCTGCGAGACTTCTTTCGTGAAATGGACTTTAGCTATGAGTAGAGTTACCTGAGTATAAGTGTTCTGTGAGAGTTACACAGTTACACACTCCCTTTACCAATAATGGGTGCATTTTAAAGAACAGTACCTACAACAAAAGTCACTGGCAACATTCTTTGGAAACGTTTTGAAACTAGATTACGAAATTGTAAAGACATTTACAAAACCTTGTAAACAATATAATTTATTTTTAAATAATACAAATTGTTCCCAAAATATTGTTTCGAAATGTATTTAAAAATAATTGTATGTTTTTTTTACGGTAAAACGAAAGAAAGAATTAAACATACTTTATAAGTTCGTCATTGAGTATAAGAACGCACCTTTTACAAGTGCAACTAGTGTCCTAACGAAATTTGTGTCTGTACTGCGTTTCCTAACAATTGTTATCCATCTGTTATTGATGTTAGCCCCTCTATAAATAAATAATGTAGTTAAATACTATCTGTAAATTGGGACACTTGCAAGTCGTTATCACTAACTGAACTATTTTCCGTATATATATTTTACTGAATCTATATTTCTTTGGAAAGTAAAAGTATCGGAACACTTTTTGTAACTTTTTCTTGGTAGTTCTTCAGGGCCCATTTCATCAAAAATATCGAAACAATGCAAATAATCCATCATTGAGACTTGAGATGTCCGGCTATGACGGTTACGCGCTTACTAAGCAAGGATTGAGGAGTGTGTTCAGTTTATCAGTTGCGTAACTTCTCATACAAAAAAAATGCCGCTATACCAGCTGTGACGCTGTGTACAACTGAACCACTGAACTGTCAAATATTTTTTATTGGTTGGTAGAGTAAGCGTTGTATCTCCGGTAAACGTCGTGTGTAAATCTTTATTAGTAAGGCTGTAAGTGTTCGTGAACGTGCATTAGTGTAGGCAAATGAAACAAAACAGTGCAACATCACTTCAAGTTCTCTCAAGAAGACCGCGTGAGGTCTCAGTAAAGTGCCACATCTTTACTGAAACTCAAGGGCAAAGGTTATACACTTTTAAATAGGAACAAGGGGAGCAGGCGGGGATATCATCATCATGCATTGAATATAATAAAATTCATTTCATCAAATTTTCCACAAAGTTTCTAACTAAAGAAAGACTGAGCTAAAAGGTCCCAGCAACCAGGCCATTAAAATATTATTTAAAAAAAACATCTCATCTGCCGAAAAACCGTAAATATCTAGAAAATTACAAATTGATCAGTAATAAAGTCATATTTACGGTTTTGGTAATCAAAAGTAGTTGAAAGTAATCAATATATTTTTTTAATACAATCCTGAGTCGGACGAACAACATTCAATACATTCATTCATTACTATATACGTCTATCGATAACAATACTCAAAAGGAGCACGTTCCTAGACGCAGTTAAAATATCGACATTACGATTACGCAGCGAATCTGAAGAACCAGACGATGAGACAGGACTAGCTTCAAGCTTGCTACATATTAGTAATCTGTGGATGAGACGAGCGAGACACGGACGCCCCATAACGGCACAAACAATTGGAAAGCGGTCGCGTTAGTTCGCTTCTACACAAAAACATTTCAAACTCGTATTACTACTAATAATTTTAGTTTATTTGTGTTAATATTTTAATACATAGAAAATTGGTAAGTTTTGTTTCGTTAATTTTTTCCACGAAGTTTAGAAAATTATTGAATTTTGGTGTTATTATGTGGGCATTGATTATAACCCAAGGGTACTTACTATGAGAACCTCCTCCTTTGTGTTGAATCATCTCACGGCTCACGACAAGTCAAACGTATTTTAGTTTGTATTTATCGCGTGTTGTTGTGGTTTGCTTTCTTTGTTGCGTAAACAATTTTATTTCCCCGAAACGTTAAGCTGAAACAAGTTGATTTGTTAAACCATTATTCTCGTGACCATAAGTTTTGAATAAAATTCAAAGTTAGGGAGATGTCCTTATTTTTTTCGGTAAACTTTTGAATTAATTACAACGTTTGTTTGCGCTTTCTGTTGGTAGATTGTTTAATATGGGCACACACAAGGCACACAGAACGACGAACGTAGTCATAGTCAAATTCTTGAATGTAGAAGTTATTAGTTATTCCTAATTTAATAGGTAGTATTTTTTTAAAGAAGGTAGGTACTCTACTAAACATTTTATGCGCAGCTTAATTATTTTTGCGAAGCTCATTCTTTTTCCTAAAAGGTGGCGAGTGCGTGCTAATTACCCAAATAATTTTCACTCTTAATGATGACTCCCCCAACGAACGAAACTAACAAGATAAAAAAACGGTCAAAAGCGAGTCGGACTCGCGCACCGAGGGTTCCGTACGTATATATGATGTTGATGATTTCTGAAAAACTGTGCTATTCAGAGACATAATTTTATATTTCCTGTAATCTTTACATAAACTTCTATCACATAGAATAATTTCTGATTTTTATCTATGCAAACTTCGGAAATAAAGGGGGAACGGTATTTTTTTTACATTTTTCAACAAAAGTCGGAAACTATGCTGCATAAAAAAAAATGTTTGAGAATGTACAAACAGCGCTCTTTCATAATATGATACCCCACATGCCCTAGTAGGCCCACTTCAAATTTTTAAGACCCCCTTTCAGTCTCTTTTTTTTAAGTTCTTTCTTATTTGCAAAATAGGTAGTTGGGCCACCGTCATCTAAAACTATTCTATATTTCAAGTTGATAGCATTATTAGTTCTTGAGATATCCAGGTGTGACAGACAGACAGACTTAAGGCTTCTACATACCAGCGCGACTTGTCGCGGGACGCGATACGGCACAAAGGCCCCGCGTGTCGCGGGACGAGCGGTGCCTTTGTGTCGCGGTCGCGTCGCGCGACAAGTCGCCCCGGTATGTAGAAGCCTTTAGTCTCACCATAGGGGTCCCTTTTTACCATTTTGGTACGGAACCCTTAAAATAGGAGGGAGGACAGGCACGGCCAACTCTAAGGGCGTTATCATACTAGCTGATTGCGAGCGTCCTCATAGCGGAGCGGGCGTGCAACGAATAGGTTACGGGCGCGCAACAAGATCGCCGTGAATACTGTCTCGTCAGTGTTGCCAGTGCCCTGTCGTCAAAAGTTACCTAAGACTGTTCGAAAAGTAACGTTTTCAAAAAAAAAGTAACGCTTTTCAAAAAAGTTTGTTCATCTGTATGTACCTGATCTACCAATTTTTTTTTTTATTGTATTGATTTTTACAATTCTTTTTTTTGTTTTACTATTCATAAATCATAACAAGCATAATCAGTCGGTTGGGCGCAAATTCGCAATACCACTGTCCTTAATTACTCATTATTGTACGCCGTAGTTGCTTGTGATTCATGCGATCTAAGTCCGCCATCGCGTGCCGCCATCATTGATATTCCGTCATCGTTCACGAGAGTAACGAATATCGTCCACTTCCCTATGCTAGTAGTAGGTACTTTTAAGTACTTACAATCAATCAAGCACTCAAGTTTGTGTTTGCCGTTACGAGCTGTTAGTTGCACCACAGACCACACCCTTAGGATTCCCGACTAAAACATAAAATATACTTAATAGGTATTTTACCATAGTATGTTAATGGTAATTTAAACTGCAGCAGGGACAGGCAGGGTCTTCCCATTTACAGCAGTAAATTCTCATTAACTTTATTTATTTGTACGTCTTATTTTATTGTACCTACATCAGATTATACATTACAAACATTGATGTATTAAATAGGAAGATAAGGTACGCGCTCCTCGACGTTGACCCCATAAATTAGGTGAAAGAACACAATCGACCTACATTACTCTCGGTTTGCGGGGAATACCCGAATCGTAGTTAGTTTCCGAGTCTGTTGTTATGGGTACACGAACAGTGACAATTATTGCTATCTCGTTCCCGCTATATAGCCCGCGTAATATTTCTCTATTTCAGTTGTCGAGCACATGACGCACGACATCGGGTCCATTTAATATTTACGTGATGTTAGAGAATGGCCTATAAAATAATATAAACATCAATGATTACAAATGAATAAAAAATATATACCTAGGTACTATCGAGGAATTTCATATCTATACACCTTAAGGACTATTTGTGCTTGCAGCGCTCGGCCGCTATAGAAATCTCATCAACCAATAGCATCGCACCATCAGATTTTTGATGAGACCCTTGTTTTTGTAAATGAAAAAAAAAGACAGTAAAAAACCAGCTGAGGTGGTGCATATTTTTTCAATGGAAACAATTTCAATGGGAACCCTCGTTCGGTCGTAGTTCGAGATCGTTTGGGACAAGTTTATGGGTTTTTTTTTATGAGTGGGTTTGCTATGCTCTTAGAAAAGTATAATATAAAATTAGAATTGAGTAGTTTCACAATTAGCAGTTTTTGGGTGAGAGGCGGAAAATTTCCATAATACTTTAAAAGCGCAAAACGCGGTATCGTTTCGGTATAGTATGCTCGGTATACCGAAACGATACCTCATTGCTTTAATTTATCAATTTATGCAGTACCGTTTAACTCGTTGTAATTTATGCGCGCGCCTATATTTCAATCGAGTATACCAAGCATGCTGTAAACCATGTGACGTGAGTGAACAAAATGTAAAGTATAAAAACATTAAAATTAAAAACTTTCTCAGTTTTGTTTCTTTTGTTCTGTTCCTAGTGGTCGAGAAAGGGTCACCATATCCGTAATCAGACATCTGTGATCATTGTAACAGAGCCTACAAAAAACGCATGAACAGCAAAAAATCAGAAACGACAAAATATTACTATGTATTTTTGTTTCATTGGTCGATGCAAAAAGGAGCGTAAAACAGATGTGGTCATCGTGTTCACGGGATTTTGTTTTGAAACTGGTTAGATATGAAATTCCTCGATAGTACACTACAAAATATACAATAGGATGGCCTCTTATTGCGATATCTTCCAGGCAACCTTGGAGAATGGACAGTGACTGATTTTCTGGACATAAAATCGACAATCGACTGGACATAATTTTTTTTTTACAATCTTTTTCAATTGTTTATTTGTACTTTGTGGGTAATTTTCGAGTTGCACTCGGTCATTCTATAACATGTTCATTGGAAATCATCAACACAATCACTTACACCTTAGTGTGATGTTCCCACGTCGTCATAATGACGGTAGGATAGGACACACAAAATGCTGGAATAATCGGAAATGGTAATAATCCAGGAACTAGTATCATTTGCAGCTACAATTTCGAATTACTTACGACTTGTACCTATTTACCATTTACAATTACCCTGGTCCGCCCCTAAAGACGACCCTCTGACCGGTTAACCTATAGAGGATAAGAACCTCAGCAGCGCCTAACATATGTTTGTCTTCCGCAGCAATCGCGTCACCATGAAGAGTATAGCAGTGTTGCTGTGCGTGGTAGCGGCGGCCGTCGGCGCCGTGTCCTTGATCGACCTGGTCAGGGAGGAGTGGAGCGCGTTCAAGGTATGTTGGCAGCTACTGGGCTGCAGGCGTCTGATAGATTGGACTAGTGACGAGTTGACGACTATACCACCATTTTCATATTTTTGCGCTTGTCAATCTGATTTCTAAATGCTTGCTTGTTTGCTAAAGCGTACCTACCTAACATTACACTTTTCAAGTTATTCAAGAGTGTCGGTAGCTAGAGTAAATGCTGGCTGTATATTTTTTTTATTGATTGATTAGGCTTAAGCAGGAAAACATACAGGAAAATAATAGGTACTAACTTAGTGTAGTGACTAACGGAAGAATATGTTTTGGTTTTGCCCAATTACTTCACATCTTCTCCTGAAATGTTTAGTCCAGCATCTAAGACTCGTTACCTGTTAGATGGAGCACAGCAAGGAGTACGACAATGACGTGGAGGACAAGTTCCGCATGAAGATCTACATGGAGAACAAGCACCGCATCGCGAAGCACAACCAGCGCTACGAGCAAGGCGTCGTGTCCTACAAGCTGGGCAGCAACAAGTTCGCCGACATGCTGCACCACGAGTTCGTGCACACCATGAACGGATTCAACAAGACCACCAAGTGAGTATGCGACATCTATTGTATTAACACAGAATTGGTGCTGTTCGTAATCCCTTCGAAGCTTCTACTGCCTTGTGTGTTCCAACGAGCTATTGTGCTTCTGAATCAGGGTATATCTTACGGCAAAGTTAGGTTCAATATAGGCCAAAGTGCCAAACAGATTCCTGTTTGTTACTACAAACTACCAATTTGTACTACTTACATAATAATATACCTAAAACTTACTAAAGAAGGAAAACCAACAAAAAACAGTTACCTACTTAATGGAAAACCCCTGTGAATTAATCAATGTTTGTGTGGATTTGTAGGTTTGTTTAATTTCACTTGACGTAGGCCATGACTAAACGTTATTATATTAATTTATACCTATTCTAAAGAATCGTTTAATTATCAGAGCAGCAAAATAATACAGTTTAAAGGTACCTATAAATTAATGTCATGTACTACGCACTTGTCGTGGCGTTATAAATTGTTTCATTGTTTGGTCTAACAACCTGATTACAGCTGATTGCGTTGTTTTTAGACGTTTCCTTTATAGGTCAAATTGATAGCAATACGAAGATAAACACACTGCTTACATACTCGCAAAGTAGAGGGCAAGCGAGTCAATGTCATTGTATTGGGAATCTTCGGAATGTACAAGACAAAATAACCGTAGGTGACTAAATGTTTAAGGCACGTATTTATAGAGCTTTACTCAGTACTCAAGCATTACTTAACACTAGATTCAAGCCATTGGATTGGTTGAAACTAGTCTTAAGTAATGCTTGAGTACTGAGTAACACTATAAATACGGGCCTAAGAGCCTACTAAACATGATTTAGGTAACAATATTTGATTTCATCTTGTCTATTAAACTGGCTTATTGCGTCATACTATTGTATGTTTTCTCAATCTGCTGTTAAAATATCCAGACCAATAATTAATGCTCCGCCGCGTGATCTATGATTAAGTACTTACAGAGTCTAACCAATCTTTGGGAAATGTAGAAAGAAGGGTGTTCTAAGTTTGACCGCTATGTGTGTGTGACTTTCTCTGACAACTTGGTCTAGTTTACTTCATTTCAAGTTTGTTCAAAGTATGCCACAGCTTGTGAGTCTTGTGACCCAGGCTAGTCGTTTTGTTTTAAGTAGTAAATTATGAAGTCTTCCTTATAATATAACTGATATTCTGTATCCTTTTAGACTTGAGTAGAAGCTAGAACGAAACCATAACATTATCTGCACTCCCGAAGAGTTAGGCAATGGTGTTACATACACACATTTGACCCGTAATTTTTAAATTCTCAATGGGCGAGTGGCGCGGGCGAGCCGGCCTAAAGGGGTCTTTAGGTTCGCCGGTAGCCTATTGCCATAAACCGGACAGAAATCTAGACTATGCTGACATTGGGAACGCCGATATGTATCCTATAAATGTTGTTTTTGTGTAGGCACAGCAAGGGCCTGTACGGCAAGGGCCGCGGCGCGCGCGGCTCCACGTTCATCGCGCCGGCGCACGTGTCGTACCCCGACCAGGTGGACTGGCGCCAGAAGGGCGCCGTCACCGATGTCAAGGACCAGGGCAAATGCGGCTCCTGCTGGGCATTCTCCTCCGTGAGTACTAGACCACCTTATATATTTTTTATTAATATCGATTGTAAAAATTGTCCGATACTGCGCGATTGGCGAGGTCAGCTTTCCGGCTATCCGGTCTTTTAAATTCCATCGGAGCAAATTTGGGGAACTCAGCCTTGTTTATTTGTGTTAAAGACAAAGGAAATGAAAGGGTTACCGAGCCCGGTTTTTTTAAATATAATAGACTGAGATGACCTGTTCACCTGTCTTCCAATACAGTCTGTTTACATAAATTATGATATCTGTGTCACCAGTGAGTGTACTTAGTTAGAGCAGAAAATGGTAATTTCAGTGTTTGCATCTCGCTCGCAACAGTTGCCATATAGTGTTTGCATCACGCTCGCAGCAGGTACCATATAGTGAACAAGAGGAAAACGGATTATTTAACTATTGTGTCGTGTGTATTTCCGGATAAATCGGTTACAAGATACGTATCCAACGCCCGCCATGTATCGAGCCGTAGCTCAAGCTAAGTGACCGTATACAATCGTACATTTAATATAATACAATCATATCTATAGGTCATTGATGTATTAAATAGGAAGATAGGCCACTCTCTAACATTACGTAAATAGGAAGATAGGCCACTCTAACATTACGTAAATATTAAATGGACCCGATGTCGTGCGTCATGTACTCGACAACTGAAATAGAGAGACATATTACGCGGGCTATAGCGGGAACGAGATTTATTGTGTTCTTTCCCCTAATTTATGCGGTCCACATCGAGGAGCGCGTACCATATCTTCATATTTAATACATCAATGCTATAGGTACTAATATTATAAAGCTGAAGAGTTTGTTGGGTTAAACGCGCTAATTTCAGGATCTACTGGTTCGAATAGAAATAATACGCTTGTGTTCAACCATCTGTCGAGGTATAACATCACGCTACGTCCAAGAGGAGCGGAGGATATATCACACTAATAATAAAAAGGTGAAAGTTTGTGAGTGTGTGTGTGTGTTTGTTACTTCTTCACGCTCAAACGGCTGGACCAATTTTGATAAAATTTCGTATGGAGTTAGCTGATACCCTGGATTAACATAAAGGCAACTTTTTATCCCGATATTTCCCCAGGATCGAGACTTACGCGGGTGAAGCCGCGGGGCGCGGCTAGTATTATATAAAAGCCGACCGGCGGCGGCACGGTTGTTCGCTTACCAGTGTTTAGATTTTAAAAAAGATAGACGCTGTGTTTAAATTTATTTTGAGCTTAACTTACTATTTAGTTATTTTACAGGAACAATATATACAGGGACAGATTCAATCAGTGAAACTCCGCAGACGTGAGGCATCCATATCTAAACAGGGTCAAACAAGAAACAAATTAATTTGATGAGTTTTGTTGGGGGCCATCCACCGCATTGCTGATTCTAATGATTATAATTCTGTAAAGCCATATTTGATACGGCCGCGAATCATATTTTAGTCAACATACAACTTGACACAGATCTGCAAATTGCAAAAAACTAAAGAAAATTAGAATTTCGCGGACTACCTTAGCGCACCCCCCTGGACTGAAACGATATAATTATTAAAAAAAATGAGCTGTCACGGAACGACTGGCAGATGTGAAACATCGCACTACACACACATTTACACATTACTACATATAGACTGTATAGTGGCCGATCGCCACGCGGCATGCGTCGCCCCGCCAGCAATCGGTTTTACGTGCGCTAGATGTTTCACATCAAAAAAACATGCTCTGTGGGTAAGTGTGCTGACTTGGCGCCCGGAGGCGCGCTCGGCGCAGCTTCCCTTCAACACTCACTTTGTGCAGTTTGTGTTGCAGCCGTAGGTAACATGCACAATCAAATTCATTGAATCAAAGTAGAGAACAACGCAATAAACAGTTTGATTGTGATTATGACATGCGATTCTTAGCTATTTTTCTTGTGCCCAGACTCGCGTGTAGGTATCTACTTACCAAACTTGTGTACATAAACAAAATAATGTTATCGCTTGGCTGAACTCACGTACCCATTGTAATTTGGATAGGTCATTACTAATTGGGTACTTACATGATAATTTTACAATAATTTAATACCTACTTTTTTTTTTTAACGTCAACAAAACTTTTTCGTTCGAATTGTTTTGAGAGTGCACTTTTTCATAAAAACAAAACCTGAATTGCAAATATTGGCAACTAGTAGGTACCTACCTAAACAGGCGTGGAGCCACACTCAAAAAGGTTGTGGTCACGATTTTCGCCAATCGGCCAAATGCGACTCGGAGTCGCTTCGATCGATCCATTGCATTTATTCAAAGGAGACGTTTACAAAATGTATGATGCTCAGGCCAAGACCTTGTACAGTGTATAAATCCACGCGGGCAAAGTCACGAGGCGAACACCAGTGGCGTAGCTTGGGGGTCGTCCGCAACGAGAAAAAATAAAAATTAAACAAACTACAGGCTTGAAGCCATTGTGTTTGTAAAAAGAAAACGAGTTAAGGTCGACCAACTTACATTTGCAGTTGGAATGCTATGGGAGAACATGTTTTTCAACTAGGATGTTAAGTTTGTTCTTAAGATAAATTCATATCCCAACTATACGGAACCCTTCATTGTGCCTGGTTCGACACGCACTTGGCCGGTTTTTATTTTTGGGTGACACAGTGATGCGCACCGGGTGTCACCCCCGGCCACGCTAGCTACGCCACTGGCCACTGTAGAATGTTAGTATGTATGTTTGCTCATGAAAATTACAACTATGTGTGTTTATTTGCACAGCACAATATCACATCTACTTAGACTGTTAAACTACTAAGCAGATTTTGATGAAACTTACATCTTGAAAGCATATCAGTTGTAATTAAACGCTGGTATACATTTTGCACTGAATAATTTGGTTTCGGTAAGTATAACAAATTCATGTTTACGATTCTTTTTCGCGATCGATATCCAGACTCACATCTTTGTGTGTTAGGAGAGCCAACCCACCCGGGTAATCTTTCCTGTGCTATTCTGGCACGAAACCAAGATTTTACTATGCGTAGAGTTATTCGTATGAAAGTATTATGTTGGAGTACAAATCTTGGTCGCATATTTCGACGTAGCCTGGCGACCTCGACTAGGGCTGTGGGCATGCCCACCGTCCACGACGGTGCATACGTACCCAACCTATAGATAGTCAGGTGTGTAGGTACCCTAAACTAAAAGGCACCGTTCAGAAAGTAGTATGAAATAGTTTTTAGCACCAATTCTACTTATTGCTTGGTATTTTAATGAATTAGTTTACCCACGCAAACAGAATTTAACTCGATAATCTGTATTAGTGAGTAGTGAACGTAATACAAGGTCCGGCGGGTACTTACATCAGTACAGCGGGTACCTACCTACCGTAGTACCTAGTATAGGTTTACGAACACAACTAAATTGATCGGTTTTGGACTGTATGTACGATTTTCTCATGAGAGCGATTGAATGTGATCGATTCGTTACACACAATAAAGACTAAAGTTACGAACTCTCCACTGAAATATTATGTAGGTAGTAGGTACCGAAGTGCACCAACGTGTGGACATGTCGTGCTCATATTATTTACTTCCTGTTATCTCATTACAATACGAGCTGGCTTTGTGTAGAACCAATAAACTGACACGAAAGATAATACAAAATAATATCCATTAACGCCAATTGAGAAAGTCCAGATAATTAGTTATAGGGCATTTGTTTATTGTCGTTATCTAATGTTATTGTTCGTGGAACCGTCGCGGTCATGTGACTGATATCTGTGTCAGTCCGCACCCGTCTGCTTTGATTAGCATTTCGTATCGTATTTGAATGTGTAATGAGCGGTCGAGTGCCTCCTGCTATACGTAGGTACTCACAAGACCAACGAGAATTGTTGTAATACAATTGTAACTTGATACTTACAGGCTCGATGACACATTGATCATCAGCTGCTGCTCGTTTCCATGAATAAGTAAAGAAACTGCATAAAGGCTTCTACAGACCGGCGCGACTCGCGACACGACACAAAGGCACCGCTCGTCGCGCGACACGCGGGGCCTTTGTGTCGCGCGGGTCTGTAGAAGCCTTCACTTAAAAAATTATAATGACTAAGTAGGTAAACATTTTCAGCATTGCCATGAATTTAATTGTTTAATTTACGTTAAATTGTATTGGATACATGTAGTCACATCGCAAAATAATCGTCATATCGTAGCTAATAGGCCATAGCTAACAAGAATATAAATACGGTGTAATCTTATGGGGCAACAGCACTGACGCGCCCACGCTATTTACCCTACAAAAAAAACTAATTAGAATATTAGTCAATATTGAAGTCACCGATAGCTGTAAACCCCACTTTCAGGAACTAAAGATTTTATCCCTACCCTGTCTCTTATATTTGAAGTTTGAAAATTATTTTAAGACATAAAAATAGACTGAACTTACCAATATCGCGACTAAAAATGCACTCCAATAGTACCTAGGTCATGTCCATAAAAAAATATAATAAGTTACCCGAAATAATAAAGAATTTAAATAGGTATAATATCTTTATAAATAAATTGAAGCTTTTTATTTCTATCTACAAATACTCACTATTAAAGATACGCCTACCTACTAATAATAAGAAAAATAAATTTTAAATAAATATGGAGTGTCCAATAAATAACTTACCCTAGGGATAATAAATATTAATTAAGTACTAAATAAAAATAAATAAATAAAACAATAATGAATAATTTAAAAAATAAAGGGTTTTTAAAATGTTAATAAATAAATAAATGTATATAATCTATAAAACAATAATTATAATTCTTAAATTCAATTCTGTATTAATAAAACAGTTTAACTTAATATCTACTTAAAACAAATATCTACTTGCTGTGCGCTGTGTGTAATTCCCATAATTTCTGATGTCAGCGTATGTCTTTGTACGAACAGGTGCTTTCTTCTTCGGTGTTAGGGCTTTGGTCTTAAGGGGACTACACGCTACCAATAATAAAATGTATCACATTAAACACCCAAGGTGCTTCCTCCTCTCTCCTACTCGATCTATGCTGTGTCGGCTACATCTAGATTTTTTTTTTATTTTTTATATGACGTGTAAAAGTGATTTTAATATCCTATTTACAGAATAAACGATTTCATTTCATTTCATTTCATTTCATTTCATTTCCCGACAGGGTCCATAATTGTGTATAATTTTTTTTTTTTTTTTAAACGTTGCCCCACACTAGGAATTTCTCCTGTATTGTGGGTGCGTTTACAAACATTTAAACTCACATATACAAACAGCCAGACCCGGAACAACTACTTGTAGGTCATACAAATATTTGTTCCGTGCGGGAATCGAACCCGCGACACGCAGCGCAGCAGTCAATCGCTTAACCACTGCGCCAACCGTCCCGTCGGCATTATTTCCCTACCAACTATATACATTATGGTACGCAATAAAGAATTGAGAATTGAGTCGCGTATGAGTCGTGTGACCGACTTACGGGTTCCTGATGCTTCTTAACCAAAGTTGATCTATTCGATAGTACTATTGGTGCGATAGAGGTACGTTTGTGAACACTCAGTTGAGGAAGAAACTTTGAAGAATGAATAACTAGGTACCTATTGAGTTTATCGAGCACCTCAGTAATCAGGGCGTTGTTATCTTATTAATAATAATTATATTCAGATAATAATAATTAACTGTAGCCAAACAAAGGTGACACGGACTCATCGACAACGTGCCGGCACCTTTACTTACATGTTTTCAGCTCGAGTCACAAAAGCATCTGTTTTCAAATGTTTTGTTCAGCATTACTCATTGACAATAGTGCGATGATTCAGTCGATATCGAATTAATTCCGTTTTGCATAAGTTCAACTTTGTGTCATATCATTTATTCATGAACAATAAATTGTATCTGAAATTACATGATGGAGAAACACGTTAATATTACAACAATGCATAAATGAATACAACATAAAGAGGAATATCGCTATAGATCTATTTAACAGGAGTAGATTTTTAAAAGAGCTTGAGTAGATAGCGCTTTTTATAAAGAGGTAACTTATTAAATAATATAACCGATTGATATCTGGGACTGTGCTTCACAATATTTAAATAATATAACCGATTGATATCTGGGACTGTGCTTCACAATATTTAAATAATATAACCGATTGATATCTGGGACTGTGCTTCACAATATTTAAATAATATAACCGATTGATATCTGGGACTGTGCTTCACAATATTTAAATAATATAACCGATTGATATCTGGGACTGTGCTTCACAATATTTAAATAATATAACCGATTGATATCTGGGACTGTGCTTCACAATATTTAAATAATATAACCGATTGATATCTGGGACTGTGCTTCACAATATTTAAATAATATAACCGATTGATATCTGGGACTGTGCTTCACAATATTTAAATAATATAACCGATTGATATCTGGGACTGTGCTTCACAATATTTAAATAATATAACCGATTGATATCTGGGACTGTGCTTCACAATATTTAAATAATATAACCGATTGATATCTGGGACTGTGCTTCACAATATTTAAATAATATAACCGATTGATATCTGGGACAGTGCTTCACAATATTTAAATAATATAACCGATTGATATCTGGGACTGTGCTTCACAATATTTAAATAATATAACCGATTGATATCTGGGACTGTGCTTCACAATATTTAAATAATATAACCGATTGATATCTGGGACTGTGCTTCACAATATTTAAATAATATAACCGATTGATATCTGGGACTGTGCTTCACAATATTTAAATAATATAACCGATTGATATCTGGGACTGTGCTTCACAATATTTAAATAATATAACCGATTGATATCTGGGACTGTGCTTCACAATATTTAAATAATATAACCGATTGATATCTGGGACTGTGCTTCACAATATTTAAATAATATAACCGATTGATATCTGGGACTGTGCTTCACAATATTTAAATAATATAACCGATTGATATCTGGGACTGTGCTTCACAATATTTAAATAATATAACCGATTGATATCTGGGACTGTGCTTCACAATATTTAAATAATATAACCGATTGATATCTGGGACTGCGCTTCACAATATTTAAATAATATAACCGATTGATATCTGGGACTGCGCTTCACAATATTTAAATTTCTAACCTGGGTAGGTGTAGGTTCATACTTCATAGCAACTTAAGTATTGTCTAACCTTTATCTCAAATCCGAAATACCTAGTATGTTTTTTAAAATCTTCGCTCTTTTACATTGAGTGCAAGTTTTAGCCCAATTTCCAACATCCTTATTCATGTTTGGCCAGACATAATAATTATCACTAATCAGTTTCCTACTTGATTTTATACGATGGTCGATGGCTCATATTATGTATCAAATCAAAAGCTAAACGTCGAAATTCGCCATCAAGTGCGGACGTACTGAGTCTGTTGAAACTTCTCAAACAACGTATTTCTTTGAACTAAATAAGATTACCTACACGTTTCAGCACAACGTCGAACTGAAAACTGCTGTCTCAAAACTGCATTCTGAGAAATTAATAGTTACACAGCTGCAGTTCTTTTTCAGGAGTTTGTAGAAGATGTTCTTAGGAAAATGATTTGCAGATTGTTGGGGAAGAGCAGATAAGTGATTAGGTATATTTTATAAGATGTAATTCATAAGATTAGATAATTGTTAGTAACTTTATAGGTGCAATTAGTGTCACCGTGTCCGCACTAATAAACCAAAATTGTAAAACTGTGTTCTGTTCCCACAGACAAACCGTGAAAACGGTTTTGCGGGGCAAAGTCAGTGGAGTCGGAGTGTAAAGATTTTTTGTAAACGTTTTTAATAAATAAATAATAATAATACCAAATTCGTTAAATCGTTCAAAAACTCTTTGTAAATGCTGTTTATGCTCCGTCTCGTTTTGCAATTATTATGTCATTAAAAACGCTGGAAGGTTTGCACCGTATTACGTCATCCAAAGAGCATGCGCTTTGATAAATAATAATTATTGATCGAATTATTAGGCATGCGCATAAATTCCAAAAAGTGTTAAAACAGCAGTCTTTTCGATGTAATTTTCCGCGACAGGTAAACAATTATATGCTCTGTTAATGTCTAATTTAGTAAAAATCTTATTATCCAAAATTAACGTAAAATCAAGGAACCGGGGTACAGGGTAGCGATTTAGTAATCGCATTTAAACGTCTTGAAGTATGAAAGTTCGAAGGAAACACGTCAGTTCAAGACAAGCCTTTTCTTCAGTTTTGGAGTAAGTTTTTCCCATTTTGCTTTCGTATAACGTCTTGTATAACACAACAGTCAATCATACTCGTGGTCCTATTATTCACTTCGTTAAACATCGCCTTGTGAGCACTTTTGCGCGCCGGCTATCTGATAGCTCGCAAGCTATCCGATAGCTCGCAAGTTCGGTTCCCGGAGCGCGTATGGCAGGGTCGCCATGAAGTATGGAGGTTCGAAGGAAACACGTCAGTTCAAGACAAGCGTTTATTACCAACTACTTTAATATACTTCCATATCATTGTAACTTACAACTAAGTACATTAATACATTTCAGTCTATAATCTCCACATGGCCTAATATTACCGAGAGATGAATCTCAGTAAATGGGTTGCTTTCACACGGGAAACTTTATGTAGGAGCTCTTTCGAGGGGCAAGCGACCTCCCCAACATCTATTACAGAGAATCATTCCCTTAATATTAAAACAAGTTTTTAAGATATTTATTAGGGATCTCCAACAAAGTAAAATATTCGACTGCGCTCTTAAAGCGTGATCTTTCTTTACCATGATAACATTTCAGCACACCGCCAGAGGGGCAGTCGATTTATTGAGTACGGCAGTGCACAGATAACGAGCCCCGACATTGCCATTATGGACCCTGAAGACGCAGTGACTGCATACGACAGGGCTGTAGTAGAGAACCCCGGGTAGCGCATCCCACTTCCCACCAGGCAAGCTCGGAAGATTCTTCCTTTTCAATAGAGGAGTGGTATCTACACCTCTAAGCGACACATTATTGTTTGCCGACATGCACGCGATCGAAATCGCGCGCCAGCTAGAACTAAATATTATGAAGCGTACTGTAGGTACCCATCTAGTTTACTATACGTTACCGCAGACTGCAGTGAATGTAATACAACTTGTCCAACAGACCGGCGCTCTCGAAGGTCAGCACTTCCGCAAGACTGGCTTCCTAGTGTCGCTGTCGGAGCAGAACCTGGTGGACTGCTCGGCGCCGTACGGCAACAACGGCTGCAACGGAGGCCTCATGGACAACGCCTTCAAGTACATCAAGGACAACGGCGGCATCGACACCGAGATGACTTACCCCTATGAGGCCGTTGATGACAAGTGCAGGTGAGAGGCAGCTATTATTGATCTACACGATTACTGACAAATGCGTGCACTGACTATGGATAGGTACATTCACATCTGTGTGGTTCATTCCTCAAAATACCATTTCAGTTCAGACACCAATCTAAATAGTCCTCACAACATGATCTGACCAAGTTTATGTTTGAACTTTAAAAGAGACGGTGGAGTTTCTTCCCAGCGTAGTCTGATAGGAAACGCCGAACTCATCTAGTTTTTTTTTATGATTGACGTTTATAATCCAAACACAAAGGCTGATTTTATAGTCACGCTGATAGCCGCGCCGCTGGGCAGCGAGCTTAAACATCGGTGCGCTGTGAAACGAGATTAGTACCGCGCGTTCCGCTGCTGGGAGACAGTCGTGTACAATATGAACGTTAAGAGCGTTTACACCTTACAGCATTTCATACAAACTTTCAAGCCCTTGTTTTTCGAAATGACTGAACCTATTTTAATTAACTTCATACGCATAAGCAGGCTACAAAGGCCTAAAAAGTTAGTAAAAAACATTTTCGAAAAATAGTGTCACCGCCAAATTAGACCGATTTTAAATTTTCCATAGAAACAGAGACTTCCAGTTATCTGTTTATAAATAAGACATTTCGAAAATGTTCTCAACTAACTTTTTAGACCATTGTATCCTGCTTATGCGTATGAAATTTCATTAAAATCGGTTCAGTCATTTCGAAAAACAAGGGCTTGAAAGTTTGTATGAAATGCCGTAAGGTTTAAACGCTAATACGCGGCTTACGGCGCGTCTCAACGACACTAAAACGCGTGCTGGCCGTAGACTAGCGCGCGCCTCGCCAGCGCGCTATGGTTAAAACCATAAGTCACTCTTCTTTATTCTTAATCATTCGTAGTTAAAAACAATCAAGAACACATCTCAGCAATCTAGTATCGTCATCATCACCTCAACCCGGAACCAGCCAGTGCTGATAGTTCTCTATAACCATACATAATAAAGCCTTCTTTCTTTTCTGCTAGGCTTCACCGTCTATTACTTTCTGTCAATAGGTGCTTTGGTTCTCCCGATTCCTTACTTTAAAGATGATAGATACTCCTGTCTAGCTGATTTAGCTCCCTTATTTAATATGAATCTGGTATTTGAACCTGAGTGTGTTCCGCAGGTACAACCCCAAGAACTCGGGCGCCGATGACACAGGTTTCGTGGACATCCCCAACGGCGACGAGGAGAAGTTGATGCAGGCGGTGGCTACCATGGGCCCCATAGCCGTGGCCATCGACGCCTCACAGGAGAGCTTCCAGTTCTACTCTACCGGCGTCTACTACGACGAGAACTGCTCCTCCACCGATCTCGACCATGGAGTACGTGTTTAATTTTGTACCTTTATTTATACTAGCAATCTGTTGCAGCCACACATAACAGTAAAAATATAACACGTTTAAAAGCACTGACGATACGAGGATATATCGGCGCGTGGCCAAAACCGGGCCTAACGCCGCCATCTGTTTTCTTAATACAATTTTTGTGACAATTTCACAAATGTTTACCAACATTGACAGGGACAAGGGGCCCACCCGTCAATGTCACTTAGGCGCCAAAAGCGCGCTTTTTATGGCGTTAGGAGAAGCACGTTCATTTTGTTTTAATAACCAAAATCAAAATATTTTATTTCACTAAAGCCTAAGCTAGATCTAGCTTAGGCTTTAGTGGATCTAAAGCTAGGTGCACGGTTCCAATTGGTCGTTTCCTATGGAGAAGAGCCGGCAAGAAACTCCACGGTTACTCTTTTAAAAATAATTGTCTTTTACAATGTTTTCAAATTACAGTGTTAATATAGGTATGAGAGGACAGCATAGGCCCGTCAAAAGTACCAGGTACTTAACAAAATAGAAAATAGTCTACAGATCTACAGTCTATTAAGCCTACAACGTCCTCACATTAACAAAAAAACAATATAAAATATGATTAAAATAATAAAAGTTAGAACCTTGTTGAAATTAAAATTGTAGGTATAATAATGTCAAATAAGAAAAACAATAAGTCAGTGAAGTTTTTAAAAAACATACTATAAAATAAAAATAAAAAACATCGTAATTTGGGAGCAGTTAATAGACATTTACTTAGTTTTGCCGTTAATGAAGTACCAGGGAAGCCACATGTACAGAAGCAATTAATTCCTAACTTCCTTGTCTTCAACGTAGACCAAAACTAAAATCGCGAAAAAAAACCAGCTGTTCCCTATTATGTTCGAATAATTCGTTAAAATGTAGGGAAAAGCTGATTTTTTTTTCGCGATTTCAGGTTTTTTTTTTTTTTTTTTTAAACATTGCCCCACACTAGGAATTTCTCCTGTATTGTGGGTGCGTTTACAAACATTTAAACTCACATACACAAACAGCCAGACCCGGAACAACTACTTGTAGGTCATACAAATATTTGTTCCGTGCGGGAATCGAACCCGCGACACGCAGCGCAGCAGTCAATCGCTTAACCACTGCGCCAACCGTGTCGTCGGTTTGGTCCCATAGTAAAAGTTGTTCATAAAGATGAGTACAATGACCCCTTAAGAGGTTATTGACGTTTTAAAAATAACCCTGTATATTATAGAAATCGTTTCTTTTTTTAAAAAGTCCTAAGTTTTTGTGAACATATAAAATACTTTCTAAGATATAACAAATCCCTAAGATACGTGTCAGTGGTTAGAAGCGCCGTTCCATTGTAGCTTGACCAATCTTACGAAGCGTTTTGCTGCGTGAACCATTTCAATCATAACTAATTAATATTATTACTACTACAGCATAACATCTACTGATGTATATTACCTATCGCTTACCCCTTTATTTTTGACGAAAGAATTAAGGCCAAAAGGAAAGGCTTAACTCTTTAATAACTTATAAAAGAAGAACAGTTATTTATTGAAGTATATTGCGATAAACAGAAATAAAGCAAGACAGCAAAGTCTTAACTGTTGTCTCGCTATACCTACAGATGAAGTGAGCAATATTGTAATTATCACAAAACCGCAATGTTTTTGCGATAAACTTAAGAGTTGACCTTTCCATAAGCTCCGATAAAAAAGCGATGTTATGTTAATATTGGCCTACTTTATGAGCATACCCAAACAAAAGCAAATCATACAAATGTAGATTGAAATCTTTTGTCAAAGTCGATCGTAGCTCGTTATTATCACAGTCCTCTCACATTCATTTCACTTCTGGTTTTGCATCACAGTGATCTATACTCTCTGTTGGGGTGCTGCGTGAGGTAACATAACTGTTGAAAGACTAGTCGTTTACATCGCCGTTTTGAATACGTACTAACGTGCCATGTCCTCAGGTGATGGTGGTCGGCTACGGCACGGACGAGGTGGGCGGCGACTACTGGCTCGTGAAGAACTCGTGGAGCCGCAAGTGGGGCGAGCTCGGCTACATCAAGATGGCGCGCAACAAGAACAACCACTGCGGCATCGCTTCCAGCGCCTCCTACCCGCTCGTCTAGTGGCCACACAACAACATCTCACATTAAAATTGTCATCCTGAAAATACTAAACAAAAAAACAATTCAATTTTCAAAACTTGCAACTCCAGATTTTTGAATCCAAATTCAAAATTTTGATGCAAGGAGCTAATGTCTAAAAATGTGTGTTCATTAAAATGAATTTAAATTACAAGATATTGAATTAGCAACAATAAAATTGATGATATTAAAATAAGTAGTTGCAAAGAACAATGGCATGACACTGAAGTGTGTGAACTTTTCTAGATCACTGTAAATAATGTCTCGCAACATTCCGAGCTCGTACACGTGTCATTTAGAGGTAAGTATAAGTGTAACGTTTCTGAACATAATTAGTAAGTTAGCGCGAAGTTATTGTAAAGCACTTGTGATATTAGTTATCTACTCGCGTCATTGTAGCGTTATTGAGCTGAATATAAACATATTTTATTAAAAAAAAACAGCTGGTTTTATTATGTAATCATAAATAAGTTCTGGTAACTTATATACGTACCTATAATATATATACGTACTTTTATACCTCCTACTACTCTAGGTAAAATACGCCAAATAGCTAATAACCACACGTCGACAAACTCAGTCATGTGAATGTCCGTGACTACCGCCGCCCCACCAACGCCAATCGCTTCCATATTTGGCAAATAATTAGTGCTCAATTGGTGCTAATTAGTGCTCGAACAACAGAATTGGTGCCTTAGTAGTTTTCGAGATAATCGACTTTGAAGGTGGTCCTGCGGTAGTCACGCTCCCTTCAGCAGGACCACCATGAGCGCCGAAAAAGGGGGCATGCTACAGCAGTTCTAAGTATACAAATAATTAGTGCTCTTAAATGTGATTCATTTCGTAACAAAAAAAGAACTGAAACATTTGTATATACCGAGAAATCAACGATGATAACTTTCGCGCGCTCGTTCAGCAGGACCACGACTTTGAGTGTTGATTCCGAGTTTCAGGAGCTAGTCGCTTTCCTCAAACCTACATAGAAAATTAGTGCTCGGCGAGATAAAATTGATACCCAAAATTCAAAATTACTACTCCAGTTGTTTACGAGATATACCATACCATTGGTGGGGTGGCGGTAGTCACGGTGTTAAATTTTCATTTGATGATTTCCCTATTAAAACCTCTGTGATTACTTCCCAAATTTATACAAAAATTTGTGCTCCTAAAGTAGTTATAGTGACCAAAAATTCAGATTCCCAAGTGTTGTATTTTAAGAGAAATTAGCTTTCATTACTTTTCCATACTAAATGTCCGCATATAACCCGACCAAATTAAGTTGTCAATGGTATTGAGCTGTTTATGAGATGTACACTCGTGCACATAAATTTATGGATGTCGGAATAGTAATAACAACAGTTCAATATCTATAATTTTTATACAAACTGTGTACCTTTACTCAAATTGAAATAAGATTAGACATTTAAATAAACATTTTTTACAGTCCGTTCAGCCGATGTTGACTTCTATGACAACTGGCAGCTGTAATAAACAGTTGGTATTGTAACCACGTTTTTGCTTTTAATGCCATCCTTATGCCTACGGAATAGAAGTCAAAATTGGTTGAACGGACTGTAAAAAATTATTTAAATTTCTAATCTTATATCAAATGGAGTAAGGTAAGTACATATTAAGAAAACAAATAACGTGTAATGTGATACCTTTGTTAATGACGTGGGTAGGTAGGTACTCCAATAATGATTTTTCCGTATTGTAAGTACCTAACTTTTGTCAGCGACAGCGATAGGTATTTCTTATTTATCTCTTTCCTACTAATTTACCGTTGCTGCAAGCAGTACCTAAGTATTAAAAACCTAATTTATTACATTAAAAAAATCTGTATGTTTGAAGTAGTTTTAATTAATAATGATTAATTTAATGGTATATAATTTAATAATGATTAATTTAATAGTATATAATTTAATAATGATTAATTTAATGGTATATAATTTAATAATAAATAACTTACTAACAATAGATAATAATTTGAAGTAAATGAAATGATGTTTGTTTGTTTTTTGTAGATGTGTTTTGTGTAATGTTTACTTACTCGAGTTTATGTTTTCGTATGCACGTGTTTCAGTGACAAATAAAATTATTTTTCTTTCTTTCTAAATATTTGCATGCCGAATGGTAAAATATGCTTGCGAAGGAGGAGGCGGAACGCGTGAGGGAGAGGCAAGGTTCGCGCCCTCGCGCCCTTAGTCATCGCAGGAGACGCCTCGGGCGTCGGGAGTCGCAAGCCGATTTCCGGCCACCGTAGGCGCGGGCTTGCGGACGGTGAGCGATGGGTAGCTCACGGTCCGATAAGGACCAGGCCCGGGTCGACGGCGCGTTGTATTCCACGCGTGCCTCAAAGAGTTGTTAGCAGCAACTGACGGGGTCCGTTAGGGCCAATGCCTGCCAGGGTTGCGACTTTGTCCGAAAGGGATATCGTGGCCCTGGCACACAGGCAAATGAAGGAATACGGAAGGGTTTTAGTCAGTAAAAGTCTGACACGCCCTCCCGCTCCGCCCAGAGCGGGAGAAGTTATTTAATAATTTCCCACCCAAAAAAAAAAAAAAAGGCCATGGGTAACGATAGGTTATTTTTTTTATAAAATGTACCCAAGTACACAGTTTGTATAAAAATTATAGATATTGAACTGTTGTTATTACTATTCCGACATCCATCAATTTATGTGCACGAGTGTACATCTCATAAACAGCTCAATACCATTGACAACTTAATTTGGTCGGGTTATATGCGAACATTTAGTATGGAAAAGTAATGAAAGCTAATTTCTCTTAAAATACAACACTTGGGAATCTGAATTTTTGGTCACTATAACTTCTTTAGGAGCACTAATTTTTGTATAAATTTGGGAAGAAATCACAGAGGTTTTAATAGGGAAATCATCAAATGAAAATTTAACACCGTGACTACCGCCACCCCACCAATGGTATGGTATATCTCGTAAACTACTGGAGTAGTAATTTTGAATTTTGGGTATCAATTTTATCTCGCCGAGCACTAATTTTCTATGTAGGTTTGAGGAAAGCGACTAGCTCCTGAAACTCGGAATCAACACTCAAAGTCGTGGTCCTGCTGAACGAGCGCGCGAAAGTTATCATCGTTGATTTCTCGGTATATACAAATGTTTCAGTTCTTTTTTTTGTTACGAAATGAATCACATTTAAGAGCACTAATTATTTGTATACTTAGAATTGCTGTAGCATGCCCCCTTTTTCGGCGCTCATGGTGGTCCTGCTGAAGGGAGCGTGACTACCGCAGGACCACCTTCAAAGTCGATTATCTCGAAAATTACTAAGGCACCAATTCTGTTGTTCGAGCACTAATTAGCACCAATTGAGCACTAATTATTTACCAAATATGGAAGCGATTGGCGTTGTGGTCCTGCGGTAGTCACGGACATGTCATGTGATCCTTCTCATCCATTATTACATCGTCAAAATGATCTATTCACAACTAGCTTATGCCCGGCAATGCGTTGCAATTAGTGAATAGTCCCGGGAAATCCCAGAACCAAAAGTACGGAAAACGTCGTTTTAGGGGCCGTGCTTTATACAACCCAACTCCCGGTTCTTTCGGGAAAAGATTATACTGCGCGTTTAGAATATTTTTGATTTTATTTCCTAAAGCCCATCAATCATAATTTAAAGGTAAATTATTACAATGTTTTTTTTTTTACATTTTCTTTAATAAAGTTACTCGTTTTTACTTGGAAGGCAAGTTTCAAAAAGCACATCCCGATAGAGGTCTGGTTTTTTAAATGGTTTTATTATTGAAGGTCCATAGCAGTTTTTAGAAACACTTCAGAACATGACTCGAACTTTTGTGGCTATTATGCTTGAGCTGTAATTTTTAACACTAGTCAATTTCAGTCATGATCCATGCAATCTATTACTATACTCTCTCCGTCCTTAGGGCTCAGGTCAAAAATTTTAGGGTATAGACGCCAGCAGGTCATCCTACACGAAACTAAAATTTATACTGTACGGATAAAGTTGAAAATCTATTAAAGAAATTTGACAGATTGTAGTAGCTTGATGTACTGGCGCCTGTACAATAAACATTAAGGTGATGAATTATCAGAAAAAAAAAACATCCACAAACGTCAAATAAAAACAGAGAAAAAATCAAAACCTGACAGGTGAAAATACGTATAAAAAATATCAGTTAAAAAATCTATTTCCCTAAACTACCTACTTATAATCGCGGAACAAACATGGGGTGATTCCATAGAAATATAAAAAACAGAAGTGGCGACATTCAATGTAAACATCGCAAAACGATACTTTGTTTATGCGGATGCATCGCGTAGTACCCTTTTTTTTTTTTTTTTTGGGTGGGAAATTATCAAATAACTTCTCCCGCTCTGGGCGGAGCGGGAGGGCGTGTCAGACTTTTACTGACTAAAACCCACCCGTATTCCTTCATTTGCCTGTGTGCCAGGGCCACGATATCCCTTTCGGACAAACTCGCAACCCTGGCAGGCATTGGCCCTAACGGGACCCCGTCATTTGCTGCTGACAACTCTTTGAGGCGCGCGTGGAATAAAACGCGCCGTCGACCCGGGCCTGGTCCTTATCGGACGGTGAACTACCCATCGCTCACCGTCCGCAAGCCCGCGCCTACGGTGGCCGGAAATCGGCTTGCGACTCCCGACGCCCAGGGCGTCTCCTGCGGCGACTAGGGGCGCGAGGGCGTGAACCTTGCCTCTCCCTCACGCGTTCCGCCTCCTCCTTCGCAAGCATTACTGCTTCGCAGAAGGAGGATCGCGTAGTACGCTGCTGTATCTTGCGACGAGTTAGTGATGTCCTTGTGCAGATCCACTAACGTAGGCTATCGACAACCATGGCGATTGCCTAATGAATATATTGCTATTATATTTTATTCTTCAATTTGTCAACCGTTGTAACCTGATTGGAAGACCCATGAGGAAATAATGTTTTTTACGCATTTTGAATTGTTGTTTATTTTATTTTTTTACTTATTAAAAAAAAACCTTTTAATATTATTAATAATTACTTATTAAAAATATTGCGAGGTATATTCAGGTTATTTTAAGCAGTGGTTTGGAGCGAAATAAAAGGTTGGAATAGAATTACCTATTGCTTGTTTTATTTTCCGTGGTACATGATGGAGACTGCTTTGACCTGCCTTTAACGAGAATTGGGTTTCCATACAAATTCCTTAAAATAGTTACTATGCTATTAAAATATAAATGTTGCCATTACATTATTTAAAATACACCCCCTCAACATTATTTCGGATCGAACTGATCTCCAATTCGGTATCCCAAGTGTAAGTTTGCAAGAGAGTAAACGTAACTATTTCTTTTGCGTTAAAATTTGACCGATAGATCATAAAGGCTTCTACATACCGGCGCGACTTGTCGCGCGACGCGACACGGCACAAAGGCCCCGCGTGTCGCGGGACGAGCGGTGCCTTTGAGTCGCGTCGCGTCGCGCGACAAGTCGCCCCGGTATGTAGAAGCCTTCATGCTAAGAATATATGGGTGAGAATAGTTACGTTTACTCACTTACACTCGGGGTACGGATGTAGACGTGCGGAAACGCTCTTAGGGTTCAGTTTTTCCAATTGGCTACGAAACCCTATTGACTCGAGATGGAGATTGCAGTCCCTAACCGTAACCCGGCAAAACGCGCGGGGGTAAACACGCCTTTTCCTTCGAGGAGTACAGACGTGATGCCAGTATTAGAAAGTGCTCTGTGGACGTGATTGTTATGGTATCTATAGCCCCAGGAAGTCACAGCGCTGTAGGCTCATAGGTGTTTCTAGAACCGGAGTAGCTAGCCAGATGATACGTGTAAGTGTAGTCGGTGCCGTATCAATCGCTGCTGCCGTCATGGCAAATTGTTTGCGCTTTGTTGTTTTGTATCATCCTGATACTTGTACTCGATTGTCTTCTGAGAAAAGTTCACTTACGAAATACTTTTGTTCCCTTACCTACTGTTGAGTTTGTGACCTACCTGGCAACATTCAGAACGCGCCGCGACCATCATTATAAAATTAGTGATTGGTCATAATCATAACTTATCTAACAATCTAAGAACATTACGTCAACCAAATATTACCTATTGAAAACCAAACAGTTAAATTGTCTACCGTTGACTTATTTTATGAGTTAATCTTGAACGTGTCATTATGTAATTAACCGTGTGGTTTCCGTGTAATTAACCGACAGATGTTAACTGACGAATTTCTGCTTAATTAAAAGTAACACTATGGGAGGTAGTTGCATCAAGTAGTATGAGCGCACGCGACGGAGGGGTCGCGGGTCACTGGCCGCCGCTTGCTCCGCGCGCCCGCGGGTGGTTCACTGGTGGGGCATCACAAACTGTGTCGAAAATTATTGTTCTTCGTGTTGAACTGTAAAATAATTTTACTGATATTTTCCTCATAGGTAGGTGGGTGCCTATAGGCTTCTACATAACCGCGCGACTTGTCGCGCGACGCGACACGACACAAAGCCCCCGCGTGTCGCGGGACGAGCGGTGCCTTTGTGTCACGTAGCGTCGCGCGACAAGTCGCCCCGGTATGTAGAAGCCTTATCTCGTCGAAAACATAAGTATCTAACACATAAACCTACACTCCATTTGAAATAAGATTAGACATTTAAATAAACTTGTTTACAGTCCGTTCAACCGAGTTTGACTTCTATTCCGTAGGCATAAGGATGGCATTAAAAGCAAAAACGTGGTTACAATACCAACTGTTTATTTCAGCTGTCATTGGTCATGCCACCAACACAATAGAAGTCAAAATCGATTGAACGGACTGTAAAAAAGGTTTATTTAAATGTCTAATCTTATTTCAAACGGAGTATAGGTACCTACCTATATTGAAAAATTATCGGCTGTATTTTGGTAAGTACTTATAGTAATACCTACTCAGACACCTAGTAAATTAGTTAGAAATAGGTTTAAGATTAGGTACCTACACAACAAAACCATGACTTCATTCGTTTTCATGTTCTTGTCTAACAAATTGGTATTTCAAATGGGTCCCCAAAACGATCAATTGCAATTGTGGTAATACAGCTTCAATTGCATTTGTTAGACTGTCAATTTGCGCATTAATAGGTATGCATCAATCAATTTCAACCAATTATGAAACATAAACGAATAGGTCTATAAAAATGGTTTATTATTTTTCAACAGATTTGCTCAAAAATGCATTTACGAAGCCTGTATACATTGTTCGAAAGTTAAAAATTACGCACCATACAACGGAACGGGCGGTAAAATAGGTACTCCCACCTAAGTACATGTTTTACCGCCCCTTCGTTGTATAGCGCCGTGCGTATCCTATACGGTTTTTTTTTTAATTACCATAAAAACTTTATAAGAATTCCACCAAGGAGTTTCAAATTACGAGAATAAATAAGCTGAATGATCGAACCTCCTTGGAAGCGCTTTTGCTCATATGTTTATCTCACTTTATTATTAAAGAGAAAATGAGACGAAAGATGTAGTACTAATTTTCACCATGTGCACGTGGCGCCATTTTCAAATTCGCGCCATTTTCTTATTAGAAATGTCAAAAAATGTTGTGACTTTCCGACTGATATTTACAAAATAATAATATGAGTTCAAGCGAGACATCCGGTATTAATATGGAATCTACGGCACCTGATATCTTGAATGAGCCGCCAAAATCGTGAGTGATATTTAATGATTCACAATAATTTTATATCATGGAAGACTCGAAGAAATACTCAATCATTCTCTTAAAATTTTATGGCTTATTTTATTACCTATTGTACTACTGTTTTCTCGCAAATGTGTTGAAAAACTTTGTATGACACACGCGCGGAAATTGGTATTTACAAACTCGTGACTACGGTAAGCCCTCGACTTCATCTCGGGCTTACATTCCTCTACTCGTTTGTAAAAACCAACTTACCGCACTAATATCATAAATAACTATTTCAACACATTTGCTCAAAAAATGCATTTACGAAGTCTGTATACATTGTTCGAAAGTTAAAAATTACGCACCATGCAACGGAACGGGCGGTAAAATAGGTACTCTCACATACGTACATATTTTACCGCCCTCTTCGTTGTATAGCGCCGTGCGTATCCTTTACGGTTTTTTTTAATTAGGTACCATAAAAATGATATAAGAATTCCACCAAGGAGTTTCAAATTACGAGAATAAATAAGCTGAATGATCGAACCTTCTTGGAAGCGCTTTTGCTCAATACGTTTATCTCACTTTATTTTTAAAGAGAAAATGAGACAAAAGATGTAGGTACTTAGTACTAATTTTCATCATGTGCACGTGGCGCCATTTGCAAATTCGCGCCATTTTCTTACTAGAAATGTCAAAGATTGTTGCGACTTTCCGACTGATATTTTACAAAATAATAATATTTGTTCAATCGAGGAATCCGATATTATTAAGGAATCTACTGCACCTGATACCTATCTTGAATGAGCAGCCAAAATCGTGAGTGCTATTTAATGATTTACAATAATTTTATATCATGGAAGACTCGAAGAAATACTCAATCATTCTCTTAAAATGTTTTGATGGCTTATTTTATTATCTATCGTATTGTTTTCTCGCAAATTTGTTGAAAACCGTTGTATGACACACGCGCGGAAATTGGTATTTACAAACTCGTACATTCGTCTACTCGTTTGTAAAGACCAACTTACCGCCCTAATATCATAAATAACTATATTTGCCTTAGGTTAGCTTGCAAACGCCACTATACTTACAAAAAAAAAAAAAAAATTATATCAAAATCGGCGAAAACTATACATGAGAATGTAAGCAGCTATCTAAAACAACCTACGATGACAGAGGCACGAGAATACAAAAGTAATCATTTAAACTTACTTATTACTTTTGTATTCTCATTCCTCTGTCATCGAATCGATTTAGTCGTAATTACGTAAAACAAATTACTATATTAATTTAAAACGATTCTGTTTACGTGGAGCACATCACTAAATGGCTGGGATGACGTCTTCGTAGGCCAGGTATAAAAAAATGACACGCTCGGTTTTCTCGGTAAATAAATCTTTTACCTTCAATTAATTGCATTAATAACATAAAAAGTAATGAACACTACCAAGTGACTCTGTTTCTAATTATATGACCACCACTGTATATCAGTTAGGTACGTCTGTCGGTCTGCACATGGTACGCCTCTTTGTTATTGGACGCCCGTGTGTGTGAGAACATAATATAGATAGATACGAGTTGTACCGTAAAATGCTGCAACTTTGCCAAGTAAACCCAAATTTGCCTATTTCGTTTCGATCGGGATATTTCGCGTTTGCTTAGTTTTTTCAGGTTTTCTACTATTTGGTAGTAACTTTACATTATTAGGGCAACATATTTTTATTTTTTTTCAATGGTAACTCCATTATTACTCCGTCAGTTCAACATTTTATTTATTTAGATATTTTTCTAGGCAAAGTTGCTTCCTTACCCACAACTTTGCCCACGACTTTGAGTGCTTTTAATTCGGAAAAACAGCATGATGTAAAATGATTTGAGTTCTATCTGGCAAAGCATAAGGTCTATTTTCCGTATAAAACTCATTAAAAGCCATAATAATAAATAGAAGAGACGCAACCTTTTCTAGGCAAAGTTGCGTTCTTACCCACAACTTTGCCCACGACTTTGAGTGCTTTTAATTCGGAAAAACAGCATGATGTAAAATGATTTGAGTTTTATCTGGCAAGGCATAAGGTCTGTTTTCCGTATAAAACTCATTAAAAAGCCATAATAATAAATAGGTTCAGATATACGAACAAAAAACGTCAAAATCCGTGCAAAGTTGCAGCATTTTACGGTAGGTAAAGTGGCGTGAGCTGCATATAACTTTAATATCTCTAGAGGTACAGCACAGCCTCCGTCACATACAAATGCTGTGCCTGTTCTACATCTCGATGGCGGACGGGAACAGACGACGTGCGGCAGGAGAGACGACTGGCAGACGGTAGTATCCAGTGTAGACTGCGACGTAGCTGCGGGGACACTACAAAATATGTTACAAAGATATAAATACAGGAGGAACGGGTATAATAAAAGATGCATCGACATTGATAGAACGCTTTATATTATAATACAAAACTATCGCACTCTGTGTGCACACGTCTATGTACAGATGCTATGTATTACCCGAGGGGCGCTCACTCACTTGTAGCAAGGGTTTGTGTTCAACGTTCATAATTTTTACAATATGAGGGATTGTTACAAATCAGTGTGCACCCTTGTAGGAATAACTGGAGAAGAACTAATATAAGAAAGATAAGCTTGCTCCTACCCACTCTAAAGTTTCGTACAACAAATAAATAATACTGATTACGTTATTATTATTATACTTAGAACACAATAATATTTACATAAATCTTAAATATATTACTTTTAATTGGCATTCAACTGATTACAAGGTAATTCACAATTATTTAGGTACTAACAAAACACAAAATAACTGGTACTTAATCCACTGGTATTTATTCATTAAAAAAACAACAAAGGCTTCATTAATTCGGGCAGCAAGTAACTTGCCATAATAATCGCAGAACTGGTGACTCGGTCGAGTTCACGTGACATCTGAATCAACTAAGTAGCTGACGAAGGAGAGCTTCACTCAGCGGCGACAAACAAACGCTTTGTTGTGTGAGCACTTGAGCAGTGACTAATGCTTTGTTGTCGAAACTAGAGCGAAACGCGACCTCCGCCACTTGTGCATACTATGTTCCAAATTGATATTGAACCCAGTGATAAGGTATAATAAAGAATGCCTCGAAGTTATGTGGACTACAGCTTATGAAATTAACATTGCGTAATTATTAGTTTTAACAGATTGCGGATCCACCTCGGTGCAGCCAGTAGGAGTAGTCACGACTAATTAATTTTCTGGCAGCTCTCCTTTGGAACAGTCGAACTTCATAAAATTAATTATTACAGCTAGTTTTAATTGGCTACACCTAGGTATAACTTTTGATTTAAAAGAAGTACATAACATTAAGTTTACTTGACAAGATCAAGTACCTCACAAGATAACAAAGTATCAATCTATAAACATGTAGGTAAAAACATTTTTAGTTTGACACATGCATTGAGTTATAATTTACTAAACTCAATGGGCACATGAGAGAAATAGAATATTATTTTGGCAACTAGATATTCAACCAAATTCAGGAGTGTGCGGTCGGGAACACCTCTCTTACATCTAGGGTGGCCGCGAAATTCTAATTTTCTTATGTTTTTGCAATTTGCAGGTCAGTAACAGGTTGTATGTTGAACTAAATATGATTCGCGGCCATAACAAATATGGCTTGCAGGCTATGGTTTACAGAAATATAATCATTAGAATCAGCATTACAACTAGGGATGCATCCGAAAGCGATATATCGGCGATACTTCGGGTTTGCCGATATATCGGCATCGGCGATATTTTTATGGCCGATTCAACGATGCTTTTCAAATTTCGCGCTTTAAAAATGTAATGTACAGTTGTAAACGCGCGTGTTGTCTCGTTTATTTCGTTGCAAACGAGCCACGAACTAACTATGCTTGTGGAAACCCCGCACTTTATTCGGTGTCGTGTTTCGCCCGATTTGGCCTCGCACTCGCATATCTATCCCATTTGGCCTCGCACTCGCATATAACCCCATTAACCCCATAATCCCATTTCGCTAGGTTGTCGTGCGTAGGTAGTATTTTTCCAAGCAAATAAAATTAAGCATTACATACTTATCGTAATTATTTTTTGTGTACGTGTATCATTTATAACTAGTCGTTTGAGTCAAATAAAGTAAATAGTCAACTTCAAAACACAAAAGTGCTGCATGGAATCATTTTGAAATTTCGACAACATTGTAAAGTAAACGTGTCCCGTGACATCGATTCTAAAAGTTATAGCACATCAAACTTGTGGCTCCACATGAGGAGGCATTTGCACAACGCTGCTTCAACGTTGAAAACAACTATCCAGAAAACAACGTGTGACGACGGCAACGGCCCACAACCTCAGAAACAAGCAACTCTGGAGGAGATTATCGATAAAAAATCACTTTATAGTGACGACGATATTGCACTTAATCTAGCACTGCATTCCGAAACCATTGCAGACACGGTCACACCTACATCTAGTACTGTAACTTCTGAGATGGCTACGAGTGGCGGGTTTTGGTGGCAGGTTTGGGCGTTTGTGAACATATTATTAGAGAGTCCGAGGAAGATGAGCCCGTTTACTCTGAGCTGCAATTGTCCCAAAGAAGAAGTGGAGAGATACCTAAGGTCTCCTAGTATATCGAGAGACGCAGATCCGTTCATTTTCTGGCGCAATGACGTCTTATACCCAAACTTGGAAAAAATGGCGCAGAAGTACTTTAGTTTCCAAATGAGTTCTGTCGCATCTGAGAGACTATTTTCCACCGCAGCAGGTCTTATTCAAACAGAATTGCGAAATCGCCTTTCTCCGCAAAACTTAATACTTTATTTTTTTAACAAAAATCTTCTCAATGTTAATTTTAATTACTTAAATTATTAACTAATCTCAAGCTGTCTATATTTTTTACACCTATTAATTAAAAAAATGAACCTGACTTGTGCTTTATTTATTTTACCTTCTTTTCTATTTTTATAAGAGTATTGGTATCGTATCGGCAAACGGGCGTATTGAGGCATCCCTAATTACAACTCTCTAAGTTAAAAAAATCCTACTGCATGATTATTTCAGAAATTATCATTCAGTAGGATTAAGTCATTCAATGGAACAAATCTAACTTGGAGAGAGACTATGATGTATTGATAATTGTAATGATCATAATTCTCGGGCTACAGATCCACCTTAATTGGAATCATCAGCTCAATATACAGCGTGTAAAAAGACACATCACAAAGTCATCGGCTGCGCATACTGTAATCTAAGTAGGTTTGCGCCAAAATTATTGCTGGGAACCGATTTTTATTTTGAGGGATTAAAAAATTGCAATTTTTATTGCGCGCAATATAACGCGAACCCAGGCAAACGGACTCCCTGCCAGGTTTACGAGCCTGTCCGAAAGGGATATCGTGGCCCTGGCACACAGGCATTCGAAGGAACACGATGGGTTTTAGTCAGTAAGTCTGACACGCCCTCCCGCTCCGCCCAGAGCGGGAGAAGTTATTTGATAATTTTCCACCCATAAAGGCAAACGGACTTAGTGCTGTCGTGTGAGTTAAGCTCCACCGCTTCGTTCTACGCCGAACCAGTCTCGCGCTGTTCCAACACCGGGTCAATCTCGAACAGGCTCGGCAACAACTTGACAGAATCATGTCAAATGATTTGATTGAGTGTTGTTATTTCAGTTAGTAAATCACAGCTGTAATTTAAGGCTCCATGCACGTAATGTTTATGTTTTAATTGTTATGGTTTCCTAAATAATAGGAATAAATACATTGACTGGGTTTTTAAAAAAATATAGGTTTTTTCATCATTATGTTTCTGAGGTGGAGGATGCAGGCAGGCGACATATGTGCGAGGCGAAGTAAATCTGCTTAAGTTAATTTACAAACAGTACTTATAGGCATAGCATACCATGTTGTTTCCTCAGTATTGAGATTTCGTCAGACTTTCGGGCTTCTGACTACACGTAACATTGGTCAAACATCTACAAATGACAGCCGGGACCAACGGCTTAACGTGTTTTCCGAGACACGGCGGGGTCTTGATATGTAAAGATGGTCACCCATCCACGGACCCACCGCGGCGAGGGTAGCTTAACCTGGTCGATCGACCCGTGCGGCTGTTATAACTTAGCCAGCCACTGTTCATAATTAAACAAGCTAAATAATTAAACGAGCTAATTAAACAAGCTAAATAAACGTTAAAATTAATAATTGTATGTTTTCTTTCAAAAGGTATTTTATATCTTTAAAAAGTATTTAGTAATTACGTATTTTATATCTTGCATTTCAATACTATTTCCAAAACTATCTTGTAGGTATCTGTTATTTCAAATACATTAAGTACATAAAAGTATCTTGCATCTTGTATTCCAGATACTTAGATTATTCACGATGTCTTGTACAGACGCCAGCACATCAAGCTACTACAATCTGTCAAATCTCTTTAATAGATTTTCAACTTTATGCTTACACCATAAGGTTCAAGGTTGATTGGGAAAATTTGACAGTTTCGAGTAGCTTGACCTCCTGGCGTCTGTACATCTGATTACTTGACACTATAAACTTAAGTACCTAATACAGGTAAGTACGAGTTGAGTCCACACTTAACTAACACTAAGATATGTACAAAATTATACTGACTGACTTTTTATTTTTATTTACATTATGATTGTTTCTGTGGATTTTATTTTCTGGATAATTTCATAAACTGGAAATAGGAGATAATTATCCATTACTTAGGGCTGCTCTACCAATCATCAGATAACTTAGTTATATGAATAAATAAGAAATCTGGCGGTTTGTTATATTTTCTATACAAAAGCTGTTAAACCGAAATTTTTATTCCTTAGAGAAAAATTATCTGAAGATTGAAAAATCGGCTCTTAAAAGTATTATCAACTGAAAAGTAGACTATGTCAGAGCTAATTCTAGAAGCATTAAGCATCATAATTTTGGTTTTAATGGAGCGCAATACTTTTTGAGGCACGAATAAAACCCTCTCTTGTCAATTTCTTATCGAATTGTGAGAAAGCTTGAAAACATCTAAGTATTGCTCTTCTTCCCTACGTGAAGTCGACATTTTTGAAATAATTAACCACACAACGAAAACGGTAATAAATATTTATGGAAAATGCGCGCTCTTTTTTCCGCGCGACGCGCTGCATTGGCAAAACCGCTAAATAGCTTATATTAAAATATAATAAACACAAAAGTAATGTTTTGAAAACAAATTTAATTAAGGTTGATACGTAGTGAAAAATATATAACTTGATGAAATGATGATAATTTTGTTGATTGATTTATCATAAGTAATCTAAAATTGTTTGTTTATTCACAAAAGTATTCAGTGTGTTTAGTAGACATACAAACTCTTTGAGGAGATTGAAAAAAATTAAAGTTGAAACACTAGTGTGGTAATGAAACACTAGTGGTGTAAAAAACACGAGTGTAAAATAAGCTGATACCTAAATGTGTTGCCATAAGTCACTTTACAAGCAAGTGTGTTGAAAATATAGCTTATTTTGTAATGAAGATATTGCATTATCATAAAATAAAATTTTGATTGTATTTCGAGGATAGCTGAAGTGATTTTGAAATTTCTTAAAATGGTCTGATAAGTAATAGGAAAAAATACATTACTTACTGTTTTTTTTTCGAAAAATAGGTTATTCAACATTATTTTCCTGTTATATTTTGTATCAAGTTGAAAAAGGCGGTTCAGCCACATGCAAGTAGACCCTATATTCATGATGAAATTTTATGTTCAAAATCAAAAGTATTTTCTTTTAAAAAGATGATCAAACGTCAGTCTCGCGTCATTTTTTGTAAATATTCTTGTGAATTTTAGTGATTTTCCTTGAATACTTGATTTATTTGAAAAATCCCTATCAGCCACATGAAAAACAAAGAACTCGAGTTTCCAAATCACAAATAAATTTGTCTAAATTCTTTTACCTTTCTCACAAACAATGAACAAAATTGATCAAAATCAGTCGATTTCGTGCGCGGCCCTTTAAACAAAAGCACTTGAACCAGAATGGCATCATGTGTGCACGTATGTGTTAGTATTTTAATCGTTTGCAAAAAAAAAAACAAATATATGCTGCTATAGTCCACTCCTTGTGTTTAGTATAACACGGACTTATAGGGCAGCGGAGTAACAGCTGGCTAACTGAGTGCACGAACAACGTGAGTAACAATAAATAATAAGATTGAGATCGGTCCGCCGCGTGCGCACTCACGGGTGCCCTCCGCCGGGCACTACTTCTTCTTGGGCTTCTTGGGGTTGCGCGAGCGGCTCTTGGCCTTGCACAGCGGGCAGATGGGCGCGTTGCGGTGGATCTGCTGGTGGCACGACAGGCACGACTTCATGGGCGGCGGCTGCTGTCTGCACACACACACATGCACCACTCAGCACTACTCAATATAATATATTGAATGTGTAATGCGATGGATCTATGAGTTACAACATTTGGTGCAAATGAACTTTCATTCCAATATTTATAATCAAAATATGTACAGAAAATAATAGCATAAATACAAAAAAAGTTTCAAACAAAAATTAAAATTATAACATTGGATAAAATAAATCGTAATCGAATAAATTAATAGTTAATAGGTGAAGAGACCGGGGCAGGTAAGGACGGGCGGAGGGAAGTCGGGAAGAGAACCAAAAAGAGAAATAAAACATAATCGAACCTCAGCGAGACGGTAATGAAATCTTGGTCGAGGGCAGACCTGAACGCGGGCGGCGGCGGCGGCTTGCGCGGCGCGGCGGGCGGCGCGAACGACGCCAGCGCGCGCGCGGGCCCCGGGCCCCCGCCCGCCGGGCCCCCGCCCGCGGGGCCCCCGCCCGGCAGCGCGGGGAAGCGGCTGCAAACACTGGAATCTTATTCCATCGTACACCTTACTAACTATATCAACATACAAATTCCTACTATCCTTTTTGGTGTGAAAAATCGCTGTTCACGGTAGCGCTCACTGTCACGCATGCACAACATTGTACCTGAGTGCATGCAACAGTACAAGAGTGCTATTTAAAGTTAAGTTCTATCATTCAAAACTTGTTTTTGTACAAAAACTGTCACAGAGATGTAAGTTTGACCTTCACAATCTCCATAACCAGAAGGTTCAGGTATGGTCCAGTACAAAAAAAAAAGGACAATGACAGGAAGAACAAGTGATGCTTGTCTTCGCTAAGGACATTGTTACACCCGTTAAGTATATCGCTCTGTGCACAACTACGTGGTTCGTTCGCAGACACTCGGCAAGGAGTCGCTGAGGGCGCCCTGGGCACGTACTCAGGCGTGATGGGGCTGCCCTCTTCCTCGTGCAGGTCGGGCAGGCGCTCCAGGCCCAGACACTGGCGCCGCAGCAGGTCCACCTCGGCCTTCAGAGGCCGGTAGTCCTCGTGCAGGCGCGACGCCGCCGACAGCTTGCGTGTCATGCTGTCTTCTGTCTGCTTGATCACCGTCTCCATCTGATGAGTTGATGACACACAAATTATTGATTATACATAATAATGTTTATAGTAACATCCGGTCCGGGGTTCGCTTCCCAGGTCGGGCTAACTGTTATTGGGTTTTTCCACCAGGAATTTCTCAGTAGCAGTCCGGATTCTGGTTTTGTGCCCGGTTGATGGCAATAGGCTCGCCGTGTTACATGGGACTTCAACATAACTGGCGAAACGTGGGTGTACTACAGGTACACGTCTGCCCAACCCTTCGGGGATTACAGGCGTGAAGTTATGTTACAGTAACAAAGCTAGAACTGTAGAGCTTGCACAGCGAGAGTGTGACTCAAGAATGATACTAAACATGTGGGTCGTGCTCGAAATCGACTGATTTTGTTCAATTTTGTTAATTGTTTGTAAGAAAGGTAAAAGAATTTAAACATAATGTTTTGTTATTAGAAAAGTCGAGTTCTTTGTTCTGCTTGTGGTTGGAAGGGATTTTTCTAATAAACTAATTATTCATGGCAAATCCCTAATATTCGCAACAAGTTTTCAACCTCTACCAAGAAGATATTTTTTCCTCAATTCTCGCTATTGCACCTACCACTGTTTGTCTCTGCATCACCCAAAGGTTGACTGGTAGAATATGCCTATGGCATTAAGTCCGCCTGTACATTGATGATGTGATGACGACTAATAGAGAAGTACGGAACATAGACATGTTGCACCGGCCACGAATAAGTTGAGATACGGCCGAGAGACGCTGGCCGTTGGGTTTGTGATTTGAATGATTATAATTCTGTAAACTGATACTTGTTACAGTCGCGAATTATATTTTGATCAACATACAACCTAACACTGACCTGCAAATTGTAAAAAACTAAAGAACATTAGAATGTTGCGGGCTACCCTGACCTGGCACATTCGCCATGTGTTTGATGCCATTCTGAGCAAGCTTTGAAATTCCAAAAATAAATAGGATATTCTAATTCATTAATTTCTTAATACCTACCTCAATGATATTATATTAAACAGATGTTATACACTCACGAAATAACCGAAAAAAGTGTTCCGCGCAGCAGCGGCCTAGCACACATACCCACTTTTCATTCATTTTACGTTTCACTACAAGAAAAAATTATAGAAAACAGATCTTGATAAAAACAACAAGAAAAAAGAGACAGCTAGTGTTGTCAATTGCGCGTGAATGTAAACAAACATTACTCTGGCCACCAATCACCGAATGTTGGCATCACAGAGTAACAAATAGTGAATGGAGTGCATACGTCCTTGTCATCCTTACGACAAAAAAATGGATTTACATTTCTTTCTTTTTTCTAACCTCCAAATATGAGAATATTAGGAAAAGAATTGAAATATATTAATAAATCGAAGTATATTGCGTACTTACATGTGGTTTATGATCCCTTGTGTTTTATTAACTTTGGTATCATAATTGGTACACTTTATAAATACACACGATGGCATTTTTTTAATTTTTTAGCTGCTTTAACTAAGCGTATTACTCGTCGCCATGCGTGTCGCAGACTAAAGTCAATACGTCCCAATTAGGACGTTTTCAAGTCTTCACGATTGCGCGCTCACAACATATCTGTTATAATATCATTGACCTACATAATTAATTTCAATAATAAGATATTTTTTTTTATTTATTCTGTAGTTTCTGCCTTCTCCCGTGCGAAAAAGGCGTGAGTATATGTATGTATGATGAATGTACTCGTAGGTATAACGTATGTACTCGTATGTATGATGTATGTACTCGTATGTATGATGTATGTATCTATTTATCAATTTATTTATTTAGAATTTGAAAATTGAATCAGCAGTTTGCAGCAAGGTATAAGCTGTATAAAGTTAAGCGTGGTCACTAGGAGGCCGGCAGAAGTTGTAGTGGAATTTGGAGCATGTAGAACTGAATTCAAGTATTCATAGCTGGCCGTCACAGACTGACAGAGAAAACAAACAGTTTAAAATGTTACAATTGTCGGCCAACAATAGCGCGCGCCTAAGTAAACAAACTCCCGCGCCATCGTACCTGTGCTATTTATATCTCTCACATGCTACTATTGTTTATGATTGCTGTATTCCAAGCATTCCAATGTTTTAGATAAACTATTGTTTATATTTACATCTTAGCATGATGGGGTGCAATATTTAACTGTAGGAACCCACGAACGGTCGGCTGCTGGTAACACCGACAAGTTCAGTGTGGCTGTAGGCTTGCACCAAGGGTCGGCTTTAAGCCCTTACCTCTTCCTGTTGATTATGGACGCTCTGACGTCAGACATACAGGAAGAGGCATGCTGTTTGCCGATGATATTGTTCTTGTCGGTGAAGATGGACCTGAGATCCAGAGCAGATTGGAGAAATGGCAACAGAAGCTGGAGAATTTTGGCTTGAAAATCAGCAGAACCAAAACTGAATACATGTTCTGCGATTTTAGCGATCTCGCCAGTTCTAGGGCCATATGATAGAGCTTGATGGCGCATTTCTCCCGGTCTGCTCCGACTTTACGTAGCTCGGTTCACTCGTGCAAAGCGATGGCGAAGTAGATCGGACGGTTAAGCACAGAATTAACACTGGATGGATGATATGGCGGCAGGTCACGGGAACAATCTGCGACTCCCGCATTCCCCTTTAACTTAAGGGGAAGTTATATAAAACAATGGTTAGACCTGCTGTCTTGTATGGATCAGAATTTTGGGCCACAAAAGGGATGAATAAGAGGCAATTGCATGTAGCTGAGATGAGAATGCTAAGAGGAATGTGTGGTGTGACACGAATGGATAGAATAAGAAATTAGTACATAAGAGGAAGTCTGCAAGTGGCGCCGGGGACTGAAAACTTGTGCAGTAATTGGTTGTGAATTGGGCATGTGATGCGGTGGCCAGAAAGGGAGTTACTGCCGAGATGACGACTAATAGAGAATTATGGAAGAATGGGACATGTTGCAGCGACCCCAAACAAACTGGGATAAGCAAAAACTTATTTCACCATTTAACCTTACTGTCAATAAATGTTAGGATATCCTAATATTGTACTTTATCAGTTGAATCCTTCAGCCCACGCCCACTTTCTCTCATTGAGACGAAGCCTGTGTCCCAGCAGTGGGAATATTATAATTATGCAGATTATGCAAAATAATGAAATATTAATAATGACTATGAAGTGTTTGTGCCAATGGCTTCAGCTGCATAAGTGTTTGTGCCAATGGCTTCAGCTGCATAAGTGTTTGTACCAATGGCTTCAGCTGCATAAGTGTTTGTACCAATGGCTTCAGCTTCATAAGTGTTTGTACCAATGGCTTCAGCTTCATAAGTGTTTGTACCAATGGCTTCAGCTGCATAAGTGTGTACCAATGGCTTCAGCTGCATAAGTGTTTGTACCAATGGCTTCAGCTGCATAATTGTTTGTACCAATGGCTTCAGCTGCATAATTGTTTGTACCAATGGCTTCAGCTGCATAATTGTTTGTACCAATGGCTTCAGCTGCATAATTGTTTGTACCAATGGCTTCAGCTGCATAAGTGTTTGTACCAATGGCTTCAGCTGCATAAGTGTGTACCAATGGCTTCAGCTGCATAAGTGTTTGTACCAATGGCTTCAGCTGCATAAACTGACAAATCAGGTTTTCAGGTTCTCATTACTTACACAGTTACAGAATTTCGATTTCTGCAAAATCCAATCCTTCTGCCTTGTGATTTTTTTTATTTTTATAGAGAACTGTCAAAAATTACTCCCTGTTTGAGAGTTGTATCTACAAATTGTCCATTCTGGAAGAAGAAATGTTAAATGTTGCATCATGAAATAGTATATTATCATACAGCATTGATATCAGCATGAATCTGGCGCAGCTCCTCCACGTGGCTCATTTTCTCCTGCTGCAGCAGCTCCATCTCGCGCTTGTACTGCGCCAGACAGCGTCCCTCCTGGTCCCCGCTGCGTACCTCATTCAGAATGCTGCGCTTCATACGCTCCAGAGTTATTGTTTTATTCCTGGAAATATTTAACACATGCAGCTATTAATTAGGTCAAGGGTGTCAAAAATACACAATGCATTTTTTGGCTTAAAGATAATTATTAAGAGATTGAAGGTAGAAAAAGAAGTATTGAGCCAATCCTAAATAAATTCAGTACTTACTATGGAAAATAAAAGTTTTCAAGGTGTTTCCAACAAACTGTTTTCTGTCTTTAGTCTCATCTTTAGTTTCTTTCATAAAATAAAATTGTAAGCAAGCAAAACTAAAACGAAATTAACGGTACGAGGGTCAATCATAATCTTAAAATTTTCATTTGATGAATCCATTCAAAGTATTGCACTCTAAGATTTTAAATTTAGTTACTTACTTACCTTTTAGTTCGGATTCATCATGCAATCTATATTATTAAACATTTCAAACGATGTAAGTGTTTATTGATCCGAGTCCACAGGTGCGATTTGGAAGAGCATTTTGAATAATTTATCAATAATAAATCAACATACCTGATCTCTTTCATAGCTTCTAATTTATGATATATTTCGCGTTCGTTTTCAGCGGTCATTTCTTATTATATTTTTGTTAAAAACTACGAAAATAAACGAAAATGCACAACCACAAAGCGAAGTTCACATTCGTCGCCGTCGCCGTCCACAGTCGCCGTCAATCAGGGGGGGCACACTTAGCACTGTCATCAATTTCCATGGGCGACAGCGACATCTGGAGTTTGGTGGGTTAACAAAACTTGGCAGCCATCTTGTCTTGTTTGTCAAATTGTCAGACAAATGTCATTGTCGCCATTCGGCCATTGTCAGCTCCGGTTTTACCAAGGTTTTACCGGCGTTGATGCGCTTCTCGAGTTAAACTCACTAACTCAGCTATTTCTAATAATTGTTACTTGTTAGTCTTGTTACTGTTATTTGTTTTGTTTTTATTTCATATTATTGTTATCACTTTGTTTTTTGTTGGTAATTTTTGTTGTTTTGTTAATATGAGTGAACTCCGAAGAAGATATTGTATTTTTGGCTGATGCTTTAGGTGAGTGTTTATTACCATACGGTACCGTATTTACTAGAAGCAAGAAAACAGTTTTATGTTATTCCATAATTTCATTTTATTTAGTCATACTCTGATATTCATAAATTTCGTTCCATTTTCAGTTGCATACGGTGTACCCCTTCACCGGTTTCCAAACCCTGAAAACCGACCTGATTTGTTCGCTGCTTGGATAGCGGCTGTTGGCAGCAAGGTTACCGAAAGGGACCGTACGAAGATATACAAGAACAAAAGAATATGTGATCACCATTTTGATCCTACATTCAAGACAACTGGAGGTCATCTTATTTGTTCAGCCATACCATCAGTTAATTTGAATCGTAAGTAGAATTAAATTAGCTCAATATTTGTGAGAAAATAACATTTATAACAATACCAAATTGATTCAGATTATCAATTTTATTGATTTGTTGTACTCGTCAGAGTAACATAAAAGTACTCTGAAAATAAAATTGTGGAATAAACAGGGATTTGGGATCTATTATTTTTGCATTTGAACCAAATCCCTGTAAGACTAGTGAGCTGCTGCTGTACAAGAGATTTGTCAACTTAACCTGTCAGGTGTCATGGCAAAACTTTGATTGTGTTTTTTTTGTTTAATAATAAAAAAGTTAATCTGAAGGTTATTATAATGAATGTAAGGGATCCCTGTTTTGCTCTATTAATACAGAAACCAATTAAATTATTATTTTATTTACTCAATGGTGGGTTTTCATTGGGATCAAAATAAAGGCACTTTTTGTTCCTTTACTTAAATTCTCTAATAAAAAAGAATTAAAAGACTTATTTCTCAAAGTATCAAAGGTACAAAAAGGCAACATAGATATAGTTTTAATATTTATGTTACTGAATTATAAACAACTATTTTATGTAGTAAAAATGGAACATCTTAGTTACTTCACACAGACTGAAGTTGCATCAAAACACAGAAATATCAGAAAAAAAGTAATTCAACTGATTATAATATTGCAATGTTATGTTACAGGTGTTCAGCAAACAATCAGTACCTTTGTGGAGACAGACCATAGCTACTGTCAACCTAGAAGACAATCTGGTCATGGCGGACCTATGATTGATATCACCAACGTGGCTGGGTCATCGGTTCAAACTAAACACCTACCTGGTCCATCCAGATCTGGACCTTCATCCGCTGTTGGTTCTACAGAATTCTCAGGGCCATCTGGATCTACCTGTTTAATGTCAAGTGAAAAGTGCCATGCTCCCATACCATTGACAAAATTTGATGCAGGTACTTTGTTTTTTTTATAATTATTATTATAAATGTGAACTGGTCTGTCTGCTTGTTTGTTATATATTCACATAGCACTACCTAACTGGTTTAATTTATCATTTGCATACATAATTTCTTTTCCAAACGGTGGGATGTTTTAGGCTGTTTATCCATTTAACATGATGTGTGTATTGTTAAGTTTATCCAAACTCAATTAATCTGCCCAGCCTTTTCCGAATTATGTTAGGGTTGACTACCAGTCTAACCATATGCATATATTACATAGAACAACTGCCTATCTGACCTCTGCAATGTTACTGGCTCAACACTATACCCCTTGGGTAAGAGTGGTTGTCAGACTTTTGGGCTTCTGATTATCCATAATAGATGTCAAAAATCTACAAATGATAGCCGAGACAGAAGGCTTAACGTGCTTTCCGAGGCACAGAGGGGTCTCGGTATGAAATGGATGGTCACCCATCTACGGACCGACCACGGCAAGCGTAGCTTAACCTTTGATTGATTGACCTGTGCGGCTGTTTCCTAACCACGAGTCCCTCGAGCTCGAGTTTATCTAAACTTTTGGTAGATAAGGATAGTGCAACACTGACCTTGAGGTTTATTATAAGTCTCACATTTTAAATATGTATAATAATAAATATGGTGGTGGGCAGGCAAGAGCAGCAGTGGGAAACTGCACAAGATAGTGAAGTTTGAAAGGCAAAAAGGGAGGCCTTTGCTCAGCACTGGGACATACCATAGGCTACAAAAAACGAACAACTTTTTATTTCCATCCATTATACATAATTCATAGAATTTAGCAAATCTTTAGTCTCTTACGTAAACAATTTTATCTAATATACCTGAACATCTTAAATATGTATGTTTTAAAATTTTAAATTTAATCTTTCAGGTAAAACTGTCGAGTTTCTGCAGAAAAAGGCTGAAACGCAGTGTGCTAGAAAAGCAAGACAAACGCAAAATGAAGTCAGGAGATTGCGCCAAAAACTTAAAACTTTCAAGTTGCGCATTAAACAAATCCAAAAGAATAGTGCGAACAGAGATTTTGAGAAATTAACTCGTAACATGTCCGAGTCGGCTAAATTGTTTACTCGAATGCAATGCATAGAAGGACGGAAGAAAAAGAAGGGGCATAGATTTACCCAGGAAGAAAAGATTTTATCGCTTTAAATTTTTAAGAAAAGTCCTAAAGCCTACAAGTTAATGTGTAAACATTTTACATTACCATCTAAGAAAGTCCTGAAGTCATTGCTTGCTCAAGTAAAATTGACTCCAGGCATAAATGAAATCGTTTTTAAAGAGTTAAAGTCCACAGTGTCGAAAATGTTGCAACAAGATCGTCTGTGTACGTTAGTATTTGATGAAATGTCCATATCTCCCCATATCCATTACAATGTATACACAGACGATCTTGTTGGTTTTGAGAACGATGGGAAATGTAAGATGCCAAATTTTGCCAATCATGTTTTGGTGTTCATGGTCAAAGGGGTGAGGAAAAATTACAAACAACCAGTAGCTTACTACTTTACCCAAACATTAAAGACATCAAAACTTAAAGAAATGTTAGTAGACGTTATAGCCAACGTACAAGCTACTGGTCTAAAGATAATCGCAACTGTATGCGACCAAAGCTCGGCAAATGTAAGCACTATAAATAGCTTAATCTCCGAAGCCAAAACTGCATATTTCCAAGCAGGAAAAGAATGGCGAAAGGACGTAATACGTGTTAACAAATATGATATAATCCCGCTGTTTGATGTTCCCCACTTATTAAAAGGAATTAGAAATAATTTATTAAATAAAGAAATGCATTATATGCACGAAAATGTATTAAAAATAGTAAAGTGGGAATACTTTCAGCGGGTTTTTGAAGCCGACAGGTCGCATGGAGAGTTGCGTATGCTACCCAATTTGACCAATGAACACAGAGATCCTGGCAAAATAAAAAAAATGAGGGTGAAAAATGCGGCTCAAGTATTAAGTTATAGTATGGCAGTTGCTACTGATAATGTAATTGCAAGAGGAGATTGTCCCTCAGAATGTCGGGATCTAATACCGTTTATACTGCTAATAGACAAATTGTTTGACACATTTAACGCGTCATCTTTTACGCCGCCAAATGGAAAAATATACAGAGCTGCTGTAAAGCGAAATTCTCCTCATCATATGTTATGGCAAGATGCGTTGATAATGTTAAAAACTGCCAAATTTATGGTGAAAAAAGGTGATGAGAAAATTGAAAAGTCTGTCCCAACTTTAAATAATTTTATTAGAACAATAGAAGGTTTTAAATCGATTTGGCAATTATTATCAAAAAAATATTCCTTTGACGCGATGCTGACACGCAATTTTAACCAAGACCCACTCGAAAATTTCTTTGGATGTGTTCGAAGTTTGGGTGCGCGAAATGTTACACCCAACTGTGTGGGATTTGAGGGAGCATTTAAAACATTATTATTAAATAATTTCAGCACGAATCATTCAGTAGGCTCCAATTGCGAAGAGGATTCTAATGACTGTCTACAATCTCTCTCCTTTTTCCTTAAAAATAAGGAAAAAGGTAATACTCCCTTGCAATCCCAAAGTATTGTAATTGATCAGCCCCTAAATGTTATGCAAAATACAAGAAATATTTCTGATTCAGGGGCTGATCAAAGAACTTATGTCTGTGGGTGGGCCTTGACGAAGTGTCTACAAAAAGTCGTCAAAGGTTGTAAAGATTGTAAAAGCAAACTACTGGGCAATTCGAACAATGAAATGTACAAATATATACGTGCCAAAGAATATTGCCAAAATAAGAAATGGCTTTGCTATCCCTCCGACTGCCTAGTAGCTTGTTTTCAAGAAATACTCTTGAAACAACTGTTGCATTTTTGAATAACGATTGCCACGAAAAGAACATCAAAGAAAGAATAAAAAGTTTCATTGAATTATTCACCGATTTTAGTTTTATAGACTGTGAAATACATCATGAAAAAGTAAAACAATGTTTTGTTGACACTTCCATACATATAATTATTTATAGTTGGTGCAGGTCTATAAATAGAATATTAGAAGGAAAAATCACCTACGAAGGTGGAGATGTGACAAAAAACGCAGCTCAGCTGTATTACAACAAATACAAAACGAAAAAATATTAAGTCGTTTGATGTTAATAAAATGACACTAATCTGAACATCTTATGTGTTTTTTTTAATTAGGTGAACCCACCCCCAGCTGATCCTAAACAGACTCGCTCTACAGATTGTCCTAATTTCTCAGTTTCTGGTACTTTTGACTTCGTTCACTATTGAAGACAAAAGTAATTTGTAAATAAGAGAAAAATACTAGGACAACAAGTTGAGTAAGATGTCTGTAAATTGAATAAGAATAATAAATCCTCATTTGTATACACCTACCTATAGGTATACATACCTATATGTATATTAGAGCCTTAGTTCACCCACCAAACTCAAGGTGGCACCACTTTCCGTACATGCAAATTTTACCACAGAGTTGTTACTCTTTCCGTATATAGTTACTCTACTCTTTGCCGTCAATCTACTTAGGCCCGTATTACAGAACGTCACTCAATACTCAAGCATTACTTAAAACTAGTTTCAACCAATCAGATGGCTTGAATCTAGTTTTAAGTAATGCTTGAGTATTGAGTGACGTTCTGTAATACGGGCCTTAGTCTGTGCCATCAACCATCACAGATAACTATATTCAGATTCACAGCAGTGTTGTACTGCTTTAGTTATTATTCTAAGGTTGTACTTATTGTATTCTTTGAGTATTTAGGAGATGCCAAAAAGCGAATCACCGAACAACTTTTTCTGCCACTTTCTGCGGGGGGCGAGGAAAACACATACAGCAAACAACAAAAATTTGACAATTGCACACAGATACGTGCTTCCTATTGCTATAAACGCACACGAAAAAATTATGACCACACAATTAGAAAAACACACACACATTGACTTTGTGTGTGTTTAAGCAATTGCCTTGACTATTTTATACTCAATTGCCTATGACAACAAACACAAAGGTCCTAGTAGTGATATGATACAAACAATGAGCGGTATTTTATTCATAATCTTTTCATAATGCATGAATGAATAAACAAAATTTTAATTCGTTTTACTTGTACCTTATTTTTAATGTAAATAAAGACAATTTTTTTTTTTTTGTATTACATCTATAGAAGCAACTTGAAAACATGACATCTATCGCTTATCTATCGAGCTTTTAAAATAAATAAAAAAAAATAAAAATGTTTATTTTTCTTCCACAAATAACACTTATTAACTATAACTTAAAAATGGGGCATACAAATATTATGATGTAGGACAATGTTCATTTGTGGGAGACTGGTGCCTAAACTAAGCCGTGACTTGTATTTCAGGACACCAGGGACTTCCCCCTAGGGGCGAAAATATCATCAAAAACAGAGAAATGTTTACATAATGAAAGTTACATTTCATGTTATAAGGGCAAACTATTTGTTAAAAGTTTTACTAAAGTATATTTTCGATTTATAAACAGCCTATCGATTTTTAAAGGTTTCATTCAAGGCCTTCATATCGAAAAAAAAACCGGCCAAGTGAGTGTCGGACGACGCACAATGAAGGGTTCCGTAGTTAGGATGCATTTATCCTAAAAACAAACTTAACATTGTAGTTAAAAAACATGTTCTCCCTTATATCGATATACATCACGAGTCAATTCCCCAACTGCAAATATAAGTTTTTAATCGCAAAAAACAATGTTTTTATGTGATAAAACTACAATTTTAGGACTATTTTCTATAATTGTGCTGTGAGACCTTGCTTCTTGCCAAACATGATTCTAGGTCAACAGAAAGTACCTACCCTATAGGTTTTGATTTATTTGCGAGTATCGAAATATGTCGCATAAATCGCCGTATTTTTTTATTGCGTTAATTTAGAAGCTTGATTTTTTAGTGCTCCAAGGGACCGTAGACCTACGTATTTGATTTAATTTCAACTTGATATTACTCGCGTTCCTGAGAAAAAGAGTATTGACAGACTGACAGACAGACAGACAAATTTATAATTTTAGGACGTTTTCCTATACTTGTGCTGTAAGACCTTGCTTCTTGCCAAATTTCATGATTCTAGGTCAACGGGAAGTACCCTGTAGGTTTTGATTTATTTGCGAGTATCGAAATATGTCGCAATAATGTCTATAGCTGTATTTTTTTATTGTGTTGACTTAGAAGCTTGTTTTTTTTAGAGCTCCAAGGAACCATGGACTTACGTATTTGATATTAATTTCAACTTATGATGGTCTGGCATTTTGAGCGCTTTATGCCCAAATGTCCTTTCTTTGGTATAGTTCGTCGAGTCGTTGAGCTCCTTAAGTCTTGAGTTGAGCTGCACTACTGACAAATACTTGCACTGATTGGACAGGTCCACTCAAATTTGTGTGGTTCTTTCCTCAAAAGACCATTTCAGACACAAATCTACATGGTCCTCACATGATCTTGCTGACCATGGTTTTGTTATTGTTTTTAATTAACTGTTTTTATTTTACTTCGATGGTGCTAGTTTATCATTTGTGACTTCGAGTTATAGCTGCAGCTTTATTTAAGCGGGCACGCCCATTACGCCTGGAGGCTTTTGTTTAGATACGTTTTGTTTACGTTATTTCTGCTTGAGTATAGTTTTCGACGATTATTATATATATACATATTTTTGTTTAATGGTGTGTGCTAGCTAACTTAAGGCAAATAATTTAATTTACCGTTTTGTGTTGCGTAATGCAAATTATTTTATATTATATTGTATAGCTTCAAGTTTTATAAGCGAACAGACAGTTGTGCAGCTGGGGAGTTTGTTGCGCCACTTCTTCTTCCCAACTATATCACTAGGAAGTGGTGAAGGGTGGGCGTTTTTGGGGGACTGTCTCATGTAATTTTTGACGTTCGAAAAGTGCTGATCCACAGCCTAGTTTGAATAAATGACTTTTGATTTTGATCTGACCAAGATTATGTCTGGACTGTAAAAGAGACTTTGACCCCTGACTTTGTTTCGCCATTTCTTCTGAGGTGTAGACAGATAGGAAATGTCGGCTACATCTAGATTATTTATTTTTATTTTTTATATGACGTTTAAAAATTATTCTATTATCCTATTTACAGAATAAACGATTTCATTTCATTTCATTTCAACTTGATACCTACACGCGTTCCTGAGAAAAATGGTCTTGACAGACTGATAGACAGACGGACAACGAAGTGATCCTTTAGGGGTTCCGTTTTTTCTTCTTGAGGTACAGAACTCTAAAAAAATCAAAATGGCGATAAGTAGGGGGAGCCAGGCTCCATAGAAAAAATTCCAAACCCCTGTAAACATTTTATCGTTAAACATCGTTCCTCTGTAAATCCATGACGTGCACATCCCTCGATAGCCAGCGTCAAATATCTTTGAGTATTTATCAAATATCGACGTGAGCTAAAAAAAATCGCTCATGAGCGGGCACCCATATGATCAACAAATTAGTTTTATATTTCTAATCGACGAAAAAAAAGGAGGAGGTTCTCAAGTTGATGCGTATGTTATATTGTTTTACTCCTCAGATTTGTAACAGCATAACCACAAACCACAAACATACATATATAACTTATTTTTGAAATTTTATGGTTAGTCGCATCACTACGAAAAATAAAAAAAAAGGAATTGAAAGGAAAATGGCCGCTTGACCATTGATAGCGGCTTGCTGTCAAAATAGTGGAATCATTTTAGTACAACGCGTACGCAATAACTTGTGTGGAAACAATCTTGATGCATGTTATTAATTAGCAGACCGAATGAATTTCTCATATTTTACCTTATTTGACTCGAATATTACTTGGCGGAGGTCATTTACACCTTTGCAACTGGCTTCGTGTCGTGCCCACTAAATTACATTCGCCACTATTTACTTGTGAGAATGAGTGAGGAGGGCAGCGAGGATTCGCCTCCACGGCCCAAGCGCAAGATCAAGAAAGTGATGGTGCTCTCGTCGGACTCGAGCTCGGACAGCGACGAAAGCGTCACAGCAGCGGGGTCACGCAGAAAGAGATTGAGGGTGACTGAGCAAGCTTTAACACGATGTATTAGTGCTGGAGTCGATGAGTGTTATAACGAATGTGTTTCAGGTGCTGAGTGATGACGGCAGCGACAGCAGCGGCAGCTCAGTGGTATGCGCGGGAGCTCGCCGCAAGCGCGCGCTGCCCAAACTTCGCGACTCCGAGGGCGACAGCGACACGTCAGGCTGGGCCACCGACCACTCGGACGCACCCAAGCCCGCCGCATCGGGCGCCAAACACACTTCTGGTTTTGCATCAGACAGCTCAGAAGGCAACTCAGACAAGTGCTCCATTTGTCTTTTGCGTTTCACTGATCAAGAAGTGGGGACACCACAGAGCTGTGAACATATTTTCTGTTTGGATTGTATCACGGAATGGTCAAAAAATGTCAACACATGTCCAGTAGACAGAATGACATTTGATTTTATAGTAGTGAGAGCATGTGCGGGCGGTCGAGTGCTACGTACTGAGCCTGTAAAGGTGGTGGAGCGCCGGCCTTCAGTAGAGCTGCTTGTGATCGAGGACCCAACTGTCTGTGAGGTAAATATGGCGTTGCAACAGCATTGTTAGTACTGCAACTGGTTCAAGGTATTAACATTGAAAATTCACTAATGTTACTCACAAAAAACAATGCATTTTTAATCAATTACACTTATTATTATTATAATCAAGTCTATGTCTTGTGTGATATACTGGTTTGAATGTCAAATAAACATGCACTATCAAATATTGCATTATAGGTGTGTGGCCGCACAGACAATGAAGAAACCATGCTTCTGTGTGATGGATGTGACCTTGGATATCATATGCAGTGCCTCACCCCACCACTGTCGGAGGTAATCTACACAATACTTCAACATTTTTTGACAGACATTACAACTGAGTCCAGTCCATTCATAGTATTGTTATTTCTCCATAAACTTCAGCTTCAGTTTACTTCTATTGCAGGTTCCTATTGATCAGTGGCTCTGTCCCAATTGTGACAATCTGCTATCAGATGTGGATTTCTTATTTTCTGGCATCACAGATATGGACATACCAATTTCATCCAGAAGTGCATTAATCAGAGAGAGTAGGAATGTTAGATCATCAAGGACTTACAGCGCAGATGAACCATCCACATCCTCTGGCAACAGAGGAAGCCGCTTGACTTCTGATGATATACCAACAACATCAAGAGGATCACACTCCGCACAGGGTAGTAGCTCACGAACAACTATGACTAGGCGTAAAACGACTGCACATACAAACCGTAGAAGGCCAAAGAGGAGAAGAAATAAAACTGTCATTATTGAGTATGAAGTGCAAGAAAATGGTAAATTTCCAGTCACAAAACGAGTTAAAAGGAAACTAAAGAAAAGGAGGGTAAGTACATGTCGTTCAGAATGTAGCTCGATAGTGAGTTAACTTTGAAAGTTAACATGGTTGTCTGTGCGCAGACGAAGAGACGGCAGCCCCGCACAGCGGCGCGGCGCTCGCACGTGCTGGCCAGCGTGCGCGCGGCGCTCGAGGCCGCGGGCGGGCCCGGCGCACTAGGCGGGCCCGGCGCACTAGGCGGGTCCGGCGCGCCCGGCGGGCTCGGCGCGCCCGGCCCGCTGCGCGAGCTGTCCGCGCGTCGCGCGCGCGCCGGGATCCCCGCGCTCAGCCTGTTCGGCGACGCGCACCAGTTGGACTACTTCCCCTCGGACGACGAGCACGACGAGCACGGCGTGTCCGAGCGCGCCAGCACGGCCGTGGCCGCGCGCCCCACCTCCAGCATCCTCAGCGCTTACAGACAGGTTATTACCGCTGCACCACGCTTATTATTTTATTTGATAGTGTTTACTATTTGTCTAATAATTACGTATGTGATGGCTTTTTCCCAGGCAAGAAGAAAGCTGATCTCCATTCCATCTCCTACGCACGCGTCGTCGGCGCCGGACGTTCTCTCCTCTATCCTGGAAAGTCAAACTATGCTTCATTCAAAAAAATCTGTAGTATCTATTTCTGTAGACGGCAGTGTGAATATAAAATTAGAAACTCGCGAAAAGTCTAAGTTGCCGAAGAAACAATCCGACGAGCCGAAAAAACAAGACAAGATTGATCTCTCGCAGGGAGAGGCTGCTGCGAAGAAAGTACCGTCGTACCCTGGACAGTCGCGCGGCGGGCGCGGCTGGGGAGGCGGATACACTGGGAACTATCATCGCGAGCAGGGCACCAACAACCTGAACAACAGGGGCGGCTACGACAACAACTACACCAGTGGCGGCTACCAGAATCGTCAGGGGAACGCGTTCAATCAGAACAACGCGCGCCGCGACGACATGGACACCTATAACAATTACTCTAGAAGACCGCACCAGTATCCGCAGGGAGATGACCTTCCTTTTGAGCGCAACAGGAGACAAGTTCCTGAGCAGAACCGAGGACAGAACAATCAGCCGCCGCAGCGCCCCGAGCCGGGCCGCTACAGCCTGGGGCCGGCCTGGCAGCCCTACGTGCCGCCGCCCCGGCCCGACCTGCCACAGCACAGGCACTCGTTTGGGGGCTTTGAAAACCCTCTCGACATGAGAATGGCTCCAATCCGACGACAAAACTCAGCAAACAGTAACCCCGAGCCCGCGGGCGCAACACTAGCGCAGCAGGCACCGAAGCCTCAACCGTACCGCCCCCTGCCGGAGCCGCCTATCTTCAAATTCGACAAAACGCCCGAACTCGACAAGTCGGAAGACGAGAAGAGTGATTCTAGTTTAGTCATAGATACTGAGAAATACGACCCCACCGAGCCGACCAACGACGACGATGACAGCGGCGATGTCGATAACGTACCGGCTGCCGTAGATTCGCCCCCCGCCCCGGCGGCCGCGCCCCCCTCGCCCCCGCCCGCGCCCTCCTCGCCTCCCGGCCTGCAGGACGTGCTGGCCGGGTTGGACGAGGGCGCCCTGGGCGTGTCGCCCAACGTGCTGGCGGGGCTGCACGCGGGCGCCCTGGGCGTGCCGCCCAACGTGCTGGACAGCTGCGTCCGCGCCGTGCTGCAGGAGCACCGCGCGCTCCTCGCGCCCCCCGCGCCCCCGGACGGTGCCAGCGACGACGATTCCGAAGGCGACTGCCCCAACTTCTCTATCTACTCGGCCACCAGCGTACACATCGCCAACAGCTCGGCCGAGGCGCCGCCCGACGCGGCCCTCGCCCCGCTGGCGCCGCACGACAGCCTGGAGGACCTGGTGCAGGAGGACGACGACCCGCCCGCCCCGGCCGACCCGCTCCCTCCGGATGCCCCTGCTGACCCGCCCGCCCCGCCGCCGCGTGCCGCACCCGACCACACTGTCAGGAACAAAACTGAAGAAGAATTAAAAGAGAAGGTCTCTAAGAGATGTCCCATCACGACAAATCCGCGTAATCCAATTAAGATTAAACTCAACACGCCCTCGTTGATTAAACGACAAGTTAGTCTGTACGATGAAGAAATGGAAGACGAAGAGGAAGAGGTAAATGAGGACAGCGAGAGTGCGCCCTCCGCGGAGCCCGGCGACCTGGCGCGCGACATCCGCTCACTCAAGAGCCCCGCTCTGGACCACGACGCCCAGGCAACACGCCTAGACTCGCCCGTTAAGGAAGAGGAGGTTCCCGAACTCGCGCCGGAGACTCATTCCATTGAGCCGGCTACTGCTATACTTGAGGAGCCAGAGCAAATACAGGAAGAAGTCACAAAAAGAGCAACTGAAATAGAGAAAGATGTTACCACACCTGAATTTGAGGAAGAACCGACCACCCCCACAGAAAAAGCAATGTCTGTGACTGAAGACAAGTTAGACAACGACGATGATGATGAGACCATGGACAGTGCGGAGCGCGCCGCCACGCCGCCCCGCCGCGCCGCCAGCAGCTCCGACCTGTCCGACGACGAGCTGCCCGAGCTCGACCACTCTCCCAGGGGAGGCTCTGTGGACAGGAATGATGACTTGCTGGAGAAAATGACTGAATCCATCAGCGAGACCGAAGATGAGAGGAGTTACACGCCCTGTCTCGACGAGAACAAGTCCAAGGACACGTCTTTGGAAACTGAGAAAGAAAAGGGCATCGAGGGACTCGACACCGAGATGATATCCGAAGATGAGGGCAACGAGATGTTCTCAGACAACGAACGCGCGCCCTCTGAGGGTTCGCGCGCTTCGCCCGCGCCCACGCCGCCCGACGACGAGGAGGGTGAGATCGTGGACAAGAAGAAGGAGCTGCGCGCCGACGACGCCAAGAAGAAGAAAAAGAAGGACTCCAAGAAGGAGGGCAAGGACAAGACCAAGGGCAAAGGCAAGAAGGCCGACGTCGCCTTCAAGAAGCTCAGCAAGAGCGGCAAGGAGCGCAACTATCGCGACAAGGACAAGAAGCGCGAGCGGCGCGACTCCAGCGACGCGTCGCGCGAGCGCAAGCTGCGGCGGAAGGAGCGTCGCAAGGACCTGGAGCGGTACGACGTGCGCACGCTCGTGGGCGACAAGCGGCGCCGCCCCAAGGACGCCTTCGGGCGGGACGTGTCGCCGCGCGCCTCGCCCAGCCTCAGCCGGGACGCGTCGCCCGCGCGCCTCACGCCCGACGGGCCGCGCGCCTCGCCCTCCCCGCGCCGCGCCCGCGCCTCGCCCTCCCCGCGCCGCGCCCGCGCCTCGCCCTCCCCGCGCCGCGCCCGCCCCACGCCCTCCCCGCGCTCGGCCTCGCCCCGCGCCTCGCCCCGCGCCTCGCCCCGTGCCCCGCGCCGCCGCCGCCGCTCCGCCGAGCGGGACAAGCGCGCGGAGCCGCGCAGGCGCCGCTCGGCCGACAGGACCCGCAAACGGCGCCGCTCCGGCTCCGGCTCCAAGAGCCCGCGACCGAAACCGACGAAGAGAAAGAAACGTGTGCGCTCCTCGCACTCGACCTCCCGCCGCCGCTCGCCGCGCAGGCGCAGCCCGCGCCGCCGCCGCGCGCGTCGCTCGCCGCCGCTCGCGCCGGCCGCGCCCGCGGGCCCGCCCTGCGCGGGGCCGCCCTCCGCGCGCGCGCCCTCCGCGGCTGAGCGCCTGCTGTCGCCGCGCACGCCGCCCGAGCCCGAGCCGGCGCCCGCCGAGCGGCGCGAGCGACGCCGCCGCGAGCCGGCCCGCCACCGCCGCCTGCGCGACGCGGCCGGGCCCTCCAAGGAGGTGTTCACGTCCGGAGACAACATCCTCGTCAGCGTCAGCTTCAAGGAGCAGGAGCGCGCGGAGGGCGACGAGCGGCGCGAGCGGCGGCGCGAGCGCAGGCGCCGGCGCCGCCGGGCCGCCGCGCCCGCGCCCGGCGAGCCCGCGCCGCGCCCCGTCGCCATCATCGACCTCGAGCGCTCGCCCTTCCGCGAGCTGACGCCGTCGCCGCGCAACGTCATCGTGCTGAGCGACAGCGAGCCCGGCGAGAAGGAGCCGGAAGGAGCGGCCGCGGCCGGGCCGGCCGCCGCGCCCGAGCCGGCGCACGCGGTGGGCCCCAAGACGCCGCCGTCGCCGGGCCGGGCGGCCCCGGCCGCGGGCCCGGGCCCGGAGGACGCGCGCGGCCCGCTGACGCCGCCGGAGCCGCCGGACTCGCCGGACGCGTACGACCCGTACGAGCCCACGCGCTCGGCGTCGGCGTCGCCCAGCTCGGCGCGCGCGCCCAGCCCGCCGCGCACCTGCATGACGCTGGAGGCGGCGCAGAAGACCAACATGTCCGCCGACGAGGTTCTCGACCGACGTCCGCTTTCACCCATGGAGAAGGTACTTTATTTTGCGATAATTAACAAAAAAAAAAGCATGTATACCTGAGCTAACCTAGCATAGGTAACTAGGAACCAAAAGCATTGAACTTGCCAAGTAATATAACGCAATATCTGCGTGTCGCTGATTATTAACACACACAATCACTTCTCATCTTGTTGATCACAACAAAACGACGCTAATACTCTAAAGAGGTGATGTTTGCAAGTTTGCGTGTAGGACTTATCTTACACTTATCTGATTTCAAAAAATCTTTCACCTATATTGTTAAACAGGCTGGCCCAGAAGTCGACGTCAGGCCGGAACCGGGTAATAGGACAAGTCATAATAGTTAACATAAAAATATATATTTTTTTTAATTACGGGTATTTATAAAAAAATCGAGAAAATCTACTCCCTGTGATGGTCTTTTAATTCCTGTTGCTACAAATTTTAATTGAAATGCTGATATTTTGTCGTGATTTCAAGGTTGGTCCCATAGAAAAAGTTGTTCAAAATTATAAGTACAATGACCCCTTTTCGGGTTTAGTGTAAAAAAAACTACTGTTGTATTTATACCTTCAGGGTGGACATAGGACGAAAATGATCCCTTGGAAATTAAAAATGAAATTATTCTATGTGATAGAAGTTTATGTAAAGATTACAGGAAAAATAAAACGATGTCTCTAAATAGCACAGATTTTCAGAAATCATCAACATCACATATACGTACGGAACCCTCGGTGCGCGAGTCCGACTCGCTCTTGGCTCGGGTCCTGACCACTTGAAGCTCGACTATGACAATTTCTAAAAATAGAATTCACATTCACAAAAACAAAGGATTTTCGGCCACTTTAACACTGCACTGCTCATAATATTATTATATTTGACACACGCTTATTATTGGTTAAAGTTAGGTACCTACGCTATTTGTTTATGACTTAAAAGGGTTTCAGAACGCTTAAACGACTCACTCACTCACTAACAACAACACAACGCATTCATAACAAAACAAAAGAAACAAACTTCGATTGGTAACGCAGATGTGCCGCGCGTCACAGCGGACGCTTAGCAAAAAACTGTCGCAGTTTCTGGGACTCGAGCCCAATGTTATAGTTCTAAAGTTCAAGGAATCAGTTAGAACAATTATAAGTATTATCTTCTCATAACAGCTTAAAGTAGTAAAGAAGTTATGGAAATATATCAGCCAGGTCTGCTCGCTCGTTCAGTTCGTATGTTTTACACATGTATATGTCCACACCACTTACTGATTTAATTAATTTTCACGGCATTAAGACACAACCAAATCAAAACAAACAAACACTCGGCGAGCAACTCCAGAAGTATCGAACATTAATTACCAGCACCAGCCGCTTAGCAAACAAAAAAAAAATTCGACGTGCGCACGAGATGACTGCTCGCTTCAACGTCCCCCGAACCCCCTCACAGTATCAAAACAAGTACCAAATTTATAAAATATTTTAAAATTTTCAACAATAAAAATTTAAGATAAAACAGAAACATCAGAAAATTAAAATACGATAATGTCAAGTAATCAAATTAATACCAAAGTGTCAAAATAAGTAATAAATCAATTGAATATTTTTTCTCAAACATGCTTTGAAATTCGAGCATTATTTTGACAACCTTCGAGATAAATCGAAATTGATGTACTGGCTAAATACATGCGAGCAGCGGCCACTAAAAGTTGTATGAAAATTCATGTGTCGTGGTTTAGCGGCCAAATAAATTACATATTACTATGTAATTTTTGTAATGGAACGATCTTGTACTTCGAAACATGGCAACCAAGGAGGTAACTTATCAAAGGTTTTATTTAAACTTCGAACTGGCTTGCAAATATAAATCTGTTGAAAAAAAAAAACAAATGAACACATTAGCGCATGAAAAATTATTGTTGTTCGTCATTAGGATTACCTAGTTCAGGCACGTAATTCATAAGAATATAATTTACATTTAAGCAAAAGTGTACACATTTTTATACCTTGTAATTTTTTTAATAAAATATTATTATTATTATTTATTGAATCCGGAATTTATAAAATACTTACTGTTTGAAAAAAAAAAAAAACCGCACAGTCGGACTCACGTAAGAGTGCCTCGGCTTCGCCTCGGCCCTTAACCGCTCTAACCACGAACGCCTGATTTTAATGTCTCAGGCAGTTAAATATTCTTGTGGCCATACAGAAAGTACTTGTATTCATTAGGGCTCTGCCATGTGTTATTCGAGCTCTAAGTTATTTGTATTGCGTAACTTTCTATAGTAGCTTTTGGAAGCTATTTTGTATTGCCAAATGTGGCAGTAGATCAACTTGAATTCTCTTCTTCTTAGTGTGTGTCAATGGCAATTATAATTTAAATTTCCTGGTTGGCCCAGAACATAATTGATTAGTAAAAGTTTATTTTCTTTTATTTTTCGTAAGTATTTTTGGGACGGAGCACAGAAATCGAGCTGACAGAAATCGTCACGCGAACAAGCGTTCATACTCTTTCTCTCTCTATAGAAAGAGAGTGAGAAAGTGTGAAAATGAGCAATCCAAGATGGCGGCTGCAAAAATTGTTCATCATCGTTTATAGAAGTTTCTTTAAAAATGACTAAAAAAGTCCGCGACGACTTAACATGTCTACTAAATAAATAAATTCACAAGTTGATAAAATATAACTAAAAAGGATTGAAAACAACTAAAAAAAAAATTGCTTTAGGGAAATTTGATGTAAGTATATAAAAAATGCAACATTGTTTGGACAAGTAGTTTAGATATTACGATCGTGTTTTTGCAAAAACAAAACAAATAAATATGAAAATACGCGTCTGACTGAACATTTGCTCATTTCTCGCTTAAAATAATAAATATCTTTTGTCCCTACGACATACGACGGGTTAATAAAAATGGTGTCCGCAGGTAATGGCACTGCTTCAGTCCACTCGCGACGTGTCTCCGGAGCCCCCGCCGGGCGACGCGGCGCAGGCGGCGCCCGAGGCCGGCTCGCCCGCGGCGCCGGGCCTGGCCCCGCCGGGCGCGGCCCCGGCCCCGGCCGCGGCCCCGGGCCCCGCGCCCGCGCCGCCCGTGCGCATCGTGCTGCCGTCGCCCACGCGCTCGCAGCCGCCCAAGCTGTTCCTGGCCAAGCCGTCCCCGATCAAGTCGGACCCCATCAAGCCCATGCAGGCCGCCAAGATCCAGCGGCCGGCGGCGCTGGGCCCCAGCACGGCGGCCGTGGCGGCGCGACGTCGCGACGGGTCGGACGCGGACGAGTCGCCGTACTCGCCCGGCTCCAGCGACTTCGGCGACCTGTTCGAGCCGCCGGGCGCGCTGCTGGGCGCGCGCCGCAAGCGGGCCCCGGGCGCGCGGGGGCCCGGCCGGCTGGGCCGCAAGCGAGGTAGGCCCGCTCCGCTCCGCCCGCCGGCGACGCGCGGCTCCAGTTGTAACGCTGTGTTTCCGTCGGCAGGTAAAACGCAGGTGGGCGTCAAGATCGACGAGGACAACCTGAAGATCCTGGACGACCTGCCCAGCTCTGCCGTCGAGATGCAAGTGAAGAGCAAAGTGAGCAATCACGCTGTTTATGTGTGTGATCGAATTTTTTATTTAGTACTTAGAACTCCCTGCGTTTGCATGCTTCGCTTGATAGACCTTGTTTTTGTTTTGTTGTGACCGCCATCTCGAGACTACCGCTGGCCTCGCGTTTCAGTTCCTGAAGAAGCTGAACCGCCAGGAGCGCGTGGTGGAGGAGGTGAAGTTGGTGCTGAAGCCGCACTACAACAAGAAGCACGTCACCAAGGACGAGTACAAGGACATCCTGCGCCGCGCCGTGCCCAAGGTACGTCGCCAGTCACGTCGATATTGTCGCTCCACTCGTCGTCCTCTCTCTTATGGTTGTTCATACCAACAATAAAAATATATTAATACTGTTGTAAAAATTTGCAATTTGCAGGTCAGTTTGTGGTTGTATGATAATTATCAATGTTAGAACTCTCTAAGATAGAATTGACCTCAAAAGTCATGATTTCATCAAATATTCATTACCTATAGTAATTTTAACTTAATGAGTTATATTATAGTATTATTATTTTCTTTCTACGGTGTACCGCTACCCTGGCGCTGGTGCCTTAATGCTACTCAGTCATTATCAGAATGCGCACATGTCGGCCGCTTGGCGGCGACGCGACGACGGTGTGACCGTAGTATGATGTAACTACAGCAAGTAGTGGGTATGCTAAACAAAGTGCACGGTTCCAGATCTGCCACAACAAGACGGGCGAGATCAACCCGGCCAAGATCCAGGCGCTGGTGGAGGCTTACGTGAAAAAGTTCAGGAAAAAACATAAACTGGGACTAGTGTAGTGACGCTAGCGGTAGTTGGATACATAGTGTAGCATACAGGAGCGCGCCGCCGCCGCTCGCGTGTTTTAACAGAATATTGTAATTATAATTTATGTATGGACGATCTATTTTACTTAAACTTTTATTTAAATAAATAGTATTTAATTATGAAATGAATATGATATTGTTTGTTTTGATCTGATCTCCGTCGAGTCATAAATGCGTTATTATTAAGATAGACAATTTATGTGAAACAACATCTCAAGTATTAATATAATGTAATTACTATCCACACAACAAATATGAATTGAAGTGATCCGACAAGCTCACTGCCCACTCGCGGTCAAAATGTATGAAATTAAATGTTTTCTTCATCTCAAAATTAAACAAAACAAAGTTGTCTCTTCAATAGGGAAGTGACGATGGCCATTTTTAAATTTTTTAAACTCAATGAAGAATTGTTTGCAAATAGTGCAAACAATATTATAAAATGTGTAAAATCTTGAAAAATTGCCAAGTTATAAACGTTTTAAAATAATTGCTAAAAAAAACGGCACTATCACAGAAGTGACGTCACGACTATATAACTTCATACTAGCGCCATACGTTGTCCGTACTGCGCGACAAAGACGGGTATTATCCCTTCGATTTAATTAGATTTTTTATTATCTCATTTTATTCAGCCTTCTTTGAAATTACAAGCTTTGTTCGAACATTTACAATATTATTCATCCCTCTTAGAATAGCATTTGCCTAACACTATGTTAATCGTACCTAGCAATGTTGAAGTCATATAAAAAAATGAATCAGTCGAAATCTGTCACGTTTTTTCTATTAGCTCCCAGAAAAAGACACTAGATATAAAAGTAAGTAGTTCGTATAATTCCTGAACACACCAGTCCATATTTCCTGTGATTTTCGTAAGTGTCTCAAGTCTCTTTATAGTCATCGTTGTCAATCGCATGATCGCGTCAGACTATTAAAAAATAACCCGAAAAACGGTCGTCCAGTTTTTATTCGTTCCATCAATACACATTTAAGAGTACATCACCCGTGTGCTTGTGCCTCAGGTGTTAGTATGGAGTATGGACGTGTCGCCGCGGCGTCAGTCGCCGTATGTTTCGAACGTTTAGGGGTACATGGTGGGCGTTACCCAGGCCAGATTTTGTCGAAAATGGTCATTTGAATCTAATAGATAATTAGTTTTGCGGCTTCTGTAATTGTTGCGCACATTTTTAAATTTGTTGCGCTTATAGTTTTTTAATTATTTCACAAAAACATTTCCTGCTGGGGTAACGTTATCCCAGCCAGACCTTTTTCTTTCTAATGGGAATATTTAAATAAATACTAGCTATAAAATTAGTTGTCTAGATGAAGTAAATGTTGTGCCTTATTTTGTATTTGTTCTTTCATCGGTTGCGAAGTTATTCGAGATTTTGCTGGGGTAACGTTTTTGGTTTTGCTAGATCTTTAAGCGGATTCTTATCATATTTTGTACATGACTTCTTAGGAATTAGTTTAAATTTGTTCTGCAATAAAAAAACCAAAATAATGCATAGTTTAAAGGTTATTTCATTAAATAGAAAAACACTTCAATTGGTTCCAGCACTCTCAATAAGAGGTCTAAACACTTACTTTAAACGTTATTTTAAAGCTTGTAAATGCCTTCAAATGTATGTGAAGTTTCATTAGTATCCTGTAAGTATTTAACAAGTTATGATGATATTCAGTTCTTCACGAGCACGGTCTTGATGAGCGCGGTGTTATTTGGCCACTGGATTGGATATATGAACTGAATGTTATGTCAATTATTAGTTGTTTAGTTCAGTTGTATATCAGTAAAATTTCAGCGTAGTACATTGGATAATTAATGAGATAATACGATTAAAGTCATTAGGAAGTGAATGACCGAGGTAACCCGACCAAGTTTAGGTGGTTACGAAAAAGCGAAATCGCAGAACATTATGGTACCGTCTAAAATATGTAGGATAGTGTTACAAATTTAGTACAGACATGTACACAAGTTTAAAAAAAAACTACATGTTTATTAAAGAATTTTTATTAACAGGTAAAATAATCATTTCAACTGAACTTTTAAAGTATTAATAAACTTATACTTAAAAACAATCACAGATTAAAATTACAGATAGTAATTTTGCTATTTTTAAATTTTTTATTACTTTTTATTTAAATTATAGATTTCAGTATACACAGTACACAGTTACAGTTTTTATTTAAATATAAACATATTGGAATGTGTAATGATCACAGACAATAAATTATATATAATGACTTTTTTCAGTTAACTCTAAACTTACGTATGTCTACTAATACCTACATCAATTAAAATCACAGATCAAAGGTAATATTAAATTATATCACAATGTAGTAAAATGCTCACAGTTAGTCCTACTGTTTTGTTGTCTCTTTTGAAATATCACATTTTTTTTTCCTAAGTTACACATAAACTATTTAAAAATCACAGATCAAAAATAATAAAATTAAGTAATATTAAACTGCAGTCAAATAATTAAATAATTATGTAAGTATTACTTTTAACTAATTACAATCTCAAAAAGTCAATGTGTAAAGGTACATTCTAAAACTTTGTTGGTTTTTGTATAAAAAATCACAAATCATTTTGTAAAAGTTTAGTGCGTTATGCAAACAATGAATTACCCCTTCACCCCACCCCTCCCGCGTCCCACCGAACGACATCTTATATCGGTGATTTTTGATAAGTATGTGCAACTGGAAGATAATAATAATGTTTTCATAGTACAGATATTATTATGTATTTAACAGTGTACGCGTCTGTACCGAAATTGTAAGGTGTATTATATAAACATTTCAAAAGATAGCATAATGTTCTGCGATTTCGCTTTTTCGTAACCACCTAAACTTGGTCGGGTTACCTCGGTCATTCACTTCCTAATGACTTTAATCGTATTATCTCATTAATTATCCAATGTACTACGCTGAAATTTTACTGATATACAACTGAACTAAACAACTAATAATTGACATAACATTCAGTTCATATATCCAATCCAGTGGCCAAATAACACCGCGCGCATCAAGACCGTGCTCGTGAAGAACTGAATATCATCATAACTTGTTAAATACTTACAGGATACTAATGAAACTTCACATACATTTGAAGGCATTTAGAAGCTTTAAAATAACGTTTAAAGTCTTTAGACCTCATATTGAGAGTGCTGGAACCAATTGAAGTGTTTTTCTATTTAATGAAATAACCTTTAAACTAAGCATTATTTTGGTTTTTTTATTGCAGAACAAATTTAAACTAATTCCTAAGAAGTCATGTACAAAATATGATAAGAATCCGCTTAACCGTTTCAAAGATCTAGCAAAACCAAAAACGTTACCCCAGCAAAATCTCGAATAACTTCGCAACCGATGAAAGAACAAATACAAAATAAGGCACAACATTTACTTCATCTAGACAACTAATTTTATAGCTAGTATTTATTTAAATATTCCCATTAGAAAGAAAAAGGTCTGGCTGGGATAACGTTACCCCAGCAGGAAATGTTTTTGTGAAATAATTAAAAAACTATAAGCGCAACAAATTTAAAAATGTGCGCAACAATTACAGAAGCCGCAAAACTAATTATCTATTAGATTCAAATGACCATTTTCGACAACATCTGGCCTGGGTAACGCACACGGGTACATGATATCGATTTAATTATAATTCGACTCATTCTTCAGTCTGACGCCTAAGGCTACCAGCTGAGACTACCTGACTTCTATCCATTTGCCCAGTCAATTGTGTCTTTCATAACATTCCACTTTGCTGTTTCACCAAGCATGATTATACTACTTAATTATGTTGGAGCCACTATCTGTAATGAAATCTCGTAGACAGTCGTAGAACTGGCGTCACGTTGTAGATGGTCGGCGTCTGCATGCTCACGGTGTGCGCTGTAGATAGTAGCAACAGTACCGCAGGAGACGCTGGCCTATAAAGGCTGGCGCAGAATTGAGCGGGCCGCACCGCATTGCAAAAATTCTCCTACATCAGTTTTGTTAAATTTGTATGAACCATTACAGCGCACCGCGCTTTATAGTATTGAAATGCGATGCGATGCTGCAATGTGCGGTTAGCTTAATACTGCACAGAAGTTCGACGGGTATGCTAGGAATAGACGTATCCTTTGTTGTGTCGGGCGCTCCCAGGTGTGTATAGAGGAATAAAAGTGAAACTGGATCATAAAGCATTGCTTTGGTATCATGTTAAGCTATCACATTCAAAATGTATTATCAACTTCGTCGTCGACTTCGTATTTTGACAACATACTTATATAGATTTGACGAAATTCTTACAATCTGATTCTAAAATAAGATTAGAAGATTTTAATATAAAACAGTATTGCCAATGATAGTAAAACTGCCTTATCCTTTTCACTGCCATCGAAGTGATAGGACTACTCGAAATCATTTACTCATTAGTTACGTAAAGATAATACCATGTAACTGTTTAAAGCACGGCTCGAGTGAACATTTATAAATAACTGGCTTCTGCTCAGATTAGCTCTGGTCCATGCCTAAACAAACTAGCATAACGTTACGTTAACCGGTTCCAACGGTTTACAGCAGCAGTTATGTTTGTTGTAGTGTATGGTAGTCATACAATAGAATAAGATGAAGGCTCAATATATTCGGAGCGAGTTGCTCGCCTCGACCCGAGACTATCGCTGTCCGTCGGGCGAGTCCTCGCTTGCGAACCATGTTTTATTTTACTCTCGCGCAAGTGTTGCCTTGAAAAGTTTCCAATGAACATCGTTAAAAGAAATAAGGAGATTGAAGGCTTTTCATTTTATTTTGTATTCTAATTCCAAGATGTGCGAGTTGTTCTGTTCAAATAATGTTATAATAATTATATATTAGACATATGAAATAAAAGAAAGATATATTTTCACAACGTTTTATTTAAAAAATACAATCATAAAAAAAAAACTTATAGGACCTATGTTATAGTCATGGTGATAACTTTAGATAATGGTGTGGCATACCACATGAGACATGAATAACAACTCGATTTATGAAAGCTTGGATTTATTGCGCCGCAAGGAACTCGCTAAAAGGACTACACTACTGAAATATAATATTAGTTGATTACTCGTGAATCCATCGCTCAGACAGCGGGCGCGAAGCCGATGCGCTTGGAGGCCACGTCGAACTCGGTGTAGTACTTGCCGATGAACACGTCGCCCAGGATCCACAGCGGGCCGTTGGGCGGCGGGATGTCCAGCCCCATGAAGCCCGACAGGCACACCGTCTTGCCGAACTGCGTCACCTGCGTACACACAAGCCTCAACTAGAGATGGCTCGTCGACGAAACTAGACCGTTCATTGTCGTTCGTCAACTAGTCGATCAACTAGTTGATTTCTTCAACTAGTCGATCAACTAGTTGATTTCGTCGACTAGTTGACGTGTGTAACTGTGGACAGTGTGGACGTTGTGTAACTTTATAAAGTGACTGTTTCGTCGCGACTTGAGCGTTGATTGAACTGACTAGTCGAATCAAGCGTCAAGTTACGTATTTCTCGGTTATATCTTAGGTATAACCGAGAAATAATATCTCTCGTGACTCGTTATCGTGCTCATTCAAATATCAACGCTCTGCCATAGTATTTAAAGTTCAAATTAGTTTAAAATACAACTTCAACGAGTCGCCTAGATAAGAACCTTGAAATATGAATGAACGAACGAAGATTTGTATAAACGACTATGTTTATGAGTCGTCGATGCGTTGCGCGTTGGTATGAACTATGAACGTTTCTTGTTTAGCCGTCTACGAATTCAACTAGTCGATCGAAGTATGGTGAACTGTTGAAGCGTCGATGGCACGTCGACGGTTGATTTAACTAGTCCGTTCATTCAACGCACATCTCTACCTCAAACTACGTGCTGACAATGACAGCAGTACCCTGCTGTTAATAAGGCACCTACCCCTTTATTATTAACCCGGAATAAAGTTATGCTAACTTGAAAAATGTAAATGTATGGAAAAAAACATTCTTTACAAAAACAGATTTTTACAAAAAAACAATCGACTTTACACTGGCGACGTCACGCAAAATCCTCCATTGCGCAAGCGAAGTTTACCGCGCGACTACTACCTATTTAAACAAGTTTGCGTGACATCAGTGTGATACGTAGTTCGCATGTTGCGATATAAATAAACTACTGAAAAATAACTTTAAATTCGGAAGTCGGTGCCTTTGGTTTTTTTCTGGCATTTTTTTGCCACCAACTTCCGGTACTAAAGTTATTTTTGTCATTGTAATTTTTTTTTGTCAATTTTTTATTTTTCAGTTTTTAGCGTTAGTACATACAGCTCCATTAAGTGCTTACACCCCCAAAAGACATGTGCGTTCAAATCCGAGATAGACCCAAGTTGGTTTTTGTATTTTGCAAAAACATTTTTATTATAATTAATGTATTGTTTTAGTGAATAAATAAGTTAAAATTAGTGTTTTTTTTAAGCCTGTTTTTATAATTGTTTTTTTTTTTTTTAAAAACGCTTAATTAAAACACACCGGTTGGTAAACTTTTATTATTGCGTACAACGACTAGCAATAATACGGTTAACATTTACGAAAAGCTATTCAGCGTCCAAATAGACTGGAGGTTTTAAGACCGCTTGCCGTGCATAAGATTGGAGGTTCAAATCCCAGGCACGGAATGTGCTTTTTGTCATGCATTATATTTTTATTAATATAAAGTACCAGGTTTTCCCGGCCCGGCTTCGCACGGGTAGCGCTAAGTATCTACCCTACCCAACCTACACACCCTACCTACCTACCCTAGTAAAAAGTATGAAAAAAGAAGTATCCTATGTTCGTCTGCTGGTTCTAAGCTACCTCCCCACCAATTTTCAGCCAAATCGCTCCAGCCGTTCTTGAGTTATAAATGGTGTAACTAACAACTTTCTTTTATATACGACATTAGTTTTTGTTTATACTAAACCCGAAAAAGGGGTCATTGTACTCATCATTTTGAACATTTTTTTCTATGGGACCAACCTTGAAATCGCGAAATAAAAATCAGCTGAAAAAATTGTTCAAAGAGATGAGTACAATGACCCCTTTTCGAGTTTAGTATAAACAAAAACTAATGTTGTATAAAGATTTTTCTATTTTGTTTTATTTAGTAATATAGAATTTAAAAACCAAGAAAAATAAAATATTTAAAAAAATTATTTAATAATATTTATTATTGCTATTATTTAACAAAACTTTGATCTTATTTTACTACAAAGATTTATATTTTACAATTTGATATGTCAAACTCAAACCATTTATTTCAATTAAACCATTGACAGGCACGTTTGAATTGTCAAGTCGGTCAGTTACAAATATAAAGCTAGTTGCCCATTCCAAAATAGTAGGTTCCTATGGAGAAGAACGGGCAAGAAACTCCACGGACACTTTTAAATTATAATATTGATACAAAATATTGGTTACATCATTCATATTGAAGTTAAACATGTGAGAACGATGCAATACGTCAGAAGCGTCCGTGATAAAAAGATAAAAAACAAAAATAAACAATTCAAAACTAAAATAATTGATGACCAGTCCCAACTGACAGCGCCCGTTCACAAACATGACGCATGGATCAGCACCATTCAGCTCAACCATTTTGAAGGGAGCTAAATGATCCAACACACACGCCACCATCAGCGAGACATCTGAGTGAGCATGACATGAATGTGCCCTGGCGGGTGAGAGAGCCGCCAGGGCACATTCAAGTCAATGAAAGACATATTACCCGGTAAATGGTAGCTCTATTATACATAGTAATTGTTAATTTACAGTTTTCATAATAATTATACATATTTTGCCAACTGACACAAACGGATCCCTAGACAAGTGACATCCTATTAACGCAAATGATAAATAAAATAGCATTGTAGTTATAACTTGACGGTATGGATTAATCTTTTAAAGAAACGTAAATTGGATACCCTCAAATTACTCTCTACCTCGCTGGCTATTTCGTTAAACGGCCGGTATGAGTGTGACGACGTTCGGTGATGCGATGGTTCAAATCAAAGTCGAAACAATGGAAAATTAAGAAAATTGGAAATTTTCGGAAATATTGAATAATAATTTATCCGAGCAGTAAGCGAGACATCTGAGTGAGCATGACATGAATGTGCCCTGGCGGCTGAGAGAGCCGCCAGGGCACATTCAAGTCAATGAAAGACATATTACCCGGTAAATGGTAGCTCTATTATACATAGTAATTGTTAATTTACAGTTTTCATAATAATTATACATATTTTGCCAACTGACACAAACGGATCCCTAGACAAGTGACATCCTATTAACGCAAATGATAAATAAAATAGCATTGTAGTTATAACTTGACGGTATGGATTAATCTTTTAAAGAAACGTAAATTGGATACCCTCAAATTACTCTCTACCTCGCTGGCTATTTCGTTAAACGGCCGGTATGAGTGTGACGACGTTCGGTGATGCGATGGTTCAAATCAAAGTCGAAACAATGGAAAATTAAGAAAATTGGAAATTTTCGGAAATATTGAATAATAATTTATCCGAGCAGTAACCTAAAAAGTACTAGGGTTGCATGAATTCAACATAGTAAGTATTTCAATCATTAGTATTATCCCACTGGATACTTTATATCGTATAACGTTGCATACATACATAGTTAACGACACGACACGTTCTATGTGCACAATTTCGAGCAGTAAACCCTAACAAAAAGTACTAGGCTTGCATGAATTCACGATACTACATATTTCAATCATTAGTACCTAATAATATGCTTCTAATACGATTTGCAAGTTTGGGACACAGGTAGTCTATATCGCACATAGGATAATGTTTATGCCGGTAGTACGTTGCATGCATACAAGAAGGTATTATTATGTTCACCACACGACACGTGCACAATTTCTGAGCAGTAAACCTAACAAAAAGTACTAGGTTTGCATGAGAAAGTAGTTGACAGAATTAATGATAAATTGAAAGTCGTAGGGTTATTCCTCGATCTTACTTCCGCTTTTAAGACGTTAAATCACAAGTTACTATTAGGAAAAAATTGAACATTACGTCTTTTTAAGTCTTACTTTGAAAATCGTAAGCAATATGTGGAAATTAAAGTGAATGAAGATAGTACTCAAAAAGTTTTCAAATCGGGACTTAAACAAATAAAATAAGGAGTTCCACAAGGGTCGATATTAGGACCAATCTTTTTAATTTTATTTGTTAATGATTTAATTAGCTATATGCTGGAACAAAGTGATACTGAAATTGTGCTTTTTGCTGATGATACGAATGCTATTAAAGCCGCTAAAGATATATTACTCTCAGTAGTAAAGTAAATAATGCTCTTGCTCTCTTTCATCAATTTGATATTATTGATAGTAATCAATAATCTCAAATTGAATGCCAGTAAAACAAACGCCATGTTATTTAGGACGACGTCTTTCTCACAAAGAAAAAATTGACACTAGTATTAAATGAAAATACAATAACATTGGTAGACAGCGTAAAATTCTTAGGTATTCACATTGACGAAAGCCTAAACTAGAAAAAAGAATTTACAGCTATAGAAAGTTCCATTAGCTCAGCTTGCTATGCCCTAAGAAGTCTTAGAGATGTGATCGCTATTAAGCAATTCAAAGTGGTATATTTCTCGCTTGTAGAGTCAAAGCTTAGGTACAGTATCATATGGGGGAGGTAGTTACGCGTACAATATAAATACAGCTTTGCTTGACCTGCTGCAAATGCCCAGGATACTGAAGAAATGCCAAAAAAAAAGGGTGTGCTGTCAATTCCCATATTTTTCTTGATTTAAAGACTCCGGAGTCGTTAGTGTGAACTATTTCATGAACAGCTACCCTTCATTGAGATATCATTACTTCCTTTTTACTTTTTTGTAATAACAGAGTGTAAACAATAGGCTATTTGATTATAATATCATAATCTTAGAAATCCGCATAGATTAATATTATAGGTTTAAGTAATAGATTTTTGCATTCATTATTATTGCTAGTAGCTTTACTACTGATCTCAAAATAGAATTGTTCTGAATATTAATATTTTCAGTATTTGATTTCCTGTTATGATCTTAAGTACGAACAGAAACAGGTTTGTAGTCTTACAATCCCAAAGTTTTACATGGTTTTTTACACAGTCTGAATTTTGTCCTATGTATCTATAATAATTTTGGTCTAGTTAATTTGCCATGATCCTCATTTATCATGTTTTTCAAATAAGAGAACTATTTCATAGAGAACCAGCTTTAAATAATACAGTGTCAATTTTAAATTGTTTAGTGTCTGTATTTGTTCCATTTCTAATTTTGATAGAGCATGGAATGGGACTGGTCTTGATGGTTCTGGTCCTGATCATAACAACAAAAAAGCATTATAAATTATTATAATGCTGTTTAAATATTAAGCATACATTCTTATTAGTCATGACTTTATGAGACAAAAACTTACTGTAATTTTGAATTAGTAATTTTAATATTCTAATTGCAGATTAGAGTTCATAAGAGGTTCTGAACCTCTTTAGTGTAACAACTGCATGCAACATGAGATCTATAAACAATTTTAATTTAAATACACTTCTAGATAGGAGTGTTTGGACTACTTCCAAAAAGGGAAGTAGGATACAATCCTAGTGGGTAGGTTGCTGCCCCATTAACAAGTCCCTGTAGACCTTGGTTTAGAAGCTAGCTCCTTCTGCTCTAGACCCACATAAGAGATCCCCGCTAAATCTCCCTCCGAGGGGGCTAGTCTTTAGTTTTGTTTAGCGGCATAAGTACTCCTTCACTTCTAATTCAGTGTGTGAAATACATGACGTGGATGAGCATATATGTAAGGTTTTCGTATAACGGTCTGCTTTTCATGATGGAATGTCAAAATTTGCGTAGTTTCAGCTACTCAAAACATTCTGTATTTGTTTTAGGAATAAGTATTCAGTAATAATCTCTTTAGTCACAACCGGGTTGTTTAGAAAACAACAATGCGCTTCTTAAGTAGATACCTACCAGAAAGAAGCAGGTTGGAAGTTTGTTGAGTGTTTCTGAGTAAAGTTAGTGATAAAATGTGGACACTGTCATGTTAACAGATTTAAAACACTTCATTGGCTACTCATTCAAATATAAATGCGTATTAGGTCCGTCTTACAAGAAATCGTATCGATCTCTTTGCCCTGTTGATCGGCGATGGGGAAAGGGTGTCCTCTTTCTTCGAGGATGAAGAGCATTCTTTCCCACTATCACACTTAGGAAAATCGTCGCTCAGGATCGCTACAAAAGGTTGCTTTCCGAAGGCAACGGCGACCACATAAATAATGCGAGCTTCCGATTTCTTTTTGTTTGGTTGACTCACGATCAGCGTAACATATAAATCACTTACCACAAGCACTATTATTCACTATCTATAATAGACACGCTATGCGTAAAAGCCCCTTTAAATAAATAAAAAAAAAAAATCATTTTTAGACGCTGTGAATGACACTTGACAGTGATAGATCCAGCTTGCGGTGTGACTTTCCATACTGAAGGACAAGGTAACGAAATCAGAAAAAGGTACGTTAATTATTACAATTTCAGGCAAAATCGAAGACATTTTCTTCATACAAATGGGTTAAGTTTTGAAGGAAACTTATTATTATGATTTTTTCATGTCACTGGGTTGGTATAGAACCCATTAAACGGGTTATCATGTAACCGTTTCACTGGGTTTCAAGTATAAAACCCATTCAATGGGTTATCATGTAATCCTTTCACTGGGTTTCAAGTATCATTCAACGGGTTACATCATGATAAAGGCGCTTCGGCCGTCAAGTAAACCGGGGTTTCGTAACTGGTTTCCATGAAGGTTTTATTTATACTTCTACGTGCGTGCAAAACGAGACGTTGCCGCTCCGAGTAGAGCGTAAGCCAGCTAGTAAGTACTAAGTAGCGCCATGAATGAGTTTTTGCACAGTGATCCCAATTTTGGTTACTTTAATTATTTTGTACTAATGTAAAAAAAAAAAAAATACGAATTATTTTATCGTATTATAATTTTTATGATTACTGACCACTAGCCCCACCAGTGTGTCAAATTAATGTCGCCACTGTAGCGGCACGTTGTATACTTATTATAAAATATTCTTGTCAAAACACAAAATGCTGTTATGAAGCTATGTCGAATACGAGGGCGGCACTGAAAATATCGGGAACCATGGAAGTGACACAACATTACTTACTATTTCAAAATGTATTTATTGCTTTTCGAAGTATTCTCCGCGAAATTTGACATATTTTTCCATACGATGGAACCAATCATTGAAGCAACCATTCCATTCGGAAGTTGGGGTCTCCAAAATGGCCGTTTTGTAGGCGTCCACAGCTTCTTCAGGTGATGAAAATCTCTGTCCACGCAATTTATTCTTTATTTTAGGGAAAGTATAGAAATCATTAGGGCTTAGGTCGGGGCTGTACGGCGGATGGTCTAATAATTCTATGTTTTCTTGCTCTAAAAACTCTTTTGTTCTGTGCGCGGTGTGAGAACTCGCATTGTCGTGATGGAGGATGATGCGGCGGTTGCAGTTCTCTTTACGGAGTTCAGAAACGACCTGTGGCAAACAAATGCTAGCATACCATTCTGCATTAACCGTTCTTTGTCCCTCAAGAGGAATAGTCGTAACATGGCCGGTTTTGGAGACAAACGTGGCCACCATTTTTTTTGTAACACTCCGTGAACGAACAATTTTTGTTGGCTTTAACTCATTTTCGAACACCCAAACTCGTGACTGGTTTTTTGTTTCGGGTTCGTACGCGTATATCCAGGATTCGTCACCTGATACAATGTTGTATACAGCATTTGAGGATCCTGCGTGGAATCTTTCGAGAGTTCTGACGCACCAAGTAACGCGAGCCGCTTTTTGCTCTTCACAGAGCGAATGCGGTATCCATCGGGAAACCACTTTTTTACACCTAATTGTTCATGCAAGATTATTTGTATTTGACTCATGCCAATGTCTAAAGTTGCCTGAATTTTGCGGTATGTCACATGTCGATCTTCCTCAATCAGCTTACGCACAGCATCAACGTTTTCTTGGGTGACTGCAGTTTTTGGACGACCTTGACGGGGATCATCACTGAGCTTGACACGTCCACGTTGAAATTCAGCAAACCAGCGATAAATTGTGGTTTTGGATGGGGCTTCATCACCAAAAGCAGAAATCTTCAAGACACTGTTTTTGTGTTAAACCACTTCGAAAGTCATAATAAATCATCGCTCTTGAATTTTATCAAGTCAATTCCATTTTCTCAACGACTAATCAAGTTTGACAAAACCTTGTGACAAGACCGAGAATCTTTTTTTAAATAAATAAATGGTATTCGATTTTTAAAACCAAGGAGTTTTCAATTAAAAAGATTTTAATATGACAGGAACAGTGGAAATATTCCATTCCCGATACTTTTAGTGCAGCCCTCGTATAAACTTGCGCGTCGCTTATTTGCTGGGGTACCTAGTAGATGAAGCTCAGTGTACATACATGAAATCAATCAATCCCAGTTCAACATTCATAAAAGGGGGCGGTGGTGTACTCACGCGCAGCACGTAGTCGGTTCCCTCGAGCGTGAACTTGGTGCCAGCGATGGTGAAAGAGACGGGCGGCAGCTTGGCGATGAGCGAGCAGTCCACCATGTACTGACCGAACGCCATGGGCGTCGCGCCCAGCGCCTTGTTGAGCGCCTCCACCTCTGCGCTGGGGCCCGCGATCAGCGACGTGCCCGTGTCCGCGATGGCCTCGCAGCCCTGCGACACAAGCGTGCGAGTGTCATGGCACTGCGTGGCGGGTGCAGTGCGGCCGTAGGGTCGGTACTCACGTCGGCGCAGAAGGTGTCCTGCGCGACCTGCACGGCGTCCATGCTGAACTGCCAGTAGGTGGCGCGGTGCACGGGCACGTACGTGAAGTTGCCGCTGTAGTGCGCCGGGTCCGAGCCGCCCAGGATGATCTCGCCGCCCTGCGCCGCGCTCGGGTCCCTGCACAGAGAGATTGTTTATATTTTAAGCACAACCATTCCACAACACAATATTCACAAGGTATTTTCTCACTGTCCACTAGCTTATTCGACATTGCGTGATAAGCAGAATACGCTCAAATCATTCATCAGTCATGTCCGTCACAAATTTACTGACTCTCTTCTTCTGTAAACTTCAAATTAGACGATTACACACAAAATGTACTGCCTAGGTTCTTCTAGCAACACACTTAATTTGTTCCAGAAGTATCTGATGGCAGTGTAAACAAATCCTGCTAAATTCTTACGCAATCACTTACTGAAGGGAATCAGTAAACATTCATCAGTAATTAGAAGGTTTGAACTTCGAAGGTCTCCCTTTTCCAACAATTATTGTTTGAATAAGGGCGGGGGCACACGATGCGTTGCGGCGGCGGTGCGGCGCTGGAGCGGTGTCGCTGCGTCGTCTTACATAGAAATATCTGTGGCATGTCACACGATGCGCTCCGGCGCCGCACCGGACTTGCAACCACCGAGACGAAGCGGGGAGGGGTGATTGCGTTGCGACGTCGGAGCGGCACCGTTCAGTTGTTTATGCGTCACAAGGAAGGATACACGCTCGCTCGTTTCGATTTATTTTCTCCAACATACAACGCTGCTACGGCGCCGTTGCGACATAACAACGTTGCGGCGCCGCACCGCTTGTGTGCCCGCTGATACGGTGAAATCTTTGCGGTGCGGCGCCGCAACGCATCGTGTGCCCCCGCTCTAACATTATTAAACTGTAAATGAGAATTTAATTGAGGTTAATTTAACCTCAATATTGTCAAATGTAAAACATCTTTATGGTGATTTAGAAATAGAATTTCGGATTTAAGTATTCAAATAATCTAAATCAAAGCACGGAACATGTCCAAAAAGGAATGTGCCGAAAAAGGAATCAATCCTCAATCTGTGTAGTGGCACTACAGTTTAGATCACAGGTTCCCAAACTTTTTTTTTCTCGTAGTCCACTTTAAAATTTTTACTGGTTTCGGTGTACGCTGCTACATTTCTACCATATTCCTAAAACTCGTCAAAAATGTGAAGATTTCTAACGATGGAAATTTGCACCGCGGTTGAGTTTCAACTTACGCTGTCAGTACACAGACGCATTCGCGTGCGGTAAGGAATCTCTGCGAAACCATTGCGGCAGCGAAACATCTGCGGAACGTTAGTATACTTACTACAGTTTTTTCGCAACGATATTTCATTGTGTATGACGCTGTCTTATGGTGTGGACATCATTTGGGGTAGGATGTCTTCCCAGTCATCGCTTTCGTCCCAATCATCACTTTCAGATTTTGAAGAGGATTTATACCTAACCGTTATTTATAGAAGAGTTATAACCGGCCGCCATCTTGCCAGTATGAACGAGAGTAGGCTTTTGCGCCAAAACACATGTTCCTCTATGAACATCTCGACCAGAAACGAGATAATATGTTCCTATTTGGATCCACACTGGTCTGTAAGCAATAAATTTCTTACCATCGGTCCCCGTCTTTTCCTCCATCCTCCTCTTTTTTGTAAGTATTTTTATAATGCTCGTGTCTAACTTTCGGCTTCCATGATGTGAAATTCTGTCCTCCCGGCCGGACAGAACAAACGCGTGATGACGCGTTGCAAAGCGCAACACGACTAGCGAATCGCCTGGGTCGGTGTGAAAACTAATGAAAAAGGACGCAACTATACAAATTTCGCTATAGTTTGAGCGAGACACAGCATATACGTAACGCCCCCATACAACTGACAGTTTTTCGCAATTTCGCTGCCGCACGCGAACGGGTCGGTGTACTAAAGCCGTAAATTCGGCGTGGTCAAAATAAAAACACTATATTTTCTTGTGTTCTATTTATTAAAATAATATCATTACAGACTCAATATAATTAAAATTAAACATGAATAACGTATTCAACAGTGCAATCAACAATTTAAAAAAATAGTCACATTTTAATGGGAGGTATGTGGTTTGCATAAAATTTTAAGACCTAATAACTTAGCATAATTTTGTTTGGCATAATTATATTTTCGCATAATATAAATACGCTTAACAGCTTACGCATAATTTTTTAAGCATAATTTCTCTAACCATAATAATGATTAAGCATAATATTCTAAAGCATAAATTTATTAAGCATAAAGTTCTAAAGCATAACTTTTTTAAGCATAATATCCTAAAGCATAAATTTATTTACGCATAATGATATTAAAACATATTTTTATAGGTTTAACAATGAAATAATTATTAACACCTAGAATATTAGACACTATACACGTGTATCCAGGTTCCCTATCCATTTGCATAAAGCAAGCAAGCATGCAGCAAACAAGCAATCATGCAAGAAAGCATGCAGCAGGCAGGGTTTCTGTCACGGCTCCGGCGCTGCGGGCCTCCGGCGGCCCCACGCGTGCTAATCGTCGCAGACAGCTTTCGCTGAGCGAAAGCCGTCCTGCTCCTCAGCCCACGTGCCGCCTCGCCCCTACGCGCCTACGCGATTTTAAATTACACTCTAGGGGTAGGACAAACAAGACTACGTGGAGTCAGTTTTGCAGCAATTCGGTTCTGTCACTAACTTTTGTTGCACAGCATATTAAATTTTTAACCAACAATATTATTTAATTGTTACAGAAACTATAGCAAATTGGTTTGATCAGAATTATGTATGTACTACAAGTTCGCCACCACCATTTCCACCCAAAGTCTGGAGTACGTATCTACTAGAAAAGGAAAATATACCTAGGACACAAAATCATGCAGAGGCATGGCACAATAGATTTGCACATTTTGTGGGAAAACACCATCCTGGATTTTATTTTTTGGCAAAAAAGATCGTTCAAGAAATAAAACATCAAACCATTGAATTAGATAAACTGGATGTCGGAACATCGCTTATACAAAAAAAAAAGAAAAATACACGGAGAAAACCAAAAGAATTGAAAAAATTATAAGTAAAAAAGATGAGTATACTTCTAAACAAGCATATTTACAAGCAATTGCTAAAAATATACACCTAACATAAATATTTATACATAATTAAGGACCACTGTTTCAATCAGTTAACTTCTATCTGAGGAATAACCGCCATATTTATTTCTCATAATAGAAGTTAACTGATTGACATATTTTTTTATACAAAAACTGTCATAACATCTAATATATTCTTCAGGTAAAAGTTATCTCGCGATTGAAAAATTGTTTATGTTACATAATGTTATGTATAATAAATCATTTGCATGAAAATTGTTTTTGTTATTTTTATTAATTGTATGCCTAAATATTATTATGCTAATAGTCATTAGGCCTACTAACGTTATGCTAATAGTCATTAGGCCTACTAACGTTATGCGAATCAAATTTATGCCAAAACAAATTAGTCTTTAAGATGATTATGCCAACATAAAATGTATGTCTAAAAAAATTATGCCGAAGTATTATTATGCCAAAACAAATTGTGCCAAAATCGTTATGCCGAAGTATATTAGGACAAAGAACATTATGCGAAAAGAAGGGATCCCGAGGTATGTACTTGATGGATTAACAACAAATTATCATTATATGGCTTAAGCCCTTGAAAATAAATATTAGTTTGAGGGCGTGGCTTATTACACGCGAGCAGGCCCGCAGGGGGAGCAGCGTCCGCGGTCGGGTTCGGGGCTGCCACGTCGCCGCCGTCACAAACTTATCTGAACCAGTGGCCAAACGTAGAACTAACGAAATCACTGACCGGAATTTAAAAACGTTACTTAGAATGGGCTTTGGCTAAACGTTATTCTTGTCACTCTCGCACATCTGTCAAACTAAAAGTGCAAGATAAAGACGGAAAAATCTAACATAAAAGTGCGTGCTAAGTAACGTTAATTTATCTCGGTTTATAGACTGCAACACCGTTTCACTAATCACCACTGGCTTCGTAAATGAGTTATTTTTTTTTTCACTTCTTACGTACTATACAGTTACTGTTCCATCGTGTCCATCTTTTCAAGTAAATTAACGTATTTTCACCTTATTAGAAAAGGAGTGTCCTTTTCTAATAAGGTGTACATACATTGACTTACATCAGTCTTCTCTTTCAAGACCGACTTTTCGGTGCTTGTAAGCATTCCAGTTGAAGTACATAGTAATGCCGTGCAATATGATGTGTAATAAATAGATAAAATATTTGCCAGAAAGTTTTGTACACCTGAAAAAAAATGTAAAAGAAGAAATTGCTATACTATAGTCACTGAAGTCATTCACATTTTCGTCCAGAGGGCTAATTCACGTAATTTCATGACGCGCCGATCAAGTTGCAGTGCAGGTGCAATGAAGTTTAAGTTTGAGTGATAGCTGAATTTATATAGTATCTGACAGCCGTAGAGAATAGTAGAATACGAAATGCGTTGTTTTGATCGAAACTTAATTGCAACTGCACTGCTACCGCACTTCTTTAGTTACGTGAATTAGCCTGCAGATCGATTTCGTATGGCCATGTGTATGCATGTTGGATTTAAGTGACGTCATATAGCCTATAACCCGAGGAACAACATGACGCTTCCAACGATTTGTCATTTGTCCAAATTCAAATACGACGAGTCGTTAAGGAGTTATAAGGAAACAGATGAACATACATACCTGCCTGTTAAAATCATAACCTTCCTTTGGCATTGCCGTAGTCGGGTGAAAACAACCTTTTTTTCACAATTCAAATGCGACTCCATTCCTTTTTTGTACTCTTATCATTTGTAATGACAGTACTTGACATATTGCTGACGTATTTCAAACCTAAAAACGAATCATATACATAGCTATGCCTATTTCTTTAGATAAACAATTATTATAAGATAAAGGCAATGATGTATTTTACCTTTAGATGCGTTACCCGCGCTCAATAATGGCAAAGTAAATGCAAGGCAATTGCCCAAAGAGGAATTAGTCGCGCGCCATCCAGTGACGCGGCTACACGTCACAATCACTCGCAATTCTCAGTAATTATTTGTGAAGAAAATGCCTTCCCGTGTCTATACACGATGTACATATTACACTACTACTGTGGGAGTACAGAAAAAAGTCGACGACGCCCAAAGCGGTTAGGTCGGCGGGCGGTTTAGCGAGGTTACGCCCGAGAATTCTAATAGATGGCGCGGCAACGGCGCGCAGTAAGCTATAGACCTAACAAAGAAAATAGAGAGGACAATACTAAAATAAAGCTATCTTCTATATAATATTTGAATTTTGAATACATTATTTATATTTGTTTTGAGTGTTACTTGAAAAATGAAGGATGTGCGTGATTTTGAAATAAAACTGATTCATTGAAACTGTTGTGGCAAGGTGATGTTACTCTGCAACGTGCGGCTGATCTGCATAGCTATTCACAACCGTTCGATACGCTTCCGTGCCGAATCGAGCATAAATCAATGTTATCAAAAGAGTCCTATATAGGCTGTTCACTAACCCAAAACACTTAAGTTTTGTCAGTTTAAATAAAATGGACGACCGCCATTCTTCCGACAGCAACGGGTGCAAGGTTAATCAGTTATTGAAAATGTGTCACTTTCGATACGACAACTTGTCGAATGGTTGTGAACTTCTATGCTAATCTGTTTCTCTGTCGTACCGGGTGGAATCTTTCAACTCAAATTTCGAGCTCTTTCCGATTAGCTCTCCGGCTGAAACTTTCAGGGTAGCTCACAACTTGATGACAATGCATTCTAAATCCATTTATTAGCATGCAATGCGACCTTACCTCAAAAAAAAAACATAAAAAAAACCGCTATATCTTGTAAAGGAAGCAAGATAGATCAAAAATAACACTTTATAGCGGTATTCCAAAGGGGTTTCTCGTAATCATGACACATCGATCGATAGGTTCGCAAACCTGAAAACATAACGAAATTTTTAATTTTTTGCTGTTCTTTAAAAAATCAGCAATACATTAATAATTTAATGTCTTTGATATTGGACTCCAAAACAGACAGACAGATAGGTGTACTTATAAGAAAATGTAAAGAACAACAAAAAAACGTGGTAATATTTAACAAATTTTAGCCCCACTTTTTTCAAGTTCCCCTGTATGCATGTATGTGGTGGTGTGTGGTTTATGTGTGTCAGTATGTCCTCTTGGGTCAACAAGACCCCAGAGGTTTATTTTATTGCTTTTAAGGCTCATAAAAACGTGGTTTTTAGATTATTTTTTTAATCTATATTAAATATCACCACGTTTGTTTTCATTTTCTTTTAAACCTATCTGTCATCTACCCAGAACGACAGACAGACAGACAAACAAACAAGAAAGTGATCTATAAAAACGTTTTAATATAATCATATTCCTTATAACGAGCCCTGTTATATACTATAATATAAGTATTATATTTCAAAGTCAAATACAAAAAATAAACAAAATGTAATCACCTATCTTGTGAACCATAGAATTATATTTAGAATTGACATTTCTACGTAATTTAAAAATCTTCTATTTTTTTATAGATTGATTTAAGATGGAGTATCATTTCATAGTTAATTATTGATTTGGATATTATTTTACGTGTTTAATGTAAGTGACTTATTGAAACACAAAACCTTGACAATAATCGTTCCGTGATGCTAGTTATATTGAAACATTTACCCCCTAAGTTAGGAAATAACAACAGGAATATCAAATTACAAAAATATTTATTTCGTTAATAGTGTTTTATTTATCGCGTTTTTCGGTTGGTATGTTTGTATGTATTTATATAAGTATGTATGTGTCTTCGTAACTGTAACTACATAATGGATGGTCTCTAATAATAATTAGTTACATCATATCATCAAAGTGATGTTGGTTGTAACGAACCGCACGGGAGGGCCAAGTAGAGAACCTTATTGTTTCCATGAAACAGATAGCCTTTATCAATGATTGTGAGACGTCATTCAAGGATAGATAGAATTATACTGTCTTTCATCAATAGTGATCTGTGTTTCAATGAAAATAGGTTATTGGATTCTGCCGTGTAAATGTTGATTTGATATAATTTACCAAGTTTTTTATTTCATACCTCTTAATAATGTCGTATCGTTTCAGTTTCTCTGTGATTTATTTGATCATATACAATATTTTAGTAGTCCAGTTTTAGTATAAGCGAAACCCGAAACACGTGTCTAGTATTTTTGTATAAAGAATCTATGTACAAAATTTCAAAACTGTATCATGAAAAATCACAAAGTTATAAATGATAAATGGTTTTATTTCTGTAAGTAGGTTTGTACAAACACTTTTACACGTCAATCATATTTTAAAAACTAGATGAGGTCGGCGTTTCCTATCTGACTACTCTGAGAAGAAAGGCCGAAACAAACTCAGAGGTCATAGTCTCTTTTAAAGTCCAGACATAATCTTGGTCAGATCATGTGAAGACCATGTAGATTGGTGTCTGAAATGGTCTTTTGAGGAAAGAACCACACAGGTTGAGTGGACCTGACCAGTCAGTGCACGCATTTGTCAGTAATCGTGGAGCTCTACTCAGAATTTAAGGAGCTCAACGATGCGACGATCAATACCAAAGAAAGGACATTTGGGTAGGCCACTTATATGAATCAAACTGCCAGACCATGATTAACACTAACTGAGAATAAAAGAAAGGGAAAAAAAATATTATGCAATAACCCACATAGTCTTCACATTCACAATAATTAAAATAATATAATACTTTACAAGTAAATATTCCTGTCATTGTGTATAAAATAATAATTAAATGTCACTGTTTATAAAATAATAAAGTTAGCAAAAACAAAAAAAAAAAAACAAAAAAAATAAACTACCTCAATATGTACAAAAATTGGAGCAGCTCAATCCCAAGCCTTTATAAGGTTGTTATGTTACCGGGTTGTCCGTACAAAAACATGCTAACGGCGCTCCCGCGCCTCCAGGGTCGGGGTCGTCTTGCGCTCATTGATAAGAAATTGGCAGTAGGTACCTAACCGTACGGTGGTACTGTAAGTAATTAAATGGTGATAACATTTTCCGTCACACTTAAATATTTTTGGGACAAAATATAACATGGTGTAAAAATTATTGAAATCGATGGAACCGGGTTACCTGGTTGCTACTGCTGCCAGAACCGGGTATCAAAAATCTGGAACCATAACCGGTTCTGCATGCCCTAGTCACTGTGCCCATTGCACTTGGTTCAGTAAGACCGTGCGCAGCTGTGATCAAGTAGCGTATCTTCCCCTTTTTAAGCTTATCTAAGCTCTGTTTTTTCAATTGACATTTACAGGTACGTTTTCTGATCCATCTATTTACATTTTCAACAGGACACTTCGATCAGACCATACGGAAAAGAGACCGTCAAAGAACTACTGAGAGGTAATATAGTGGTACATTATTGTGAAGCGTGTGGTTACCTGTTGAGGTAGAAGGAGAAGATCGGCTGGACGAGCCCCTGCGCTACCATGTTGTCGAACACCGGCGTCACGCCGTCCACGGAGATGCTGCAACAAACACCACATCACACCGCTCAGTACATACTCATTTTAACAAGATGATAGGGGAAAACAGGCGTGATGTTATAATAATAAAACAAATAACCCGACTGCAAAAAAATGAACTGAAAAGATGGAAACTAGATGATAAGAAAACGAGTATCTTTTAAGTACCAAAAATAAATAAATGCAGTCGGAGGCATCTAGGATGTTACGAACGCCTTAAAATTTGCCGCAAATTTTAATAATTTGTTTTGGTAAGTTAATAAACTATACGACAAAGTAAGGTTAGCAAGATAGGATAGGATAGGTTTTTAGAAAAGACTAGACTAGCTAATGCCCGCGACTTCGTTCGCGTGGAAGTAGCATTGGTCTAGTGGTCGGAAGCACTACTGTTGAGCATAAGACCCTGGGTTCGAATCCCGGGTCCGGCAAAGTGTTATTGGGTTTTCCATCTGATTTGTCCGTGACAATTTGTCTGTTTCGGACTGATTTCGCCAGCTATGTTTAGGCCCCATGGAGCTCATGTTAAAACTGTATTTTTAACCGACTTCCAAAAAGGAGGAGGTTCTCAATTCGGCTATATGTTTTTTTTTTGTATGTTTGTTACGCGATTACTCCGTCAATTATGAACCGATTTTGAAAATTCTTTTTGTTTGAAAGGGTATACTCCCGATGTGGTCCCATTGCCACCAAATCAGAATCTGATGACGGAATCCCATGAAAATCGAGGGAAACCCTCAAATTGTATATACAAACTTATAGCGATTTGGGAACTTTTTTTAGAAACTCGTGCATTTACTCTCCGAAAGCACCATTTCGTGAAGTGGAAATGATGATGGAGACCACAGATGACCACCGGAACAATATAATAATGAGTACCTATTTAACGGGTTGCGATTAAGCAATTTATGCTCGTCACTATGCATATGGTGAGTGGCAGTTCTCCTGGTTCTTACCAGGAGAACTCCTCAACAATCAACGTCCCATCATCGGGAAAAGCAATATTTTATAAAAGGTGATGAGCAGTTAACATTAGGCTATTGTAACTTAGATAAATTCAAAACTGACCCACTAAAAAGTGAAAAATAAAAAACTTTTTACAAAAAAATTGTAACCGACTACCAAAAATAACACTACAAAGTGAAAAATAACTTTAATTTCGGAAGTCGGTGGCAAAATACTCAAATACAGATCCAAAGACACCGACTTCCGAAGTTAAAGTTATTATTCACTTTGTAGTGTTATTTTTGGTAGTCGGTTAATATTTTTTTGTAAAAAGTTTTCATTAATAAACGTAAAAAAAAAAACTGTATTTAATTTATATAAAAATCTTGTATAAGTACTACGTTTGTAGTTGTGATCTCAGCAGCCAAAATATACAGAGACTCAGGACTGGTGACCCGGGAGTATACTCTAGCAGTTTTAGTCCTGAGGTCGACTCCGCAGTCTTCAGTAGCAATTCCCCATTACTTGCGAAGTTTTTCTGTTTTCGTGAATTAATGAACGCCTGTGTTCCTGCATAATTATACTACCTAATGTCACAATGATTGATGCATTCTTACCATTTTTTTCTGTAGAACGGCTATCACTAAAATAACAGTGCCCAGGGCCTCAAGTCCGCTGTTACAATAGTGTCAGATTGGTCGATCATTGATTTCATAATTGTTGATTTTGACAAGTTTGGTAATCTACTATTACAATAGCGTCATTATGACTTTCCAATGGTCGGCCACTGACACTACATTGAAAGAAATTGCATTTATTGGTAATCTCGTATATAATGACAAATGAATGACATTTCTTCTAACGGGTTTTATAATAATGGCAATACGACAATGCCATTATAAGTAATACAATTCTATTACGAGAACATTGACCGACCAATGATCGACCATTATGAATTTAGCAGATTACGAACTTTTAGCAAAATGACAATGGGATCGTGTTGGAATGACTGAATTTATAAAAATAGCAGACTTGGGCCCCAGATCTCATTAATATACATGTGGACATTGTGGAGAACAAGGTCATCAAAGGAATGAGTGCACTAAACATGCTGAACCATCACATTGTGCAACATGCTTGCGATTTAAAAAACCGAGCAATCACAAAACAGGCGATCAAGAATGCCCTGCAAAGAAATTAACTGAGACAAGATACATAAATTCTATAGATTATAATGAGGTCGCGTAATAGCGACAAAGTTATCTTTAAGTCTTTATTAATTAATGTATTTTGTATTTAATAACTAGTATTAATGTATTTATTAACTAATATTGCCCTTTACAAATAAAAATAGTTTTAGGTTTTACAATTCGTTCGCAAACATGCAATCTTTACTTTTTGTTGACACGGCAAAAATAATGAATTTGTCTATAATTGTATGTTAAGGTTTAACTTACTAACTCCCACGTGCACGGCGGAATATGTCTTTGCACTGTATTTTATACAACTTTTGTCCCCACCACATTTATGTAAATAAACTATTTTGATGGGAAAAGCTTTTACCTATTTCTGGCTTTTGTACCGGCCAGTCTATTCGTTATATAAAAACCGGCCAAGTGCGTGTCAGACCACGCACAATGAAGGGTTCCGTAGTTGGGATGAATTTATCCTATCAAAATATGTCGCATGAAGGGCCGTATTTTTTTATTGAGTTGTTTAGAAGCTTGATTTTTTAGAACTCTCAGTAACTGTAGAGCTTCGTATTTGATATTAATTTCAACTTGATACCTCCACGCATTCCTGAGAAAAAGGTTTTTGACAGACAGACAGACGGGCGGACGAAAAGATAACGAAGTGATCCTAGAAGGATTCCGTTTTTTTCGTTGGCACTATCTTGTGTTTTGATTATGACCCCCTTATCGTCGTCAGCGCCCTCGAACACCATGAAAACGACACCCATGACGAAAAATTTGAAAATTTTCGGTAGCGCCATCTTGAATTTAGATTTTGACCCCAGTTTTGTTATTAGAGACTTCGAAAACCATGAAAACGACACCCATGACGAAAAATTGTCACAAAATCACGACAACCATCTTTTCGCGCAAGTGTCTTTAGCGGAAATGTCATTCGCGTAAGTGTACCAGATCCGATGCATCAAAACTAGCAACCAAAGCAAAAAAATACGCTCAATATTCCATCTGCCCTATTACGGTGTTTTTTGACACCGTAATTACATTATTAAGGTAGACGGTGAATCAATGCTGGATACGGTGTCGTTGGCAACACTGCAGAGAACAGCAACTTCTCTACCTGCCCTATTGTTAGTCAACAACGAACATCTACACTATCTATCTCTCTCTTACTTCTAAATTTTATTGACAAGGACATGACACATTCAAATTCCAAGAATTTATAACAATAAGACCTAATTAGGGCACATAATTAAAGTGAATATAGTCCGCGCGCGACAGCTAGTCACCGCCTGAGGTATGTGACCGGTAAGACGGGGGAGGGTGCCATTGACAAGATGGGCAGACTGAGTTACCTTAGCTTTAGTCTACTTCCCCCGTCCCACCACTCACATACCTCAGGCGGCAAGTGCTAGTCTATCAACAATAACTATTTATGAAAGGAGAATGCCGACAAATATAGGGCGCCCTGTACCAAACGAAAAGTCCGCTGTCACATCCAAACCCAGTGTATTTGGAGGAGAATTCAATGTTCTGCCTATATTGTTAACTGTTTTTTACATGGGTTTCCGCAATTTGTATTTATTTTCCATTTACTTACTTAATATTTTGAGGTTAGTTTCGTAAAAATTACTGATTCGAAATGCCTAAGGCAGGGCCTCTTTTCATTAAATACATGTATTCCAAAATAATAATTTAAATTATTATGACGCAACGCGTGACCTAAATAAAGATTTTATTTTTATCACACATATCATACAATACCTAATATGTATTCTAAAAAGCAAATCGGTACGATACATAATTATCTTCTTCATTTAAATGTTTGCTGGCATACATAAATATTGGTTTTTTTTTACGTTGTAGTACCTACGTAGTACTTATTCTGTGGTAGTAGCAACATTCGGAAATAAAGTGCAATGGCAGTGACATATACGTGGAAAATACGTACCAAGTAAAAAAAATACTTTTATTTTTGATCTCTGACATCCGGGAATCTTTTTCATAACAAAAACGTAAATCTGATTTAAAAAATAGTAGTAATTTTATGAACTAAACTTGGTTGTGACACGCTCCCCCGCAAGTTGGTACTGCACAACGGCATTCTCCTTTGGTTTTTGTTTAGAAATAGTACCCAATTTTTTTTTGTGGCTATTTTTCTTACAGTATTTAAATACCATTATGGAATCTTGATTAGTTGAGCCAATTTTTTTTTAAACATCATCTTCTATACTTTTTTTTTACACCACGATGACTGAAAGTAAAAACCTTTAAACATTTTAAGGAAAAAATTGGTGGTATGAGGAACAGGGTGTATTGTTCACTCATCCACCATAGAAAAGGGAGGATCCTCCGACCAGACGGGTTTCGTGTCTGGTGGGCAACTGCCCGACGGTTGATGTCGGGACGTTGTATATATGCTAGTTGCGTGGTAAACTCTACTTGCGCGATGCAGGATTTGCGTAACGTCAGTGTGACGCGTAGTTCGCATGTGGCGATGTTGATGTCGCTACACTTTTGATTGATTTTTGTGTAAAAACTTCAGGCATTCTGGGATTTTTAAGGGTTGTGGTAGATAGCAGTACTACTTAGGTTGTTGATATTAAAAAAAAAACAGAAATATTAAAAAAATTGTGGTCATGGTAGTTAAAAATATCTTAATTAAGGGGTGTCAATTTCCGAAGGATTTCAATGTATTTTTTGTAATTAAAAAAAAAAAAAAACTCGGGTAGTGATGAGCAGGTCCACCGTCTGGTGCCCGCTTATCGTTGAATTTCCGGGCACGTGGTATATATTTGGAAATTGACTAGCTTTTATTAAAAAAAAACCGGTCAAGAGCGAGTCGGACTCGCGCACCGAGGGTTCCGTACGAATATATGTTGTTGATGATTTCTGAAAAACTGTGCTATTTAGAGACATCGTTTTATTTTTCCTGTAATATTTACATAAGCTTCTATTATATAGAATAATTTCAAATTTATATTTTTAAGAGATAAAAATTCCCAGAAGTTTCCCTTGGGGGGAACGGTATTTTTTTTCACATTTTTCAACAAAAGTCGGAAATTAAGCTGCATAAAAAAAAAATGTTTGAGAATGTGCAAACAGCGTTCTTTCATATGATACCCCACATGCCCTAGTAGCCCTAATTCTCATTTATAATAATATTTTTGACAATCTGAAGTGCTATGTTGACAATTTTACGGACCCTTTCCTTACAGACATTGAGGAACCATTTAAAGGAACTGTTACTAAGTTAATAACGGAACAGTTTTTTCGTTCCTATTATAGCGAGTGAGACAGAACCTTAGTAGGCTTGAAAATAATGACGTCAATCAATATCAATATTCAGTAATTAATATTTTCCACCAAAATCTATGTGGCATTACCAATAAAAGGGAAGATCTGGAAATATACATATGTAAGCGAAATTTCTAAGGAACTCAATTTTTGTATGTATAACTGAACATTTTCTGACCGATACTCTAGCTAAACAATTTAATTTTAATAATTATAATATGGGGTCTTACAATGCTAGACTCAACAAGAAAAGGGGAGGTTCGATGATATTAACTCATGGCGATAGTAACGTAGATGAACTGCAAGTGTGTAAGCAATTATATAAAATTGATTGTTTTGAAGTGTGTAGAGTTAGAGATATTGAAACCAATTTGTGTGTTATTTATTGTAATCGAACACCCACAAACAATAATTTTGACAACTTTATGAATCAGATTGAAAAACTGTTGCAGCTTTTCCTCAATAAACTGTGTATAATTTGTGGCGATTTTAACATTGACATATTGAAGGATGATCTAAAAAATAACTCTTTTGTATCCTTATTAACTTGTTATAATTTTAAAGTACCTTCTAAATGACCCTACATTTCGAAGAAGTCCGAATCGTGTATAGATAACTTTTTAACCAACTTACCAGACTGTCTTATAGAATACACGTATATCGATCACAATGGCTTATCGGATGGACACGCTGGTATATTCTGTACTTTGCGTTTAGAAAAAACCACGTTTAAGAAGCGATCAAATTATGTACGTATTTGCAAAAGGAAATATAATAATGAAAACAAGACTAACTACAGACAAAAGTTGTCTGAGACTGATTGGAGCACAGACATAAATACATTCATCAAAAAATTCAAAGAAATTCATTCTACCGTCTTTAAGAAGGGTAAGATAAAAATTAATATGAAAGGAATAGATGTTCAATATGGATAACAAGCGGAATAAGGGTAGCTAGCAAAGTGAAACGTTTCCTTAACACTTTCGATAGGACACAATGCGACAATTCAGTTCTGGAATATCGGAATAACTATATTCGAACGTTTAGAAAAGTGGTGAGCTGTGCAAAAAGGAATGATGTCAGAAAACAAATACACATGGCATCAAATTCTAGTAAAATAATATGGCAAATAGTAAATCGACAGCGCAACGCTACCAAAGACATGAATAATGAGCCAATTATACTCAAGATAGATAACGCAGCAACTAATAATGCTTTAGAAGTGGGTAATATATTTTATAAAAGGTTTGAGAACACAGTCCACTTAGAGGCTTGTGACAAGGAATTGGCATTGACATTCTTAACTGAAGGTATAAGTCGGGTAGAATTTAATATGAGTTTTGATGCAGTCACACATATAGAAATGTTTAATATGGTAAATAAAATGATCAACAAGCCCTCTTCGGGTTATGACGAAATTCCTTTAATCATAATCAAAGATAACATCGACTTATTAGCGACTCCACTAGCATCTCTTTTTAATTAATGCATCGAGGAAAGTCTGTTCCCCGATCAGTTTAAAATCGCACGAGTGCTTCCAGTTTTCAAAAGAGGATCAAAGACAGACCCTGGCAACTACAGACCAATTTCTCTCTTGCCTATATTATCAAAGATATTTGAAAAGATAATGAAGGATAGGCTCATGAAACATTTAATGATGTACGGTATCCTAAATGGCCAACAGTTTGATTACCAAACATCATTAGGAACCACCGATGCTATCGAGGCGTTAGTAGACGAAGTTATTTGTAACTTGAATATTAAACATAGAGTAGCTGGTATATTCCTAGACCTCAGTTCTGCCTTCGACACAGTAGACCATGGTATTCTTCTAGCTAAGTTAGAACATTATGGCGTACGGGAAAATGTGTTGAAGTTATTTGGCTCCTATCTGAATAACAGACGGCAGTATGTTGAGATAAAATCGGTGGTAGATGGAGAAGAAAAAAATTATAGATCGAAACTAGTTACGGTATGCCGTGGTGTTCCTCAGGGATCCGTTCTTGGTACAATCTTCTTTATTATATTTTTAAATGATTTAATAGAGTATATCAAAAAACGTGTAAAGGACACAGAACTAATAATCTTTGCTGACGACACAAATGCGATAGTTACTGCAGACGATATACTGGAATTAGAATCCAAGATCAATGCTCTCTTGAAAGCTTTTGAAAACTGGTTCAGTACTAATAATTTGAAACTTAATGTAAATAAAACAAAGTGTGTCTTATTTAAGCCCACGATACGCAAAAACGTTAAGTTGGAGATTGTATCTTGTGGCAACAATGTCGAAATAGTTGATACTCGTAGTGTCAAGTTCTTGGGTGTTGTTGAATTGGAAGGTTGAGACATTGTCCATAACGAAGTCTATTAGCTCGGCATGCTACGCGATTAGAACACTGAGGGAAGAATTAAGTTTACCTCAACTTAAAAGTGTGTACTTTGCATTGGTGGACTCCAGGCTAAGATACAGCATTGAGTTTTGGGGCAATAGCTACAAGTACAACATACAAATGGCATTTGTAATTCAGAAAAGAGCTTTAAGGACATGCTCCGCATGAAACAAACGGAATCATGTAAAGACCATTTTATTGGACTAAAAATCTTGACAGTGCCATGCCTTTACATTTTAGTGTTGCTGACCAGCTTAGTTAAAAATTTGCACAAAATTGAGACAGACGAGCAAAGACAAACTAGAGCTAGCACACGTAGGAAAGATTTGCCCAACACTATTCAACCTAAATTAAAAGTTGTCAAACATAGCCCGAGATATCAGTCTGTATTTTTATACAACAAGTTGCCTATATAATTTAAAACCATATACAGTGTTAACTTATTTAAAAACAAATTGGGGAACTATTTATCGGGGAAAGGCTATTACAGTATCAATGAATTCCTAGATGACATAAATAAGACATTGTAACTTAAGTTTGATTTTACAACTTTGACATTTATAATTATTAGATCTATTATTATATTACTTGAATTATTTGACCGTTATTGTTTTTATCGACTTTTCTAATGTATTTAACGAATTTTATTTTAATTGCAATGTACAATGTATGTAAATGTTTAATGTTATTTTTTAATTTTTCAACACAATGTACTTATATTGTTATGACATAAATTACTTATGACTCGAAAAACATAACCCTGCTACTGAGGCAGTCGGGTAAAAAGAGCAACGTTACTAAAACTAAAGTCCTAAATCCACCCCAACAAGACTAGATATCCAGAGATATGATAACAAAGATCCATGCTCAGCTGAAAAAGTATGAAATAGCTCAGGAATTCGAAAACTTTTTTGCTAATATTCCCCTTAAAACTACTGAAACTTTAAATTCCTCACCCGCGCTTTCTGCTGCCTTACTTAGAAATAATGTAAAGGCTTGCCCTATGGAGTTTAGGTTTCAGCATACAAACCCCGATGCTGTTATAAAAGCTTTTAAAGATCTTAAAATTAAATCAACAGAAGATCTCTGGGGGATGTCTGTAAAAGTCTGTAGATCTATCATAGAAATCATTGCGCCCTATTTAGCTTTCTTATTTAACACCAGTGTGGACCAAGGAGTCTTTCCGGATCTCATGAAACACAGTAAGGTAGTTCCTTTGTTCAAGTCCGGAGATAGTAAAGAATCCAACAATTATAGGCCCGTGTCAGTTCTGCCAGTTCTCAGTAAGGTGTTTGAAAAGTTGATGCTCAATCAAATGTTACGTCACTTTAATAAAAATTCCATCTTTCATGTACGGTTTCACCAAAGGGCGTTGTACCACTGACGCCGGTGTCTCCCTAATAAAGAACATTTTTAACGCCTGGGAGGAAGCACAAGATGCCATTGGAATCTTTTGCGACCTCTCTAAGGCGTTCGATTGCGTAAACCATGAGACACTTTTGCTGAAACTAGAGCACTATGGGATTAGGTATACAGCTCTTGATTTACTAAGATCATACCTGAAAGATAGAAAGGAACAAGTGAACGGCGTAAACTCATTGGGGTCTGAAATGGCAATGAGTGTTCCTCAAGGTTCAATATTGGGTCCATTCCTCTTTTTAGTTTATATTAACGATTTACCCAAATTATTTCAAAAACAACCGAAGATGGTGTTATTTGCAGATAACACATCATTGATATTTAAAATAGACCGACGGTCACAAAATCTTGACGACGTGAATAACTCTATTCTTCAGGTCCAAGATTAGTTTACGGTAAATAATTTGGTACTAAATAAAGCAAAAACCAAATGCATTCGATTTAAATTACCTAATGTTAGAAGTAGTGAATGTAATATCATATTGGATGGAGAAAAACTGGAATTTATTAATCAAACGGTTTTCCTAGGAATCACTCTAGACGAGAAATTACAATGGGGACCACATATAACATCTCTTGCGGGGCGGCTAAGCTCGGCGGCTTATGCTGTTAGAAAGATAAGACAGTTAACAGATGTAGAAATCGCCCGTTTGGTCTATTTTAGCTACTTCCACAGCATTATGTCGTACGGCGTTCGCCGCGAATCTCTTAGGGAACTATTTAAAAATATTAATATTATGACGGTACCTTGCCAATTCATTTATGAACATATTATGTATGTAAGGGAAAATCTACATCTTTTTAATAAAATAAGTGATAGACATAATTTTAATACTAGAAATTAAGACAAAATAGATCAACCATTTTTCAGGTTACATAAAAGATGTATGTACTATACATCTTTTATGGGGTACTGTGTTAAATGTTACAACAAAATACCTTGTGATATATTGCAACTAAATGAAAGAAAATTTAAAACTCATATTAAAAGAACACTTTGTAAACAAGCATAATATTACAAATTAGAGGATTATATACAAGATAAGAATGCTTGGAAACATGCTGGTCCTGCTCCATAGGACAATCTAGAGTCTAGACAAAATCAAACAGGTTGCTATTTTAATTGTATAATTTATTATTTTTATGACAATTATTTTTAATTCTGTGATTACCTTAACTCACACTGATATTATTGTTATTTTTTAGGAAATCGTATATATTTTTTACAATTTTTGTAAATATGTGAGCACCATGTTCTATCACATAATTAATTTATCTGTCATTGCTTCATTCTTAACTCTTTTTATTACCTATTGTGGTATAGTAATTTTATTATAGGTCGATGCACATATAAGTACCTATAAAAATATTGTACAAGCTTTTAAAAGAGTACCGGTGGAGTTTCTTGCCCATTCTTCTCCATACGAAACTACATTTTGGAAGGGGCGACTAGAATCAATTCTATTTTTTTGTAAATATTGACGTTCAAAAGTGCCTTTTGTGTGCCTATTTGAAATAAACAATTTGACTTTGACATGAAAGGAATGCAGTTTGGCACAAAAAGCAAGATCCAAAAGACGAAGAATTAAATAAACAATTTATAATAGAAAGGAACAAAACTAAAGAAAGAATACAAAATACTAAAAATTAATACTACTATGAAACATTCAAGAAATACTCAGGAAACTCAAAGAAGATGTGGAAAGGAATTAAAACACTGTCCAACAAGGTCAAAACACCTTGTACTCCTCCAAAATCTGAACCAAAGACGGCACTGTAACCAATGGTAGTGAAATCTGTGAGACTTTTAACCTGTACTCAACGATCGGTTCGACACTCGCTAACTCTATTAGGATAGCGTTAGCGAGTGTCGAACCGATCGTTTTTGCTGTGTCGTTAGAACGATATAGCAAGAACACAACGTAAAAACCACAACACAGACAAGAGATTATAGTAATGAACTAATTAGTTTTAAATCATGTCAAACAGCTGATTTTTCAAAAATAATCTCGTTAATCCAAACTGTAGTGTGGGGATTGACGGGATAACCACAAAAATAGTAAAATGTTTAAGAACCCTAATACCAGACAAGATGACAACTTGCATTAATGAACACCTTTCTGAGAGAAAATTTCCAGATGCTCTGAAAATCGCTAAAGTTACTTCTATCCATAATCTGGCCAGATTTGTGCCAGTTTTTGTGACCGGCTCATGTCAGTCCTTCATGTCGTGTCGAAAATCTTAAAAAGGTTATTTATTCGCGATTAGACAAATACCTCACTACCTAACTAACTATTTAACTTCCTTTACAAAATACAGTAAGTATTGGGTATCGTTTTCTGTCCAACACTTTATCAGCAACAGCAGACCTAATTACTGCAACACAAACTAATATTGACCATAAAATATAGCTAGGCCTTTTTATCGACCTAACGAGAGCTTTTCGTTAGCCACTCAATATTACTACAAAAGCTCAGCCACATAGCGTCGCTGTCATTCCAAAAAGTCGTACGGAAAAACAGACCGATTCAGGAAACAGGAAAAAACTACTTTGTGAAAAGGTATATTTATATTGTGTCTATCCAAATGTAAAATCCCTATAAACAAAATGAAACTAGAACATAGATATTTGTAACAATACGTCTTTTTGTAATATTTTTTTTAGAATAAAAATTAACATACGACTTTTTGAAATGACAGCGACAATAGGTATTTCAGGGGTGGCGCTCAATATGATTGAATCATACCTAAATAATAGCTATCAAATAGTAAAAGTCAACACACAAACTCAAAGCACAGGCTGATTCGGTGTAGCCTCCTTGCCGGATTGCCGCCGTGGGATCTGGAGGCAAAAGTCCTCGCGCACATCTGGGAGTGGCGCGAGGAGGCGAAAGGCCGGGGTGAAACTCCGCTGCCGCGAGTAATCGCAGCACAGCGGACGGAGCTCCGGCGGGACCTCATGGCGGCATGGAGAGTGCGATTGTCGCAACCCAGCGCAGGGCACGCCACAATTGTGGCGATAAGTCCCCTCTTTGAGGAGTGGCTAGAGAGGCGCCACGGCGTCCTCACCTTCCGCCTGACACAGGTCCTCACCGGACACGGTTGTTTCGGGAGGTTCCTGTTCAGGATAAAGCGGGAGGAAACGCCCGGGTGTCACCACTGTGTGGATCGCCCGGAGGACACGGTGGAGGTCTGCCCGGCTTGGGCGGAGCACCGCCGTGTCCTCACGGAGGCGATCGGCGGCAGCGATCTCTCGCGTCCGGCCCTGGTTCAGGCCATGGTTCGGAGCGAGAGTGCATGGGAGGCCGTCACCTCCTTCTGCGAAGCAGTAATGCTCGCGAAGGAGGAGGCGGAACGCGTGAGGGTAAGGCAGGGTTCGCGCCCTCACGCCCTTAGCCGCCGCAGGAGACGCCCCGGGCGTCGGGAGTCACAAGCTGATTTCCGGCCACCGTAGGCGCGGGCCTGCGGACGGTGAGCGATGGGTAGCTCGCCGTTCGATAAGGACCAGGCCCGGGTCGACGGCGCGTTGTGTTTCACGCGCGCCTCAAAGAGATGTCAGCACCAACTGACGGGGTCCGTTAGGGCCAATGCCTGCCGGGGTTGCGAGTTTGTCCGAAAGGGATATCGTGACCCCGGCACACAGGCAACGGAAGGAACACGGGTGGGTTTTAGTCAGTAAAAGTCTGACACGCCCTCCCGCTCAGCCCAGAGCGGGAGAAGTTATTTGATAATTTCCCACCCAAAAAAAAAAAAAAGGCTGATTCGGTGTGCGCCAGGGATCAATTCTTGGACCACTATTCTTTCTCATTTACATTGATTGTGTCAGTGTTTCCGTACACGAAATTTCATTACACGTACACGTTTCCCTTTATGCTGACGACACCTTTCTTTTTCATGGTACAGACGCCAGCAGGTCAAGCTACCCGAAAGTGTCAAATTTTCCCAATCAACCTTGAACCTTATGCTTGAACAATATAGTTGAAAATCTTTTAAATAAATTTGACACATTGTAGTAGCTTGATGTGCTGGCGTCTTTGATTGATGACATTATCAACCATGCGCAGCAAGACTTAAATATGTTATCTATTTGGTTCCAACAAAACCTACTTACAATAAATGCTGCTAAGACTAGATACGTCATCTTTAAAGCCAAAAATAATAAATACCAGCTCTTGACCCCTTGCCCATTGATAATGAAATTATACAGCAAAAACAGTACGAAAAATACATTGGACTAAGAGTAGACTGTCAGTTAAACTGGAAAATACTAATTGATCACATCAGATCCAAGCTTTCCTCACTTTTTGGCTCATTGCGCAATGTTTTTCATTGCGTTCCACATTGAGTGCGCCAGACCATTTACAACTCGTTAGTGAAGCCACAAAATAAAAAAAATCTAAATTAAAAGCCGTTTATTCAAACTAGGCTGAGAATTATTCAAACAGCACTTTTCGAACGTCAAAAATTACATGAGACAGTCCCCCAAAAACGCCCACCCGTCACCACTTCCTAGTGCTTTAGCTGGGAAGAAGAAGACACACACTTGATGTACCTTATTGAAAACTGGGGCAACGCGCCAAAACCTAATCTAAAAGAACTACAGATTGCTCAAAATAAAATGATTAAGCTGCTATTACACTTCGACCACCATACACTGTAACAATATAAAATATAGATTACCATTAAGGGGTCTGTGTGTCCTCTTTAGATTATTATACTTATTAACGCCTCGTCTGAGATGATTATGTAGTCTATGTACTATTCGTATCGACAAACACACACAGAATTTGGTAAGTAAATACCAAATTTTTAAATATGTAGTTGCCACCCTGCCCGCTATGGCAACACCGACAGATAGACGTCTCTTCATTATGTCTTTCGTGTCAAAGCGAACAGCGTTTTTTCTCCCTTTTAAAACAATTTCTTTTGTGCAAACTGTGTATTATTTCATTTTCACATCATATTTATTGTGTATCAATAATAATGGGAAAAGATAAAGAAAAATTAAGAAGAAAACTGATGGAATTGCTTGATTCTTCGTCAGACTCAGAAGGTATGTACGAAAATCCGCCATTTTTATTTAATCATTTTTTCTCGGTGATAAAGTGAATAAAACGCAACAAGAACATTTTAATAAGTCTTATATTTACATCAAATACATCACTTGCCTTATTACGAATGAATATACGAGTGAATCAAAGACCTAAGCGATAGGACGAGCGCCTATACTTGGTCTAAAATCTACCTGCCATTGCATATTAAATGCTAACAAAATTAAGAATGTTACTCCGACACGGTAGAACGAGTGAGTGCACAGACCTAAGCGATAGGACGAGCGCCTGTACTTGGTCCAAAAAATCTACCTGTATAGCAAACATCAACAAAATATAAAATGTTAATAAGTATCACACGGTACTACGAGCGAGTGCATGTGATCATTAGCAGTGAACTACAACCGCCTATCCTTTACAACTTAATAGGCAGGTATCATACGGTACTACGAGCGAGTACATGTGATATATTAACCTGATTCCCAGACGAACCACAAACAGTTAGAAAGAGAAGCCGGTTAATTATCCAAACTGACTCGGAGGATGAAGTGGAAAATACTATTGACCACATACCCAACCTTTTAGAAAAAATGGGTCATGTAAGTGACCTGAAAATACTTTACAAATAAATAACCAAATGAAAGACCTATGGAACAATATAATAAAAAATGGCTTGGAAGAACTAATTGACTGCCTTACACCTGCTCCGCAACTAAATCCTGAAATTCAGGCTGCGATGACAGCTCAAGCTGTGATAAGAGACAATCACTTATGTGAGAAACAAAACCTAATTGGCACAGCTATTTGTGGTTTAACAGACATATTATACAAAAACTTGCACACAAACCCTGATCAGGACTGCGAATACCTAGGAAACTGCATCAGGCTTTTATGCCATATTCAGTACAAAGAATCCCAAACAAGACGTGCTGTCATCCTACCCGGTCTAAACAAAAAAGTGAAAGACACGTTAGAAAAAACAGAAGTTAATAACTTTCTCTTTGGAAAAGATATCAATACAATATTAAAGGAAAACAAAAATATTGAGAATTCAGTCAAGGACTTGAAGAGTTCTTTAAACAATTGGGGCCCGTCCTCGTACAGGAAGCAAGGGGGCGGGCGAGAGTACAACCACCAACCTCAACCACGACCACAACAACCACAACCACAGAAGACTGCTGGGAAGCCCCGCAAGCAATACCAATATTATCTTCAACGACAGCATTTACGATCAATGACGAAGCAACCCAGGACAGTGCAAAACAATCGCGGCCGTCGACGTTATTAGAGGCAAGTTATGCAGGTAGATTACAAAATTATTACAAAAATTGGCACTTTACAAAAAACAAGTCTGTTTTAAATTGGGTAAAATATGGATACTCAATCCCTCTAACACATACAGTGTACTAAGGCAAGATCCCTGAAAATAACTCCTTCACTAAAACAGATGAGTCCAAAATATCACAATGCTTACAGAATTTAATTAAAATTGGTGCAGTAACACTGGAAAGAAATCGTATACCAAATCAGTATGTCTCAAAAATATTCACTGTACCAAAATCAAATGGAAAATCTAGATTTATATTAAATTTAAAAACATTTAATAAGTTTGTTCCGACCACACATTTCAAACTGGAAGATATAAGAACAGCGTTGCATCTAGTTGATAAAAATTGTTACATGACATCACTTGACCTGAAAGATGCTTATTTTCTACTAAAAGTAAATGATGACTCCAGGAAATACCTAAGATTCCTTTTTAATGAAAATTTGTACCAATTCAATGTCCTACCATTTGGATTATCAACGGCACCATATGTGTTTAACAAGATCATGAGACAAGTAGTTACTCATCTCAGAGCACACCTTAGTGAATTATTTAGATGATTTTCTTTTTATTGCACCCAGTGAAAGCGAATGCAGAAAACACTTGAATACAGCCTGCAAATTTTTACAATCTTTAGGGTTCATCATAAATTATGATAAAAGCCAGATACAACCCAGCAAGCAGTGTACATTTTTAGGTTTCATTTTAAACAGTGAAATATTTACATTAAGTATCCCTACTGAAAAAAGACAAAAAATTAATGTAAAGTTAAATTCTTTAACTAAGAAAACTTATTGTAGCATCAGAGATTTGGCTTCTCTCTTAGGTTCACTAATTTCAATTTGTCCTTCTGTCCCCTATGGGTGGATGTATACCAAAATACTGGAGAGATATAAATACCTAGCTTTAAAACAATCTAGAGATAATTATGAATCAAAAATGAAAATAAATCAGGAAATTATAAAAGAGTTGTCTTGGTGGAAAGAAATAATTTTTACTTGCTCAGCATCAATTAAGCGGGATAAATACAAACTAGAATTTTATACAGATGCCTCTACTACAGGTTGGGGAATTGTATGTGACCAAGAAAAGTTACATGGATATTGGTCAACACAAGAAAGCAAATGTCATATAAATTACTTAGAACTTTTAGCAATTTATTTTGCATTAAAGTGTTTTGCAAAAAGTGAGAACAATTGTAAACATATTGATTAGATCTGACAACATCACGGCAATCTCATATGTTAACAGAATGGGTGGCATACAATTTTCTCATCTGAATTTACTATCAAGAAAAATATGGCAGTTTTGTGAAAAAAGAAAAATCTATATTTTTGCTTCATATATACCATCTAAAGAAAACATAGAAGCAGATGCAACCTAGAAACAGAATGGGAACTAGCACCATATGCTTTTGAAAAAATAGTAAATAAACTAGGTTTAGCCAAAATAGATCTTTTTGCCTCACATGCAAATAAACATTTGTTTCATGGAAAAATGAACCAGATTGTTTTTCAGTAGATGTTTTTACCATCCCATGGACAGGTCTAAAATTCTATGCATTTCCCCCCTTCTCTATGATTTTGCGTTGTTTAAAAAAGATTCAAGATGATAAATGCTGAGGGTATAATGGTTGTGCCTAACTGGCCTGGACAGGCATGGTATCCACTCTTCATATCCTTACTGCGCTCAAATCTTGTTTATCTAAAACCCAATCCAAATTTACTTTTATCCTCTTTCAGAACTTGTTACCCTCTCCACAAGAATCTTACACTGATTGCTGGGATGTTGTCAGCAAAATCTACTTAAGAAAAGGATACTCTTTAGAATGTGTTAATGTCAAATTAAGTTCATTAACTAAAAATACTTTGCAACAGTATAATTCGTGTTACAAACAATGGTGGAAATTTTGTAAAACTAATAAAACTGATCCTCTATCTGAATCAGTCCCTGCAATCTTACATTTTCACACTGAGAAATATCACAGTGGTGCCAAATATGGCACATTAAATAGCATAAGATCAGCTTTATCTCTACTTTTAGACTGTGCCGACCGCACTGTGCACACACTGCAAACCGAGATATAAACAGATTTTTTAGAGGAGTATTTAAGCTACGACCAAATAAACCCAAATATAGTGAAACTTGGGACCCAAGTATTATACTAGATTATATAAGCAATTTCTACCCAAATACAACTTTAGATTTAAATACTTCTAAAAAATTATTGATAATATTAGCACATAACGGCACAAAGACTTCAAACATTATCTTTGATTACAATTGATAATATTGCCATAACCAATGATTATATAAAAAGAAAAGTTCCTCAATTAATTAAAACGTCTAGAATCAATGGTATTCAACCACTGTTAACTTTAAAGTTTTTTACTGAAAACCCTAGTGTTTGTCCTGCAAGAACACTTTGTGATTATCTAGAAGCTACGAAATTACTACGTAAGAACCATAGTAATCTTTTTGTAACAATTAAAAAACCTCATTCCCCTGCTTCAACCCATACTCTTAGCAGATGGATAAAAGACGTTTTGTTTGAGGGTGGAATAGATACCTCTGTGTTCTCTGCATACAGCACAAGACATGCTGCTGCATCAGCCGCCCACAGAAAAGGTCTGAATATAGATTTAATTAAATCAACAGCCGGATGGTCTCAGAGGTCTAAGAATTTTGCCTTATTTTATAATCTACCACTTGAAACAAATGATAATTTTGGGGAATATATTCTTAGCAGTAATAATAATAATTAATGTTCTTGATAAAAGTTCTGTACTGATATTTACATATAATATTTAATAAATATAATTTAATATACATTATTAAATTGTATGGCTAATTCTTTCATTATTTCGCCAAATCTTTCAACATCTACATAATCATCTCAGACGAGGCGTTAATAAGTATAATAGAATGATCAAAGTAACTTACCTGTAAGTGAACTTCGATCACTATTATACGCAGTTAACGCCTCGTCTGAGGATCCCTCCCATTCAAGAATCTCCCACCCTGCTCCATAATGAAAACATAAACCCATAACCCTCCTTCTCTGCGCAGTCGGTTAATGGGACTATACTTTAAACATAATGAAGAGACGTCTATCTGTCGGTGTTGCCATAGCGGGCAGGGTGGCAACTACATATTTTAAAATTTGGTATTTACTTACCAAATTCTTTAAACGCGTGTTTGTCGATACGAATAGTACATAGACTACATAATCATCTCAGACGAGGCGTTAACTGCGTATAATAGTGATCGAAGTTCACTTACAGGTAAGTTACTTTGATCATTCTATTAATAATCATGGTACAGTTTACCGCTAAATCAACTAGATGGCGCTAGGGTATATATAATCAATACTTATATATATATTGTATTAACTAGAATTAGTGTAAACAATAAATATAAGAAACATATAATTCAACTTTAAATAATTTTAATTAAAATAAAACTTAATAATTGTGATGAGCAGAGGTGCCAACTAAAAAAACATAATTGTGATGAGCAGAAGTGCCAACTAAAAAACATAATTGTGATGAGCAGAGGTGCCAACTAAAAAAACATAAATTGTGATGAGCAGAGGTGCCAACTAAAAAAACATAATTGTGATGAGCAGAGGTGCCAACTAAAAAAACATAAATTGTGATGAGCAGAGGTGCCAACTAAAAAAACATAAATTGTGATGAGCAGAGGTGCCAACTAAAAAAACATAATTGTGATAAGCAGAGGTACCAACTAAAAAAACATAATTGTGATGAGCAGAGGTGCCAACTAAAAAAACATAATTGTGATGAGCAGAGGTGCCAACTAAAAACATAATTGTGATGAGCAGAGGTGCCAACTAAAAAAACATAAATTGTGATGAGCAGAGGTGCCAACTAAAAAAACAATTGTGATGAGCAGAGGTGCCAACTAAAAAAACATAAATTGTGATGAGCAGAGGTGCCAACTAAAAAAACATAAATTGTGATGAGCAGAGGTGCCAACTAAAAAAACATAATTGTGATGAGCAGAGGTACCAACTAAAAAAACATAATTGTGATGAGCAGAGGTGCCAACTAAAAAAACCAAATTGTGATGAGCAGAGGTGCCAACTAAAAAAACCGGCCAAGTGCGTGTCGGACTACGCACAATGAAGGGTTCCGTAGTTGGGATAGATTTATCCCAAGAACAAACTTAACACTGTAGTTGAAAGACATGTTCTCCCATACATTCCAACTGCAAATGTAAGTTTGTACGCACAATATTGAGATATTTACCATGTTAATTTAACACCATAGACTTCTTATAGGTTTTCCTGTAATCTATAAGTAAACAACTATTTTGTGTTTTTTTAACATTTTAGACTCAGTAGTTTCGGAGATAATGGTAATTTTTTATCTATTTTCTTAAATATTAAAGATTTAAAAAAAATTGAGACCCTCACAACAAGCCCGTTTGTTGTCACACGGTAAGTACAGTTTGCAAAACTATTTATTTTATAATTTTCCCCCCAAAAGTGACCCTCGTATTCAAAACTCATTTATTTACGTTACTCGTCCGTGTTTGGGTCACAAAAGTTCATATGTAAGTATACCATACTTCTACTTAATCCGACCAGTAGATTCGGAGCAAATTGGCTGTAACAGACGGAGAGACAGACACACGTGTGATCCTATAAGGGTTCCGTTTTTCCTTTTGAGGTACGGAACCCTAAAAAGACAAAATGACGCTCGAGTTTAAAGGTTGGCAATAAGATTCCTTTTAATTAGCGAGCTGGAGTATTCTCCACGTATTTAAAACAATCGGGTTAATTGAATAAACTTGAAGAGTCGGACAAGGAAGGGGTCCAGTGTGAGAAGAAAACGTTTCACGATTAAGTGGAACTAGCTAACTAACACTGTGAGTATTGGCAGGAGTCATCTGAATATACACACGCTATGTCAGCCATGTGCATCTGAGTTTCATCATGACTTTTCTTCGACAACCCGTCCTTGGGATATTGTAACAACAACAATTGAATTGAATTTGTATGTATTATATTTATATATATAATATAGGGATATGTTATAGTATATATGTACGTATGTATATGTATTATATGTTTATAATCTATTTATGTACTTGAGCACCTATTTTATTAATAGTAATATAAATAGGTTAGAATTTAATATTTTTTAATATTATTATTTTCTCTCCATCAGAGCACCCGCCATCTTATCTCTTCACCACCCTTGGTTGACTGGTAGAGAACGCCTAAGGCATTAAGTCCGCCTTTGTACCTTATTGTGTGCGAGAAGTTTAAATAAATAAATAAACAATAATAAAAAAAGGTATTTATTACTTACGCCAGCTCAAATAGTTCTACTTGTATTTGGATGATGATTTGAGACAATAACCAGAGAAAAAAGATACAAGCATCAGGTTCCGTATGCAGATGTCCAAGTGGTGTCAATACTACCAAATAAAACCGGTTATTAAGGGTAATTTAGCCACCTTAATGTAAGTCATGCCCATCTATATTATGTTTATTCATCGTGAAGATCATGCTGTGTAAGTGGCTGTATTATAATTGTGATTAAACCAGGAGAAGGTCTTTATTTTAATGATAACCTCATGCTAATAAATCCCTGTTAGTCTCATGCGTACTTTACCACTGCGTAAGCTGGTGAGTAGGAATAGAAAAATCGGCCAAGTGCGAATCAGACTCGCGCACGAACCGTCCCGTACCATTATATACAAAAATGGCAAAAAAATGACGTTTGTTGTATGGGAGCCCCCTTAAATATTTGTTTTATTTTAATTTAATTATTTATTTTTAAAGTGAATATATAACTAAAATATTCTGTGAATATTTCAAGCGTCTACCTGTTGCCGTTATCAATACCGAGCAAAACGAGCAAAAAAATCACGTATGTTGTATGGGAGCCCCCTTAAATATTTATTTTATTCTGTTTTTTAGTATTTGTTGTTATAGCGGCAACAGAAATACATCATGTGTCAAAACTGAAACTGTCTCACTATCACGGTTCATGAGATACAGCCTGGTGACAGAAGGACAGACAGATGGCGGAGCCTTAGTAATAGGGTTCCCGTTTTACCCTTTGGGTACGGAACCCTAAAAACTAACCCTACAACACCTACAATTAAAATTTACAGGGAAACGAATCTTATAAATATTAGACAACTCCATGCATATTGTACCACCACACTTATAAGAAAAATTGTGAACAAGTCCATTCACACATAAATACACTTCAATAAAATACATCAAGTACTTATTCGTAACAGTCGTAGGATCACATTTTTAAAAGACTTCCAAAAAGGAGTAGGATGTATAATGTTTGTTCACTACCAGACACACCCTGTCAACGATCACACATATATACAGGGCCAAATTAAATTAGCTAGCGAAACTCCGCAGATGTGTGGGTATCGATATCTTAATTTAAAAAAACTGTCTCCCATCCTATGTACCCATCGGTAACACGATAAAACAGATTCCCAGATCAGAACAGAAAAGACCCCAAATAAAAACTATAAATATTTTTTGTTTTGATTTTATTGTGTTTAGATCAGGGACCGTACCACCCCGGTTAAGAGTTAAGCCTTTCGAAGGGGTAACCCATTCAATGGGTTACCTTTATCACGATGTAACTCATTGAATGGGTTTTATACTAGAAACCCAGTGAAAGGTTTTATACTTAAACCCCAGTGAAAGGGTTACATGGTAACCCATTTAATGGGTTCTATACCTACTTTGAAACCCAGTGACATGCAAAAATCATAATATTATGTTATTTCAATATCCGCCCAGCACACGTAGCATAACCAATTCTATCTCTATTCTACCCAGGGACCATTATGGTTACCATTTAAGGAAAAACCCATCGAAAAATCTTTCAATGGAAAGGGTTTTCGATAGGGTTTTTCTAAGCAGTCAATCAAAAACCCATACGGTGTGGGTAATTTTGAATGGCTTAAAGTAAGCCGTTAAAAAGGGTTACCCACACCGTATGTTTTTTTTTATAGAACCCTTTCAACAGGTAACCAAAATTTAATTTAAGCCATTCAAAAGGGTTACCCATATCGTATGGGTTTTTGATTATACGCTTAGAACAACTCTATCGAAAACCCTTTCAATGGGTAACTAAAATGGTCCCTGGTTTAGATATCGATACCCATATCATGTGTAGTTTTGTACCTAGTTTAATTTGAACCTATAGATGTGATCGTTGACAGCGTGTGACAGCGGCTGGTTACCTGCTGAATGCCATGCCAAGGATGCCGTCGAACTTGGCGGCCACGAAGGCCAGGCCGGGCTCGGACATGGCCTCCGCGAACGTCTGGCCGCGCACCGTGATGCCGCCCACCTGCACAACCACACTTCAGGTCATAATGGGTTTATCAACACACTTTTATAAGGTTTCTTTTGTCCACGAAGCTACAGTAGAACACTGACTCCTAGGTCACAGGGTTCCCCTAGTTTAGGAGACAGGGTTTTTCACTATTTGTGCAGCCTTTTCTCTAAATCAAATGTTCCTACCTATTGTGAAATGTATTGAATTGTATACAAAAGGTATTTTGTTTCAATAAACTTATTTTATTTATTTTACACTTAGTTCAATCAGCAAGTCACAGCAGTTTATAGTCGGTTACGAGATATAAAATTCTGTGGACTCAGCTTTGGCAACGCATTACCTTGTGCGGTCAGGTACGCGTCATTTGTTTTTACTCGCGTCCCCCTTCACCCGCGTGAATCATGAGACTGTCACCAACGAACCAGTCGGCCTACAATTTTTTGTTGATTAGTAGCCTTTCAGGAACCGGGTTTAAGTCTGCCAAGTTGTTTTTTTAGCTATCAATAGTGATAGCAGCTGCAGATTTAGACATAAGTTGATCTGGTGACGTCATGCTGTTAGTAGTGTACTCACGGTGACGTCATCCTGCGAGAGGAAGCCGGACAGGCTGCCAGAGCCGTAGTGGATGGCGAACTCGGTGCCGTTGGCGCGGTACGTGCTCGACTTGGCGCTGTCATACTTGTTGTGTAGCACTGCAACACAAGCCCACCGTCATTTTTGTCCGCAAATATACTTCAAACCGGCCAAGTGCGTGTCGGACCACGCACAATGACGGGTTCGGTACTTGGGATGAATTTAGCCAAAAAACAAACTTAACATTGTAGTTGAAAAACATGTTTTGCAAGTGCAACTGTGAGTTTATCGACTATTAGCCGTTAACTTGTAAAGCCTACTTAGCTGTGATAGTTTTACTTTTAATTTAGTTATATACTACTGCCAACCAATCTTACCAAGGGATATAGAATTACCCAGTGACTGGGTTGTGGAGGTCAGATAGGCAGTCACTCCATGTACAATACTGGTAGTCAGCTGCCTCCGGTGAGACTGGAAGCCGAGCCCGACGTAGTTGAGGACAGGCGGCAGATGCTGACTACTGCCATGATTTTTTTCACATATCCAAAAGAAACCATTTCGCTGCCCCCGACCATCGACTAGGGGTACAGTGTATCTGCCTGTTAGGTTTAGACACATGGACATGTGGAATGGACAAGGCTAATGGCTTTTTATATAAACTCAGACATAAGTAGTATGTCAAAGTCTTGTGTTATTAACACCACAATGGTTAGTAATACTAATAATAGGGTAATAAATGTAGCTCAAATGTTATAAATATTTATACAAATTGTACGAAAGAGGTTCCATGTTCCTCGCTCATGAGCTCACTGCCTGGTGACGACACTGAAGTCTTGGGCTTAACTCCTGATAGTCATTTAAACTAGTTTGTAAGGCAACAGCCAGTACCAGTAAGAATATTCTTATACCTAACAGCAACAAGGTGTCTTTTTGCTCTAAAATACGTAATTATCAAAAAGGAGATCAGCAGAATGGCTTGAAATTATTACATCAAATATTTAAGGTATTTCTTCCAAATTATTAGAAATTGAAATGTTTATAGAAAAAAACAAAGTTTGACATTGTTTGTTTTACTGAACATTGGTTACCAAATGCTAATTAATTATGAGAACTATATCGTGGGCAGTTGTTATAACCGTAAATCTATGCTGCGAGGTTCCCTAATCTTGATAAAAAAAAAAAATCTAAGCAACGTAATGACATAGTTGGTTTATCAGTTGAACATTGCATAGTGTGCGTGTACAGACACCCCCTAATTATCAGAACGTTTCTTTATTTGAGTCAATAATAGAAGATGTCCTAGCGAAACTTGCATCCAGTAACAAAGCCGCAGTTATTTGTGGTGATTTTTATAGCAATATTCTGGAAAATTATTCAAATAGCACTAGATTATTAAGCCTTTTTAATTCGTTTAATTTATTTATACAATGTTTTTGCAGATCCAACTAGAGCAACTCCAGCTTCTGCTACTTGTATCGATAACAACGTCTTCTGCGATTCTAATTATTTATATGGGGATAGCCACCGTAAATTATTTGCCGTCTGATCATAGTGGACAGACGATGACTTTTAAGTTTAAAACACCTTTGCAACAGTGCAAATACAATTTAGACCAATAACAACTGGCAAATTAAATAGATTCAATAGTAGCCTAAATAATAAGTAAAATGTTTTGGGCCATATTAATATGGACGATGCAAATAAATTGTATGAGGATTTCTTTTCAGTAGTGCTCACTGAAATTAAATAAAAGTTTTGAAAAGAAAACCTAAAATATTTGCCCTAATTTTATAATTTAGTGACTGGGCAAATATGAGCATTAGGATAAGTAGAGAAACACTGTTCGAGCTGTATGGCCTTAAGCCTTACAGTAACACTGAAACTTTCAGTTAGTATGTTGCTATATATTCCATTTTTTTTAGGAATACCTACCTGCATGATAGCTAAAGCCCTGCACATTAGCAACAAGATCAAATCAGCAGAAAATAAAATAAAAACAGTTTGGAAAGTTATAAATAATGAAATTGTTCCCTCTCTCGTACCATTTTGCTGTGCCCTACCAGGGTCCATAATTATCTAAATTATACTATAGTTACCACCTACCTAAATACACAATAGTGTAAAGCAATAAAGATATTGAGTATTGAAACCAATAGGAAAAAAATACAAAACACTGATTACGGAGACGGAGGCCTTAAATTCCTCACCCGATGTCTCAATGGATTTATTAAGAGCGAACGTTCCAAGCTCCCCGGGTGAATTTCAATTGAAACATATAAACCCTATGATAGTTATTAAAGCTTCTCGCCCAATAAAAATCAAATTGACCGAAGATCTATGGGGATTGCCTATCAAACTTTGTACATCAATAACCGAGACAGTAGGACCATACTTAGCTTTAATATTTAATTTGTGTGGATCAAGGAGTCTTCCCAGATTTAATGAAATACAGTAAGGTTATACCAGTTTTTAAATTTAGGGACAGTTAAGACACCAACAATTATAGACCAGTATCCGTGTTGCCGGTATTCAGCAAGGTGTTCGAAAAGGTAATGCTCAATCAGATGCTTAATCATTTTAACACCAACCAAATATTACACGATCTGCAATAGGTTTTGGTGGCTTCACCAAAGAACTTTTGTACGACTGTACAAAGTTGGTTCACTGCTAATAATTTAGTATTAAATGGGGAAAAAACGAAATGCTTGTATATTTACTTTACCGAGTTTCAAAAGTAGTGATTGTGAGACAAATAGGGAAAAACTAGAATTCGTCGATACAACTATTTTCCTCATTTAACGTCTCTTCCAGGACGGCTAAGTTCAGCAGCGTATGCTGTGAGAAAAATCCGTCAATTCACTAATGTAGATACCGCGAGGCTAGTCTATTTCAGTTACTTTCATAGTATCGTGTCTTACGATATTTAACTATGGGGGCGGGCTGCAGATATCGAGTCTATTTTTATTCTGCAGAAAAGAACCATCAGCAGGCTTAACATGATGTTTTCTATTGCTACTCTTCTGTAGAATAGAAATCGCTTGTCTACCGAAAATGTTCTACTGTCTACATGGAAACGTCATTTTTGTCTACTCTTCCGCCGACAAAACGCTTCTCTACGGGTCTCGTGCTAAGCCTGCAGAGCAACACTGCCTATTTGACCTCCACAAACCAGTTACTGGGTAATACGATACCCCTTGGTAAGAAGACTGGTTGACTTTGGGCATATTCTCCGCAGGCAACTGTTTAAAAATATTAACATTATGACAGTAACTTGTCATTATATCTATGAAAACATCATAAACGTAAGGAAAAATTTAAATCTTTTCAGTAAAAGAGGTGAGAGACACAATTGTATGGACTAGAAATAGGGACCAATTACCAGGTTTCAGACTGGGTAAAGTACACTCATCGTTGATGGGGTACTATACAAATTGTTACAATAAAATACCTCCCCACATACTCAAACTAAATGAAACGAAATTTAAATATTGTATAAAACGCACACTATGCAGGCAAGCTTAATATAAGTTGGGAGATTACATCGCTGACAAAAATGCTTCGCTTAACGCTGGACCTGCTCCACAAGGGCGCATAAACTAATTGATTAGCATTCGAAAATATTGTTGGAGCTGCTGAAGATTTTTTTTTTTTTCTTCTGGCTTCGCATGGTTTGTGCATTTAGCCAATATCACGTTTTAGTTCTTGTTTAATATTGATGAAATGAATTATAAATGCATGATGATGATTTCCCCGCCCACTCCCCTTGAGTTTCAGTAAAGATGTGGCACTTTACTGAGACCTCACGCGGACTTCTTGAGAGAACTTGAAGCGAAGTTGCACTGTTTTGTTTCATTTGCCTACACTAATGCACGTTCACAAACACTTAATGGTTAATAATCCACCATTATTAATTATTACACATTAATATTCGGCTAAACACAAATTTTGGAAAATTAAACAAACTGCTGAACATGACGCTTCACTTTCCCGCCAAGAAGTCCTGCTGAAGATTGCAAATACTATCTTTATAAGTGTCCGTTTCAATGGCGCGGCCACGACGTTTTTTTTTTTAAAAAAACCATGCCATTATTTTGTAACAATTTGTAAAAGTTGATTCCCAAAACCATAAATTTGTCAAAGCTATGGTTAAAAAGTTATAAGGGTTTGAACGTGGCCGCGCCATTGAAACGCGGCGAACCGTGCGGCCACGGAGATCTTTAAAACTAAGCATTGCAGAGACTTTAAATTTAGGTTAACAACAGATTGAATTTGTAAAAATATAGGAAAAAATCCTGGGTTTATATTTTAGGAGCTGCAAGACATAAAACCCCATGGCAGCGCCATTGAAACGGTGAAAACACATTATCGCCGATATCTCGCTGAAAAAGCATCGCAGACGTCTGAAGTTTTTTGTAAAACCCAGATTTGAATTTGTCAAAACTAGTAAAAATACAACAAAAAATCCTAGGTTTATATTTCAGGAGCTGTGAGACTGTATCGCGTAGAAATAAGTCGTGATTATCTTTCGATGAAAGTAAGTGATAGCGAGATTTTTTTTTTTTGTAAATAACACCTCTGAATATGTAGAATTACCGACAGAGGGGATTCTTTTTTTTTTTCATAATAATATAATGTTTAGTGAGTCTTGAATATTTTGGGTGCGTCTCATAACGTATAAACTCATTCCGCCTTATTACAAAACAAGATTTATATTTTGACATGGCTTAAACGATGGAGCCAGTTTTTGTAATAAGAACGTACGTTCTTTATATAAAACTGAAAACTTAGTTCAGTACTTAGTTGTCAGTTTTGTGTTTAGGAACTGTACCATAGTCGGAATAAAGTTCGAAATTCAATAATGGCTCCATGTTTTAAACCTGGGTCTGAAGATAAACCTTGTTTTGTAATAAGGGGGTTTTGGTCTAATTTCATTTTATTATCGTTCACAAGATATAATAAACGATAGTTATACCAACTGTTGATAGAATTTCTTTGGATATAACATTTATTTATTCTAAAACTTATTTCGTATAACGTCGTTTGATATACTTAACGTTTATGTAATCGAAAATCATTAGGCCTATCGTTTCAAATATATAATATTGCGATTAATTTGATTGAGCGTGCTGCGGGAGCGCCGTGACAGAAACGAATCGCTGCAAAACTGACACGTAGTCTTGTCTGCCCTACCCCTAGAGTGGAATATAAAATCGCGTAGGCGCGTAGGGGCGAGGCGGCCCGCGAGCTGAGGAGTAGGTGGTTTCAAAACGCTTGCCGCCGCAGCTGAGGCTGGCCGGCTGCCAGCAAGCCGAAGCCTCGGTGGTGAGCGTGAAACACATCTGTGACGATAAGCTCGCATGGGACCGCTATAGCCCTGCAGCGGAGCCGTGACAGAAAACATGCCTGCTGCATGTTGCATGCTTGCTTGCTTGCTACATGCTTGCTTGCATGCTTGCTTGCTACATGCTTGCTTGAACGTTTTATCATATTAGACTAAATAGGTTTTATGTCTTTTGAGTGGCATATCAAACGATTTTATATTCAATGTATGTTATGCTTATAAAAATTAGTTGATTTTAAATTATATCAATCGTTTATGATAATTATATCAAATAAAATTATAGATTCAGTTGTTATATCTTGTAAATATTAGAGATTTTGTTATTATATCAAATATTACTTACCCAAATATTTCAATAGGGACCATGGCTTATTTTTTACCGAAAACTTTGCACTTATTATATTAGAATAAGTCCATGATTCTAAATTAAATGAAAATCCTTACTATATATATATATATAATATGATAAATGCGCAAGTAAGTTTATTTGTTTGTTTGTTACCTTTTCACGCCTAAACCACTGAACCGATCATCCTGAAACTGCATAAAGATTTCGTTGTTGTTGTTGTTTTTGTGTTTTTTCTCGGGAACTGTAATTTTTTTGGGATAAAAGGTACCCTATGTCCGTTTGTACACCTGAAAATCTATATGCAAAGTTTTAGGAATGCAAAGGTTCAGTGGTTTAGGCGTGAAAAGGTAACAAACAAACTTACTTTCGCATTTATAATATACTAGATTTCGCCCGCGGCTTCACCCGCGTGGATGTCGAAAAAAAAAACAGCTTCTCTATCAGCAGCATTCCCCTAAAACATTATACCATATCTTAGTTGGAACCAACTGCAACGTAAGCGTGGTAAGCAGATAGGAGTGCAGTTTGATTTACGACTTTACGGAGGTTATAGATAGCGTATAAATACCAACTTCGTTTTGTACTTATACTTGTTCAATAAACGTGTCCTCCATTTCATGTCTAAGTCTATTTAAAATAAATTTTGTATTGTTAATTTTTTCTACGTTTTTGTTTTTAAATAATAATTGATGTATACCAACTATTGAGCTATTCAAGGTACGCAGTAAAATTCTCTCGAAAACTTAATAACCCCTTTTTCCGATATTCGAAAAATCCATTTTTTTTATTTTTTTTTCTGTCAAAAGTATGAGCACTGAGGTTCGAGTTAATCGAACCGCGCGTTAAGATTCTTAAATACAAACTGAAATCCCCAAAATCCCAAAAAACCCCTACCCTAAATTCCTTTTGAGAGGTAGTTTTGAAAAACGTAAAAATTATGACAAACTTTGTTATTTAAGTAATGACTGCATCGTTAGTCTAGTGGTCACAAGTGCGACTGCTGAGCATGAGGGGTGTGTTTGATTCCCAGGTCGGGAAAAGTATTATTGGATTTTCCATTAGGAATTTCTCAGTAGCAGCCCGAAGTCTGCATTTATACCCGGGTGATCAAACTCAAACTAAAACTCAAAGCATTTATTTCAATTAAACCATTTACAGGCACTTTTGAATCGTCAAAAAGTCGGTCAGTTATAAATATGAAGCTCGTTGCCCATTCCAAATAGTAGGTTCCTATGGAGAAGAACGGGCAAGAAACTCCACGGACACTCTTTTAAATTAAAATATTGATACAAAGTATTGGTTACATCATTCATATTGAAATTATACATGTCAGAACGATGCAAAACGTCAGAAGCGTCCGTGATAAAAAGATAAAAAAAAAACTAAAGTAATTAAAAATAAGCCGTGGCAGATAAGAGATGACCAGTCCCAACTGACAGCGCCCGTTCACGAACATGACGCATGGATCAGCAGCATTCAGCTCAACCATTTTGAAGGGAGCTAAATGATCCAACACACACGCCACCATAAGCGAGACACCTGAGTGAGCATGACATACTCTCAGCCGCCAGGGCACATTCAAGTCAATGAAAGACGTATTACCCAGTAAATGGTAGCTCTATTGTACTCAAACTCAAAGCATTTATTTCAAATAAACCTATTACAGGCACTTTTGAATTGTCAAAGGGTCGGTCAGTCAGAGAGATGAGGCTAGTTGCCTATTCCAAAGCGTAGTAGGTTCCTATGGAGAAGAACGGGCAAGAAACTCCACGGACACTCTTTTAAATCAAAATATTGTTACATAGTATTGGTTACATAATTTATGTTGAAATTATACATGTGAGAATAATGTAGAAAGACGTGCAAGATAAAAGCGTCCGTAATAAAATATAAAAAACAACTAAAACACCTAAGTTAAAATAAGCCGCGGCAGCTAAGAAATGACCAGTCCCTACTGACGGCGCCCGTTCACGAACATGACGCATGGATCAGCAACATTTAGCTCAACCAATTTTGAAGGGAACTTAATGATCCAACACACACGCCACCATCAGCTAGACATTTGAGTGAGCATGACACTCTCAGCCGCCAGGGCACATTCAAGTCAATGAAAGACGTACTCAGAAAATGGTAGGTACACAGTACTCACACCTGTGCTATGCAATTATATAATACAAAGGAGATTGAGTTTATACAATGAAAAGATAGTCTTACAATCTTCAGCAGCTCCAACAGTATTTTAAAATGTTAATAAATTTGTTGTGGTTGTGATCCCTACTTCTAGTACTATAATTATGTCTTTCGCGATGGCAATAGACTCGCCCCCTATTACATGGAACTTGCGAAATGTGGGTGTACTAAAGGTACACCTCTCCCTAACCCTTTGGGGATTGCAGGCGTGATGTTATGTAAATAAATACTCGGGCCAAATTTCAAGTTTATATATCAAAAGTAATAAGATTCTGTTCATACAAACTGTATCGCCCCTTTTTACGCACTCAAAAGGGTAAATTGTTCAAACATCATTTTGACGTTTCTATTATTGGATTTATAGGTTATATTTACCAATTTTCAAGTTAATCAAGCCAAGCAGTAAAATCCTCTCTTGTATATTGACTATCCCTTTTCACCCAATTATTAGGGGCAGATTGTCAAAAAAACCTGATTCAAGTTATTCTTTATTTTATGTTTTCAGTAAAAATACTGAGTTTCAAGTTAATCGGACCGCGCGTTAAAATTATTCCATAAAAACTTTGATATCCCCCGTTTAAAAAAAAAACATACTTAGTTTAAAAAAACAAAAAATGACAAACTTTATATTTTACTTAGGTTAGTATCCGTGCCAAGTTTCAGGTTTATTAACTCAAGGAATAAGATTTATCCCCCTTTTTCACCCCTTAACGGTCGAATTTCGAAAAATCCCTTAGCGGATGCATAGCTTCCAACCATAAGCCGAAATATTAGTGATTTTAACTTAAAAAGAACTTTCATTAAAAATAAAATTTTATCCGCTTTTTCAACCCTTAGGGGTTGAAATTCTAACAACACCGTTGTGTTAGCTTCCAACCATAAGCCTAGATAATAAATTTAGTGTTTTAACTTAAAAAATTAAGGACTTTTCATACAAAAAATCATCCCCCTTTTTAACCTTTCGGGGGTAGAATTATCAAAAACGCTGAAACACGTATAAATTAATTTTTAATTGTCAGTCTATACACAAAATTTGAAGGTCCTAACTTCAAAACAGACGGACTTTCGTATAAACTTCTATCCCATATTTTACTCCTTTAGTGGTGGAATTCCCAAAAATCCTTTCTTAGTGGATACTTAATCTTCACAAAGAACATACCCTCCAAGTTTCATGTCTCTAGGACCAGTGGTTTAGGCTGTGCGTTGATATATCAGTCAGTCAGTCAGTCAGGACTTTGAATTTTATATATACATATACAGGGTTACTGGTAATTCGACGTATATCCGGTAGGGGCTGATAAGGGGGCCAAAATGCAACAAATTGAACCCCCCATATGTATGGCCGAAATTCAATAGTTTTCGAGATATTAGAATTTTAAGGGTTTTTCGATATTTACCCAAAATTTGACATTTCATTCCAAATAAAAAAAAAACTACATATTTGAATGGGTACCATTAAAAATGATGTTGTAGCTGACACTTCAATTAAGCTATGGACATAATTAAAACTACTTAATTTAACAAAATAATGAAAATAATGAGCGATATAAGAATAATATCTTACCAATATTTTCATTTTACGCTTCAAAAATGTTGTCTCGTCACAAAAATTTCTATGACATTAATCGTACAAATAACTAAAACAACTTGCTTATCCTGTAAGCTTTCCAGAAAGGTATAAAAGTCAATTTTAAAATACATAATTCGTGGCATGGCATGTGTTTGAACCGGCGCGGGGAGAGAAATTATCTGTGTTTTTAGTTTATGATCCTCGCTAAAACAACCGATTTTCCTGGCGAAATTCTTCGCGATGGGGCGGGGTGTGAGGGCGGGGTGTGCGGGCGGGGGAGTACACGGCGTCTGCTGCGCTCGCGTCGCCTTCCTTAGTAAGTTTTGACTCTCCGCCGCGCAAGCACGTGTGTTGTTATCTTGCTACCAATCTCTCATCCCGTTAATTTGTTATCGATCATTATTGTTAATTCTTGTTTCTCTTCTTATTCTTTTTGTTATCATTGTTATTTCGGATAACATGGCTTCGTATCCTAATAACGAATACGCAGACATAATGTTTTGTTATGGTTTTGCCGATGGAAACGCGGCTGCGGCTCGGCGAGAATACCAACGCCGCTTTCCCGATCGTCGACTTCCCCACGTTACTGTTTTCGGGAGCACCTATCGACGATTGTCTGAAACTGGCAGTGTTCAAAGAGCACAATTCAACGCTGGCAGACCTCGACGGTACACGGCTGACGAAGAGGACACCATTCTTCAGTGTTTTATTGATGACCCAAACATCTCAACGAACATTGTTGCAAGACAGCTCGGTATGTCCCAGTGGAAAGTGTGGTCGGTAGTACATCTATCAGATAGACACCCGTACCATTATCAACCTGTTCAAACATTGCACGAGGGAGATCCTGCCAGGCGACTCGAATTTTCTCGGTTTATGTTAAACGCTGACGCTGACCACGAACATTTCCTAAGAAATATTTTGTGGACTGACGAGTCAAAGTTTGACCGGGATGGAATAACGAATTACCATAACTTACATTTTTGGGCACCTAAAGCAGGCAGGAATCCAAAAAAACTAAAAGAAACTGCGTCGCAAATGAGATTTTCCCTGAACGTATGGATGGGTGTCGTTGATAATTATTTGGTGGGCCCTCATTTCTTGCCCCAAAATTTGAACGGCGAAAATTACGAGGAGTTTTTGAGAAACAACCTAGACGATTTGTTTTCGGATGTTCCCGAAGAAATAAAAAACAACCTCATGTTTCAACACGATGGTTGCCCAGCACATTACCGGATTACTGTCCGACAGTGGCTAGACGAGAGATATCCAAACCGATGGATTGGGAGGGGAGGGCCAATTCCGTGGCCAGCACGAAGCCCTGATATCACACCACTTGATTTTTACGTTTGGGGTCATATGAAGGCATTAGTTTATGTGACCCCAATAAATTCAGTCGAAGAACTTCGACAGCGAATAATAAACGCGGCGCAACAGATGAGAACAACGTTCACATCAAGAGTGACGAAAACCGAAGTTAGGAAGAGAATTCGAACCTGCATTCGTAATCGAGGGGCTCATTTTGAACAAGATGTGTAAAATTTGTAATAAAATTTGATGTACATTTTTTTATGCATTTTATTTCATACAAATACAAATGACCCTTTCTCTCCCCGCGCCGATTCAAACACATGCCTTGGCACGAATTATGTATTTTAAAATTGACTTTTATAGCTTTCTGGAAAGCTTACAGAATAAGCAAGTTGTTTTAGTTATTTGTACGATTAATGTCATAGAAATTTTTGTGTCGAGACAACATTTTTGAAGCGTAAAATGAAAATATTGGTAAGATATTATTCTTATATCGCTCATTATTTTCATTATTTTGTTAAATTAAGTAGTTTTAATAATGTCCATAGCTTAATTGAAGTGCCAGCTACAACATCATTTTTAATGGTACCCATTCAAATATGTAGTTTTTTTTTTATTTGGAATGAAATGTCAAATTTTGAGTAAATATCGAAAAACCCTTAAAATTCTAATATCTCGAAAACTATTGAATTTCGGCCATACATATGGGGGGTTCAATTTGTTGCATTTTGGCCCCCTTATCAGCCCCTGACGGATATACGTCGAATTACCAGTAACCCTGTAGATAATATAGTAAGGATTTTCATTTCATTTAGAATCCTTGAGTTATTCTAATATAATAAGTGCAGTTTTCTGTAAAAATAAGCCATGGTCACCCGATTGAAATATTCAAGACGCACTAAACATTATAATATTAAGGAAAAAAAAAAAATCCCTTCTGTCGGTAATTCTACATATTCATAGATGTTATTTACAAAAAAAAGATCTCGCTATCACTTACTGTCAGCGAAAGATAATCACGACTTATTTCTACGCGATACCGTACTACAGCTCCTGAAATGTAAACCTAGGATGTTTTTTTGTGGATTTTTACCTATTTTGACAAATTCAAATCTAGGTTTTACAAAAAACTTCAGACCTCTGCGATGCTTTTCCAGCGAGATATCGGTGATAACATGTATTTCACCATTTTAATGGCGCGGCCATGGGGATTTAGTCTCACAGCTCCTGAAATATGAACCTAGGACTTTTTGTTGTATTTTTACTAGTTTTGACAAATTCAAATCTAGGTTTTACAAAAAACTTCAGACGTCTGCGATGCTTTTTCAGCGAGATATCGGCGATAATGTGTTTTCACTGTTTCAAAGGCGCGGCCATGGGGTTTTAAGTCTTGCAGCTCCTAAAATATAAACCCAGGATTTTTTTCTATATTTTTACAAATTCAATCTGTTATTAACCTAAAGGAGAATGCCGTCGTGCAGTACCAACTTGCGGGAGAGCGTGTCACAACTAAAAGCAGTTCATAAAATTACTAGTATTTTTTAATCAGATTTACGTTTTTGTTATGAAAAAGATTTCCGGATTTCGGAGATCAAAAATAAAAGTTTTTTTTTTTTTACTTTGTACGTATTTTCCACGTTTATGTCACTGCCATTGCACTTCATTTCCGAATGTTGCTACTACCACAGACTACTACAGTATAAGTAATAGTACTACGTACCTGCCAGCAAACATTTATAAGAAGACAATAATTATGTAACTATCGTACCGATTTGCTTTTTAGAATACGTGATATTAGGTATTGTATGTTAAGTGTGCTAAAAATAAAATCTTTATTTAGGTCACGCGTTGCGTCTTATTAATTTAAATTACTATTTTGGAATACAGTTTCAGCATTTAATGAAAAGAGGACCGATACTAAAACGAAAATGTCGTGTTTTTTGTGACGTGGCATTTGTTTTTTTGGCTTATTTAAATTATTATCTGTAGTTTTTTGGCGCCGTCACACGTTACTTTCAATCTTTCAATGTTCGTTTCATAGTGCGTAGTAGGTACATTATAACTCAATGGTTTCATATGAACTATTTGATTATAATTAAAATAACGAGAACGGGCGTTCAAGTGCTTTTTCTTAACGTAGTGTTAGTGTGATAATCCTTAACGATGCCCCCATCTAGAGTAAGACATCGGCCAGCAAGTCGTCGTCGCCGCTGTTCACTGGTATTGTAAGAACAATTTAGAGTAACATGACACAGAAAATATATCCGTGGCTATAATAGGATTCGTGTTTTAAGATCATGGATTGCTTCGACGCGACGCCTGTTAGTATTACCGCATTAACTAACTAACGCACTAACTCCACCATTTCGAATCAGTCATTTTTACGAACCAAACCTCAAAATATTAAGTAGGTAAATGGCAAATAAATACAAATTGCGGAAGTCCATGTAAAAAACAGTTAACAATATAGGCAGAACATTGAATTCTCCTCCAAATACACTGGGTTTGGTTGTGACAGCGGACTTTTCGTTTGGTACAGGATGCCCTATATTTGTCGGCATTCTCCTTTCAGGACTCTGCAATGCTTAGTTTTAAAGATCTCCGTGGCCGCGCGGTCCGCCGTGTTTCAATGGCGCGGCCACGTTCAAACCCTTAAAACTTTTTAACCATAGCTTTGACAAATTTATGGTTTTGGGAATCAACTTTTACAAATTGTTACAAAATATTGGCATGGTTTTTTTAACAAAAACGTCGTGGCCGCACCATTGAAACGGACACCTTTATATTGTATAAATTCAATGTCTTAGTATTGAATAATTACATAGCACATGTGGTACCTACCATTTACTGAGTACGTACGTCTTTCTTTGACTGTGCCCTGGCGGCTGAGTGTGCCATGCTCACTTAAATGTCTCTCTGATGGTGGCGTGTGTGTTGGATCATTTAGGTTCCCTTTAAAATAGTTGAGCTGAATGGTGCTGATACATGCGTCATGTTCGTGAACGGGCACCGTCAGTAGGGACTGGTTATTTCTTAGCTGCTACGGCTTATTTTTAACTGATTTTAATTGTTTTTATTACGGACGCTTTTAACTTGCACGTCTTTCTACGTTGTTCTCCCATGTATAATTTCAACATAAATGATGTAAACAATACTTTGTAACAATATTTTATTTTAAAACAAGGACGGAGGATGGAGGTGAACGGACAAGAAACTCCACGGACACTCCGTGAACTTTCTTGTCCGTTCTTCTCCATAGGAACCTACTACACTTTGGAATGGGCAACTAGCTTCATCATTCTGTCTGACCGCCACCTTGACAATTCAAAAGTGGCTGTATCCAATTGGTTTATTTGAAATAAATTGTTTGAGTTTGATCAATTTCTGGATCCGTAAACTGCATTGATGTATTAAATAGGAAGATAGGCCACTCTCTAACATCACGTAAATATTAAATGGACCCGATGTTGTGCGTCATGTGCTCGACAACCGAAATAGATAAGACATATAACGCTGGCTAGAGCGGGAACGAGATCGCAATAATTGTCACTGTTACGTACCCATAACAACTCCCAAACAAACTACGATTCGGGTATTCCCCGCAAACCGGGAGTAATGTAGGTCGATTGTGTCCTTTCCCCTAATTTATGCGGTCCGGTTCTACATCGAGGAGCGCGTACCATATCTTCCTATTTAATACATCAATGGTAAACTGTCGTACACGACAAAGTTCAAATTCCATTGCATCCAAAAAAGATTTTAGACATTTTTTTGTGCTCCGTTGATTTTTTGGCAATGGAATGTAAATGTTCGAAGTGCATGTAAGAGTGAGTGTGTATACTAACGGCAAGCGATGTTGGTGTAGTGGCACTTCTTGGACGGCACCCACAGGTTGGAGGAGCCCGTGTCGAACACCACCTTGAAGGTCTGCGGCGGCGCGCCGATGGAGATGGGCCCGTAGTATTGCGCCTGTCACACACAACTCTCATCACCACAGGATATCACTCTTCCTGCCTTATTTATTACAGGGTCAACATAAATTAGTCATGGTTTGCTATATCTAAACACCACAAAACGCAAAAAGAAACAAAAGTACTAAGTATTTTTTTAATAATGTTGTAGAGACTTGAAGTACGAGTTTAGCAAATCTGTTTGTAATCTTCCCATACATATGTACAGAAGGCTACACGCACACATCAAGCTATACATTTCCAGTATAAGCTGGTCTCGCATTGTATATTATTTCCGTACAGTGCGAGATCAGCGTACACTGCATTTGTATAGCTTGATGTGTAGCCGTGTGTACGTGATGGGTATCAATATGCTAACACGTAAAAAAAAGTGCATTAAGAAATAGATTTTATTTTATAACAGCGAGCTCTTTTAAACGGACGATGCCGTTTGCAAAACGCGGAAACATACAAATTGCCTAAAACATAAATACAACATGTCCTATAATTAACGCACAACCTCTTAAGGCATTGTAGTCATCATTATGAACAACCTTTACTACGGGACCAAACCTGAAATAGCGAAAAAAAAAAATCAACTGTCCTTCTTTTTTGGCTTCGCCGCAGTCGAGTCAAAACAGGAGAAGTGGCAAGTTCTGTGTCTGCGCGACGTGATTGAACCGCTCATGTCACAAGCAAATAGTCGTTTCTGCGAACTAGTGCGATTTCGACCGCGATCGTGACAACATTTAAGATTGCCGTGTTGTTCAGTGGTTTCTTGTAAAAACCGAATCCAAACTAAAAAACTTTATAAACCAAGTAATCACTTAACGTAAATAAGTATAAGTATTTGACTATACTTGTCTTTAAAATCATGAAAAACAACAAATCGTACAATATTTCTTGCTTTTACTACGTTACTTTTGTTTTCATTTATGTCACAGCGACTGTACTATTTCGAATGAAATATAATACATTGCTTCTTACCCTAAGTATTTCCCTAACTGACTGGACAATCAATGTAAAAATCACACAACGATATTTTATTTATGCGGATGCATCGCGTAGTACGGCGGGTGTATCTTGACGAGTTAGTGATGTCCTTGTGCAGATCCACTAACGTAGGCTATCGACAACCATGTCGATTGCCCAATGAACATTTTGTTATAGTTTATTCTTCATTTTGTCAACTGTTTTATTAACCCGATTGGAAGACCCATGTGGAAATAATGTTTTGTACTCATTTTGATTTTCTCATATTGTTTATTTTTTTTTTGACTTAATAAAAAAAAAAAAAAAACTTTATTTCAGACATGAACACATATAGGTAACACATAAGGACCAGGCCCGGCTCGACGGCGCGTTGTGTTTCACGCGCGCCTCTAAGAGATGTCAGCACCAACTGACGGGGTCCGTTAGGGCCAATGCCTGCCAGGGTTGCGAGTTTGTCCGAAAGGGATATCGTGACCCTGGCACACAGGCAACGGAAGGAACACGGGTGGGTTTTAGTCAGTAAAAGTCTGACACGCCCTCCCGCTCACCCCAGAGCGGGAGAAGTTATTTGATAATTTCCCACCCAAAAAAAAAAAAATATAGGTACATGAACAGTCCATATTTTGTTTAGTGATGGGTTAGTAACAGAAAGTACTTATAGTCTATATTAGTATTGTTAGTAGGGACACAAACACAGCTTAACTGCCTGCGCCCGCCCTCGAGGCTCAGTGTGGTAGCACCATAGGTGCAGCGGGAATCACAGGGACGTAATGTGATGAACCAACTTATCTACGCGTACCTATAGCTACTTCCACCCAGTGCCGTTGTTTAAGACAGTCTGGCCTGTTAACAATCATTTTATTAACCGACTTCCAAAAAGGAGGAGGTTATAATATGTTCGGCTGTATGTTTGTTTTTTTTTTTTTGTTTGTTCACCGATATCTCCGTCAATTATGGACCGATTTTGAAAATTATTTTTTTGTTTGAAAGGGTATGCTCCCAAGGTGGTCCCAAATTAGAATCTGATGAGGGAATCTCATGGAAATATAATACCCAAACCTATAGCGATTTGGGTATTTTTTATAGTAACTCGTGCATTTGCTCCCGAAAATCAACATTTGGTGAAGTGGAACTGATGATGGAGACCACAGATGGCTACCGGAACAACATAATAATAAGTATTTCACGGGTTGCGATTCGATTAGGTACTTTAATATGGTTGCTAAGCAATTTATGCTCGTCACAATGCATATGGTGAGTGGCAGTTCTCCTGGTTCTTACCAGGAGAACTCCTCAACAATTAACGTCCCAGCATCGGGAATTAAAGCAATATGTTGTAAAAGGTGGTGAGCTGTTGACAATAGGCTATTGCAACTTAGACAAATTAAAAACGGACCCATTAAAAAGCGAAAAATAAAAACCTTATTACAAAAAAAAAATTACCGACTTCCAAAAAAACACTACAAAGTGAAAAATTACTTTAATTTCGGAAGTCAGTGCCAAAACCTAAAGAACAGATCCAAAGACACCGACTTTAAAAATATTTTTCACGTTGTTGTTTTTTTTGGAAGTCGGTTTTTTTTTTACAAAAAGTTTTTTTTTTTTTTTGTTTTACCTTAATACTTTTTTAGCGACATTATTGTTTATTTATATTAAGTATATTAGTATCAGTAAATCATTTATTGTTTATTTTATTTTTCGATTTAGTCAATCACTAGCATAGGTATATTATTATGTAAAATAAATGGCTTTTGCACAGCACAACGATAGCGAGTTAGCGACCGATGTTTTCGTATGATTACTCATACGAAAACATCGGTCGCTAACTCTCTAACGGCGCGTTTAAAAAACGTGGTGTGCACAGGCCCTTAGTTGTACGATGCATGGTATATGCACGCTGTGTTTGACGGGATAAGGTTTAAAATTGATTGTGTAGTACTGTGTGTGGTCTGATTTATTCATTGCGAGTGTGTGCTCGACTTCGTATTCTATTGCTTTTACTGAACTGTTGTGGCGAGTGGTAGGGACAAACTGGAGACACCGGGTTCCGGTACATTCTCAACTACAGCGCATATCTCCTCCTTTCTTATATGTATGGGTGTAGGCTTGGATCAATATATTACTATATTGATCCAAGCGTTGTCGCGGATCACGCAATAAAATACCTTAAGAAAGAGAGTAGTAACCAATTATTGTAGGTGTCTGTACTTGACTTAATCATTGTAAAAAGGTGATTCTATTGAAGATCAGCCATTCAGTTGCCAGAGTATTAAAAATGGTCATTTTCTGTAATCAGGTACTGTAAAATAATAATTTGCATAGCACTGATGCCACAAGTATACAAGACAGCAAACAACAACTCTAACACTCGTTCATATGTTTCATAACTGAAAAACAATCTATAGGATTATATAATATTATAAACTAGCTTTTGCCCGCGACTTCGTTCGCGTGGAAGTCGTAAAACACCACAATATACTAATAACAGCTACATCTTTATAGAAAACTGCCTCGTTGGTCAATTGGTCGCAAGCTTCTGAGTTCCTCGGTTCAATTTTCGGGTCAGGCAAAGTGTTATTCGTCCTCGACAGCCGGTGGAACTTCGTGGAGCACTTCCGACGTTTGGCTCCTGGACTGGAGAGGGCCGGGGCTGCTTTGAAGCGGCTTCTGCCCAATCTAGGGGGTCCAAACGCCTCCTACCGGAGGCTCTACGCGGGGATCGTGCGGTCCATGGCCCTTTACGGGGCACCGGTGTGGGCGCGTTCTCTGAAGCTGCGACCAGCCCAGCGGTTGAACGCGTCCCAAAGGGTCATGGCCATCAGGCTGGTACGGGGTTACCGCACGGTCTCCCGTGAGGCGGCGAGCCTCCTTGCCGGACTACTGCCGTGGGATCTGGAGGCAAAAGTCCTCGCGCACATCTGGGAGTGGCGCGAGGAGGCGAAAGGCCGGGGTGAAACTCCGCTGCCGCGAGTAATCGCGGCACAGCGGACGGAGCTCCGGCGGGATCTCATGGCGGCATGTAGAGTGCGATTGTCGCAACCCAGCGCAGGGCACGCCACAATTGTGGCGATAACGCCCCTCTTTGAGGAGTGGCTAGAGAGGCGCCACGGCGTCCTCACCTCCCGCCTGACGCAGGTCCTCACCGGACACGGTTGTTTCGGGAGGTTCCTGTTCAGGATAAAGCGGGAGGAAACGCCCGGGTGTCACCACTGTGTGGATCGCCCGGAAGACACGGTGGAGCATACGGTGGAGGTCTGCCCGGCTTGGGCGGAGCACCGCCGTGTCCTCACGGAGGCAATCGGCGGCAGCGATCTCTCGCGTCCGGTCCTGGTTCAGGCCATGGTTCGGAGCGAGATTGCACGCTGTAATGCACGCATTACAGCGTGAGGGTAAGGCAGGGTTCGCGCCCTCACGCCCTTAGCCGCCGCAGGAGACGCCCCGGGCGTCGGGAGTCACAAGCCGATTTCCGGCCACCGTAGGCGCGGGCCTGCGGACGGTGAGCGATGGGTAGTTCGCCGTCCGATAAGGACCAGGCCCGGGTCGACGGCGCGTTGTGTTTCACGCGCGCCTCAAAGAGCACAGATGTCAGCACCAACTGACGGGGTCCGTTAGGGCCAATGCCTGCCGGGGTTGCGAGTTTGTCCGAAAGGGATATCGTGGCCCCGGCACACAGGCAACGGAAGGAACACGGGTGGGTTTTAGTCAGTAAAAGTCTGACACGCCCTCCCGCTCAGCCCAGAGCGGGAGAAGTTATTTGATAATTTCCCACCCAAAAAAAAAAAAAAAAAGGCAAAGTGTTATTGGGTTTACCATCTGGAATTTCTCAGGTACAGTCCGAAGTCTGAATTTGTGCCCGGTTAGTGGCAATTAGCTCGTCCTCTATTACATGGGACCTAAACTTATCTGGCGAAATTTAATGTGGGTTTACTATAGGTACGTACACCTCTGCCTAACTCTTCGGGGAATTTAGACGTGATGCTATGTTAGTTTTATAAAACATAAATACATACAAAAAATTTCGCTTTCTTCCCATGGTGGTAGGCAGAAACTATAGAACGCGACCAGCTACGCTACTTACATACTCTTTTTGCTTCGTTTACGTTCATACATCTGGTCATATTCGCACGCATGTTCAGAGTACTACGCACTTGACCTTTCTGAAGAACATCACCAATTAGGTCACTATTATGTCCTTCTAGGGCGATTCACTCACATCTGCCTTGTAAATTCCTTTTGTTAGTCGCCTTTCATTATGCATCCTTTCAACATGACCAAACCATCTAAGCATAATCTTTAAAAAATTTGCCCCTACATCTTTTAAACCACACCGTTTCCTTATCACATAATTTTTCAGCCTATCATTCATAGTCACGCCACAACCGCTTTGCAAGGAACACATTTCCACAGCTTTGATTCTACTTTCATGCTTCTTTTGCCACACCCAACATTCACTTCCATGCATAAGCGTGGGTACCAGCACAGTCTAGCCTTTTTGGGCATCGACTGGTTCGTCACAATCGCATGTACAACGGAATGGAATTCACTTTATTTCCCGCATTTACTTTTTATAAAACTTCCCTGTATAATACGTTTGTAATTATGGTCTCAACAGCCAAAATATACAGAGACTGGTGACGCGTGAGCAAGCGACGTATAGTTGGCCGTGTGAGAAGCAGTTACTCCTGAGATCGACTCCGCAGACGTCAGTAGTAATTTCCCATTGCTTTCGAAGTTCTTCGTTTTTAGTGAATTAATGAACGCCTGTGTTCCTGCTTATACTACGTATTGTCAACACACAAAACTGATACATTGACCATTCATTGAGCATTCTTACAGATTATTCCTGACGAACGACTATCACTATAAAAAAATTTTTTTTTATGAAAAATACATTTTTTTTTACAAAAAAATAGTAACCGACTACGAAAAATAACACTACAAAGTGAAAAATAACTTTAATTTCGGAAGTCGGTGGCATAAACTCAAATACAGATCCAAAGACACCGACTTCCGAAATTAAAGTTATTTTTCACTTTGTAGTGTTATTTTTGGTAGTCGGTTATAATTTTTTTGTAAAAAGTTTTTTATTTTTCACTTTTTAGTGGGTCAGTTTTGAATTTATCTAAGTTACAATAGCCTAATGTTAACTGCTCATCACCTTTTATAAAATATTGCTTTTCCCGATGCTGGGACGTTGATTGTTGAGGAGTTCTCCTGGTAAGAATCAGGAGAACTGCCACTCACCATATGCATAGTGACGAGCATAACTTGCTTAATCGGAACCCGTTAAATAGGTATTCATTATTATATTGTTCCGGTGGCCATCTGTGGTCTCCTTCATCAGTTCCACTTCACTAAATGGTGCTTTCCGAGAGCAAATGCACGAGTTACTATTAAAAGTTCCCAAATCTCTATAAGTTTGCATATAAAATTTGAGGGTTTCCCTCGATTTCCATGGGATTCCCTCATCAGATTCTGATTTGGTGACAATGAGTGGTCCCATTGTCACCAAACGGGAGTATACCCTTTCAAACAAAAAGAGAATTTTCAAAATCGGTTCATAATTGACGGAGTAATCGCGTAACAAACATACAAAAAAAAAAAATGGCCGATAGGGCCGAAAGTTTCTGGAGTGGCGACCGCGTACCGCGTACCCGGAAGGCCGCTCACAAGGTGGACCGATGACTTTGTGAAGGCCGCAGGAATCCGCTGGACTCGGGGGAAGGCTAATGTCCAACAGTGGATGTTTTTCGGCTGAAATGATGATGTGATAATACTACAAATTAACGATTTTCGGACTTTTTCCTTTACTTGTGCTGTGAGACTTTGCTGTGTGCCATATGATCGTAGGTCAACGGGAAGTACCCTATAGGTTTTGATTAATTTGCGAGTATTAAAATATGTCGCGTAGATGGCCGTATTTTTATGTGTTAACTTAGAAGTTTGTTTTTTGAGCTCTAGGAAACCGTACAACAGGTATTTGAACTGAATTTCAACTTTATACCTCCATGCGTTCCTGAGAAAAAAGAGTCTTCACTGACGGACAGACAGATAGACGGACGGACAACGAAGTCATCCTTTAAGGGTTCCGTTTTTTCCTTTTTACGTAGGTACGGAACCCAAAAAGTAAGTTGGAATCTCATTTCCCACGATATGTATGTGAAAAGATTTTTGCGATTTCTGACTCATCTAGTACTCAAGCCTCAGTTTCTTCTAATAGAGTTTTTGATCCTCATATGAAACAGGATCTATTGACACCAAATTTATTTTTTAATGAAAATTGTCATGTTGACTGTACATTTTAATCAAAATCTATGCCTGCAGATGAAAATGTCTCAAAAAGTTTACAGATAGTCTCCTAAGACCGATTTCACGTAGCTACAACGGTTAAGATACCTTTACTGCCCCATCACAATAATCCACTCTGTTTAGTCATGATGATTGACAGCTTAGCCCCATAAATCTATAGCGTGATGATAAAATGTATAAATGTTCTAACCATTTGGCTCGTCTTTTTACAATTTACTGTAAACTATGGAGGTATACAAACATAATGCAATATTGTTCATCCCCCATAGCAAATAGCGCGATAATAATTTAGCCTACCGACTGACCAGGCTTCTATGGAATATGTATGCAAAATTTGAACAGAATCTATCCAGTAGAATTTGCGTGATGCTCTAACATGCATTGATAGAGGAATACAAACATAATGCAATATTGCTGATCCCCCATGGCAAATAGCGTGATAATATTAGGTTGGGGAAAAAGTCTTTTCGCATTATAGTATGTATGAACTTGTAATAAAATCTCTTTGGCTATACTATTTGTATCTGGCTGGTTTTGGTATCATTGAAAGTTTAAATTTTAAAGAACATAATTCCAAATTCAAATTAGGAAAATGTGTGATTTTCTTTTGGTTTTCGTACTGTCAAGATGAGTGAATCTAATGAAGAAATTCGATACATTTTAAAAATGTTCTACAAAAAAGGTAAAAATGCAACGCATGCCGCGAATAAATTTGCGATGTTATGGACATAGTGCAGTGTCTGTCAGAGTAGCACTTTGGTTTAAGCGTTTTCAATCTGGAAATTTTGATGTCAAAGATGCACGTCGCTCTTGTCGCCCTATTACGGATAAAATGGATGCCATTTTTAAAAAAGTGGAGTGGATATCAGTAGTTACGACGTAGCTGACGAACTGAGAATTGACCACACAATGTTTTGGCACATTTGAAAAAAACTGGGTACACAAAAAAGCTCGATATCTGGGTACCTCACGAGCTCAATGAAAGAAACCTCATGAACCGTGTACTCATTTGTGATTCTTTATTACGACGTAATGAAACCGAACCATTTTTGAAGAAGCTGATAACTGGTGATGAAAAGTGGATCACGTACGACAAGAACGTGCGAAAAAGGTCGTGGTCAAAGGCCGGTCAGGCTTCACAGACTGTGGCGAAAGTCGGGTTAACTCGCAACAAGGTGATGCTGGCATTATTCATTATGAGCTGTTACCACCAGGCAGGACCATCGATTCTGAACTCTACTGCGAACAACTGATGAGATTAATGCAAGAAGTTGAGAGAAAGCGGCCGGAATTAATCAACAGAAGGGGTGTGGTTTTTCATCATGATAACGCTAGACCTCACACATCTTTAGCCACTCAGCAAAAATTAAGAGAGTTTGGCTGGGAGGTGTTAATGCATCCGCCGTATAGTCCTGACCTTGCACCTTCAGATTTCCACCTGTTTCGGTCTCTTCAGAACTCTTTAGGCAGTGTCAGGTTAACATCACGAGAGGACTGCCAAAACCACTTGTCGCGGTATTTTGATCAGAAGTCCCAAAATTTCAATAGCTATTGGATCATGTCCCAGCATGTGTGACACCTACAAGATGGCAAAAAGTTATCGAACAAAATGGTACCTACATACTTTAGTTAAATGTAAATAAACTATATTAAAAAAGGCGGTTAAAAATGTTTTGAATTTTCTTAAAAAATGTGAAGAAACTTTTTCCCCAACCTATTATACAGGAAAAGTTTTTATCCACTGCGCAAATTTTGACAAATTAAACTTAAACGAATTTTATTAAACATATATTTTTTATTTTGATACGTCTTAGTACAAAAAACAAAAAATATCGTTAACGAAAGATGTTTATTTTAAAAGTGGTTGTATGGCTACCCGGCGGCGCGCGGCAAAGCGTAAAGGCTTCTACATACCAGCGCGACTTGTCGCGCGACGCGACACGGCACAAAGGCCCCGCGTGTCGCGGGACGGGCGGTGCCTTTGTCGCGTCGCGTCGCGCGGCAAGTCGCCCCGGTATGTAGAAGCCTTCACGCGCTAAAGTACCTACCTATCAGCTGTGCGCTCGCTCGATTCTCCGGCGTAGGTATTTACGTGGGTTACAATGTACTGATCGCTAATTTTATCAGGTTCGAACTAGACTTTTTTATGTTTAGACCGTGACCTGAAGTTATTTGCAGAGTAATTCCAAATTTTCCTTCATACTTTAACGGGCTTAGGATGGCTTCTTCGATTTCGATCGCCAGTCGGGGTCTGCCAGACCCTCGTGCATGATTCGGGGTTCTGAACTGTCCGTGATCAAGCAGCCTTTGAGTGGCCGCTAAAATAGTCCTTTCATTAGGGACCGCGGGGTTAAGGATTCCATGGGCTCGAATTCGAGGTATGCTCTCCGTCGCATACATTCGGCGAGCTGCTCGCAAACTTTCACCACTCAGTACATACACTCGCACCATCTCGGTTACTGAAGTCCGACATCGTGACCGGTAGGTACAAGCACGACACACGGGCAGAGCGGCGCTTGTGCGGGAAAGCGATTAGACGCGACGTCACACGACAGCGCGTGCGATGAGTGAACTGACTGTCGGCGTCGGCCGGCGCGCCCTGCCGCCCCCTGCCGCCCGGGAGCCGTGCAACACCGCCGCTTGCGCCGGCCGCCGCGCGCGCCCATTGATATTATTACGAATAGATTGTGTCCATATTTTGCTGATTTAAAGTAGGATAAAAAAAAAAAAAAAATTGAATAAATAATGGAAATGTGTTCTGTTACTGATATTGAACCACCAAAAAAAATTTGCGCGCTGGTTAAAAACTTTTCCTATATAGCCTATCAATTGACCAGGCTTCTATGGAATATACATGCAAAATTTGAATAGAATCTTTCCAGTAGAATTTGCGTGATGCTCTAACATACATACAGACAAACACAAAAATTCTAAAAATTATATTTTCGGCATGAGAATCGATCCCAGACCTCGTAGCAATTATTTTTCTCAGAAATTTTCAATGTACATTTTTGACTTCGCTACGATTTTATTATATCGCACCCCTAGATGAAGACTCCGGCAACTCAAAAAACCTCATTTTTCAGAAATGACGAAAAACTGTTTTTAGGGTATATAAGAAAGATATCAAAGATCTAATGAGAGATTCGTAAAGGTAACGTTTTCTGAAGCTGTTTAATTAGCTTATTTGTATTTTATCAGTTAAAAACGTGGAAAATAACGGGATTTTTGAGTTACTCTAGTTTTGCAGCGGGAGTAAGCAAATGTTTTGTGTACTAAGTCAAGTTACTTTACTTTATCTGAAATAAAATTGAGTTACGTTACTTTTCACCCCAAAAATAAGATAACTTTTTGTCGGGGGTTTTGAGTTACTTATGCTATGAACGGGTGATTGCAACGTGCTAATCTTAGGAACGCAAGCTTTAGTTTTTATAGATCTAAAATAGTTGAAATAAATAAAATGTGTCCTCAAATAGAAAGTTATTTATTTAAGTACTAAATGAATAACAAAGAAAACTAAATACAATAATTAGTGTTATAAAATATTAGGTAAGTCCTTTTTATAACAGTTATTACTTAAATACTAGACATTTTCATGAAATTGAGATCGTACACGTACAATAATGAATAATTATGCGTTTTTAAATAATCACAGCAATAATACCTTTAAAAAAAACTCTTATCTCCCATAAAAAAATATAAATTTGAGTATTCTTATCTCTTTACGCACTATCAGAACAATCTTAAAATAAGTACAGCCTCTGAACAAACATTAATAAAAGCCAAAAACTATAAAATCAACCAGTCATTATAAAATTCTCAGGCAGTCTCTATTTTCATCTTAGTTTTAATACTTAAGTAATAGTACCTACCACAGTCTTAAAATTGCAAATCACAGTTTATTTATTGGTCTATTATTCTTAATAAGAGTATCTCTAATCAATTAAATTTGTTAATGGCACAGAATTCTTAAACTAGTCTACCTACTTCTACTATAAAAATTGTAATGGCAACGTCATTACAAAACATTTTTGTAAAAACTATCATAGTAAGGCTTCGGAATCACATCTTTGTCTACAAGTTCTTTAATATCTTTCTTTTTTGCTTCAGACAAACGAATTTTTTCTGTGTATGCTCTACTCAAACTCAAATTTATTGTATTACCAGGTGTTGACTCTACTGTGCGTCTAGTCTTTCTCTTGTTCACCCAGCATTTTTTAAATTCAGTCTCTGCAAAGGAAGTTTTATAGAAAAAGGCCATTGGACTTTCTTTTTCTACTTTGAGGAGTTTTATATTATGCCACTTAACTTGGTTGTTACTTTCATCGGTATTAAAATTTGTACCCCAAGCTTCTTGCAACACTTTTAAGTCATAAAAGCGGTCATGTGTCATTTCATGCACTTTGTATGCTGGTCCAGATTTTTTGGCAGACCTGATCAATGTTGTATATTGTTGTGGTGTATAAATAGGGCCTGATTTTATGTGCCTTTTTACCTGCTTCTCAATGACACTATGGACATTATCCCCTTCGTTTTGCGAATGGCCTCTAATTAAAAACTTATGAGTGATAGACTTCACTCTCATATTGAACACAGCATAGGCATAAGCAGACAATAAGTACTTGTTTTTTTGTTGCCCGCAACAGTTGTCTGAGTAAAATATTAGATCTATGTCTCCAGTGGGATGATTATTGAGCAGCATTTCGATGAAAGCTAAAACACAGCTTCCGATTTCTACTGAACCACGCTTTCCTTCAGTTTCATCCCAGAAAAAACAGTCCACATTCTTTGCATACAAATCACTTATGGTAAAATTAAAACAATTTATTCTGGACTTGTAAAAGAAAAGAGACACTTGCCCTTTAGGAATAGGCATTACTGCCTGGAGATCATAAACGACTACTATAGCATCTGATTCTTTCTTGTCCCTTTCTTTCTCACTTCGTGCTAGGTCTTTCTCAAATAGATGCTGTTCGTAGGCTTGCTGCAATGTCAATTTTTTTTCATCATCCGCATTTTTGTAGCTCTCACACAAATCGCACAAGTCTTTTTTTGGGCTAAAAAAGCCAATGTTGAATTGATAGTTGAATATGCGTTGAAATGTTGATTCGGAAGCAAATGGCAAGTCATTAGCTTGGCGTAAGCTTTTATAGTCCCGGTAAATATCTGCTAATGACCTTTCGCTTTGAATGTATTCCCGAGTAGTCTGAGCTCGAAGATAGTGCGATTCAACCCGTGGAATTGAGTTGATAAATTGAACAACGCTTTCTTTAACTACAGGATCTATCGTAGGATGATTTTTATGTTTTCCTCTGTACTCTCCCTCTATAAACCCAGCTTCCGTCTTTTTGGTTAACGCTGTTTTAATTACTTGATCACCTAAATCAAGCGTGGCCTTAAAAAAGGTCTTGCAAACACGAATGCGCGAGTTATTTTCTTCAAAATAGAAGGCCGTATTTAGAGCCCGGAAGTTTTCCGTACTTGAGTATCGGTATTTGGGCTTTATTTCATGGGTATGTCGTACAATGTACTCCCTCTGTCGCTGAAGATCACCGAGTTTCCAAAATGCTTCAAACCATTTTTGACGAGTTGTTAAGGTGATCTTGGTACTACATTTCAAACGACACTTTTCTCCGCAAGGTGGTCGAATTTTGCGAGCAGGAATTTCTTTTTTTAGTTTACCCCTCGACTTGTAAGATTTGCCTGAATTTTTGAGGGTTTTGTTTATATTGACCTTCCATGTCTCCGGTTGCCTTAGTTTCTTTTTACATTGTTTTGGCCCTTCTTGCGCTAGAGTCTCATCACTTGGATTAATATTTTGACCCAGATTGTGATCCTCGTAGTTATTATCGGCATTGTTATTTTCGTTGAGTTGAATCTCGCAATTAGGGCCAGTATCGTCATGTTCATTCGTTGAGTTACTACTGCTGCTGCTAGAGCTACTGCTCGAGCTACTACTCGAGCCTGATGAACTCGAACTGCTAGACGAAGACGAAATGGAGCGAGTTCGTGGCATTTGTGAAATAGGCGAGTTACGCAAGGGAGAGAAAATTATTTTTCTTTTGGGAATAGGGTCTTGATAGTGCGGATCTGCATCGGAATCGTCGAAATCGCTTTCATCGCCGCTATGAACTGGCGAGGTAGCATACTGACGTTTAGGAGCTCGTCGTCGTTCCTCAGCGTTTGTAGGCTCATTAAGACTCAAAGAAGATTCTAAAATGCTCGGTGATGGAGCTAACCTTCCTTCAGCTGGCAACTGAGGCTCGTTAATACTATTGAGCGTTACTATACCAGGAGATGTAATAGGTCTTGAATCATCTGTTGCTGCTGGTTGCTCGGGATCCTCTTTTTCTTCGTTAATCATTTGTACCATGAGTTTTCCTCGCCCTGTCATCATCCTAAAAATAAATAATATTCAAATTCAATAATGAATCAAGTAAAGTCAACCAACTCAAAAAACCCTCAAAAGCACGTACTGTGTTTAGTTACTGTATAACAAATAAAATAAAAAAATTGAACCTTTCATAAACAACCTATTTTCTCTTTAAAAATTACAAATTTCATTGAACAGGCAAAAATAAACAAAGTTAAAGTTAGATTCAACAAAACTACGGTAAATCGAAATTTACTTTTACTTTCATGTAAACCTGAGGAACACGAAATATTTAAAAAAATATTGCAACATAAAATCATCAAAACCCCCGTAAATCAAAATTAACTATTACTTTTTACAATGAAATTTCAGCAAAACTCAATCAACTCAAAATAAATAAGAAACTTACTCAATAAATTTCGTGTAAACTCCAGCAACTCAAAATCTGCCACTATTCAAACGTGTGTCACTTACGCCAATCCGAAGACAACTAAAAATAGCGGACTAGTACTCGCGCCTGTCGGGGCAAGGTCATTTAAGTAAAGCAGCGTTTAGCGCCATCTTTTAACAATGGTTGAAGGTATCGTTACGCGAGTTATATTGATGCATAGGTCTTCGAGTCAGGAATTCGATAAGGCCACTAACTCAAAACTCGTACTTTTTGAGTTAGTGGGGTTTTTATCTAGGGGTGCGATATGTTTATAAATAGATTTTAAATAGATTTTAAATAAGCAATACAAAATATTTTAAAAAAGGCAGAAGTAAAAGTAAGGCAGAATAAGACCAAACAAATAAACAAGACAATAATTTAGCAAAATAATGAGTAATAGTGATCAAGTTTGTTTTGAGACGACACACTTTATCGCAAACGAGGAGCGAGATAACCGCCGCGGGGTTATCGGGCCAGGGCCCATGTGGCCATGTGAAGTTAGCCCATCCCATCATAAGTATTACAGCTTGCAATCATTCTCCAGTAACATTGTCATCAATACAATGCTGTCAAGTTGATGCAACCTTCACTTAACATTGATCATTCAAAACACAGGTGTTTGTCCCTCACAGCCAATGTTTGTTTTGAATTAATTATCTCTTATCTACTTAGTTTACAAAGCTCAAGATAATAATGCCAAAACAATATCATTTACAAATACCTTTAGTTACTTATAATGAACAGGAAAATGTTATTGATGCCTAGTGGTCATTAATATGACTCTGATGAGACTTGATGATGAAAACAATTATTTTTGTTATAAAATAATGTTGCACTGATTGTTGCTGTCTGCCAAACTGGATAGCTACATCAAATTATTACAAAATATAGACAAATACAACATAAAAAAACATGCAGTTTTTCAGGCTTTTGATAATGTACCTACTGTAGAAAGAAACAAAAAGAATGTTGTCTTCATTACCCCCATTATTTAATGAGAATATGTTTTTTGTTGTGAATGTCTGTAGTAATAAATTACTGCAGGCTTAGCACCAGAACCCTCTCTACGCGAATTGTCGACGGAAGAATAGACAAAAATGACGTTTCAGTGTAGACAACAGAAAGTTTTCTACTGTCTATAAACACGGCGATTACAAAATCGAATGTGAAGAGACTTGTCTTCTCTACCCTAGACAACTGTCTACAACGTCGAGCACGACGTAAAACCTTTCTCCGATTTTGACAGTTTGGGATAGAAAACGTTCTTCCGAAATAGTCTACATAGAGAAGGACCTAGACAAGGATTTGGTAGTTGTTTTTTCGAGTAATTTTAGGCGGTGCTTTGTTGCTTTAACATTGTTGGGTTCAAATCACCGGTATTATTTAAGTTTTTAGAAAAACTTCCGCTTAGACTGAAATCTTTTATGGTTTATTCTAAACAAAAAATATTTTATTTTGTACGCCAGAAATGGCAAAACATGCAGATGTACCTGTTATTTTAACACCTTGTTATTTTAGCCTTGCACAGATTATTTGATGTATACTCATGTTTTAGATTAAATATATACTATTCTATTCTATTCTATTAAAAAGAAGATGGGAAGACAGCTTCCTTTGCAGCTGCCTTTGATCTCCCGGGAAGTGAGTTCCTGTAGAATTATTGAATAAGCAAGGAGATAGGGAACTCGGCCAGGACCAGTCGCCCAAAACTTCTGTAAATAATAGATTTTTGGTAGGTACCTATCAACAATAAAATAAAAAGAACAAAAGATCCTACAATTTTTACACTATGTTGTCCCTTAACTTTGATCTACTAAATACATTCACAGAGAATATAAAAATCTGAAGAGTCAAAATCTTCTCATTGAACATTTATCTCACTGACTACATCTCTATGGCACTTATACTAATAATTACTTACATAAAATATCGATAAACAACAATAAATATCAATGTAAGTACCTACCTAGTTAAAACATAAAGGCTCCCCTAGACAGGCGCGACGCGACGGCGTGACCCGCCAGTCTGCGGTAGCCTTAATGGATACTTACCTACTTTTTGCGTGACGCAATCAAAATAGTATAGTTATGGCAAATGGTCTATTCAAATAACGGCTGTAAATTATATGCAATAAACGCAAATGAGTTTAAAAAACTGGTAGCTTTAACTTGTAAGCGATAAATCAAAATGTATAATTTTAAATAGACCATTTACGTTTTTTTATTGAAGAAAAATTTATTAAAAACACTGCTTCATATATTTGTTTGAGAACGAAACGCAAAAATACGGTAAAATTGGGTAGTAATACACACCACTAGCGAATACCCCGTTGCTATGGACAAGTCAGTCTACGAAGAAACCTGAGTCTAGGTGTGATCTCGTGCTCGCGAAGAAGAGATAACGAGAAGTGTAGACAAGCAATGTCTATTCTACAGTAGAGTAGAGATCGAAAACGCCATGCTAAGCCTGCTGATAGTATTTATAGTCAGCAAGTGTTACTCACATCCAGGTAGTTAGATAGTGGTTCTGGAGCTGGCCCTGTCACCGTGTACTTGATCCTCAGCACCTGCAGGTCTGTGCCCACCTCGTGAAAGTGTCTGCGCACCGTTTTCATACGATACAGCGGCACTCTATACACAAACAGTATGATTACTCTAACTTAAGCCGGGTCCGCTGTTCAATGTTTTTTTATCACGAAAACATGGCGCAGCAGACGCGCTTTACATAAATTATAAGGTTTATACTACGTAGTTGATATAAAGGCCCCTCACAGGCAGCTGTATAACATAGGTACAGACAATAGGCAACAAAACTGCGTAATTGCGTATTGTAAGAATCTAGTTACCAGAGATTCAACATATTTTGCATTTACAAAAATATGTAAGTACCAATTTTTGGAATAGGTCATATAATTACCTGAGAAAGCCAGACACGCAAGTAGCGGCCGTGGCGGCGAGTGCCAGAAACACCAGCAGCAATTTTCCCATTTTTTCTTGCAAGTCACGCACGACTCTGACTCTGCGTTACAAAGAAAAACTAAACAATAAATAAACATAAAATATTACAATTGGATACACTCGATCGTCTTACATACCCCAGTTAATACGACAGCGTTTCTTTCTCCTTTAGAAAAGAGAACAATAGTTGATTAAATAAAAAATGTGTTCGTATTTATTTGTCCGCAACGTAAATGTGATTAGAACATATATACTATTGTAATAATTGTAGTCTGTGAATTAAAATTATTTTGCCGGCGCAATTTGATTTGACTTGACGTGAGTCACAAACGTCACAAATGATCGTTTTTTTTAAATAATATTTTAATGGCCTGGTTGCTGGGACCTTTTAGCCAAGTCTTTATTTAGTTACAAAACTTGTTTATATATTGATGAAATGAATTATATTCAATGCACGATGATAATATCCCCGCCCGCTCCCCAGTTTCAGTAAAGATGTGGCACTTTACTGAGACCTCACGCGGACTCCTTCGAGAGAACTTGAAGTTATGTTGCACTGTTTTGTTTCATTTGCCTTCACTAATGCACGTTCACAAACACTTAATGGTTAATAATCCACCATTATTACACATTAATATTCAGCTAAATACAAATTTTAGAAAATAAAACAAAACGCTTCACTTTCCCGCCAAGAAGTCCCACGAATGATCGGATCGTCACTGCAGAATACATACGACACCTATGTATTAGAAGAATACTATGGAATGATAGATGAATATTAATTGAAAGATGAATCACCATGGAATTTGTAAGTACTATCAAGTATCTTAGAGGCTCCACCTGTACTGTACAGTCATCAGTGAAATAAAATAAAAATAGACCGAAGACGGTCACAAAATCTTGAAGACGTGAATAACTCATATATTCTTCAGGTCCAAGATTGGATTACATTAAATAATTTGGTACTAAATAAAGAAAAAACCAAACGCTTTGATTTAAATCACGTAATATTAGAAGTAGTGAATGTGATATCATATTGAATGGAGCAAAACTGGCATTTATTATTCAAACGGTTTTCCTAGGAATCACTCTAGACGAGAAACTACAATGGGGACCACGTATAGCATCTCTTGCGGGCGGCTTATGCTATTAGAAAGATAAGACAGTTAACAAATGTAGAAACCGCGCGTTTGGTCTATTTTAGCTACTTCCACAGCATTATGTCGTACGGCATTTTACTGTGGGGTCGGGCTGCTGACATTAAGTTCATCTTTATTTTGCAAAAGAGAGCTGTCAGAGCAATTTATAATCTACGTCGCCGCGAATCTCTAAGGCCCTTCGTACACAAGGCTACGCAAATCTTCGATACTAATGTTTTATACCACATTAGTATCAAGTCGCGAGTATCGAGTAGCACACTGTCCGTACACACGACATTGAATCGCAAGACGCGAATTGCCTATTCAGTCATTATATGCGTAGCGGCTAAACAGATCACACTTTTCCCAAAATGTCTGACACAAGTGATGATGAAACCTTAATTAAATAAAAAAAACCATACAAAAAAAAAAACCTTAATTATAATTTATTATTCATTTAACTTATAATTATATAAACAAGGATATTTCTCCACTTCAGAAACAAATTTATTATTCAATAATTGCTCCGCCATCTTGGAAATCGCTGTGATTTACTGTGCGACTAGCACGACGAATGTCGGCGACGAGACTTGTGTACGAACTTCAATGGATTTGTATGGCGGCAGTCGCTTGAAGACTAAAATCGATGAGTATCTAAGATTTGAGTAGCCTTGTGTACGAAGGGGCTTAGAGTTAAAAATAATCATTATTATGACGGTACATGCCACAGACTGTACACACGGCTACACATCAAGCTATACATTTCCTAATCCTATACAATGCGAGATCAGCTTACACTGGATATCTATAGCTTGATGTGTAGCCGTCTGTACATACCCTGCCAATTCATTTATGAAAATATTATGTAGGGAAGGAAAAATCTACATCTTTTTAATAAAATAAGTGATAGACATCATTTTAATACTAGAAATAAAGAAAAAATTGATCAACCATTTTTCAGATTATCTAAAGTACAGACACATCAACCTACTACAATCTGTCAAATTTCTTTAAAAGGTTTTCAACTTTATCGTTAAAGCATAAGGTTCAAGGTTGAATGGGAAACTTTGACAGTTTCGGGTAGCTTGACCTCCTGGCGTCTACGCGTCTGTACATACATCTTTTATGGGGTACTGTGTTAAATGTACAACAAAAAATACCTTGTGATTACATTGCAACTAAATGAAAGAAAATTTAAAACTCATATTAAAAGTACACTTTGTAAACAAGCTTAATACAAATTAGAGGATTATATCCAAGATAAGAAGGCTTGGAAACATGCTGGTCCAGCTCCATAGGACAATCTAAAGTCTAGACAAAATCAAACAGGTTGCTATTTTAATTGTATATTTTATTATTTTTATGACATTTATTTTAAATTCTGTAATTACTTTAACTCACACTGTTAATATATTTTTTTAGGAAAACGTATTTTTTTTATGTTTGTAAATATGTGAGCACCATCATGTATTTCACATAATTAATGGCCTAACTAAATACAGGTGAACGACTATTTAACGAAATTGAATGGTAATGATTGTCTCTGGCCTGCTGTAATGTCATTGTCATTTTATTAAGCAACGTTCAAACAATTAAATTTTATTAATTTCCGCGGTTTATTTAAAATAAAAGAAACTTGATTTTTTTTATTATAAGTATACCTGTTTTAACTATGATTATTTATTAAAGTAACCTTGTACATTAATATTACCAAAAAGTACTAAAAAGTTCAATTTCCCGTTCAAAACAACTTTGTAACTTTGAAAGATTCAATGTGACTATAAACGTGGGTGGGTCATAGAACACCAATAGTGGCTCCAAATAAATATTTGTATTTTTACCTTTTCTAAAGGATTTTTAACAAGTTCTAAGGAATTCCCTTTCTTGATTTCTGTTAGTCCGGGTCGTCTTAGGGTAGTTGTTCTAAAAAATAGCATTTCGTTGCGATTTTTTTATTGTAAATCCTCTTCACAATGTCGTAAGTTTGTTTACATATATGATACTTTACGAATTTTTACTTGGAATATATCAGAATATTTTAACTAGTAGTGGTCAAATTGGGGCCGGCACGTGAAAGATGATCTCAGATGGCGCCACAGTGAGTTATACTTTTACACGCTTCGTATTTCTTATTTGCGTTGATTTCTTGACAATTTTCCGATTTAGAACATGTATTCCACTTGGAAAATATGTAACTTAAAAGAAGAGTTAAGAAAAAGAGGCGCCTCTTTACGTGGAAGGAAAGCAGACCTAATTCTTAAGTAATTTGTTGTTCCTATAATCCGTTATATTTTTATAATTTCTACTTGCTTCATTGTATACTGAATGTTTTCATATGATACACTCTAGTAGATGATAACATTGTATCATTCTAATAATAACGTTAGACAGATTGACGTTGAGTGGTATTAAATAAAAAATAATGTTATTAAGACGGAAATTAACCATTAATTTGTTTGTTTTTATGGGCAGTCTTTTTAGGGTTCCGTAGTAAACAAGGAACCCTTATAGTTTCGCCATGTCCGTCTGTCTGTCTGTCTGTCCGTCCGTCCGTCTGTCCCCAGCTTAGCTCAGAGACGCTTAGTCCTAGAAAGCTGTAATTTGGCATGGGTATAAATATTAATCATGCCGAAAAAATTGTAAAATAAAATTATGAAAATCATTTCTTTTTAGGCCTATCTCTCCCTTACACGTGAAATGGGGATGATATTTTTTTCTCGTCTATTCCATGGTGTGGGGTATCGTTGGATAGGCCGTTCAAAAATATTGTGGGTTTGGCAAAACCATTTTTCAATTAAGGGGATCCGTTTGCGTAATATTAAGCTTTAAAGTGCTATTTTTTGTTAGATTCAAGTGTCCCCCCTCCTGCCAGCTAAATGGTTGGTTTTGGATATGTGAAAAAATTCATGGCAATAGTATATATAACGAAATTAAAAGGAAAACTATCACAGCTAAGTAGGCTTCACAAGTTAACGAGTAATAGTCGACCAACTTAAATTTGCAGTTGGAGAATTGACCGTAACGTATATCGATGTATGGGAGAGCATGTTTTTCAACTACAATGTTAAGTTTGTTTTTGGGATAAATTCATCCCAACTACGGAACCCTTCATTGTGCGTGGTCCGACATGCACTTGGCCGGTTTTTTTATTTTATTAAATCGCAATATAAAAGCTGACTATTTTTTTTTACATTAAGTTATTTTTGCAGGTAGATAGAGGTTACATACAAATAAGAGGAAATGGTTTTTGACGACCTAGTCAAACTGAAAATAATAATTTTTACACATACCTGAAATTTATCGGTGCCATGACTGGGAAATAAGAATTTTATGTAAGTTCTTACAGTTAATGCTTGCCAGCATATGGTGGAAATGAGCCCGAATGCTCTGGGGGCCTAAAATGGACGCTTTGGCAGAATCATAGTAATAATATGATCTGCGTATAATTCATATCCTGCAATTCATCTGTTTGACAGTTTCTTAAAATGGTCCACAAATTATGAATTGCGATACTGAAGTCTAATGTCAAATAGCAGCTGTCACACATGAATTGCGGGATGTATGAATTGTACGCAGATCATATTATGATTCTGCACAAAGCGTCCATTTTAGGCCGTCGTTGCTTGTTATAGAGAAAAAAAAACCGCTACTATCACTGCTTTCATCGAGACTTAAATACTTAAAATAAACAGTATAAAGGCTCGTACAGACTGGTGCGAAATCGCGGGCGCGACTATGGTCGCGATGCCTGTCACGCCCACGATATCAAACCAGTCTGTAGGAGCCTTAACTAGTCCACCTGGCGGGTTGCGTTATTCTATCAAAAGAATTAAAACCTATTTACGAAGTCCGGGTAAAAATAGTAAAAAAAAGCATAGAAAAATAATATGTAACACATTTCAGAGAAAACACAACAAGAAAAAAAAGCAATCGAAACAAAACACTCTGCCATTCCACCTTTACGAAAAGTCAAAGTCAAATTGTTTATCGAATAGGCACGTATGGCACTTTTGAACGTCAATATTTACAAAAAAAATTGAATTGATTCTAGTCGCCCCTTCCAAGAGGTAGTTTCGTATGGAGAAGAATGGGCAAGAAACTGCACCGTTACTCTTTTAAAACGTTGTACAATTTATAGAAAAACGGAACGCACCGAATGAAACTGACATTGGTATCGACCTGCTTGAACCTTATGCTATAACGACAAAGTTGAATTTTTTCTAAAGAAATTTTACAGATTGTAGTAGCTTGATGTGCTGGCGTCTGTACACCATAAAATTTACAGACATATAAATGTACATATTACCTGGGGGCCTAAAATGGACGCTTTGGCAGAATCATATTATGAGCTGCGTACAATTCATACATCCCGCAATTCATCTGTTTGACAGCTGCTATTTGACATTAGACTTCAATAAAGCAATTCATATTTTGTGGACCATTTTACGAAACTCCATAAAAAAAAACTGTCAAACAGATGAATTGCGGGATATGAATTGTACGCAGATCATATTATGATTCTGCCAAAGCGTCCATTTTAGACCCCCTAGACTTTGAAAAAAACATCACAGAGAAATCACTGCTTCAAAGCAGCAGCACGATTTAAGCTAGCGGTCCTCGCAGCAGCAACGGGACAGGCTGGCACAGTATCCTATACTCGATCACTCTGCTCGGGGCAAACTTGTGAAATTTTTATTAAATTCTGAAAGATAAAAATGGTTACCTACTGTGGGTCATCCAGGTAGACATATGCTATCCCCATTGATGTATTAAAAGCCGTAGATACGAGACTTAGTAACAGCGCCTGGTCCTATCAAACTAAGTGATGGCCCGTAGTTGGCACGCAGTCGCGCACGGGATATCGTTGATCAAACAGCTCCATAATTACTTCATTTTTTTTTGTGATAAATACGCATTTAAATGACTTCTTGTGCAAGCAGTAAGCAAGCAACAGTATTTTAAGGTACAAGGAAGATAAATAATACACACGGGATTACTTACCTTTCGTAAGTGCAGCCAAAAATGATAATTTGTTGAAAGGGCGACGATAACCAACTTTTAATAATTTTATACTAAAGATCACGTCTAAACGAGTAGTGTTAATGATTTGAAAAAAATACATGTTAAATTAGAGCATTTTCTCAATAACTTAATGTGTGAATTTTTTAGATTATGTTTATTTTACATAGTGAAATTAATTTGTAAAGTTATGTCTGACGCGGATAAAAAACTGAGGTGCGAAATCCACTAAGCGTATTTTTCTGAAACGTTCACCAATTTAAAGATAATTTAATTATTGATCTTTTAGTATACGCGTTTTATTAAAATACCTTTTGTTTTGTGTATAATAAATTAATAATGCGTCAAATTGGGAACAGTGCTCCTTGATGGGCGAGTCCTATTACTGGCTGAACGTACGACGCGTTGCGTGAGCTCAGTACAGAACACGCAAGCTAACCACTCAGTACAGAACACGCAAGCTAACCACTCAGTACAGAACACGCAAGCTAACCACTCAGTACAGAACACGCAAGCTAACCACTCAGTACAGAACACGCAAGCTAACGACTCAGTACAGAACACGCAAGCTAACCACTCAGTACAGAACACGCAAGCTAACCACTCAGTACAGAACACGCAAGCTAACCACTCAAGTCACTGGCCTATAGACACAGATATTATCTGCGTCTTAATAATATTTAACGTTTGCTTCGCCATGTTTGTGAGGGCGAGATACGATATTACAAACATGCGTGAGAGACACGATACGCACATAATGCGCGAGTTGCGAGACTTTTGGCGACGAGTACAGAAACATTCGGCCAACATTCGGCAGCTAACGCGATTTCGCTCACACGACAGAGCCGTCTCCGATCTCTCTTCTTGTTTATAGTTTGCGACTGTGATCACACTGATCACAGATGTGTGAGTTTTGGTGCATGTAGTCGTGCGCCGAGCCGGTAGAACATAAATTTTAATCTCTTACGGTTCACGCGGCTCACGCCAGGAAAGCTCCCAGTCGGCATGATTTATTCCGACATCTTCAACTATTGTTGAAATATGACGATCATTATCGTCATATTTCAGCCAATTTGCTCAAAACATTAATAAATTATACACGTAAACTTTCCTCATGAATCACTCCGTCCATTGGTGAAAACCGTTTGCAAATCTGTTTGGTAGTTTTTGAGTTTATCGCGTCCAGACAGACAGACAGGCAGACAGACGTGCGGGGTGACTTTGTAATATATTATGTAAACGGAACCCTATAGGATCACTCGTGTGTGTCTTCCTGTCTGTCCGTCTGTCACAGCTGATTTTCTCCGAATCTACAAGACCAATTAAGTTGAAATTTGGTACACATTTGAACATCTGTGACCCAACCACGGACTTATAACGTAAATAAATGATTTTGAATGCGAGGGTCACTTTTGCGGGGCAAATCAGATAATTAAAAAAAAAGTTATGCAAACTGTAACGTGTGACATATTAAATGAAAGGGCTTGTTAAGAGGGTCACTAATATTTTTTTTTAAGAATTTGAAAATTTAATAAGATAGATGAAATTTACCATACCCCGAATATTATCACCTAAATTAGTGAGCCTGAATTAAAAAAAAATACAGCAAATAGTTCTTTACTTAAAGATTATTTACAGGAAAACCTATAAGAATTCCATGGTGTTAAAAAAAAACATGTTTATATTGTGCATACAAACTTACATTTGCTGTTGGAATGTATGGGAGAACATGTTTTTCAACTACAATGTTAAGTTTGTTCTTGGGATAAATACATGGTAAGTAGATACAAAAGAACATATTCATTAAACGGAACCCTCACCACGCGAGTTCAACTCGCACTCGTCCGGTTTTTTATTAAATAATTCTCCGAAGGTTTTTATCAGATCAACTAAATTAAAATGGGACCACACTGACAGTCGAATGGAGAACCTTCTCCTTTTTTCGAAGTCGGTTAAAAAATAAATGCAATGTTCTATTATCCATTGTTTTTTTATTTGGAAAATAACAGTTTGCCGCGTGGGCATCACTCGATCCGCATGCAACATAGCCTGACATCCAGGCCCAGCACCCTGATTGCGTAACAGTTTGAATCGGCATCGCAATGATTTTGAAGTATATTGCTAATTGATTGCTTCGTAAGTTAGAAAAAGGCTGCTCAACAACGTAAATAACGCAATTTATGTTGTTGAACTGTCAAATGAAACCGATTCCTACCGCGCGTGTTACGCAACCAGCCGCTGACTGTTGCTGCGTGTGCACGCACAGCGCACTCTACGTCGACAGCAAGGCACGTGCCTTTTCATTTGTCATACATTATATGACTTCTCACTATTATCACTTATCACAAACACAATCGCTCACAACTTACAAACTGAGCAAACGCCATTCATAGTACAACAGATAGGTAGGTGACAAATATAGAAACATAAAAACAAAATAATATTTAATAGCTCCGAGAAATATGCGCAGTCAGTATGTTTTATGAAGGGGCATCCATATACCAAAAAAACATGCTCACCCAAATAAATCTACATAATGTATTTGAAGTATGACAGTTTTGTGGTACGGCTCGCGCTACCACTTTGACAAGCGCGATTTAGGTTTGAACGAAACATACCTTTGTAGGAGCGTTTATGACGTACGGCATTTCATACAAACTTTCAAGCCCTTGTTTTTCGAAATGACTGAACCGATTTTAATAAAACTTCATACGCATATAAGCACGATACAAAGGCCGAAAAAATTAGTTAAGAACATTTTCGAAATATCTTATTTAAAAACTGGAAATCTCTGTTTCTATGGAAAATTTAAAATCAGTCTAATTTGGCTGTAACACTATTTTTCGAAAATGTTTTTAACTAACTTTTTAGACCTTTGTATCCTAAATCGGTTCAGTAATTTCGAACGCTTATTTAATCCGGGCCGTAGGGACAACACAGGTTATGTGACTCACTAAGGCAGGCTTGCTTAAATAATAGGCCGAGAATATTAATAAACAGTGTTTCACAACTTAACCTCTATAATTTATTATGCTACTACTATTGTTTAGTATTTACTTTACAATATTCTGTTACTTTTGTTTGGGTTTGCGTGATAAGTACAAAAAATAACGGTTTTTTTTTGCAGCTTAGCCTATACAGTTACCTACTTCAATATCTATAGTAGGGCTTTCACTACCGGTATTCCCGGATCCCTTAATACCGTACTCACGGGATTATATATTTTTTTTTCAATATTGTTATTATTGAGCCAATACCGTGATTACGGTATTACAAACATTAATATAAATTATCGCGATTTGTTGTAGTAAGTAGTAGGAAATTTAATTATGAGATTTATACGTATAATTTTGATGTGATGTAACTGTCACACTTGTTTTCGCTAGAGCAAACGCCCCGCTGTTGCTCTAGCTCTTTTTCTAGGAGAACTTGGAATTCGAATATGCCAGTTTTCAGCTTAATCGGATGCAAGGAAGCATGACAAATGGATTACCAAGCGGAACCACATACAATAATGAAATTAAATCCTTTAATTCTGTAAATAGGATATCGCAATCACTTTTACACATCATATTAAAAAATAACATTTCCTCTACCCGTGAGAAGAAATGGCGAAACAAACTCAGGGGTCAGTCTCTTTTAAAGTCCAGACTTAATCTTAGTCAGATCATGTGAGGACCATGTAGATCCGTGTCCGAAATAGTATTTTTAGGAAAGAGCCAGACCATCATTAAAACTGAGATTACTAATAAAAAAAAAAGAAGAAAACTTAGACTTTAGTACTACCCCAAGTGTGAAACTATTGTGTTGTTCACCTTACCTACCTCATCATCATCATCATCATCATTTCAGCCGAAAGACGTCCACTGCTGGACATAGGCCTCCCCCAAGCATCTCCACTTCGACCGGTTCTGTGCTTCCCGCATTCAGCGGATACCTGCAGCCTTCACAAGGTCATCGGTCCACCTTGTAGGAGGCCTTCCAACGCTACGTCTTCCGGTACGCGGTCGCCACTCCAGAACCTTTCGGCCCCATCGGCCTGCCCACTGCCACTTAAGCTTGGCAATTCTTCGGGCTATGTCGGTTACCTTGGTTCGCCTGCGGATCTCTTCATTTCTGATTCGATCACGTAGGGAAACTCCAAGCATAGCCCTCTCCCTTGCCCTTTGGGTGACTTTTAGCCTTCTGATAAGGCCCATTGTGAGCGACCACGTTTCTGTACCATAGGTAATCACTGACAACACGCACTGGTCAAAGACTTTCATCTTGAGACACTGCGGTATGTGGGACGAGAAGATATTGCGTAGCTTCCGGAACGCTGCCCAGCCGAGTCGGATTCGACGATTGACCTCTTTCTAGAAGTTGGACCTACCTAACTGGACAGTTTGTCTGAGGTAAACATACTCGTTCACAACTTTGAGTGTAGCATCTCCGATCTTCATGAGAGTGGGTGTTACATGGGCATTTTTTTTTCCTTTTTTGTGTGGGTTTTTTCGTTTTTGTTGGGTTTATTATTATTATTATTCGACATGACCTTTGTCTTATCCATGTTCATTTTAAGACCCACTCTTTCGGAAGCTCTACTGAGGTCATCGAGCATTGTACTGAGGTCTTCCATAGTCTCAGCCATGACAACTATTTCGTCGGCAAACCGAAGGTGAGTGATGTACTCGCAATTTATGTTGATGCCTCAATCAACTCAGCCTATAGCAGTCCACTGCTGGAAATAGGCCTCTCCCAGGCACCTTTTTAAGGTCGTCGGTCCATCTAGCTGGGGGGCGTCCCACACTACGCTTGCCGATACGCGGTCTCCACTCCAGGACTAGACTGCTCCACCGGCCATCGGTCCTTCGACAAACATGGCCAGCCCACTGCCACTTCAGCTTGCTTACTCTGCAGACTATGTCGGTAACTCCAGTTCTCTTCCGGATAACTTCATTTCTGATCTTATGCCTAGCCCTTGCCAGTCCACAACCTTGATGACATCCTCCAGTGCAGCTGTGAACAGTTTCGGAGAGATAACGTCTTCCTGCCTCACACCTCGCTGCAGAAGAATAGGTTTCGAGGTCCGGTCCTGGAGTCGGACCGACATATTGGCGTTTTTGTAGACACTTCAGCACCTCGAGGTACCGATAGTCGATCTGGCACCGTTGAACACCGTTGAAGAGACTGCAGTACAGCCCATGTCTCGATCGAATCGAATGCTTTCTCGTAGTCCACAAATGCTAAGCAGAGAGGCAGGTAATACTCTTCGGTCTTCTGTATAACCTGCCGCAGCTAGTCGCCGCAAAAAACGCCCTGGGCGTCGGGAATCCCAGTCCGATTCCCAGCCACCGTAGGCGCGGGCTTGCGGACGGTGAGCAATGGGTAGCTCGCCATCTGATAAGGACCAGGCCCGGCTCGACGGCGCGTTGTGTTCCACGCGCGCCTCAAAGAGATGTCAGCACCAACTGACGGGGTCGGTTAGGGCCAATGCCTGCCAGGGTTGCGAGTTTGTCCAAAAGGGATATCGTGACCCTGGCAAACAGGCATCGGAAGGAACACGGGTGGGTTTTAGTTAGTAAAAGTCTGACACGCCCTCCCGCGCCGCCGCCGCCCAGAGCTGAAGAAGTTAATTTCGGAAGTCAGGGTCTGGATCTATTTTAGTTTTTGGCCAGCGACTTCCGAAATTAAGGTTTGTTTTTCACTTTGTAGTGTTTTTTTTGGAAGTAGTTTTTTTTATTTTTGTAAAAAGTTTTTTTATTTTTCACTTTTTAGTGGGTCAGTTAGCAATTTATATAAGTTATAATAGCCTAATGTCAACTGCTCATCACCTTTTTACAAAATATTGGTTTTCCCGATGCAGGGGCGTTAGTAGTTGAGGAGTACTCCTGGTAAGAACCAGAAGAACTGGAACTGATGGTGACTTCACCATATGCATTGTGACGAGCATAAATTAATTAGCAACCAAAGTGTCTAATCAAACCGCAACCCATAAAATAATTTTAAAGTAGTTCCGGTGGTTATCTGAGGTCTTCATTATCACAGTTACTATAAAAAATACTGAACTCGATATAGGTGTGCCTATAAAATTTGAGGATTGCCCTCGATTTCCATGGGATCTCCTCATTAGATTCTGATTTGGTGACAATGGGACCACCTCGAGAGCCCTTTTCAAACTAAAAAATATTTTTCAAAATCGGTCCACAATTAATTGACAGAATAATTGGTGAACAAACATGAAAAAAAATTCCCAAAAAATTTTTGGACACGTATTTTATGAATGAATATGGTTTTATTAACGTCCTAATTGAACTTGTGTTGTATACCGTAATCACGGTATTGATCACACTAATAACTGTATTGAAAAAATCCGGTATTTGAAAGCCCTCATCTATAGTAGTAGTAGTCTGTAGTAGTTATGGTGCCCATGTTAGTGTCCTGTGCAATTATGAACAATTGGAGTTAATTAAATAGTCGTGTATCAAATAACCAATTTTTGATTAATGTAATTCCCAAGCTGTAAAATAATCATTTGGCATGTGTGTCGTGGTACCAACTACCCATCAGTAGGTGTACAGCGAGCTCGTCCGGCCTCGGGCCCACGAACCACAAGTGACAAGCGGAGAGGCTTGTCACTTGTGGTAACAGACAGCACACTAGTACTACTTCAATCTACAACATGTCTGTAGGCATGTGTTCGAGATATCACTTTATTTACTCATATATATATATTAACAATTTATGTACACACATTTAAATAGAAAAGAAGAAAGGAACAGAAAAATACGTACAAAGGTGATGCTTATTTCTAAAGAAATCTCTTCCAGCATACCTGCGATGATATTTACTATATACATTTTGATGATGATGATAATTAACTATATACATTTTAACCCTAGAATAATAATCTTATTTTAATTCCGCTTATTACATACTAATGGTCGCCCGGGAGGTTAATTTCTAAATAAACTGCAATTTAGTTATAAAACTTTTGTTCAAAGATTAAGTAAAATAAGTCTTTAAATAAGAGGCAAGCATTCTACTTTTCTTAAATTCAAAACGTTTTATCAGAGAAACTCCTATAAATAACTCCTATAGTCCATAAATTAACCTTACACATAGCATTACAGATGGTTTTATTTTTTTATTTTATTTATCTTTTTGTTGTTTAAATTCTATTTTCATAGTGTACACCACACACTTTTACCAATTAATTATTTTGTCATTGGAGAGCAGGATCTCCTAGCACAGGTATATATTTGACTTAAAAGCAGGTCCCTATGTAAGATTGACTGTAAATGTTGTACAAGTTTCTGAAATAAACCTTTTTATTTATTTATTATTACACCTTCTGACACAGCCTGTTTTATAGCAAAATAACGGACTGCTGATTTAAAGAGACAATAATATAATGTATGAACTATCGAATTTGTAGTAAAAAGCTAAAAAAATACGAAAAGAAAAAGAGATAAAAATGTTCTAATAATGTAGCTATAGTGTAATGATCGCCTCCCAGGCGATCGCATAGTCAATATGTCGGTAACGGCTAGCGCCAGCCAGGCGCGGAGTCAGCCTCCAACGCGTTGCGAGTTACCCTGAGTTAGCACGAAAGTACAACCCGATGCGATCCCGTAATTTTCAATGAACCAAAAGAAACCGCCCACAGGCGCCTCTCAGGCGATGATTAGTATTCTAGGGTCTTTACTTCTAGGTAAAGTTTTTATTACATGATAAAAGGACGGTATAATTTTGTATCAAAGTTCGTAAGTTGTGTCCTAAACCGTGACGATGAAATTTTAATGAACTATCTTCAATTGACAGTCAACCGCACATCAGCGGGTAACAATCAAGACATTGGCAGCGCTTTCATGTCGTAGCAGTAAGGTAGCGCAAGTGCTACCGCTGATATGCGGCTGACTGTACATGTTATATAACATATAAAATGGTCTTCCATTATTTATACAAGTTTGGTGACTACTTCGATAGTCTTTGAAATTTTAAATAATATTGTCTCTTTTTATACTTATATACATTTTTATCCGGGAATAGACCGAATAGAGATCTTTAATATAATAATACTAACTGATCGTATCTTTGTAGAGTGCACTGCTTGCGTACTGCACCAGTGGTTATAACAAAACGTTTACCCTGCCCTCCGTATTCACCGCACAGTGTACGCGTCACCACTGGCGCGTACTACTTACTTACGAACTCTTGTACTTATAAAAAATACATTAATTTGATTAATTACATTAACACTTATTAACTATATTTACAAAAAGGAAAAATATTTCTTAAATGTTTGTATGTACAATATTGCACCAGGTATTAGTGTAGTGATGCAGGCTTTACAATATACATACAAAATCTGTATTTGAATTCATGTGTGTAGTTTAATACGTAATGTAAAAAAAAAACGAGTCAAAATGTAAACTTAATACTTACATGATTTAAAAAATACTGTTAGGGGGGGGGGGGACTACACACTTGTTTGGGTCGGCGGCATATTCGATTGGGCAGTATTTCATTTTATTGAACAAAACTTACTACCGTACTACACATATTCGGATTTCATTCGGCTCCGCAAGTGCCGTGCGGCACCTACCCTCTCTGAATCGTGTTCAGGTCGGCTCGGCACAATAACTCTTGCGCCTTGTTCCCGAACATAAATCTACACTAGCCTTTGCCCGTGGTTTCACCCGCGTGTAGCTCAGAAATGATCCTAGAACTACCGGGATACAAAGTATCTTGTTTTAAAATGTTTTCGTCAACAAGGAACCTGTATAGTTTCACCATGTCCGTCTGTCTCTCCCCAGCTTAGCTCAAAGAAACTCTTAGTACTGGAAAGTTGTAATTTGGCATGGGTGTATAATACATATTAATCACGCCGACAAAGAGGTTCAATAAAATCTTGTCTTTTTTTTCATTTTCCGTTTCAGGTTTCATCTTTTTGCGTAATATTAAGCTTTAAAGTGCAAATTTTTGTTACGAGTCAAGTGGTCTCCCCCGTGTCAGTTAAACGGTTGTTATTGGATGTAAAAAAAAAATCATGGCAGCAGTACATTATAACAAAAAAAAAGGAAAACTAACACAGCTAAATTTTAGGTTGTAGAAGTTAATGAGTAATAGTTGACCAACTTACATTGATAGTTGGAGAATTGACCGTGACTAGTAGTATATCGATGTATAGGAGAACACGTTTTTCAATTACAATGTTAAGTTTGTTTTTGGGATATATTCATCCTAACTACGGAACCGTCCGACACGCACGTAGCCGGTGTTTGATATAATGTCCTATATGTTCAAGCAATTTATGTAAGTATAAGTCTGCAACTCTGGATATATTTGATGTCGCCGCCGCGGTGCCGACCCGCGCAAGTGTGCAGCACAGCGCTCCTTACGATAACAAATAAAAAAGCTAAGTATAGAGGAACAAATGAAAGACCTTCCACGACTCTGTAAATATCACTCGATGAGCGACGTGGAAGCCTACTCGGTGAACCAAGTGCACGGTAGTAGCCAGTAGCGCCTGGACACTGACCTTCGTCGAGAGCAGGACGCGGGCGGAGCTTGTACTTATCGTTCGTTTAACAAACACAGCACAGTGTCAGTCAGCAGCGCGCCGCTCAGCGCAGGAACTGGTCGGCGGCGGCAGCGGCGGCGTCGGGCGCCACCAGCTGCAGCGAGAAGCCGTCGGGCGCCGGCGCCACACGCTGCAGCGAGAAGTCGGCGGGCGCCCCCAGCCCGGCGGGCGCCCCCAGCCCGGCGGGCGCCCCCAGCCCGGCGGGCGCCCCCAGCCCGGCGGGCGCCCCCAGCCCGGCGGGCGCCCCCAGCCCGGCGGGCGCCCCCAGCCCGGCGGGCGCCCCCAGCCCGGCGGGCGCCCCCAGCCCGGCCGGCAGCACGCGCACGGCGCCCGCGTTGGCCTGCACACACACACTGTTACAGCCGCTGTACGCCCCACAGCGCCGTCGGGGGAGTTAAGCCTTTCGAAGGGGTAGCCCATTCAATGGGTTCTATACCTACTTGAAACTCAGTAACATGAAAAAATAATTATTTTATGTTATTTCGATATCCGCCCAGCACAACCAATTCTATCTCTATTCTCCCCAGGGACCATTTTGGTTACTATTTTAGAAAACCGTATCGAAAACCTTTTCAACGGAAAGGGTTTTCGCTACGGTTTTTCTAAGCAGTTAATCAAAAACCGATACGGTATGGGTAATTTTGAATGGCTTAATTTAAGCCATTCAAAATATAAATAAGGGTTACCCACACCATATAGGTTTTTATCGAAAACCCTTTCAATGGGTTACCAAAATTTAATTTAAGCCAGGGTTACCCATATCGTATGAGTTTTTGTTTAACCGCTTAAAAAAACCCTATCGGAAACCCTTTCAATGGGTAACCAAAATGGTCCCTGATTTTAAGACGATACAATTCCGTGCATGAAGGAAGTAGAAATATAGTAGTGCCTTCAGGCCCTTTATTGTATTCACTAATGACCCAATCAATTTCATACATAAACTTTTACTGGACATACAACTTGGTCGTTGCAGACACAAATGCTATGGTTGCAACTAATGACATTCAAAACCTTACTGTTAAGGTGAATGCAGCTCTGGTTTAATGCGAATATGCTTATAATAAATACTACTAAAACCAACTGTAGACTGTATTTAGGATAATTATGAACATTGAATTAGATAGCGTTAAAATTGCGCTAGTCAGAGATGTAAAGTTTTTAGCATTTTTTATTGATGAAATAATTATGAAATAATTAGCTGCGTTGGAGTCATCTACACCATCTGTTCGAGGAGAGTTCTCTTCATCAAGTGAGCATACAATATTTAAATAATTATGAAATAATTAGCTGCGTTGGAGTCATCTACACCATCTGTTCGAGAAGAGTTCTCTTCATCAAGTGAGCATACAATATTTAAAAATGGTATACTTTGCGCTGATCGAGTCCAAACTGAGGTATAGCATAGTTTTGGGAAACAGCTACCATTCATTGACACGGCATTCATTCTCCAAAACAGAGCGATCCGAACCATTGTCCGCATTTCTTAACGAGATACCTGTCGACCATATAGGTATTAAGAAACTTGGTATTCTCACATTAGCCTATAAGATTGTATAGTACTAACAGACGAGAATAGGCTGGTAAGGGGAAAAACGTGTACAAATGACTGGAAATAAAATCATCCCGGCTTTTGGAATAGTTAAACATATTCCACAGATAGTTCAAATATTTAACAAATTACCACTCGAATTAAAAAGCATACCGTATATAGATATATATCATTCAAGATAACGCTCAAGGCATTCCTGTTGGAAAGATGTTTCTGATGTCTTTAGTGCTTTTAAAACAGTGACATCTCATTATTTAAACTGTGTTAAATGTTACAACAAAATACCTTGTGATATATTGCAATTAAATGAAAGAAACTTTAAAACACTTATTATAAGTACGCTTTGTAAACAAGCTTAATATAAGTTAGAGGATTATACCAAGATAAGAATGTTTGGAAACTTCTGTTCCAGCTTCATAGGACAATCTGGAGTGTAGACAAAATTGGTTGTTATTTTAGTTGTATAATTTGTTATTTTTCTGACATTGATTTTATATTCTGTGATTACTTACAGTTTTTTTTTTTAGGAAAATATACTTTTATGATGTTTTGTGAGCACCAATTAAGTTTATTTAAGGATTATCAATGACTTAAGGTTTTATAATTTGTTTGAATGGTATTCTACATCTTTTATGTTTTTTGTTTAACTAGTAATTTCTAGTTTAAATTGAGTTGCATGTATTTTTATATTTGTATGATAAGTTTCTTGCTGGTTTATATTCGAATTACTGAATAAATAAATTGAATTGAAGTGCACACTGCGATCGCCGTACAACTATACGGACGGCCGTCGTTAATTTATTATTATGAACGCACTTTAAGAAGGTAAGACTAGTAAGTCTGATTGTGGTCACAGTATCGTGAATTGCCAAGCGGCGTTCGAAGTGAGTAGTGATAGTGGATTCGGAGACTGACCAGGAACAGCGTGGCGAGCAGCACGTGGCTCACCTCGCGCTCCCCGCGCGCGGCGCGCCGCAGCACGGCCGCGAAGGTGTCCGCGCCGGCGCCCGGCAGCGCGCGCAGCACGGCGCGGCCCAGCGCGCGCACGTCGGGCGCGCCGCGCGCCTCGGCCGCGGCCGCGCGGCCCAGCACGCCGGCCTGCCACGCGGCCCACGCGGGCGCGTCGTCCCCGCGCGACGTGTCGCAGCCGTCGCCCACGGAGCTCTGCTCGAAGAAGCCGTCGTCGTCGCTGTCGGGCTCGCCCGCGCGGCCGCCCGTGGCGCGCGCCGCGGCCCGGGCCGCCTCGGCGCCGCTCCAGCCCGCGAACTCTGCGAACCGAGCGACGCCGCCGTCAGTGGGCGAGTCGGCGCCGGAGTCGCCGGGCGGCGAGAGGGTCCGCCGCCGCTTACCTGCTCGCGCGTCGGGCTCTAGTTCGCGCAGACGCCGTCTCTCGCTCAAGATGTGACTCATTCTCTTTTTTACTTCTCTTCTGATCCATGCAGTCGGTATACTAAACTCGCGAGTCTCTTTTAACTCCTTCCGTAGATCTATGAAAAAGACACAACTTAGGTAGTATTGTGTTCATTTTTAAACGAATTCAGAGAAAAAAAAATCTATGTGCGTGTCGGACCACGCACAATGAAAAGATCCGTAATTGGGATTAATTTATCCTAAAAGCAAACTTAACATACTTAGTTGAGAAACTATATATACCTATACTGACTGACCGCCTCTTTGACAATTCAAAAGTGGCTGCGATTGATTTAATTGAAATTAATGTTTTGAGTTTGAAAAACATATTCCCACACACAAACACCTTCCAACTGCAAAATATATAAGTTTGTACGCGCGCACAGTATTCAAAGATTTACCATGTTATTTGAACACCACTTCTTATAATCTCTAAGTAAGGAACTATTATCTATAAGTAAGGAACTATAATCTCTAAGTAAGGAACTATTATCTATAAGTAAGGAACTATTATCTATAAGTAAGGAACTATTATCTATAAGTAAGGAAGGAAGGGAGTAGGGAAGGGAGGAAGTATCATTATGGTACGCAATAAAGAATTGAGAATTGAATTGAATTGAGGAACTATTATCAGTATTAAAAAAAAATGGCTTAGTAGTTTCGGAGAAAAAAGGAAGGAAGGAATGATAAATATTCATCTAAGTATTTTGTTAAATCACTTTAAAGGTATTTATTTTAAAATTATAAAAAAAATGTCTGAAATCCTTACGTAAAAGTGAACCCCATATTCAAATTCATTTATTTACGTTACACGTTATAAGGATTCCGTTTTTTTCCTTTTGAGGTACGGAACCCTAAAAATGGTTTTCATTCACAAACCCGTAATATTTTTGAATGGGCCTATCCAACGACACCCCACACCATGGGATAGATGAGAAAAAAAAAATCATCCGCACTTTACTTGCACGGGAGGTGCCCTAATTTATTTTTCTAGATTTTATTTTACCACTTTGTCAGTGTAATTAAATATATACACCCATGCCAAATTACAGCTTTCTAGTACTAAGAGTCTCTGAGCTAAGCTGGGGACAGACAGACAGACGGATATGGTGAAACTATAAGGGTTTCTCTTTGACTATGTAATCCTAAAAACGATGATGTTCTTCATTCGACTGTAATTGCTTTGCATGTGTTTTTTGCGATATCTTCGTCAATAAATCGTGAACCTACGTAACCTAACCACAAGCCACACTTACCTTCACTGATGATGAGTCTCACACCTTCGAAAATGTCATCGATATTGATGACGCTATGCCGCCTCTTCCGCTCTTTTTTAACGGGCGTCGCTAGTGTACACTCGGCAGATGTGTCGGGCTCGGCAGACGCATCTGTCGCAGCGGCAGACGCATCGGTCGCAGCGGCAGACGCATCGGTCGCAGCGGCAGACGCATCGGTCGCAGCAGCAGACGCATCGGTCGCAGCGGCAGACGCATCGGTCGCAGCGGCAGACGCATCGGTCGCAGCGGCAGACGCATCGGTCACGAGTGAAGGCTCCGAGGGCAGCGGCGTGCTGGTGCGCAGCGGGGAGCTGGGCGGCGACGTCAGCGGCGCCGCCAGCGGGCCCCCGGGGCCCAGCGGCGCCGCCAGCGGGCCCCCGGGGCCCAGCGGCGGCGGCGCGGCCGCGGCGATGGCCGCCTGCAGCTCCAGCATCGATATGGGCGGCGCGCCCGGCTGCGAGCCGTCCGTCCGGATGTCGAGCCAGTCGTCCACCAGCATCCCCGACTGTGCCGACACGAAATATTACAACGGGTCACCGAAGCGTGCACACGGAAGGTGGCACGACATCGTACGCGTCCTCGCTAGAGCGGCTGGCGGAGATACTGACGTGCGGATCTTGTTCCATGTTGGCTTGGAAGTCGTCGAGCAGGCCGACGAGCTCGCCCGCGTGGTCGCGCAGCGCCTGCCAGCTGGCGTCGGAGCCGAGGCGCGGCTCCAGCTCCATGAAGAAGCGCGGCAGCGTGGGGTGCGGGCGCCGCGCGGCGGGCTCGCGCGCGCACCGGTGCGCGTCCCACGGCGACGCGGTGCGCGCGAACTCGTCGCGAGGCGGCGCGGCGCGGCCCGCGCGCGGGCTCAGCGCCGCGCCCGCCTCAGCGCCCGGGCCCGCCGCGACCGCGGGCTGCGCCGTGTGTCTGCGAGCGGGGCGAGGGGTGACGAGTTCCTTTACTATGAGGTGCTTGCGGCAGAAATAGGTATAAGAAGGTTGCTACCTTCACATACCTATTTCTGCCGCCGCGCAGCGTTACTGTGTTTAAGATTGAAGGGGCTACGGGCCGGGGTACAGCGCTACACGCGGAGGTGCGGCGCGGCGGAGACAAGGCTCGGCCCGACGCGCCCCTCGCTTCCTCGGACTCCACCGCGACGGACGCGCCGGACGATTCTCCTCGCTTTCAATAATTTATTGTTTATCCGCGACAGTTTAGTAATTTGTAAATAAACACAATAAAATACTGTTTACTCTTTTCTTGCTCCCCGCGCTAACACTGATCTCGCTAACTATTGACATACTTAAATAAGAAAGTCATTTTCAAACATCTTAATCTTTTTAATTATGGGTTCCAAGTTCCAACAATACCTCACACGCTTTAGGCCTAGCGCGCACTGCCGTGCGTTTTTTTACCGCATAATCTGTGAAGTATGGAATGTCATAGAAGTGCGCGCATTGCGGTGAAATAAACGCATGCAGTACGGTAGAATAAACGCACCGCGTACGGTAGAATAAACGCACCGCGTACGGTAGAATAAACGCACCGCGTACGGTAGAAAAAACGCACCACGTACGGTAGAATAAACGCACCGCGTACGGTACAATAAACGCACCGCGATCCACCGCAAGGCAGTGCGGGCTAGGCCAGCACTGAATATTTTTTCATCCCTCAATTATATGTATGGGAGAGTGCAAACCCATTTTTTTTTTATTCGTAGGTAATTTTGCTACGCCATTGTTTAGCGTTTCATAGAATTCATCTTTCTTCCAAGTTCCATCGATATAGTGGCAATAGTCGTAGAAACCGCGGCTGCATCCGATAAGTTACTCACAGCACGTTGGCGTGCAGCGCCTCGCTGACGTCCATGACGTGCTGGTACAGGAAGTCCACCTTGCGGCCGTAGATGGTGGCGGACTGCTGCAGCAGCAGCGCCAGCTCCGCGTAGTTGGGCGGCGCGGCGTCGGCGTCCGAGCCCGAGCCGGCCGAGCCCGCGTCCAGCGCGTGCAGCCCCGCCTCCGTCAGGTACTCCTCCAGCAGCTGCAAAGCACCATGCAATCACCACCTATGACTTAATAATACTCTACACTGCCACTGAGTTCGTTCGCTTTCGTGTTTTTGCCCTCAACGGATGAGCGGTAGTTTTGAATAAATAGTAATGACAAACCTAAAAATTTACTTACCCTACGGCTACATTGTCACGATAACGCGAACTCCACTTCGCGCGCTCTCCCATGCGCACCGGTCGACGTCTCGCTGTACAACAGTGAGCGCGCGAAATGTAGTTCGCGTTACCGCGACAGTGTAGCCGCAACATTACATAAGTATTTGTGTCAAGATTCAACTTTACCTACCTTAGGATTAACATTTTACATTTATACGGAATCCTCTAAGGTTTTAATTTCGCATGATCACTTTCGAAAATTAAGTTTTCTATGTAGCTTTGGGCTGTGCACAAGTTTTACCTCAGGGAGCGATCAGGCGCAGCCACGCAGTACCGACGGCTTTACGTGCTCTCCGAGCCCCGGAGGTGTTACACCTCCAACTTCCTGACTCCATGACCAGCATGGAGTCAGGAAGTTCTGTTACTGAGAAATTCCTGTTGGAAACAATTCCCAATAACACTTTGCCCGACCTAGGAATCGCATCCAGGACTACACGCTCAGCGGTCGCGCTTGTGACTACGAGACCGAACAAGCATTCAAATACATAATGGTGCTAAACGATTCGACTATTATTCTCAAAACACTAATATACAATTAATACAGAATCCAACTTCACGAGGATCGCCAATGCGAGGGGTTGCACCCCGCAGAACTGCGCATCGTCACAGATGCGGATCCAAAACCGCTAGGGGCACTGGTGCTGGAATATTTCCGGAGGACTTCAACATATACATAGCCACACCATTGGGGTCCATAACACAGCTGTTCTAGTCTGATTGCATGGGCATTTCTCTGGCCGCCTCAGCCATCATAGCCAGTCAGCATGGCTGTCCTGCAAGCGCTAAGCAGCCACACAGTTGACTCTGGGCTAATATACTAGTGCCACCAGCGCCTCAACCAGGTGGGTAGCCCCAAACATAACCATTCAAAGGACACAGCGGTTCGCTAGGCAACGACGCAGCTGATGAACTTGCCAGAAGGGGGTCGAGCATGGCACCAGTGGGACCTGTGCCCATCGTGCCAAACCCCCTCGGGTACTTACGCACTCTGATAAGGAAACGCACCAGGTACCAACATCACAAACTATGGACGGACTAATGAGAGTGCAGGCAGGCCAAGGAAGCAATCCCTACAATTGATAGCCGCCTCACGAAACAGGTTCTCCGACTAACTAAGCAACAGCTGCGTACAATGTCAGCAGCTATAACTGGCCATGGGTCATTTAATAAACACCTCTTTGTCAAAGAAAGAAAGAAAATACATTTATTTAGCATAGACTAAAAGGTACACAATAGGAATCACAGACAGTCCGCTGTGCAGGGCCTGCATGGAGGACGACGATACTGCCCGGTGGTCGCCACATACTCGTACAGGGCAAAGTACTTCGGTCTCTTCTCAAAGAAAACTACTCTAAAGACATTCCAAGTTTTGAATTCAATTTCAAGCCCTTTTCTATTGTCACGATTAAAAAGCATTCAGTCTTAACATAAAGAACACTGAAGACTTATGGGGGATTTCCGTTAAGGTTCTTGGAGATATAATTGACACAATAGCCCCTGTCTTAACAGGATATTTCATTAGGTTATCAATGTTTAGACAGCGGTTCGATTCCTGATTTAATGAAACAGTAAAGTAGTACAAATTTTCAAATCGGGTAGTAAGAGTGATCCCTCTAATTATCTGTGCTACCAGCATTGAGTAAAATATACGAAAAAATAATGCTAGACCAGATGCCACATTTTAATTCAAATGGGATTTTACATATTCGCCAGTTTGGTTTCACGAAAGGTAGGTCGACGACTGACGCAGGAGTGAAACTCCACCTAACCGTACGGCGATTGTATTTTAAGTAATTAAAACGACGATAACCGACTTTTAATGATTTTATACTGAAGATCACGTCTAACCGAGTAGTGGTAATGATTTGACAAAAAAAAAAAAAAAAATTAGAGCATTTTCTCAATAATTTAATAAATGTGAATATTTTAGATTATGTTTCTATTACATAGTGAAATTAATTTGTAAAGTTATGTCTAACACGGATAAAAAATAAAAAATTGCGAATAGCGCAAAATCTACCAAGCGTATTTTTCTGAAACCTTCACCTATTTAAAGATAATTTAACCCTTTATAACTCAATAAAATATTATTTAATAAAAATTAACTTTTAGGGTAGCATTTGAAAAATAATAAAACACGTATTTTTTAATTTTCAGTTTTTTTTATTAGGTACCTCACAAAATCCAAAAAAAGGGAGTGTGCCATGACGGGTACATTGCAGCAATGTGTTCCACTACGAAGTATGGAATGTTTTGAAACAATTATTTTGTTTGTTGTTGCATAATGCAACTCCACACTTTTCACAGATGGTTTGTGATTTGCCAGAGCATTTAGGGAGCTTGCAACGGATCCGTTTTTCAACCCATACTGGCCAGTGACCTACTTGGTCTAGACGCACAGCTGCTGGAGGTACGAATTGAGCTGGACCCTTGCGTTTTTTGGCCTGGATGTCTGGTTCAATGCTTCGGCGTTGTACGTGTGCTTTTATCCCCATCTTACAGAGCACCGTACCAATCTCTTCACGAAAGTCAGCAGATGCCAGCAGTGGTCTATTCGTATTCTTGGCCTTATGAACCCTTTTGTACAGCAACCAGGCATTGGACATGGCAAGGTCCAGGAAATGGTAAAACATCCGAACCTGCCATCTCTTGCTTCGTAGTTTTATTTTATATCTACCCATTATACTGTCAATGAGATCCACACCGCCCATATGGCGGTTGTATTCTCCCACCACGTTTGGTCTATCAATGGTAACATACCTCTTGTTGTGCTTGTCGTATCTAGACACTTGTGACTTGGGTAGTTCACCCACAAAACTGGAGGCAAGTGTGACTATTTTATTGTCCTTCCAGGCCACTGTAGATATATCTGTTCCTTCAACACAGGCAACATACTCGACTGAATATCCACGGTCTTTTTTGGAGATTTCTTTTTCTATGGGTAGTTTGCAATCAGGTATTCGGTTGCGTCGAATGGTTCCCAAGCTCAATATTCCTTGTTTAGCGAAATATTCTAGTAGGAGCAGGGATGTGAAGTAATTGTCAAAATACAGGCGGTAATTTTGATTGCGTGGTATTTCACGAGCTAGCCTGACGACGACATTTGATGCAGCACCCAGGTTCGGCTCATTAGGCGCAACTACATTCTCAGCTCCAGTTTCTGGTTCAAACTTGTATGCAAACCCGCTCACGCCGCTCAAGACATAGATTTTGTAGCCCCATTTATGGGGCTTCTTAGGATTGTATCTCTTGAGGTTATGTCTAGCTTTCGTGGAACAAATCTGTTCATCGACGCAGAGATACTTCTCGAATGGGACATTGAGGCAAGTTTCGTTTAGTTTTGTCACAACTGGCCTGATTTTGTAGAGGCGGTCATGGTCTACGTGATCGCGAGGAACCATTTTCGAATTGTCGTTGAAGTGAATAAATCGTCTGATTTTTTCGAATTTGTTTACCGGCATTGTGTCTTTTACTAGAGGTGTTCCTAAACTACCACTCCAATGTTTCGTCACTCTTGGCAGGTGTACTAATGACATGATGAAAACCAGACCAATAAATTGCTGGATATCGGTCTCTATGACCCGGAATGGCATATTAGTATCTTTCTGCACGATGTAAAGATTAGTTTGGTTCACTATTTCTCCAAAAAGTTCCTTGGGAAATATTTTGAAGAAGAACTGTACTGGACTATCAAGTTCTAGAAACTCTGCTGGCAAGTCTTCGTCACCTGTAAAGCAGAGTTGCTGCTCATTTAGCTGGAGGTTCTTTTTTTTCCAACGTAAATTCAATTTCTGCTTGGCTTTACTGTGTCCTGATGATCCAGCACTAGATGATGGTCCTGGTTGAAGTAAGATTTCAGAAGGAGCTGGCAGTTGGAAAGTACTACTTGAATTTTCAATATTATCAATGATGGTGTCAATATCCACTCCATCAACCTCTTCAAAATCATTGACTTCCATTGGCACCTCCAAATCCGGAACAAAATCAGGATCTGCGATGCTGTCGTCATCGCCGTCGAATCCATCTTCACTCTCTGCATAATCAAAGAGGAACTGCTCTATTTTCTCGTCTCCTAGACCTCTGGAAGACATCCTGTAGCAAGAATAAAAGTGCTCAATGTATATGACAATATATGTACTTAGTAATACAATGTACCAGAACTGGTACAAACACAAAACGGCAATTATTTCAAACAATTACTGAAAATTATTCAATTACTACAATAAATAGCAAAGATCATACACTTACCTAGTAAATTAATACCACAAACACACAGTTTTGACACTTGAAATGTTTTTTGTTTATTTTCAAAACATTCTAAACAACCGTTTTTTACGAAACCGCAAAAAGTTTGATTCAAATTCATTTATGTTGAAAAAGCGCCACCTGTGGGGTATGAAGTATACTAAATATTGAAGCGCGGTATGTTCCCGAGCGGGATCTCTGTTTTATAAACGAAAAAATCATTTGTTTTAAATTTTATTTGGAAAAATTTGGTATGTTCCAGTACTGTCCCACGGTGATATAAAGGGTTAATTATTGATCTTTTAGTATACGCGTTTTATTAAAGTACCTTTTGTTTTGTGTATAATAAATTAATAATGCGTCAAATTGGGAACAGTGCTCCTTGATGGGCGAGTCCTATTACTGGCTGAACGTACGACGCGTTGCGTGAGCTCAGTACAGAACACGCAAGCTAACCACTCAAGGTCACTAGCATATATCTGCGTCTTAAATGGTGATAACATTTTCCATCGCACTTAAATATTTTTGGGACAAAATAAACATAGTGTAAAAATTATTGAAACCGATTCAGTTCCTTATTCTGAACAAATTATATTCAGGTTTCGCATATACTAAAAATGATGTTGTATAGATAATTTTTAGGGTTCCGTACCCAAAGGGTAAAATGGGAACCCTATTACTAAGGCTCCGCTGTCCGTCCATCTAGTCTGTCTGTCCGTCTGTCACCAGGCTGTATCTCATGAACCGTGATAGTTAGACATTTAAATTTTCACAGATTATGTATTTCTGTTGCCGCTAAAACAACAAATACTAAAAAACAGAATAAAATAAATATTTAAATATTTGCTCCCTTACAAAAAACGTGATTTTGTTGCCGTTTTTGTAGATAATGGTACGGAACCCTTCTTTCGCGAGTCCGACTCGCACTTGGCCGGTTTGTAACCCAGGTACCCTCTGTGAGATTGTCAGTAACATCAATGCGTTGCTGGCCTTCTTTAAGGGTGCTATCACAAAAAAAAACGTTTTTCGTCAATTTCTTATCTAGAAATGAGAAAGCGTGAAATAATCGAAACATTAAGTCTGTGTAACTATACGAGTAAAAGTACAGTTTTCGTGGTGATAAACCATTCGTGTCAGTCTCAGCACCCGTTAATAGTTTCATCAGTTTTGTGCCCTCGAAAATATAGCTTATTTCACCGTTGATTTACGCCGTTATTTTACTTTTAAATACACAATTATTATTTTTTCGAGCAAGGTAACATAGTCACCTTAGTTATTGTTTGAATTATATATTGGATTATATATTCGTAACTAAAAAATTAAATTTTGGACGAAAAATGATCAGTAACTCTCTGTTTTACAGAATTATTTATGGTGTAAATATAATAAATTGGTTAAAGGGCTCCCAAGTACTATAAGATACAGTAGTACCATGGACATTTTTATAAGAATGATTTATGGTGTAAATATAATAAATTGGTTAAAGGGCTCCCAAGTACTATAAGATACAGTAGTACCATGGACATTTTTATAATTTTTTAATTTATGTTACCTTCGGTGTAACAAAGCATCAAAAGATATCCAAAAGTAAAATTTTATGAAACATCCTTTGCAGAGACAAGGTTTTTACTGATTTATGTAAATAAATTGAAATATTTATTTAAAGCGCTCCCAAGATAAATAATCAAACTTGCTCGGGCATATTTTATTTTTTGGCTATATCTAAACCATAATCACACATCAAAACTCGAGTAAAACGCTCAAATTCAAGAAAAATTGTGATAGCCCTCTTAAGGAGCTGGGGTGGATCGAATAATCGATTTTCAATACTCAATATCTTTATTGCTTTACCATAATGTGTACTTAGGTGGTAACTATAAAATTCAGATCATTAGATCATGTTGTTGTTATATTTTCCCACCCGTACGCAAAATACGCGAATATTGACGTGGACTTGCGGACACCAGCCCGTATTACCTATTACTTATAATGAATGAGTATCGCAAAATATATTTGCTTCCCTTCACGGCATTGATAGACCCAAGTCCCTGCTCAAGAGTGAAGTGTAATGTATTCTAGCCTGAATTGGAACAATAGACTCACTATGTACGCGATGAATTTGGATAGCATAAGCACTTAAAAATGACAAGTTTGTGCTAATTTACATTTTCTTTTACATTATAATATACCAATTTGTTACCCAGCGGCACAAAGATTTTGCCAATATCTTTTCTTATTAATGAGTTTACAAAAATATGAAATATACAAAAACAAAATTAAACCTAGTATCTTTTTTGCAAGTGACTAACAACATTCGTCATTTACACCACACATTTTGTAGACAATAGTAAAGAGGCAAATAATGAGGAAAGAGGGCAAGCAAGCAAGCAGACTGTACTGACTTACTGGCCTCATTATGTTGCTGGCTCATATTGTTTACGCACTCAGATAGCACACACATTAAGTACTCTTGATTGTATTTACTGTATATTTTTAAGACAAGAAAGTTTTAATAATTTACATAACAATTTCAGAGTAATATTTGATAAAGAGGCTAAGGCCCGTATTAAAGAACCTCACTCAAAACTCAAGCATTACTTAAAACTCGTTTAAAGCCATTTGATTGGTTGAACTAGTTTTAAGTAATGCTTGAGGCTTGAGTAAGGTTCTATAATACGGCCCTAAGTAAGTTGCATCTATATTCCATTGGTTTAGGTAGTTAAATAAAGGTAAGCAAATCCTATATAGGGTTTTTTATGGATGACACTTTCTTCTTTAAAAATACGTTGTAACTTGCTAACCAAATTAAATTTACGATAGTTTCCTCTTTTATTACTGTGTTAAACTTTATCATATATTCTTAAACTACTCTTCGTAGATGTAACAGCATAAACACAATTTTTTTGTTAGATTTTTATCAATACTATAATATTTTGTAATTTGTTTATTGTAGCCCAAAAAGACAGGTACTGTAAATGTCAATGAAATAAAACGGTGCTAAATTGAAAAGTACAACTGTGGCGTAGCATGCAGGGACCGTACAACCCTGGTTAAGAGTTAAGCCTTTCGAAGGGGTAACCCATCCTTTATCATGATGTAACCCATTGAAGGGGTTTTATACTAGAAACCTATTGAAAGGGTTACATGATAACCCATTGAATGGGTTTTATACTTGAAACCCAGAGAAAGGGTTAATGACAACCCATTCAATGGGAATGAAACCCAGTAAAATGAATAAGTCATACTATTATGTTATTTCGATATCCGCCCAGCACGCGTAGCATGGCCAATTCTATCTCTATTCTACCCAGGGATCATTTTGGTCACCATTTTAGAAAACCTCATACGGTGTTGGTATTGGCTTAAATTAAGCCGTTCAAAAGGGTTACCCACATCTTATGGGTTTTTATTGAAAACCTTATCAATGGGTTACCAAAATTTAATTTAAGCCGATCATGAGAGTCACCCATATCATATGGGTTTTTGTTTAACCGCTTAGAAAAACTCTATCGAAAACCCTTTCAATGGGTAACCAAAATGGTCCCTGGTAGCATGACAACGGAGGTGACAGGTATTACGTTTAGTCGGTTACTTGACAGCATCTCATCACATGGTTTTTTTTGTTTACCTTTATTTAACTACCTAAACCAATGCAGTATAGTAATCATTTAGAACAAGAAATTCTTGTCATTTATTTTGACGGCCTCGAAATATTGCAAAACCACAAAAACCATTTGAAGGTTGTTTCATTGAATTACACTAGTTTTAAACAAATAAGTTTACACAAGATGTGAGTGCAGCTCGTCAATCATCTTACTGGCAATGAGAAAATCTTTGGCCTTGATTATCACATCTTAATTTTAAGTACGAACTGTTATTAGCAATGGAGGGACATGTAATTTTCTATCCTTGGCTATTTAGGCTATAAAGTTATTAGCTCTTCAGGTGTTTACTATGATATTGTTAGTAAACAACACATGCAGATTCTACTACTACCTTTTCACCTTTCATTACAAAACATGAAGGTACAACTATCGAATTTGATTGACTTATTTGTTATTACTTATTGATTTTTATAGTATGAAATATTGAAATGCAAGAGGGCTACGGGACAAAACATAAACAACATTGTATGTGCTAGGTACCTATGCATTTATGTTCTTCGCGCGTTGACTCGTTATTAGATAATTTCTCAGTAAAATGTCAATCAACTGCCTCAAGGTGCTGTGCGATCAAAGGTGATGTTAACTGAGATTCGCGCGGCGATGCACCGGCGGAGGTGTCAGGTCTTGAGGGACTTACCGCGGCCAGGTCCGTGTCGAAGTATCGGCGGGCATCGCTGCTGATGGGCCTCATCAGCTCCGCCACAATTTCCTCTACTCTCTGTGAGTTCATACTCCACCGTTTTTCTCTCCGGGACAAAAGTTGATCCCTGGAAATAGCGTCCTCGCATTGAAAACATTACTGACTGCTACTGAAAGGCGTCGCGGACAGCGGAATACAACACAACTAGGTTTTGCTTCCTCAGTGAGCCTCAGTGGCGCGAAACTTTCTGTCAACGACACTTTTCAATTTTAGAAACTTTATTGCAAAATTAGATCATATGCATCCGTTTTTATAATCTCTTAAAACACATCAAATTACCTTTGGTTATCAATGTAGTCGGCGTCCATTTTACAAACATAAAATCGTACAAATAGGAAGAACGTAATAATAACGGTGGCCATTTATTTATGTTTTCGAGGGAGACATTCCGCGCTTCGTGCTCGCTGTCAAAGCCCCGAACATTCGCTGTTCGGCGCTGTGAAACTGCACCGAATTAATTTGTCTATGGCTTACTAAATTCACATAACTAAAATATTTTTATTAAATCTTTAACAACGTTATGTTTCTAAAAAAAAATATGAATTAATTTGTAATTATGGAAACAACTAGTTAAAACTTTTAAAATTGTTTTATTATGTGTACAAAAGTAGCAGACTTATTTTTAATTCTAGCAATAACTTACTTTTCGTCGTCAAGCACACAGCACACTACTGGCAACACTGCAGCACAGACTAGCTATTAGATAGGTTGTCAAAGACTATTAGACTACTTAGTTAGTCTGTGGTTGTCAAGCAGGTCAAACTCGAAGGCATTGAACTTTGGGAAAACAAATATAATTTGAAATTCGAATATTTACTAAACAGGTAGTGCGTGGGTAGTGAAAATGAATAACAATGAATAATCTATTCAAAATCTAAAAAATCTTGAAACACTGTTACTGAATCCCACATAGATATCTCATTGAAAGCCATGGGCATGTCTCGGTGCTATTCGTTAATGAAGTGCTTGCTGATACTCTTCACTATAATATTTTTGGTAAGAAGCTGAAACTTTTATTTTTCTTTTATTAGCATAAGTAAAGAAGAAATCTTTTTGTCGCTTGATTTACTTTGCTGAGTGCTTCGAATTCCAGCTGATCTTTATTGTATGAGTTAGTAATCAATAAACATCAACTATCAGACCATAATTTTTGTTAGTACTCGTAATTTGTACGTTTCGATATCAGAAATGGTTAAAATCCAGCCAGGGTGACTATAAAAACGCGCGGCCTGCTTACGCGCGTTACGAAATGTAAACAATGATGAAGAAAGTCTAGTACCTATCTGTTTCACTGTTGGGGGCTGGGAGCTCGTCCCCATGAATCACAGAAGTTTTATGTCATAAATAAAGTCACCATTGTCAAATCAGTCAGCGTCATCAATTTGATTATTACGTTTTTGTGATGTTGCAAGTATTTGCATCGCTTGTGGCACGGTGGAGTGACGGTCGTCGTACTGTTGCAGTGCGTGGGCAGCATGGCGTGCGGGTTCGCGGGCTGGGCGCTGTGGGACGGGCGCGGCAACGAGAGCGCGGCGGCGCGCGCGGGGCTGCTGGCGCTGGCGGCGTGGGGCGGCGCGCTGGCGCTGGGCGCGCTGGCGGCGCTGTGCGGCGCGGCGCGCGGCTCGGCGCCGCTGCTGGCGGCCGCCTTCTCGCTGCTGGCGCTCACAGCCGTGGCCGAGGCGGCGGCGGCGTGGTGGGGCGCGGCGCACCGGCCGCAGCTGCGCCGTGCGCTGCTGGACGAGCTCGACCACACCGTGCGCCACGAGTACGGCGTGCTCCACACGCGCACGCAGCTGCTGGACGTCATACAACAAGGGGTCGGCTTCCTATGCTTATATTTCTACACTTAAGGTTCATGCGATACCAAGTGTGAGCCGGGCTGGCCCTTTTTTTTTTTATTTGTTCACGGGGTGGAAAATCCTCATGGATGTCCTCCGCCCTGGGGCGGGCGAAAGGGTCTGTCAGACTCTTACTGACTAAAAACCACCCCAGTGTTCCCCTCCCACACTTGCACCAGGGATCTTGGGATCTATTATTACTTCCGCAATCCCCGGCTACTGCCGGCCCGCCTCTGCGCGCCACCTCAAGGTGTCTGACCTCCCCCCCCCGCGACGTCTGTTAGGGCCGCGCGTGGAACACTACGCGCCGCCACCTCGGGTCCACTGTGATAGGGGGCGGCGGACGTCCCCAAGTCCACTGTCCCTGGACCTCATTCTGCCACACAACTGTTTCATAGAAGGACACCACCGCGTCCCAGGACTCCTCACTGCCGACCATCGACTCGACCACGGCCGGCAGCGATAGGTCACTGCCTACTCCTGAGATGAGGGCACGGCGTGGCTCCTCCCAAGCCGGGCTGGACCTACCTTATCTATTTCTGTGCATTGTTGTGACAGATGGGACAGCTAATATGAAACTAGTACTACATAGGTTGCTTAATATTATTATGGAACCCAAAATAAGTTCAATACATACGTTAATCCAGTGCAAAATTATTCAAGTCAATATTCATCATCATCATCATTTCAGCCGAAAAGACGTCCACTGTTGGACATAGGCCTCCCCTAAAGGGGGAGTTTGCCATAATCTCCACGCTTGGTAGGCGGGTTGGCGATCGCAGTATGGTGTTAAAATGCATAGAGAATGCTGCTGCCCATTATCTAGTAAGTCAATTAGTCGCCTTTTACGACACCCACGGGAAGAAAGTCAATATTATTCGAGTGCAAAAATTATCACTGCTATGTTCATAGCACAGCTATACTGGGTTATAACAAAGATCAAATTTGTTTGAATGAAGTTTACAAGTCTCTTTACTGGGTATTTACTGCCGGAAGTGATATTGAACAATAAATATTGTTTAAAAAAAACATGATGATGAATAAAATACGATATACTAGAGAAGTGAAACTCACGCTGTTCAAGGCATTTTGTCAGTCCTTCTACACGTGCAGCCTGTGGGTTAGACATACGCAGAGGGCCTACAACATTCTTCGAGTTCAGTACAATAACGCTTTAGGGTGCTGTTGGGGTTCCCGCGGTTCTGTAGCGCATCGGGCATGTTTGCTGAAGCACACACAGATAGCTTTCAAGCTATTATGCGAAAACGAACAGCATCCCTGATGCGAAGGATTCGCGTGAGCACCAACAGCATTTTAAGGGTAATTGTGAATAAACCTGATTGCCCTTTCCTGGGGCACTGGACCCGTATGCACAGCTGCAGGTCTGGTGCAGCAGGGAATGGACATAGTTTTAAATATTTAAATTAGATTTATTATTTTATGGAGAAATGTTACTAACATAGTTTAATAAGTGTTACTAACAACAATATGAATGATGTGTTCGAATCAAATAAATAAATAAAAAAAAAAGATGTATGTAGGTATATAAATGTTTTGACTGCTGCCTACATCCAAAATAAGTATTATTTGTAAAGACGTTTAAATCACTTTAATCATAATGTAATATGATTCATTGTAATTTTATTCGATTTTAAATGATAAAAATATTTTGATTCCTATTTACTTGATTTATTTTAATCATGCGTCTACTCTTATTTGATTTATAATAATTATATTTGAAAGATTTGAATTTGAAATTATATTCATAAAATTTTAGGTGGTTACATTCGTACGTAATACTTAAATTAGTTCTAGACTTTGATTTAAATTATTTGGGTAGATGGACTATGTGATTCTATTTTTACGTGGTTAGTCTAGCAGATATTTTTTGCGCAGGCTGATCCCGGTCTTGAGACTGGGCAAGGTCCTCATGCCCTTGCATGAATGCAATGAGCACCTGCTGCTGGTCCTCAGACAGTCTTGTCTGCAAATATGCATTTTCAACTACTTTTTAGAACATGGAAATGAGCAATTACATAGGTTGCAATTACGCAATTGTTACATAAGTACCTACTGATAAAACACCCACAGTCCCACACCCATTTTATTATACCAGTCAGTTGTTGTTGAAAAAAATCCCTTCCACACAGATCTGTGAATAGCGTTTTGCCAGTCCTTCGGTTTAGAAATCAGGATATCGAACAAGTGCCTTTGTCGATACGGTAGCGAATCGTACCGTTGTGAATAGCTAAGCACATAGCTATTCACAACCAATCGACAGGCGACGTGTCGAAAATGACTCATTGCGATCACCAGGGGGAACGTTAGAAAATGTACTACCAAGGAATTTTTTTTAAACCGATTGTAGGTGTGCTAGAAAATGGTAGTAATTAGAAAATTGTGGTAGAAAATTAAAAGTTGTAAGTACGGACGCCAGCAGGTCAAGCTACCCGAAACTGTCAAATTTTCCCAATCAACCTTGAACCTTATGCTGTAGGGATAAAGTTGAAAATCGATTAAAGAAATTTGACAAATTGTAGTAGCTTCATGTGCTGGCGTCTGTACATAAATGATTTTTATTGGGTATTTCATTAAGTGCAACTATAGAATATGCATCGAGTAACTATTGACCAAAAAAGAAACAGTAAATAATGATTTTACTTAAATAAAATTTGCCTGAATTCTATTAAACTTGCTTTGTAAACTTTAACTTTGAGTTCATTTTTTAAAGAATAACTTTGAACAAAAAACTAGACTAGTTTATGAAAATGGGTGTGGATATTTTATCAGTACGTAACAATTACTATTTCTTTATAATTGCTCATTTTCATGTTCTAAAACGTAGTTAAAATTGCATATTTGCAGACAAGATTGTCAGGGGAGCAGCGGCAGGTGCTCATTGCATTCATGCAAGGGCTTTTTAAGGGGATGCGCTAAGGTAGCCCGCGACACTTTCATTACAACAAGTTCAAAAAATCCTACTGAATGATAATTTCTGAAATAATCATTCAGTAGGATTTTTTGAACTTAGAGAGTTGTAATGCTGATTCTAATGATTATAATTCAGTAAATCCATATTTTGTATGGCCGCGAATCATATTTATACATACAACCTGTTACTGACCTGCAAATTGCAAAAAACGTAAGAAAATTTGAATTTCGTGGGCTACCTTAGCGCATCCCCCTTACGTGTTACGGACGAATGTAACCACCTAAAATTGTATTATCTTTGAAATAGAATTATTATAAATCAAATGTGAGTAGAAGTATGATTTAAAATAAATCAAGTAAGTAAATAAATATGAATCAAAATATTTTTGTCATTAAAATCTAAAGTGTTATACATCTTTACAAATTATACATAGCTTGGATCTATTTAACGGTCAAAACAATAAGAAAACTTTATGAACCTACATTATGTATAGGTACTTACTTCAGATAGTGCCTAAATTAGTTTTTTTTAAACAATATTTATTGTTCGATATCACTTCCGACAGCAAATACCTGTCGGAAGCATCGATGTGTTCATACCGTATTTGAATTGTCAAAATTGTACGATTTCGGATTAGTGAATAACGTTTGGAGGACTTCGTCGATAACCCTGACGTTCGATACGGCAAAGTCTAAAAATAAAATTAAAAAAAACGTTTATATAAAAAAAAATAAACCTAAACCTCTCCGTGCTTCGGAAACCACGTTAAGCCGTTGGTCCCGGCTGCCATTCGTGGACCTTTGACAGTCGTTACGGGTCGTCAGAAGTCTGAAAGTCTGACAATCAGTCTGACCAAGGGGTATCGTGTAACCCAGTAACTGGGTTGTGGAGGTCAGATAGGCAGTCGCTCCATTTAAAATACTGGTATTCAGCTTCATCCGGTTGGACTGGGAGCCGACCTCAACATATTGGTTTATAGTAGTAGAAGTATAGATTACAAGAAAACAAATCACAATATTTTATTACTAATTACCATGGGGAAGTAACAAATAGAGGGCTCATCCAGAAAGTTGACTACACACTAGGAGAAATTATTTTTCAAGTGTGCATGGATGGCCAAATCCTAAACTGTAATTATGTTTGCACAATTAGTAGGTATTGTGTGAAGGTGAAAACATCTGGTGGATGGTGTAAAAACTGTGAGAATTTGGGTGTAAAGAATTCTTTTAATGAAAGTTCCCATGAATTGAATTCGTAAGCTCTTATATTACGTGATTGTGTGGAAGGTTGATATGCTTATTATGTTATGTTGTTTGGTGCAGTTGGAGTGCTGCGGCGCGGAGGGCCCGCGCGACTGGCAGCACTCGGCGTGGGCGCGCGCGCAGGAGGGCGCGGCCGGCACGGCGCCCACGCCCGCGGTGGACGCGCTCGACCTGTCCGTCGGCGCGCCCACCAACTACTACTGGGTGCCGCCCTCCTGCTGCGTTCTCGCCGATAAACATGAGGTATCTGTTGCCAATTATTTTGTCTCTTCTATGTATTACAGAGCAATATTTGTCTTCGTGAACCGATATGAGGTTTCGTCGAGTCATCGACGACGAAGACTTAGATAAGAAAAGGTATCGTGCGGTGAGTGCCTTTGGCCGTGCTAAACGTGGCGTCGTGTAGCAGGACGGCGCGGGCGGGGGTGGCGACACGTGCGCGGCGGCGCGGCGCGTGGCGGCGGCCAGCGGCGGCGGCGCGGGGCTGCACGGCGCGGCGTGCGGCGCGCGCGCGCTGGCGGCGCTGCGGCGCCTGGCGCGCGTGCCGCTGGCGCTGGCCGGCGCCGCGCTGGCGCTGCACGCGCTGGCGCTGCCGCTGACGGCGGCGCTGTGGCTGCGCGCGCACCCGCGGCCCGCCTACAAGGCCTAGACCCGCGAGCTCCTCGATCGCCGACCCACCGTATCGTCGCTGTTAGCACACTGATCGCTACGGATGCGATGCTCGATGCGAAACTTGATACCTTTTCGTCTATTTTTTTCTGCTAAAGCAATATTTTCGCTGTTCGCAGCGTCACGCGTCAGTATGAAAACCGTAACATCGTTTAGAATATAATTTGGCAAATATTAAAATGAACATGAAGTAAAAAATGAATGGAATGCCTCCGAGCGAACGAACGCGTGAACCTATCTGCAGCATAGCTATTCACAAAGGTACGATACAGTTTCGTGCCGTATCGAACGTCAACGTTATCGACGAAGTCCTCAAACGCTATTCATAAATCCGAAACCGTACATTACTTATGAATTCATTGTAATTTTATTAGATTTCTAATGATAACAATATTTTGATTCCTATTTACTTACTTTAATTATTTTAAATCATGCCACTACTCATATTTGATTAATTGTTACCCGACAGGATGATGCTTACCCCATGTGATCTTTTTATTATTAAGACCTAGTAAACAAACACATGTGAAAGATATGAATTTGAAAGTATATTTACTTACATAATTGTAGGTGTTTACATTCGCACGTAACACTTAAATCCGTTCTAGACTTTGATTTAAGTTATTAAGAGATAGATGGAGTTCGAGACGTGGTTCTATCTAGACGTGGTTAGTCTAGCAGACATTGTTTGTGCGGACTGCGGCCGGTCTTGAGACATGGCCGGGCAAGGTCTTCATGCCCTTGCATAAATGCAATGAGCATCTGCCGCTGCTCCACTGACAGTCTTGTCTGCTAATATGCATTTTCATGTACGTTTTGTAACATGACAATAAGCATTTAACAAAAAATGTTACATATATTTAAAATAAGAAATTATTTTTCTTTTGAGAATTCAAAATTCAAAATTATATATTTTAGTGTAAGATGCACAGTAGTTTTTGTGATAAACTATCCACACCCATATTTTTGTAAAAAAAAAAACTTTTTTACAGATATATAAACTAGTCCGCCTTTTTTGTTCAACGTTATTCAAATTTCATAATGAAGTCAAAGTTGAAGTTTACAAAGCAAGTTTAATAGAAATTAGATAAATTGTATTTAATCATTTCTATAGTTGGACATAACGAAATATCCAATAAAAATCATTTATGAACCACTTTAAAATTTCTACCACAATTATCTATTTACTACCATTTTCTAACGTTCGTATCTATTTACACCTATTTACACCTATCGTATCGTTCTAACGTATCTATTTACACCTACAATCGGTTTCTAAAAAATCCCTGCCACACGGATCTGTGAATAGCGTTTTGCCCGTCCTTCAGTTCAGAAATCAGGATAACGAACAAGTGTCATTGTCGATACGGTAACGAATCGTACTTTTGTGAATAGCTCTGTTATAATAAATGACACGCTGAACTGTACTCGTGCGACGACGGTAGTTACTTCTGAAAATGATTAACACACCATTTGCTTCCTACTCCGTGACTACGAATTGAATTGTAAATCTGATGGAATTAGGGAGGAAATAATATCAATGAGTAATAATTATAGTTTGTAACTGTAGAGCTTAACCAAATGTGTGTTAGATGTAAGTTATACTTGTTATTTATGCTCTATTTATTTTAACTAGCGAGCCGTCGTGTTACCACTTCCACGTACAACTAAAATGGACGTGATTATACATTTTGCAAATAGCTAATATCTAGGAAATTTTGTGTAATAAAAGCACAGTTTCTAGTACCAAGTGGTGGTATTCGATCCATGAATATTGATGCCAATATAATGTTTGCTGATAACGTAAAAGGCACGCTAAAGGTAACGACCTAATCGTGAGGACAGATTTGAAAAATGAACACTCAATCATCGCCTCTAGTTTTTGTAAGTGACCCTGAATCTTTCCACTAGTCTCGATTGATCTGGCACTTCGTAGAAGGTTCGTTAGTTAAGTGAATAAAGTACTTCATACAATATTCTATTTTACGTAAGTACTTATGTTTTTCTAAGTTTTAGTTGACACGTTAATATGTTGGGATGCGAGTGTACGTGTGTACTAACAACTCTGCCAAAGAGTCGCAGCTGACGTCACGCTGCGCCACAGACCACACACTGTACCGCAGTGCACACTCCACGTTCTGCGTGAGCGCGGCCGCTGATGTGTGGGTGTTGTGTACTGTGATAGTACTTGATCTGTGTCGCCGCTTACTATCCGTGATACTATCGTACAAATACTCATTATAATATTAAACGATACTTGATCTCTACACCGCCATAATACACAAACCTATAAGACTTTTATGTTGAGACTGATTTTATTTTCTTTTCGTTAGTACTTAAGTTGTAACCCAGTACAAATATTTTAGTAATTATTTGTTATTTTAGTTTCCACGAGTCTGTATTGTAAAGCTAATGCATTTATTAATTTGACTGAATTGTATATGTACTTTAAGGTTTAAGTAGTGTGTAGCGCCGGCCGCCTCCCATTCCCATCTGACAGTATGTCTGCTGTAGTAGGGCTGCTGAATATAATTATTATTATACGCATTCATCGGACTGTATTTTCTGTGTATTCATTAATTATTGTCTTATTTGAAACTTACATTATTGAAGCACATTCGAGCGTGTGCCCCCTGGGTTGCAGATGAAAATCAGCGTCAAGCGGTTACTAGTACCTACTGTTGCCAGATGACATAAAACAATAGGTAACTATAGTGTTGTGCCAATTGGTGCCAATGTACGCATTTTCTTTCTTTTTAGTTACTTAAGAGCAATGAGCATTGGTAGTACCTAGTTTAAGTACTTACTATTGCGGGGATCTGAAATCGTACAGGTATGAAGTGCCTGGCGGCCGGCTGCCGCGCTCGCGTGATCTTATTAGTTTGTGTGCGAAACTAGTTACGTGTTACGTGTACGTAGATGATGATGATGTCGGCGACCGCGGCGCCGCCCACTTGCCAGCATGCGACTCTTCGCAGGGTCGATACTTATTGCGTTATTATTGAAAATATGTTAGATGACGTCATCAGACTACATGAACAACCTTTTCACTTAATTTACAAAGCACACTACGCGGTCATATTATATAATTTGCACTCATAATCACCGGACATAAAAGCATGTATTGTTTTGAGTGGAGTTACTATGGATAAGAGTTCCAGAGTGTACTTAATTACGCACTTTGTGAGGACTGTGTCTGTTGTGTTCCGTGGCAAGTGGGCGGGAGCGCGTAGCGCGCCCGCTGGTGCCATGTACACCCGTTGGGTACTAAAACAAACTAAATGTTAATACTATTATACTTCTTCTTGTGTACACCTTGTTTTATTTCTATTGCTTGTCCTTCACGAGCACTACTGAATGACGAAACCTTACGTTAATTGTTGATTTGTTAATGTCCGTGACTACCGCCGGACGACCAACGCCAATCGCTTCCATATTTGGCAAATAATTAGTGCTCAATTGGTGCTAATTAGTGCTCGAAAAACAAAATTGGTACCTTATTAGTTTTCGAGATAATCGACTTTGGAGGTAGTCCGGCGGTAGTCATGCTCCCTTCAGCAGGACCGCCATGACCGCCATGCTACAGCTATTCTAAATAAACAAATAATTATTACCCTTGTATTCATTTCGTAAAAAAACAGAACTGAAACATTTGTATTTACCGAGAAATCAACGATGATAACTTTCGCGCGCTCGTTCAACAGGACCACGACTTTGAATGTTGATTCCACGTTTGAGGAGTTTGTCGCTTTCCGCAAACCTACATATAAAATTAGTGCCCTGCAAGATAAAATGAATACCCAAAAATTCAAAATTACTACTCCAGTAGTTTACGAGATATACCATGCCATTGGTGGGGTGGCGGTAGTCACGGTGTAAATATTCATTTCAAGATTTCCCTATTAAAAAATGTGATTTCTTCCCGTTTATACAAAAATTAGTGCTCATAAAGAAGTTATAGTGACCAAAAAATTCAGATTCCTAAGTATTCTATTTTAAGAGAAATTAGCTGTCATTACTTTTCCATACTAAAGGCTTCTACATACCGGCGCGACGCGACGCGGCACAAAGGCCCGCGTGTCACGGGACGAGCGGTGCCTTTGTGTCGCGTCGCGTCGCGCGACAAGTCGCCCCGGTATGTAGAAGCCTTAAATCTCCTCGTATAACCCGACCAAATTAAGTTGTCAATGGTAGGAGATGTACGTATTCGTGCACATTTTATGGATGTCGGAATAGTAATGCAATACATAATTATTAAGCTTCTTTCTTATTAAGAAAAAAAATCGTGGTGGACGTAGGTAGGTAGGTATTCCATTAATTGTTTTTCTGTATTGTAAGTAATGATAAAGCTTAAGATGAGAGCAGTGGTAACGGCCCCGACTTACGAGTTGTAGGTCGTGGGTTCGAACCCAGGCAGGCGCTTTACTTTGTGTCAATAATTTCATCACCACTGCTCTCAAAACGGTGAAGGAAAACATCGTGAGGAAACCGGCATGTCCTAGAACCAAAAATTCGAAGACATGTGACATCTACCAACCCGCACTGGGCCCGCGTGGTGGATTACGGCCCACTCCCTCTCGAAGAGAGGAGGCCTGTGTCCCAGCAGTGGGAACATTATAGGCTGATTATGATGATGATTATGATTGTAAGTAAACTTCTGTGTTGTTATATGAGCGATAGGTATTTGTTATTTATTTTTTTCCTACTAATTTACCGTTGCTGCAAGCTGTACCTAAGTATTAAATACATAATTTACTGCATTAAAGCGATACCAAAATAAATTGGGGGCTTTTTCGTACCCATTTATTTCACCAATAAGAGGAACAAGATAGTTATAAATACCTAGGCTACACACAATCACGACAGATACACTAAATAGAAAGAGACTACTTAAACAAAAATTAACACACAATTTCAACACAGACTAAGGGCCTTATCCTACCTACTAGCGGTTTGGAAGCGGCTGCGGGGCGGAGCGGACGCGCAGCGCATGCGTCGCGAACACGCCGCGGCTGCGCAGCGAGGATGTCGCGGATGTGAGGAAGAAGCAAGTGAGGCGGGGCGGCCGGGCTGGTGTTTGTACGAGACAGTATTCACGGCAATCTTGTTGCGCGTCCGCAACGAATTCGCTGCGCAGCCGCGGCGTGTTCGTTGCGCGCCCGCTCCGCTTTGAGCTCTGGGCTCGCAATTCGCTAGTATGATAAGGCCCTAAATACTATTCTGAAAACGCTACTATATGGTCGAAATAGTTACTATCAAAGCGAACACCTTCGCTATACCGGTTCTCGGGGCCTAAAATGGACGCTTTGGCAGAATCATAATATGATCCGCGTACATATCATACATCCCGCAATTCATCTGTTTGACAGCTGCTATTTGACATTGGACTTCTATAGAGAAATTCTTAATTTGTGGACCATTTTACGAAACTCCATATAAAACTGCCAAACAGATAAATTGCGGGATATGAATTGTTCGCAGATCATAATACAATTCTGGCACAGCGTCTATTTTAGGCCTACTCATATAGGTAGGTATTCATTTGGGATAATCAATTGGACCAAAACCGATCTGTAAAACCTTGAACTAAAAATTAATACCACAATGACCAAATTCCGCAAAAACCATCCACGATCCTGTCAGCAGAGATAAATACTGCTGCGGAAAGAAGGAGGTAGGTAGAGGACTAATTTTATTGACATTCTAAATTCAGCTTCAGCTTTTTGAGAGTTACCTAACTGGACGTTATCAGTGTGTACGGGTGGGTAACCACTGCAGTGAGGAACTTCCTGTATCGTACGGAGTTGAGGAGTTCCACAGGGCAGCATCCTGGGACCCACTTTATTTATCGTATATATCAACGATCTTACAAACCTATGTATACCAAGAGGCGAAATAATCACATAGTGGATGCTCTTATCTGCCGATAATAGGAATAAGGTCTTCGATGCTGCCCAGGTCGGTTTCGATATGGTTCAAGAGTGGTTACATAGAAATATCCTAACCCTTACCCTTGAAACAATTAAATACCTGGCGTTTTCTATCCGTCTGAAAACGGGAATCAATAAAGAGCAACACATTATTCCACCCAAATGTGTCTCCAAAGCAAACTGCAGTAGCGAACCGCTAGAGTGCGTTGATAAAATGAAATAAGTACCTGGGTATTACAGTTGACTGCCATTTTAGCTTTAAAGAACACATTAAGCTGTTATCTTCTAGGGTACGTAAACTATCTACGTCTTTAAAAATCTTAGGCACGTCATGCGACTCTATTCAAAAATATTTACCTTGCTTTTTATTAATAATAATAAATATTTATTTCTGAACAAATCCATATTTCAACTTTCAACACACACATTTTAAAAACAACTAATTCACATCAAAATGTTATATGCCAGTCAATAATTTCATACTGCATATTATCCTGGGGTGGAGCTCCTAAAACCACCATCAAGAGCTTAGAAATTGCTCAACGAGCGATACTGAAGGTTGATCTTTAAGCCGATATTGTTCCCGACAAAAACTCTTATGAACAATAGCCTAAAAGTCTCTACTGTTAGGCAATTGTTCATAGAAAAAAATGTTTTGAAGAAACAGCGAACTCGTTTCAGACCCAATACTACCCAACAAGCGCCGAAAGCAGTATGTACACGATCCCAAAACATCTTTCCTAAGCAGACTTTACACAGTTATTGCTCCTTTTCTTTACAATAAAATAATTATAGAACTCAACATAATATAGCCGCTCAAGTAATCTTTATGTAAGAAGAAGGTGCCTATCTACCTAATTGGCCTTTCATATGAGGAAACAGAGAACCTGTTCATTATTTGGAGATAGTTAATGTATTTGTCAAATAATAAATTTTTATTTTATTTTTGGTAAGACGTATTTAGGTACTCTACCCAACACCCCAACACCTTCCACTAGACTCTACACTTACAAGATCACGCGCACATACACACAGACACACACACTCATTTTTGTATGGTTTTAGTTTTTCTTTTTCTTGTTTATGATCTTTTTGCATGTCTTTTGGGCTGATACAATGATATTATATTAAACAGATATGTTATACACTCACAAAACAACCGAAAAAAGTGTGCCGCGCAGCAGCGGCAGCACACCCCCACTTTTCATACATTTTACATTTCACTACAAGTAAAATACGTCCCAATTAGGACGTTTTCGAGTCTTCACAATTGCGCGCTCACAACATATCTCTTTAATATAATATAATTGGGCTAATATGTATTATTGTCTGTTTTGAGGGGTCTGGCGCTGTATGCCGAGATACAGAACTCTTCCTATTTCGGCTACAGATGCTCCCATGTTATATACCTACTCCCTATTACTAGCCTTTATGTTTGTGTAATACTTACGTTGTATTATTTTTGGTGAAATAAATTAAATTAAGTATGTATTTCTTTGTATGTAAACCTAAACAACAGACAGATAAAAGCACTAGACAATTCTTTTTTCAAAAACTAAAACTTCTATTCTCCACAAAATCATAACACACAACGACCAACACACCTCTATATTTAAAAGATACATCTGAACTGAGAAATGAGAAAGTAACCGACGACAAAATTAAGCTTTTAGAATGGACCCAGAAATCTCTACATGGAAGACATCGCCAAGATTTATATCACATAAATGTCGACAAAGAGGCGTCGAACGCGTAGTTAAATCGAGGCGAACTCTTCCCAGAGATTTATACTTGATAAACAGGACCTGGGGGCCTAAAATGAACGCTTTGGCAGAATCATAATATGATCTGCGTACAATTCATATCCCCCAATTGTGTATGTAAAGTAAAAATTAACCTATGCCGATTCCAAAACCATTTCGAGACTTTAAGCTTCTAAGATTTATTTTTCTAATAATAGGTCTTAAAATTATAAGATCATATTTATTTTCACAAAAATACTTAAAATCACTTGACTTTAATTTGACCTCTAAATGCCGTCACAAAGCAGCCTGAATTGGAAACTTTCAGTGCCTCTTGTAATTAAGTTGTTCTTTATGTGTCAAGTGTTATGTCAACGTCGAATTTACATGAAGCACTTAATACTATTCTATTCAGATATATATACGTAAATAGTGTAGTTTTTCACCAGCGGCGGACAGTACAAGTCGAATCACATCGATGTATCCCCTCAGGCAAACTTAACTTACGTTCAAATGATCTTCACAATAAAACAGACGCAGACGCGCCCAGACTTGTACTCAACATTTACTTCCTCGCACCATTTCCTTTTTAACGTTTCTTTTACTAACAATCAATTTGTGTCGGCTATTTGTTGTGGTGTTTCTTATACTTGACGGTATGAAGCACTTAGCAGAAGTAGTCTTTGAATCCATTCATTTTATTAAATCTTTAAACTAAAGTACGGAAATCGCTAAAGTATGAAATGTAAACAAATTAATTGTCAAATTTTACAGTTTCACTTTACTGAAAAATAAGTGTTAAACGTGGCAAAGATCCTAAGCTATTCAGTTCTACTAGTGACGTCAGTACGAACAATACTTTAAAAAAATATATAAAAATAACTACAGCTTGTAAAAACAAAAAGATGAAATTATGTGTTTCAAATACTCTTATCATTAAAATAAAAATATAAAAAACGTACCTGAAAAATACTTTACATACCTAATTCATCAGTTTGATAGTTTTGTATGGAGTTTCGTAAAATGGTCCACAAATTATTAATTGCTATAATGAAGTCTAATGTCAAATAGCAGCTATCAAACAGATGAATTGCGGGATGTATGAATTGTACGCAGATCATATTATGATTCTGCCAAAGCGTCCATTTTAGGCCCCCAGGAAATTGAAACCAAAAATTATAGAAAGTTTATCATAAAGAATTCAAATAATGACACATGTAGGAAATGCAATAGTTCTCCGGAAACTATTCAGCATATCTTAGGCGGGTGCAAGTCAATAACTCAAACAGACTACAAACACAGACACGATCAAGTAGCCAACATCATAAACCAAAAATTGGCACACTACAAACTTATAGATTCCGTTACACCATACTACAAATAACACCCAGAAACTGTATTAAAGAACCCTCTCAACAAAAGTATATTTTGACCGCGCCAATCTTACCGATCGAACAATCCATTTCAATAGATCATCTTACAGTTATAAAAAAGATACTTAAACAAAACTGGATATTCAATAGATATTGCTATACCAAATATCTACACATAACTTGCAGAATAACAACAATAGCAGAGAAGCTTAGCATAATTATACACTGAATTAAAAGATGAAGTAGCACGACTTTGGCATCTGCAAAAAGTTACAATAGTAGGTACCTATAGTATTGTCTACAACAGGAGTAATACCGAAACAACTTCACCAGTCCCTCAATTCTCTTAACTTACCTCCAAATACGTATTATCTGCTGTAGAAGGCAGCGTTATTAAACACATACAGACTCAGCAGACTCGTGAGTCTGCAATATGAATAAAACCCACATCAAAACACAAATAAGCAACCATCTTCTAAAACCTCAGTTTTGTTATCAACTACCCCGAAAACCATGGAAATGACACACATGTCGAAAAAAAAAAAATATAAAAAAAAATAAGTAGCGCCAACTTGAATTTTATTTTTGACACCATAATCGTTATCAGCGCCCTCAAAAACCATAAAAACGATACCCATGACGAAAAATTTGCAAACTCTCGGTGGCGCCATCTTCAATTTTGATTTAGACCCCATAATAGTTATCAGCGCCCTCAAAAACCATAAAAACGATACCCATGACGAAAAATTTGCAAACTCTCGGTGGCGCCATCTTCAATTTTGATTTAGACCCCATAATAGTTATCAGCGCCCTCGAAAACCATGAAAACGACACCCATGACGAAAAATTTGCAAATTTTCGGTGGCGCCATCTTGAATTTTGATTTAGACCTCAGTTTTGTTATCAACTACCTCGAAAACGCGGTGGTATCCTTCTGCGAAACAGTCGTGTCACAGAAGGAGGCTGCGGAAAAGGAGCGGGAGATCTCGTTCGGTCACCCGGCCCGCAGCAGGCGCACTGGGCGTCGGCAGAGGGCAGACAATGCTTTCTTCCAGCCCCCCTATCACACTGGACCCGAGGTGGCGGCGCGCACCCCTTTGCGACGTCGCGGGGGGAGTCAAACACCTCACCCCCCCAGATTTGAGGTGGCCCGCAGAGGCGGGCCGGCACTAGCCGGGGATCACGGAAGTAATATTAGCTCCCAAGATCCCCGGTGCAAGTGTGGGAAGACACTGGGGTGGTTTTTAGTCAGTAAGAGTCTGAGAGACCCCTCCGCCCGCCCTAGGGCGGAGGACATCCATGAGGATATTCCAACCCGTGAACAAAAAAAAAGGCCCGTGTTAACTGGCCTTCCCGGCTAGCCGAGAAATTAAAATAAATTGTTAAAATAATAATAATATATTTATTTTCAGGCAACTAAGGCCCATATACAGAATACACAAAATAATAAATCTATATATATAAAATTCAAAGTCCTGACTGACTGACTGATATATCAACCCACAGCCTAAACCGCTGGTCCTAGAGACATGAAACTTGGAGGGTATGTTCTTTGTGAAGAGTAAGTATCCACTAAGAAAGGATTTTTGGGAATTCCATCCCTAAAGGGGTAAAATATATATATATATAGTAATAGAAGTTTATATGAAAGTCCGTCAGTTTTGAAGTTAGGATCTTCAAATTTTGTGTATAGGCTGACTATTGAAAATTAATATATACGTGTCTCAGCGTTTTTGATTAATCTACCCCCGAAGGGTTAAAAAGGGGAATGATTTTGTGTATGGAAAGTCCTTAATTTTCTAAGTAAAATCACTAAATTTATTATCTAGGCTTATGTTTGGAAGCTAAGGCAACGGTGTTGTTAGAATTGGAACCCTTAAGGGGTGAAAAGGGGGATAACATTTTATTTTTAATGAAAGTTCTTTTTAATTTAAAATCACTAATATTTCGGCTTATTGTTGGAAACTATAGGCATCCGCTAAGAAGGGACTTTTCGAAATTCAACCTTCAAGGGGTGAACAAGGGGGATAAATCTTATTCCTTGAGTTAATAAACTAAGAAAGAACTAAGAAACTTGGCACGAATATTTACCTAAGTAAATTATAAAGTGTGACATTTTTGTTTTTTTTTTAAACTACTCCTTAATGGGGAATTTGCGGATGATAAAGTTTGTATGGAATAATTTTAACGCGCGGTCCGATTAAGGGGACGATAACTGACTCTTAATGATTTTATAAAAAATATATGATAAATTAAAGCATTTTCTCAATAGCTTAATATGTGAATATTTTAGATTATGTTTATATTACATAGTGAAATTAATTTGTAAAGTTGTGTCTAATGCGGATAAAAAACTGAGAATGGCGCAAAATATACCAAGCGTATTTTTCAGAAAATTTCACCAATTTAAAGATAATTTAATTATTGATATTTTAGTATACGTGTTTTATTAAAATACCTTTTGTTTTGTGTATAATAAATTAATAATGCGTCAAATTGGGGACAGCGCTCCTTGATGGGCAAGTCCTATTACTGGCTGAACGTACAACGCGTTGCGTGAGCCCAGTACAGAACACGCAAGCTAACCACTCAAGGTCACTGGCATATATCTGTGTATATGCGTCTTAATTCGAAACTCAGAGCTCATACTATCGACAGAAAAAAAAAAAAATCTTTATTTCCCAAAAACACATACAGATAATTGTACTTTAGGTTTACAATTTTGAGATTATGGAAAAGAACATTCACAAAAACATAAAACATTTGGATGCGGCAGAAATCTGTACACAATAAATTAAACCCTGTCTCTCAAACTAGGGTATCCTGTATCTTAAGAGACAGTGTATCACAATGAGGTTCCAATTGATAATTATGTATGAGTGGACTGTGTCGATTTACCTTCAGAAGGGAAAAAAGTTATAGTTTATTTCAATAATTAAATTATGTATGAGTAGTATCTGAGAGTGCGGGTGAGGGGGAATGAGTGTATATGAAGGTGTGTAGGTGTTTGTATGTGAGTGTGGATAAGTAGGTGATGTGGTGTTGGTGAGTAAGTGAATGGGGGAGTTGTATGTACGAGAGTATATGGATGCGAGGATAGAAGTATTCGTGCAAGCATGGAGATGGTGTGTGCTTATTAATGTAGGTAAGTAAAGTCTCTGTTTCGGCATAGTCCTGTTTGAGTAGCCATTCTGTCACTTTTAATTTTAAGTTGTGTTTGCTTAGGTCTAATATATTCAGATTTTTATGTTTCTTTTTGTAAATGTAAGCGCTAATTACATAATACTGATGCCTTGCGAAAGTGGTCCTGTGTTGAGTGCCTGAGGGAAGGCTTGTGCGTTTAAAAAAAATAATAATTGAGTTTTCGAGAACCGGAAAAAGGGTTACATAGTTTTCGGGAGAATTTTACTGCGTCCCTTGAATAACTCAAAAGTTGGTATACATCAATTATTATTTAAAAACAAAAACGTAGAAAAAAAACAATACAACATTTCTTACAAATAGACTTAGACATGAAATGGAGGAGGACACGTAGGTATATTGAACAAGTATGTACAAAACGAAATTGGTATTTATATATGCTATCTATATCCTCCGTAAAGTTGTAAATCAAACTGCACTCCTATCTGCTTACCACGCTTACGTTGGTTCCAACTAAGATATGGTATAATGTTTTGGGGGAACGCTGCTGATAGAGAAGCTGTTTTTTCTTCGACATCCACGCGAGCGAAGCCGCGGGCGAAAGCTAGTTATTACATAATAAATACATCTCTACAAAAATGTAGTTACTACGTTGGGTCGGCGCCGTATTGCGCTGTCGTGGTGTCATGAGCCTTCCGCGAAAACGCGGATACACGACACCAGGCCGTTTCAAGGTTATCCACTCTTTTGTTAGCTGCGGTTGGGATTTTAGACGCAAAATGGGTATTTATTTTACTTTCAAACATTATGTATGACCTAAAATTTGAAACACCCATGTATGCTATATAACTATGCAAGATTATGGGCTTATTGGTGTGTTGCTGCAGCCAGGATATCCAGCCCACTAGTACAGTCTTGAAAAAAAAAAATAGCAGATAATAAAAAAAAGATAATGTAGTGTTTGGATTCGTTTAGGTGCACGGAGGTTTCAAAAGCAGACTAGCGACCCATTGTAGTTAATAGATTTATGCCGAACAAAAATTTTGTGTTTTGGTTAAAAAACGTGTTTTTCGACCGAAAAGTATGTAAAAACCAGGAATTACGGTTGCCAAACAGGACTCTAGCTCTAGCTCGCTGAAAGCGCATCAGAATATAGGTACGACAGGTAAGTAACTATTGCTACTAAGATTATAGATGATTTAGGAGAAAAATTGTACTTATCATAACATCTTTTGTAACTTGTAGGCTAGGTAGGCTTCGGTTATTATATTCTGATAACTTTGTAACAGTGTATTCCAATTGTGCAGGGTCGGTTATGGTTGTCAGTGTAAGGTGCCTAGCTAGCAGGGATGCTAGGAGACGTTTATAGCTTGTTGCTGGTTTTTTGGTGTTGGTTGTTATACGACACGTGCCAGTTTATGATGATGGGTCACAGAAGTTCATTTATGTGTACCTAATTTCAAATTAATCGGTCCAGTAGATTCGGAGCAAATCAGCTGTGACAGACGAACGGACAGACAGACAGCTAGCCAGACAGACAGACACACGAGTGATCCTATAAGGATTTCGTTTTTTCCTTTTGAGGTACGGAACCCTAAAAGAACGTTATTATGTTGAGAAGACGCCATTTAAGCCGAAAAGAAATGATCAGAGCCGTGGGAATGTTGGAAGCTGGTTATCGGCAACGTGCTGTGGCAATCGCTCTGGGCACTATGCAGAGTGTTATAAGTCGACTTTGGACACGTTACCGCATCACAGGCATGGCAGCGTGGCAGAGAGACATGAAGGGCGACCTCGCATCACCCCACGCAGACAAGATCGTTATGTACATAATACTGCGCGGAGAAATCGTACAATGACCGCGATGATGTTGGTTACGAGGCTCCATAGCTCTTTAGGGATGATAAATAAATAGTCAAACCATAAGAAATCGTTTGCATGATGTCAAACTCCATTCTCGAAGGCCGCTACGTCTACCACCTATTGTGCCCCTCAATCGCGTGAACACAGAAATTGAGCAGAAGAAGAGTGGCGTTTTGTGTGTTTTTCTGACGAATCTCGCTTTGGTGCGGGGCCAGATACATACACGTACTCGGTATTGGGAGGACCTCTGGACGCTAAGAATGTTTAAAATCATGCCATCCATGCATACAGTGGTGGAACAATAATTATGATATGGGCACATTTGGATCGGCGGAAGAACCGAACTGATTTGGATCAGAGGCAATCTCAATGCACAGATTTACGCTGAAACGATTGTATCAGATGTTTTATTCCTTGCGGACCGATTTGCTTATGCATGATAATGCACGTCCACACATTGCCAGTCGTCGCGAACACACTTGCCGCTGCTAATATCAAAGTCCTACCACCTAAAAAAACGGACTTCTTGGCGGGAAAGTAAAGCGTCATGTTTAGCAGTTTGGGTGTGTTTGGCAGTGTATTTTTATTGTGAATTTTGGCATTTACAAAGGTAAAACATCTTAAGTAGCACTATGCGCAAGTGACTTAATAAGCGCGTGGTAATATGTCTTGATTTAAAATTTGGCTCAATTTTGTAATTTTAGCCTATTTATAACCTTGAAATTCGCGCATTACGTTACTTCCATGTTAATGGTAGGTAACGTTGATTAGATGTTACGTAAGTTGAAGTGTTGTAAATTTTTGTGTAAATATCGTAAATTACTATACTTTTCTATTTACATGGCAAAGTAAACCTTGTTGTTGTTGGCGGGCATCCAGTCTGACCTTTAGCCTTAAAAACATTATGCATTACCTACCTACTTTCGCGTTACTTCTACATTACTGTAACATATAAGTGTCTATAATATTCTAAGTTACAAAGTTGCCTTTAGGTACGGCCTTACCCACCTACCTACATTGCTTTTTAGATGAATGGGTAAAATATGTAATTATTATTAATAATAAATACCTACTTGTTTGTAGTTTTCTATTAAGTTAAGTATTCAATAATAAATATGGTACAAAAATGTTTTTTTTTTTCATTTTATTATACCTAATGGAATTTAAAAGGGCGCCAAATGCATCTCTCGCCCGGAGCGCCTAGTTGGATAAGGCCAGTTGCCCGACCCGGGCATCGAACACTCAGTTACTCATTTAGGAGTGGAAATGAGTAACTTGTTGCCAAAACGTAGGTACGGCGCAGTTACTTGACTGTACTGTTGGTGTTGTTGCACAACGCTATAGTACATAATGATAATACGGTCTCACTGCATTACTGCAAGCTCATCAAATTCCCATTTGCAAGCGTCGACGTGATGTAAGTAGGAATGATGCAACGCTAGTAAGAAGCCGCTCGCCCGCGTCTGATGCAATCGATGACACTCGAGGAACGTTTGTTATTGATCATTCGTCTTTAATTCTACTCGGAAGTAGGTTGACGGCGACACATTGAAGGAAACTTATGAAAAACTTGACATTGTATTAAAAAAAGTTTGTGTATTATCGAACAAAAAAATTGTGTTGTGTGGTGATCTTAACATTAATGTACTGTTAAGAAATAAGATTACTCTGGATTTGGAACATTTCCTACTTAACTATAACTTGACGCTAGCTCTAAACCAGCCTACTAGGCTTCATAGTAAAACGTGCATTGATAACTTTGCACATAATCTAAGAAAAGGATGGAAAACGGAAATTATTGACCTCGTGTTATCAGATCACACATCACAAATACTTAAAATACCTGTCAATAAAACGTGTCGCTTAAAATTTTGGAAAACGGTAAAAATAAATTACTCCAAAGAGAACCTTGATAAATTTAAATCATGTATACAAAAATTATCTTTTAAAGAGGTCTACGAAAGTAATGATGTTGATGTGGCCTATAAGACCTTTATTGATATTTTCTCATTGTTTTACAATCTGTGTTTTCCAGAAAAAATATTAACTTTATACACTAACAAACAGGTTAAATGGATTTCTCATGGCATAAAAACATGTAGTAAAAGACAGAGACGGTTATTGTGGGCTTGCAGACTACACCCAACAAAAAAAGCTAAAAATGACTTGCAAAAATACACTACGCAGTATAAAAAAATTGTTAGACTAACTCAGAAGGCCCAAAATAACTACTTTATAAACAACTCGCAAAATAAATCCAAAGCCACATGGCAGATAGTCAATAGATCTAAAACTAACCTGCCTAAAGAACAGATACTGACAATAAAAACAGAGAATTTGACTTACACGAACCCGAATGACATAGCAAATGCATTTAATGACTACTTTATAGATGACATTGAGAATAATACAATAAATGACATTAAAATAAACAATAAGTTAGATAATTTGACAATGCAATCAATGTTTATGCAGCCTGTTCTTAAATCTGATATTATTTTAGCCACAAAGACGCTAAAAAACACTAGTACTGTAGGTATTGACGGTATATCTACAAAAGTAATTAAATATGTAATTGAGCTTATAGCACCTGCCCTAGCACATATTATTAATATAGGTATTATCGAGGGCATCTATCCCGAAGACTTGAAAAAAGTCATAATAAAACCGCTCCACAAAAAGGAAGACAAGATGCATATGAAAAATTACCGGCCAATAGCCAAAATTCCTGTTTTTTCCAAACTTTTTGAAAAAGTAATTTATAACTCTTTATACCAATATCTTCACAAATATAATATTTTGTGCAAAGAACAAAACGGTTTCCGGAGAAATAAAACAATAAATATGGCTATTTTCGACCTTTTAAATAATGTTATGTCTGCTGTTGATAAAAAGACTCCCATCTGCGCTATTTACACAGACATGACTAAAGCCTTTGATTATGTTGATCACAAAATCCTTCTAGACAAATTGCATTGCTATGGCATCAGAGGGAACATTTTAAAATTACTAGAATCTTATCTAAGTAATAGATTGCAATGTACTGAAATCACAAGAGTGTGCGCAAAAACCAAAATGGAACGAACGTATGTGTCAAATTTCAGGAGTATAAAATATGGAGTACCTCAAGGTAGCGTGCTTGGGTCACCTTTGTTTCTCATTTACATAAATGATTTGCCAAATGTGACACAACAACAAATGATTTTGTTTGCAGACGATAGCACTGCCATAGTAAAATGTAAGGACTTAAATACATATCAATTTGACATCAATAATACTCTTACTGACATAATTAATTGGCTTAATATGAATAATTTAAAAATCAACCTTAAGAAAACCAAGGTAATGCATTTCCACCAAAGAATAGAACCTCCAAGAACTTGTGTCAATTACAATGGCAACGAAATAGAAGAAGTTAAAGTAAGTGTGTTTTTAGGGATCCATATTGACAACAACCTTAATTGGAAAGCTCATATAGAACAGCTATGTAAAAAAATTAATAAATCTGCCTATGCACTCTTTCAATTGGCTAGAAAAGTAAATATAGGTGCGTTACTTGTTGCCTATCATGGTCTAGTAGCCTCACTTCTACGATACGGAATAATTTTTTGGGGTAATTCCCCGGATAAGGGATTACTATTCAAGGCACAAAAAAGGTGCATTAGAGCCATGTGCGGTCTGAATACAGATGACAGCTGTGCACCGTACTTTAAATCATTAAAACTACTTACGCTACCGTCGATATATATATTAGAAATTAGTATCTTTGTCAAAACAAATCCAAACCTTTTTGAAAAAATTACAATGGTACGAAATGTTCCAATTCGTAGTCAGTACAAAAATTCTTTGAGTATGTATAAATGTAAAACTGCATTAGTAAAAAAAAGCGTCCTGGGTATGGCTCCACGCATTTATAATAAAATTCCAGACGCCATAAAGGAATTAAATTTAACACAATTTAAGAAAAAATTTAAATTGTTCTTATTTGATAAATGTTATTATGCTATTGACGAATACTTAAATGACGAATTAATTTAGAATTACAATTATTAATCATTACTTAAATAACTTTGACATTTTAATTATTTTGACATAGACTTTTGACAATTTAATAATTCCTCATTTATACTCGGAATTTTAATTCGATTCCAGATTTGACAATTTCAGTGTTGCAACGTTATGACAAGTACTAAATAGTGACGTTGCGAAATTATTCGATATGGAAATGGAATATTTCCAGATCGATTCTTCTCGTTTATAATTTTACGCTCGTAAACTAAGTATATCAGGAAATTAAATATTTCTGAACCAATAATTTAGTTTTGACGATTAATTAACGATTTGAGACTTTTCTTTTATAATTGTGTGTGAAATAAATAAAAAAATGTGATCATGAAGGAACATGACAAATAAAACAGATAGATAGATGTATTATGGTAATAAATGATTTTATAAATTGTCGCCGTCATCGCTATCGCTATCGCTGTCACTTTCTGTAACATTTATTATAAATGTGTCTGTGATATTGTCAATTAACATATCTAGCCTACTCATTTTTTGCTCTTCTTTGACAACATGGGATACGCATTTAGACCATTCGGTAGCCGTAATTTTTTTAATGCCTTCCTGAAATAAATTTCTCACGTCTGTCAATTTGAAGGTTTTATTATTTTAGCTACATGCCCCTTTACCTGCGCCCATATCAATTCGATAGGGTTTAGCTCGGCTGTTTATCGATTTTTGTGTTCATCACTACACTATTATATGTGGTATCATTATTTCACAAAATGACAGTAGCTAATGTCAAATCTGGAATCGAATTAAAATTCCGAGCTTAGTATTCTGACACCATTAGAGTATTGAATAATAATAATGTAATTGTTCAATTTATTTTCTAATTTAATACCATAATATTATGCATGATTTTCAAATATTTTTAGTAAATTTTAACTTGTAAGTAATCCTTAGCTAGATTTGCACACCATATTTGTACGCCTCCTGGCATAACATAGCGCTCTGTTTATCAACAATAAGATCTGTATTTCTTTACCTATGTTAACAAATTAAAATAAATAAATAAATAAAAATAAATAAATAAATAAATAAATAAACTGTCGGAGTCTGCCCACCCGTTCTATTCGTAATTGTCGTTCATTGGTTCATCTTTAGAGCTCGTAATTGACGACAACGCTCCGTCTGTGCCGCGCCGCACGCCAACCCGCGCCCGTGCCCCTCGCCTCCCACTTGCCCTCTGACCGATCAACAAGTGCCGCCAACGATCACCTATTGAAAGCAATCAAACGACGAACCAAATTGAACACACATGTAGGTACCTACCCATTGAATGTCCACTGACTAGAGCAATGCTACAACATTACTTCCAGCCTGAATACAGCCTCTAAATCTTGTTTGCATGGAAGTATCATGGAGGCGGAACGCGTGAGAGAGAGGCAAGGTGCCCGCCCTCGCGCCCCTAGTCGCCGTAGGAGACGCCCCGGACGTCGGGAGTCGCGAGCCGATTTCCGACCACCGTAGGCGCGGGCCTGCGGACGGTGAGCGATGGGTAGCTCACCGTCCGATAATGACCAGGCCCGGGTCGATGGCGCGTCGTATTCCACGCGCGCCTCAAAGAGTTGTCAGCACCAACTGACGGGGTCCGATAGGGCCAATGCCTGCCATGGTTGCGAGTTTGTCCGAAAGGGATATCGTGGCCCTGGCACACAGGCAAACGAAGGAATACGGGTGGGTTTTAGGCAGTAAAAGTCTGACACACCCTCCCGCTCCGCCGCAAAAAAGAAAAGGTACCTAATTAGAACAGGTACGTACTTGGAATTAAGTACGTTGCAACTTTGCAAGTCTGTACATGTGCGAAGTTATCAAACAATATTTGCGTGCTTTTCACCACTCAGTGAGGAACGTTGGTAGCTTCTGGAGAGAAACGAAAAGCCCTCGGCAGCACTGGCGTCGCATCCATGATTTTTTTTTTTTGAGTGGGAAATTATCATAACTTCTCCCGCTCTGGGCGGAGCGGGAGGGTGTGTCAGACTTTTACTGACTAAAACCCACCCGTGTTCCTTCATTTGCCTGTGTGCCAGGGTCACGATATCCCTTTCGGACAAACTCGCAACCCCGGCAGGCATTGGCCCTAATGGGCATGAGGGGCATGAGGTCGCGAACCCTGCCTCACCCTCACGCGTTCCGCCTCCTCCTTCGCGAGCATTACTGCTTCGCAGAAGGAGGTGACGGCCTCCCATGCACTCTCGCTCCAAACCATGGCCTGAACCAGGGCCGGATGCAAGAGATCGCTGCCGCCGATCGCCTCCGTAAGGAGACAGCGGTGCTCCGCCCAAGCCAGGCAGACCTCCACCGAGTCCTCCGGTGCGCACAGTGGTGACACCCGGGCGTTTCTTCCCGCTTTTTCCTGAAACGGAACCTCCCGAAACAACCGTGTCCGGTGAGGACCTGCTTTCTCGCGGCAGCAGAGTTTCGCTCCGGCGTTTCGCCTCCTCGTGCCACTCCCAGATGTGCGCGAGGACTTTTGCCTCCAGATCCCATGGCGGTAGTCCGGAAAGGAGGCTCGCTGCCTCACGGGAGACCATGCGGTATCCTCGGACCAGCCTGATGGCCATGACCCTTTGGAACGCGTTCAATAGGCGGGCTGGTCGCAGCCTTAGACGCAGTGTTTTTTAGGGTTCCGTACCTCAAAAGGAAAAAACGGTACCCATACAGGATCACTCGTGTCTGTCCGTCTGTCATCGATTTGCTCCGAATCTATCCGATTAAGTTTAAGGCAAGCTGAAACGGCTTAGTGCCATCTCTTCCCTTAGGCGTTTATACCTACGATTTTTTTTTTAATGTTACCATTTAATAAATCATTTACGAATATTTAATATTATTGTAAAAGATTCTAACAAGAATGATAATCTATGAAATATAATCTACGTAAATTTACAATAACTAACATATTACAGGAATCATCTTAGATTATTTACACTGTTAAGTATTTTTTTAAAGTGATAATATAGTAAATCATCTACGACTATTCAGTATTATTTAAATAGGCTTTAACATGAAAAAATATATAATCTACGTAAAGGAGGTGACTTTTTAGTCCATACAACTGTGGCCGAGGACCATTACATATTTTGGAAGAAAAAAATAGAAGATTCATTAAAAAATATAATAGGATTTTTTGAACATTTGTACTTCCCAAAATTATCGTTGAAAGATATAAATAAAAGAAAATACAGTTAAAAATTATTCGTATTTTTTTTGTATTTTTTGTTTATCTCGTTAGTACCTAGTGTAAATAGTTAGTTGTGTGATCTATTGTATAAAATGGTTTTAATGTATTTGTAATGAATAAAAACCAGGTTATTGTACTTCGTTAAACTAAAAACAAAATGAATGTGATAGTTATGAGAAGCTGTCAATATTATGATCATCCATACAACTGTGGTCAAAAGCTTTAACTCGAGCACCATTACATATTTTTTAAGAAAAACATAGAAGATTCATTAAAAAATATAATAGGATTTTTTAAACATTTGTACTGCCCAAAATTATCATTCAAAGATAAATGTAAATACAGTTGAAAATTATTCGTATTTATTTTATTATTTTGTTTACCTCGTTAGTACCTAGTGTAAATAGTTAGTTGTGTGATCTATTGTTTATAATGATTTTAATGTATTTGTAATGAATAAAAAGGTTATTGTACTTCGATAAAATAAAAAAATAAAAAAAATGCTGAAAATGATAGCTATGAGAAGCTGTCAATATTATGATTATGCTGTCAATTTGACAGTGTCAAAGTGCGATAGGCGTAACGTTTCGTTTAAGGCCTGAAACTGCGTTAAGCGGGCAGCCGCGCGGTTTCATACAAAAGTACTCCGTCGCGGGGACCAGCGCGGGCGTCCGTCACGGGGAGGCGCGCCCCGCACCCACGCAACAGGGCCCGCCTCCGTGTGACGGAACCCGTCGCGGGGGCACGCGCGGTGCCCGCCAGCGGACCGGTAACATGATTCATGTAAAAGAGGCATTCTGAGAATACATTTTTATCGTAGGTGATTATGTACTATCGAGGAATTTCATATCTAACCAGTTTCAAAACAAAATCCCGTGAACACGATGACCACAACTGTTTTGCATCGACCAATGAAACAACAATACATAGTAATATTTTGTCGTTTCTGATTTTTTGTTGTTCATGCGTTTTTTGTAGGCTCTGTTACAATGATCACAGATGTCTGACTACGGATATGGTGACCCTTTCTCGACCACTAGGAATAGAACAAAAGAAACAAAACTGAGAAAGTTTTTAATTTTAATGTTTTTATACTTTACATTTTGTTCTAACGCATTTCATGGGTTCAGTTGCAAATTTGCAGAGCTTTCGGTAACCACTAACGTTTTTACGTAGCATTTCTGAAACATGTCTTCGTACCGTCTCACGACACAACAGAGGCATGAAATCTTGTTTCTTGGATTAAACATCAGTCAAATCCGAGCATACTATACCGAAACGATCCCGCGTTTTGCGCTTTTAAAGTATTATGGAAATTTTCCGCCTCTCACCCAAAAACTGCTAATTGTGAAACTACTCAATTCTAATTTTATATTATACTTTTCTGAGAGTACCCATAAACTTGTCCCAAACGATCTCGAACTACGACCGAACGAGGGTTCCCATTGAAATTGTTTCCATTGAAAAAATATGCACCACCTCAGCTGGTTTTTTACTGTCTTTTTTTTTTCATTTACAAAAACAAGGGTCTCATCAAAAATCTGATGGTGCGATGCTATTGGTTGATGAGATTACTATAGCGGCCGAGCGCTGCAAGCAAAAATAGTCCTTAAGGTGTATAGATATGAAATTCCTCGATAGTACTTAGATTGAGAGTTCAATATGGAAAAACCGGCTAAGTGCGTGTCGTACTCGCGCACGAAGGGTTCCGTACCATTATCTATAAATATGGCAAAAAAAAATCACCTTTGTTGTATGGGTGCCCCCTTAATTATATGTTTTATTTTAATTTAATTATTTATTTTTAAAGTGAATATTATATAACTAAATATCCTGTGAATATTTCAAGCGTCTACCTGTTGCCGTTTTCAATATTATATGTAGAGCAAAAACGAGCAAAAAATCACGTTTGTTGTATGGGAGCCCCTTTAAATATTTATTTTATTCTGTTTTTTAGTATTTGTTGCTATAGCGGCAACAGAAATACATCATGTGTGAAAATTTCAACAGTCTAACTATCACGGTTCATGAGATACAGCCTGGTGACAGGCGGGCTGACAGACTGAAGGTAAATTGAACTAGCGACACAGCGTAAATAAAATAATCTGGTCTCCGCGACGGGTACCCGCGACGGGGACCGTTGCGTTCCCACGGAGCCCACCCGCGTGTCCACGCGCGTAGACACGCGACGGTTGCCCGTCGCGGGCGCCCGCTTAACGCAGTTTCGGGCCTAAAGGTAATGTTTGCCATTACCGGGTTCTCGCTCTATCTTTTGTTATTGCGAGTATAGTAATGAGGGTGAACTGATAGGCAATGTCAATATAAATTAGTTAATATTCTAAATAGGTGGCTCAAACAAATATGGATGAGACTGTACTTTTAACAACAGTATCAATTTTTTTTTAAATGATCTATGTCAGGGGAAGAGATGGGAAGGGGAAGAGATGGGACTAAGCCGCTGAAACATTCGCTCTTAATAGATCAGCAAGAGAGGGCGAGGAATTTAAAGTTTCTGTAGTTTTAATTGGAATATTTGTAAAGAAAGTTGCAAATTCCTAAGCAACATAAATGTTATCGCTAACGAGACCGCGGGAAGTTTCCAGTGTGTAATCAGTATTATGTATTTTGTTCCTGTTCGTTTCATTGTTAATTAATTTCCAAACTGTCTTTATTTTATTGTCTGCTGATTTAACCTTATTGCTAATGTATGAAGCTTTAGCCGCTTTGCGAACATTTTAAAAGTTTTAGAATAAGTAGCAACATACTTATTAAAAGTTTTCATGTATATACAGTTCAAATAATCTTTCCCTACTCTTCCTGATACCTTTAGTGTTGCCCAGTCACTGAATAAAAACTTGGGGCAAATAGTTTTAGTTTTCTTCAATAATTATTGAACTCTATTTTTTTGTAAATCTACGAGGCTGGCATAATCGCTTCGCGATTAAAGCCCTTTTTCCAAATAAAGATATAAAAAAAAACTCGGTTTGCACTAATGAAAAGAATTCTCCAGACAAATTATTGAAATTATTCATATTTAGGCCCTGAGCACTTAACTTGCTAATTAAAGTGCTATTAAATTTATTTAAATTACCCAATGTCACTCAACAAACTCTGATGTTACTCAATGTTGTGTGGTCTAGTTTGTATCTGCACTTTTTGTGATGGCGTTTTGTATTCAAAATTAACTTTGACCGCTATGATCAGAAGGGAGATAATTTACAATGGCTTTATCTAAATAGTCGCAGCCACAAAAAAACATTATCAATACATGTTGCAGTACGAGTCGCAGTAGTTATTCGCGTTGGTTCCAAAAACACATTTGACAAACTGAACGATTTGAAGACGCTTAACTAATAATCTACTGCTATTTGAATTATTTTCCAAAATATTAATATTAAAGTCACCACAAATAATTACTTTTACGTTGCCCCACACTAGGAATTTCTCCTGTATTGTGGGTGCGCTTACAAACATTTAAATTCACATACACAAACATCCAGACCCGGAACAACTACTTGCAGGTCATACAAATATCTGTTCCGTGCGGAAATCGAACCCGCGACACGCAGCGCAACAGTCAATCGCTTAACTAACTGCGCCAACCGTGCAACTTATTTCTTACCAGTTGCAAGTTTTGCTAGAACATCTTCCATTACTGACTCAAATATAAAGTAGTTTTGATAATTTGGGGGTCTGTATGCGAACACTATAAAATGCTTATTTAGCTCAACACATGACAATTCCATGCTATGTTTAACCAATAGTTCCACTGTCTTTAAGAGTCTTAGATTTTATACAATTTTTAATTAAGATTAGTGAACCTCCACGCAGCATTGAATTTCGGTTAAAACAACTGCCCACACTGTAGTTCTCATAACTAATTAACATTTCATAATCTTTCAACCAGTGTTCAGGGAGCCTAAAATGGACGCTTTGGCAGAATCATAATATGATCTGCGTACAATTCATACATCCCGCAATTCATCTGCTTGACAGCTGCTATTTGACATTAGACTTCATTAAAGCAATTCATAATTTGTGGACCATTTTACGAAACTCCATGCAAAACCGTCAAACAGATGAATTGCGGGATATGAATTGTACGCAGATCATAATATGATTCTGCCAAAGCGTCCATTTTAGACCCCCTGCTGGGGAGTTTGTTGCCCCACTTCTTCTTCCCAGCTAAAGCACTAGGAAGTAGGAAGTGGTGAAGGGTGGGCGTTTTTGGGGGACTGTCTCATGTAATTTTTGACGTTCGAAAAGTGCTGATTCTCTGCCTAGTTTGAATAAATGACTTATGATAAATGATTTTGATTGTAAAATCTTACAAAAATGATTTTTCGCAAATCTGGCTCGTTTCCATTTTAGGCCCCCAGATGGACGCTTTGGCAGAATCATAATATGATCTGCGTACAATTCATACATCCCGCAATTCATCTGTTTGACAGCTGCTATTTGACATTAGACTTCATTAAAGCAATTCATAATTTGTGGACCATTTTACGAAACTCCATGCAAAACCGTCAAACAGATGAATTGCGGGATATGAATTGTACGCAGATCATAATATGATTCTGCCAAAGCGTCCATTTTAGGCCCCCAGTTATATAAATAATATCAAACATTGTTTTTTCTAAAAACAGTTCAATTTCTAATTGTTTGGAAGAAAATCATTGAATATTTTGATGAAACAATTTCAAGGAATTCAGCTTAGCCCCTTTTCTACAATTAACTAATTGGGTGCTAGAAGATACCTTGTTGATGGTGAGATTAACAACACTGTTACTGGTACCTTCTGATGTCTTACTGACTAATTTAAATTACTAAAGCTAGCTACATTAACAGTATCATTCCTATTTGGTTTGGTGCTAATTACAGCAGACCTCGACATACTACTTAAGTCTGAGTTTATATTAATAAAAAACTTTTTACAAAAAAAAAAACAGCAAAGTGAAAAATGACTTTAATATACAGGGAGAAAAAATCAATGGGCCCTGAAGGAAAACTACTTTAAATACTTAAGATACTTAGATTATTTTAATTATAGGAAACATTCCTTTATTTTTAGAAAGAAACAAAACTGCATTCACAGATTTCTCGAAAAACTTACGTAAACCGGGAATCGTACCATATGAAAATTAAAAAATAAAAACTCGCTATTTTATTTCACTAATCTATAAAAAACTGAAAAAACAACATCAACAAGACAAAATGGAAAAAAAAATCTGCATAATTAGCAACAACAAGAGCAACAATATATTACATGTTGCCAAATAAACTTTTCAAAGAGATTCCAATAAATGCCACTACTTATGTCTAATGGCTATTTGAAGGTTTACAATCAAAACTACAATCGTTCACTATGAATGCTTTTTGCATCATCTTCATTGGCGAAGGAGACTTCCGAACAACGCGTGACTATTTTGATAAGATATTTTCCATCAGAGAGTCACTACGCTCAATCAAACACACAAATATCATCCTCTGTTCTCCGACATTCAAATACAACAGCGGATCGTTGATATTAACTGGCGTGGCGTGTAGAAAATTTCAACAATCTACTCTACATATTAACTCACGAGCATGCGTACTTCCTTGATTCCAAAAGAAACTTATCATATTATTATGACTATAAAATGTTTCACAGAACTGGATCCATAAACAATTTTGGGATGGTAACAAATTTTAAAGATGTTTTAAATTACATTCAAGATATTGTTCAATCAAATATGACTACCGAAGACACTTAGACTAATGATATCAACTTAGAGAATAATGAAAGTGATCCGTTTTTTCTTTGTAAATAGTATGCACATAATGCACCAAAAATATGGCTGGCTTAATAAATAAAACTGATATTCTAACTATACATATTCAGGAACTTACAAAAAAGCAAATTGAAATAGATATATTATGCATCACGGAACATTTTATCATGAATGGCCAAGAATAGTACATTGTTACAAGAGGCAAAAATTACCCATTTATACGAGGTAGTTTTAGTAGAAACGTAGTGATAGTGGGTTTTTAGCGCCGTGTGTTACACTACACTTTTCACTACGATTGCGAGAAAATAAAATATGGATTATTGACATATATACAATTAAACACCTTGACGGAAACAGATTGAACATTATTTATTTTCCTTTCTCTTCCATCTGCAAGTAAGGGTGTCCATTCTCACTAGATGATGGCATTTTCACTGTTGTAAAATAAATTACGGTCACCAATTCAATTTGTAATTACTAATTAGAGAAAAAAAATCTAAAGATTTCGCGCCAATGCCGTTTTTTAATTTCTTCTGTAGCCGCAACCAAGGAACATTTATACTCACCTAATACAAATGTACTCTGTGCTCTCCTACGGCGAGACCGAAATGCAATGCACGCATTCTGCCGAAGAGTATGCCGGTTTTAGTTCCATTTTCAAAAATAAAAAGTTATTTTGTTACGAAACAGTAATAAGTCGAGTCTATAATCATGATTATTTTACTTAAGGTGAATCCGCAGCCGCAGCCCGCGAAATTCAAATTTTCTTACGTTTTTTGTATCTGCAGGTCAGTGTCATGTTGTATCTGTATCACATTGACGTTCAAAAGTGCCCTATATGTGCCTATTTGAAATAAACAATTTCACTTTGACTTTGACATTCGCGATTCGCGACTCCATTCATCATTAATACAGCTACAGCTACAACTGCGGATTCACATGAAGAATAATGACTTTTTGGTTTTGTAGGCTCGTTGGTAACAAACAAATAAAAAAAAAAACTTTTCCCCCTAGAGGATGATATGCTATTTTAGCCCCGCTCTGGTACGCTAAAATGACGGACTTATTGAGCAAGAGTAGTAAAAAAATTGTTATTTATTTCAGATTATAAACTAGCGGCATGCTATTCTCGCTCAACTAAACGAGGCGGTGCGGTGCTTGCATCCTTGTAAAAAATAACATTGTTAATAAAGAACTAAAAAACATTGCTATACGATCTCTATCAGGCATTATCAAATGTTGCGGTATCGAATTACCGCTGCATAAAATTATTATTATTTGTACTAGCTTTTGCCCGCGGCTGCGCCCGCGTGGATGTCGGAAAAAATCTCACGGGAACCGGGCTTAAAACTACCCTATTTGTTAATCCAGGTTATAACGGAGGCGATCGGCGGTGGCGATCTCTCGCGTCCGGTCCTGCTACAGGCCATGGTTCAGAGCGAGAGTGCATGGGTTATAAACTATGTGTGCCAAATCTCATCCAAATCCCTTCAGCTGTTTTTCCCCAATCTGAAATATACATTCAGACAAACAGACAAACGGACGAAAATTCTAAAAACTATATTTTTGGCATCAGACTCGTTCCCATACCTCGTAACAATCACTTTTATTCAAAAATATTCAACGTACATTTTTGACTTCGTTAGGTACTATTTTATTATACGTATACAACATGTCCCAGAATTAACGCACAACCTCTTAAGGGGTCATTGTACTCATCATTATGAACAACTGTTACATGGAACCAAACCCGAAACGCGAACAAAAAATCAGCGGTTCCCTACATTTATGTTCTCATAACTCGTCAAAATGTAGGGAACAGCTGATTTTTTTTCGCGATTTCAGGTTTGGTTCCATATAACAGTTGTTCATAATGATGAACAATTACCCTTTAAGAGGTTGTGCGTTAATTCCGGGACATGTTGTAGATACGTATAGTGTCTAATGCTAGTGCATAGATACATAGTGATGGGAATGTTAATATTAACAGATTTACAAAATGTGATTTACGTATATCTGAAGATTTTCCATACAAACATTGTCACCCCCAATTCCCCTTTAGCGGGTAGATTAAAAAACAAAAAAAAAATACAAAGTGTATTCAATTCAATTCAATTGTATTCAGGAACAATTCACATGTTTGAAATCATAAACAATAAATAAAAAATACAAAAAATCACGATCATTAAAATTATAAAACTAACACATTCATAATACAATAATTATAGAAAATAAAACATTCAATACAATTAAAAATTCAATAACATTACTAATATTACCCAGTCTCACAATAACTAATATATTTTTTTTAAAACGTCGTTAAGTCATCGTCTATCGAATACAGACATTTCTCCAATAGGAACGCTTTGAGTATGAGCTCTTGTAAATTATAGTTTCTAAGTCCAATGGCAACCTTTTAAAAATCCGCACTGCTTCATATTGAGGACTATGTTGAACAATCCTAAGTTGGGGTATTATTTTTCTTTTAAAATCTTTCCTGTGCGTACTTTCCCTCAACTGTCTCTCCTCATCTGTTTCATAGTTAAACAGATATTTTTTTAAATTCACCAACAATACTAAAACATAGAGGCTGGGCACAGTAAGGATTTTTAAATTAATTTATAAAGTGTGGCCGACAGCTCTCTATTTGTGATATCCGGACCATGGTTCGTATGGCTCGCTTTTGGAGTACAAAGGCTCTCTAGCAGTTAACTATGTTAATTTTAACTTCATTAAGTGCGATCGTCATTTTGTCTTTATTACGAGCTGTTGTACTAAATAACATTACTTTGGTTTTTTCAGTGTTAAATTATGAACTTGTTACTTTCAAACCAAGAATTAAAAACTGTCTACACTGCATTAACCTTAGCGGGAATCTCCTGTATCTCTCATCTTCTGTGTCATCTGCAAAGACTGTAAGCTGTGTGTCGGGAAATACTGAATTAATGTTATTAATTAAATAATTTGTAAATAATATTTGTATTTAATCATTTGTATTAATATATATTCTCACATGTATAATTTCAACATAAATTATGTAATCAATACAATGTGACAATATTTTGATTTAAAAGAGTGTCCGTGGAGTATCTTGCACGTTCTTCCCCATAGGAACCTACTACGCTTTGGAATGGGCAACTAGCTTCATCTCTCTGACTGACCGACCCCTTAATAATTCAAAAGTGCCTGTAATAGGTTTATTTGAAATAAATAGTTTGAGTTTGAAATATAATTTACGCCCTGGCTGGAGGCTTTAAGATTAAAAACCTTAGGGCAGCCACAGGAATATCCGGTTAAGTATAAGCAACGACCTCTCTAGGTCTGCTACGAGATGCCATACATAAAAAAAAAAAAAAAAAACTCATTGGATTACTTTTGCTTGAAACGTTGACCGGTACGGAGCTCCCAAAGAAAATAATAGATAAGTATAACTATGAAAGGCTATATTTAATCAATAAATATGTAGTTATATGTATAAATAATATATACCTAGTTTTTATGAAATATTAAATTAAAATAATGTTTCCTGAACAAAGTACTTTCATTTCACTATTCTGTTCTAAAATAATAATATTCTTTGAGTATACAGGGTTACTGGTAATTCGACGTATATCCTTCAGGGGCTGATAAGGGGGCCAAAATGCATCAAATTGAACCCCCCATATGTATGGCCGAAATTCAATAGTTTTCGAGATATTAGAATTTTAAGGGTTTTTCGATATTTACTCAAAATTTGACATTTCATTCCAAATAAAAAAAAAACTACATATTTGAATGGGTACCATTAAAAATGATGTTGTAGCTGGCACTTCAATTAAGCTATGGACATAATTAAAACTACTTAATTTAACAAAATAATGAAAATAATGAGCGATATAAGAATAATATCTTACCAATATTTTCATTTAACGCTTCAAAAATGTTGTCTCGTCACAAAAATTTCTATGACATTAATCGTACAAATAACTAAAACAACTTGCTTATTCTGTAAGCTTTCCAGAAAGCTATAAAAGTCAATTTTAAAATACATAATTCGTGCCAAGGCATGTGTTTGAATCGGCGCGGGGAGAGAAAGGGTCATTTGTATTTGTATGAAATAAAATGCATAAAAAAATGTACATCAAATTTTATTACAAATTTTACACATCTTGTTCAAAATGAGCCCCTCGATTACGAATGCAGGTTCGAATTCTCTTCCTAACTTCGGTTTTCGTCACTCTTGATGTGAACGTTGTTCTCATCTGTTGCGCCGCGTTTATTATTCGCTGCCGAAGTTCTTCGACTGAATTTATTGGGGTCACATAAACTAATGCCTTCATATGACCCCAAACGTAAAAATCAAGTGGTGTGATATCAGGGCTTCGTGCTGGCCACGGAATTGGCCCTCCCCTCCCAATCCATCGGTTTGGATATCTCTCGTCTAGCCACTGTCGGACAGTAATCCGGTAATGTGCTGGGCAACCATCATGTTGAAACATGAGGTTGTTTTTTATTTCTTCGGGAACATCCGCCAACAAATCGTCTAGGTTGTTTCTCAAAAACTCCTCGTAATTTTCGCCGTTCAAATTTTGGGGCAAGAAATGAGGGCCCACCAAATAATTATCAACGACACCCATCCATACGTTCAGGGAAAATCTCATTTGCGACGCAGTTTCTTTTAGTTTTTTTGGATTCCTGCCTGCTTTAGGTGCCCAAAAATGTAAGTTATGGTAATTCGTTATTCCATCCCGGTCAAACTTTGACTCGTCAGTCCACAAAATATTTCTTAGGAAATGTTCCTGGTCAGCGTCAGCGTTTAACATAAACCGAGAAAATTCGAGTCGCCTGGCAGGATCTCCCACGTGCAATGTTTGAACAGGTTGATAATGGTACGGGTGTCTACCTGATAGATGTACTACCGACCACACTTTCCACTGGGACATACCGAGCTGTCTTGCAACAATGTTCGTTGAGATGTTTGGGTCATCAATAAAACACTGAAGAATGGTGTCCTCTTCGTCAGCCGTGTACCATCGAGGTCTGCCAGCGTTGAATTGTGCTCTTTGAACACTGCCAGTTTCAGACAATCGTCGATAGGTGCTCCCGAAAACAGTAACGTGGGGAAGTCGACGATCGGGAAAGCGGCGTTGGTATTCTCGCCGAGCCGCAGCCGCGTTTCCATCGGCAAAACCATAACAAAACATTATGTCTGCGTATTCGTTATTAGGATACGAAGCCATGTTATCCGAAATAACAATGATAACAAAAAGAATAAGAAGAGAAACAAGAATTAACAATAATGATCGATAACAAATTAACGGGATGAGAGATTGGTAGCAAGATAACAACACACGTGCTTGCGCGGCGGAGAGTCAAAACTTACTAAGGAAGGCGACGCGAGCGCACGCAGCAGACGCCGTGTACTCCCCCGCCCGCACACCCCGCCCCATCGCGAAGAATTTCGCCAGGAAAATCGGTTGTTTTAGCGAGGATCATAAACTAAAAACACAGATAATTTCTCTCCCCGCGCCGGTTCAAACACATGCCATGCCACGAATTATGTATTTTAAAATTGACTTTTATACCTTTCTGGAAAGCTTACAGGATAAGCAAGTTGTTTTAGTTATTTGTACGATTAATGTCATATAAATTTTTGTGACGAGACAACATTTTTGAAGCGTAAAATGAAAATATTGGTAAGATATTATTCTTATATCGCTCATTATTTTCATTATTTTGTTAAATTAAGTAGTTTTAATTATGTCCATAGCTTAATTGAAGTGCCAGCTACAACATCATTTTTAATGGTACCCATTCAAATATGTAGTTTTTTTTTAATTTGGAATGAAATGTCAACTTTTGGGTAAATATCGAAAAACCCTTAAAATTCTAATATCTCGAAAACTATTGAATTTCGGCCATACATATGGGGGGTTCAATTTGTTGCATTTTGGCCCCCTTATCAGCCCCTGCCGGATATACGTCGAATTACCAGTAACCCTGTATATTTATTAAAACTAAACGACAGCGCACTAGGGGCACCCCCTGTGGGGTACGGACCTCGGCTTAGGGCGTCGTTGGGGGATCACAAAATTAGTAACAATTTGGGGACGGGCTGAATCAACATTTTGATCATGATTATTATCGGGGGATATTATATTTATTGCTACGGCGCTCTCAGCCTCTAACCGGGCGGCTGGCGCATCGACATTCAAGGGACGGGGGGGAGGATTTTTATTAACATTTACTCGGGAAGTTCGCGTGGTACCTCGGCGGCGAGGACGGAAGGTCGGTTTGTGTATTTTGTGCACTGTACTCGTGGCCCTATTGCTTTCCTGAAGGAGAGTGATGGGGTCATCCGGATCTAAGAGAGTATGCCTCGGTCGGCGAGTCTGACTAATGGCAGAAGGCCTGTAACTAGCGGCCTGCACAACCAAGGGGTTGCGATGACGTTCCGCGGGTTCGAAGAAGCGCTTTGCAAGGCGCTTCATAAACTGCTTGATGGTAGGCATCTTAAGGTCTACGTGAAGTTGTTCGTTCCGAACGAACCAAGGAGCCTTCGTAATTCTACGGAGAAATCAGTTTTGAAGCGTCTGCATCTTATGAATGTGATACGGCTTTACGTGAGCGAAGACTACGCAGGCGTAAGTCATGATCGGTAATCCAATGAGGTCGGAACACTCGCTTTTATAAGCGGCGCGGCGACAAACAAGTATGAGTCATGTTTCCATAAAGCAAACACGATTGATAGCGTGATGATAGCGCTGGCAAATAAAAACAGTACCACAGACAAAAACAAACGTCATTGCGGCTGATGATGTCACGGAAACACTAATCAGTGCAAGAAATAAATAAGTTATTTTGCATTACATTATAAAATCGTAGCAAATTAAGTAATTAAGGTTTGTTTTTATTTAAGTATTAATTTAAAACTCTAGAAAGGAAATTGAATCACTGTTACTGTTAGTTAATTTCAAATAACCTGTTACCTAACTAAATTTACAATTTACAGTATTTAAAAAATGATTACAAATCAAATATTGTGCGCAATAACATTATTTTTACTAAATTAATCTAAATTGAATTGTAAAAACAAATGTCACCGGAAGTCGTTACTCTTTGACGTTGATAGTTATTTAAACTTATAAATAGGCTTGCTCTAGTCGCAGAGCGCGATGTATTAAATTGTATTTTGAACTGTGTGCATCTCGTTATAAAAATTAAGTTGTGTGAATCATTGTTGGTTGTGGAAATGATAAAAAGTGTTTACAAGATGTCTGATCGTTATCATTTGAGATCCCTGAGCTCTCCCGCTCTTACATACTTATTTGTTATCCAAAATTTAAACACCTTATTCTATTTAAAATTATGTTATTTACTATACTTTTACTGCATTTAATTAGAAATTTATTATTACTTTATATTACAACACGAAATACGTTGTTATGTATTAATTACATCGGTATAAATCTAACACGGCCATACTGACAAGTACTTCGCTCTCGAAGTACAAACACAATATTCTTATTACATATAGGTACATTTTGTTTACATAATATCAGTAATCGTTTCATAATCATCATGCTATAATCAATAATCCGACCTTACTGGGCAGACCAAACCCCCGCAGTCAGTGAAGCTTAATCACCCGCAGCCAGTGAATGTCATACCACAGCTAAGGTTTTAATCCATCCATAATAATACAATCATGTCTTAAACTAATATTATAATAAACCTTCTACTACATCGTTTTGTTCAGTCCACTCTCCAGGCCACTGGCGAATTTTTTCTTTTGCAAGTATTATATTTCTTAAATTTCCAATACCCCTTAATGAGAATCTGTCATTATCTAATATGTTCATAATTTCGTAAGGTCCCTTAAATTTTGCTGTTAATTTGTCATGTCGCCTATGGTCTTGATTTACATAAACAGTGTCACCGACGCTATAACTTATGTTATCTCTACGCGTTTGGTCAAAACGGTCTTTGAATCTATCGGCAACAATTTTAAGACGTTGATGTGCTAACTGACGATCGGCCGTTACGTCAATAATTATATTGTCATCTTGTATTACCTCATCTAATCGAGCTTGTATACACGGGATGTTCGAGTTTCTGCCAATAAGCAGCCTAATAGGTACGGCACGGTTGGCGCAGTTAGTTAAGCGATTGGCTGCTGCGCTGCGTGTCGCGGGTTCGATTCCCGCACGGAACAAATATTTGTATGACCTACAATTAGTTGTTCCGGGTCTGGCTGTTTGTGTATGTGAATATAAATGTTTGTAAACGCACCCACAATACAGGAGAAATTCCTAGTGTGGGGCAACGTTTTTAAAAAAAGAAGAAAGGAAGAAGAATAGGTGAAAATCCAGTTGATTGCTGTACAGTAGTGTTTAAGGACAATTGGACTTTCCACAAAACGCTCGGCCAGTCTGACACATCAGTACAAGAAGTGCTTATCATGTTTGTTATTGTGGATTCGTACCGTTCGACTTGGCCATTCCCCCGCGGGGTACCGGTTGCTATCATGTGATGCCTAGTTTGCCACTCATCAAATAATTGTCGTAACTGTCTTGAACAAAAATTTGTTCCACGATCGGTTATTATTAAGGATGGTGTGCCGTAGTCCGTAAGAGAACTTCGTAAAATCCCGACTAGTTCCTCAGCACCCATTGTTTTCAAAGGTTTTAATATACAAAATTTTGTAAACCCGTCAATTATGATGAGCAAGTGTTTATGACCATTGTTAGACTGTGAAAAAGGGCCTGTACAGTCCAAATGTACTGTATGAAAAGGTACTGGGGTTTTTTCTATTGGATGCAGCATTCCTTGTTTTGGTCCATGATGAGTTTTCTTTTCGACACAAACTAGGCAATGTGCTATGTATTTTTTGATAAATTTTGACATGCCAGGAAACCAAAAGTACTCTGATAATTTATGGTATGTTTTCCCAAAACCCACATGGCAATTCTCATCATGGAATAAACGAAGAATGTCGAGCCTACTCCCTTTTGGTACAAACAACTTAGTCGCAGACATAGTCGCTTTTGTAATATAATAAATTATTTTGAACTACATATTGATTACAATCCAAGTCGCCCGTCCGAACCTTTTCTATAAGGGTTTGAGTTTCAGAATCCCTATCTTGAGCTACCTCTAGCCAAGATCGTGGCAAGTCTATTGGGTTGATTGAAACATTTTGGGGAGGGTTGGATAAAACAGCTACATCATGGGAAGAACTTAAGCTTGGTTCTGGGTTTCTACTAAGGTAATCTACGTGACCAACGTATTGGCCTTTCCTATATACAATTTCAAAAGAAAAGTCTTGCATATAGGTCCACCATCGTGCTACTCGAGATGAAAAATGTCCTTTTTAGTTACTGTGGACTTTATAGCATTACAATCAGTAATTATCTTAAAGCTAATGCCCAATAGGTAAACACGAAAATGTTTTAATGCATTATAAACAGCAAGCGTCTCCAATTCATAGGAATGGTAACGGGATTCGCAGGGACTTGTTCTCTTACTATAATATGCAACTACCCGATTTAATGAGTAATTTTTTTGTAATAGTATAGCACCGAACCCTATAGCACTAGCATCTGTATGTAATTCTGTTTGTAAGTCTGGGTTAAAGATTGATAATAAAGGTTCCCTTGTCAAATGTTTCAAAACAAAATCACGAGCCATTTCTTGTTCTGGTCCCCATTCCCATTTTTGGTTATTTCTAACAAGTTTTGTAATAGAAGCAGTCCGGGAAGCAAATTCTGGTATAAACCGCCTAAAATAACTAGCAAGCCCCATAAATTGTCTAACCTGTCTTAGGTTGGTTGGGATTGGAGAGTTTACTAAAGCAGATACTTTTCTATGACTGGGTTTTACTCCTTCCTGCGAGATAATACGGCCTAGGTATTCAATGCTGGTTTCGAAAAAGTTACATTTGCTAAGATTAATAGTAAATCCGGCATTAGTTAAAGCGTTAAGGGTTTGATCTAAATAATCAAGCCCTTCTGGTATTGTGCTAAAAGGGATTAGCAGGTCATCAATATAAACTAATATGAATTTAAGGTGCTTAACTGCTTTGGTAATAGCCTTTTGAAAAACTGAGGGACCATTACATATACCAAAAGGCATTTTCAAAAATTCAAAATGTCCATCAGGTGTAATAAAAGCCGTGTATTTTGTGGACTGTGGCTCAATGGCAATCTGATAAAACCCATTTTTCATATCGATAGCAATGTAATATTTAGCCTTCCCTAGTCGATCTATTTGGTCTTCGATGAGAGGGAGGGGATATCGTTCTTTTTCAATAATTTGATTTAATGCTCTATAATCTATGCAAAGCCTGTCACTTCCATCCTTCTTTTTTACAAGCAGGATAGGGCTCGCATATTCAGATTCACTTTCCAGTATGATTCTTTTTTCAAGTAAATCGTCAATTATTTGTTTAACCTTCTTCCTCTCAATCGGGGCCAAACGGTACGGGCGGTAGTTTATAATTTTATTAGTCTTTAATCGAATTTTAAGCTGACCTGTTGTTACTGTACTTATATTGTTGTCTGTTGGTAAAATAGGAGGATACTTTTGAAAGATATTAATTATACTATTTTGTAAGGATGTGTCTAGATGGGCAAGAGCAATCGTGAGAGAGTTTATATCTATACCAGAATTTATCTGCGATTGAAGTGATCCAATTACCAATTGAGGCGTATAAGTATTAATGTTAACTAACTTGGTACTTAAGGAATCTAATACAATTGCTACATTGGGGTGTTTAACAGCGTTACGGCCGATTATACAATCGTAATGGAAATCTTTATCTGCTGCTACATAAAATTCTATATCAATACACAAGTCTCGGCATTGAACGGGAACGTTTATTTTTGCAAAAACATGAAGTTTACCATGACCTATGCCGTCTAAATATAATGAACATGGTACTAAGTTACATCGTAGGCGCCTTGCTACACATTCTCTTATTAAACTACAGTCAGCCCCAGTGTCTAACAAAGAATGAATTTCGATACCGTTTATGTGAATTTTAGTAAATTTGCTAGATAGTCATTTGGTTTCTGCGGTATTAATGTTTTTATTTTGCTCAATTTTATAATAATAATAATAATAATGCAATAATAATATTAATGCTGGAGGATTCAGGTCTAGGCTATCGGTTGAAAAGAGGTGGTCAGGTGATCACCCACGGTCATCAGTAATGAGACTGTACCTCTCGCGGAAGTGTGGGGGTCGCGGCTTCTTAAATGCTAAAACCCTCCACAACCGCGAGATTTGCAGTCTCAGAGAATATTTTCTTCAAACTGACGTGGAGATGCATCGAGATGTGGTCGCAGTGGACAAGGGCCTTACCCCACTCTCCTTGGCGAAAGAGAACTGGCGCAAACCTGCAGTACTTGATACCAACGATCGTCAGGAAGTATGGCAAGGCAAAGAGCTTCACGGACGCTTTTTCCGGGCCCTCCATGGGCCTGATGTAGACTTTTTGGCGTCTGTATCCTGGCTACGTTTCGGCGACCTCTTCGGGGAAACCGAAGGTTTTGTCTGTGCAATTATGGATGAAGTTATTATGACGAATAATTATCGGAAATACATTGTTAAGGACGGTACGGTTGACATCTGTCGGGCATGCCACCGTCCCGGTGAATCAATCCGACATATTGTTTCCGGTTGTTCTCGTCTTGCTAACGGCGAGTACTTGCACAGACACAATCTAGTGGCTAGGATTATCCACCAGCAACTTGCCTTGCAGTACAACCTTGTGGAAATCGAAGTACCATACTACAGGTATGTGCCCGACCCAGTTCTCGAGAATGGGCATGCCACATTGTACTGGGATCGATCTATCATCACTGACAGGACTATTGTAGCCAATAAACCTGATATTGTGGTGATAGATCGACGAGAGCGCCGTGCAATGATTGTTGATATCGCTGTCCCTCATGACGAGAATCTCGTGAAAGCAGAGAATGATAAAAAGATAAAGTATCTTGACTTAGCACACGAGGTTGTCGACATGTGGGATGTGGACTCTGCAATCATTGTACCGATAATCATTACGGTCAATGGCCTAATAGCGAAGAGCCTCGACCAACACCTCAGGAGGCTCTCATTACGCGGCTGGGTCAAGGGCTTGATTCAGAAAGCAGTACTCCTCGACACGGCACGAATAGTGAGGAGGTTCCTCTCTCTAGAGCCCTAACCACCGGCAGCTTGGACCTTGTTCCTGATGCCGATGGACTACTGTTTTTTGTATTTTTAAATGTTTTTCTTTTTTAATGTTTTTTATAAAAAATATTTAAAAATATAATCAATATGTATGTTTAAGTAATAAATGAAAATAATAATAAAACCATTTATTTCAGGCGACACAGGCCCATAGAAAAATACCTTAACCTAAACATACATATTGTATAAACAAAAACTTGTGTTAATAGAATGGCTTATGACTATGTTAGTAGCACTTCACTTTGCACTAGACAGTGCTGTCCAGTGGAACTTGTCCGCGGAAGCGACGGAACACCACGTCCTGCGGCCAAAAGTCTTCTTCCATGACGAGGGGCAGATAACAGTTCGGAACACGCACGACGAACGCTTTGAAGTTGACGTTCCGGCGCGACTCCAGTAACTGCACCCTCGGCGTGTACCTCGTTTTTTGGCGCACATACTCCACGATGTCCTCCGCCTCAGTGGTGTAGTGCAGGCGGGAGATGTACACCGGTGTGTTCGGCTTTGCGGCACGCAGGCTCACTTCGGGTTTCGTAGGAGCTTTGCCGCAGCGGTTCTGGTTAGCTCGCGATCGGCGCTTTCTTCTTTGCACCGTCACGAAACCGTCATCATTATCAGCCCTATTCGGCACCTTTTCTGGCATGGGCTTGATACTAAGAGCGCCAGGGGCACTCGCGGCGACGCTAGCGAAATCCCTTTGTAGGGGTTTCGCCTGGGCTGCAGACACTGGCAGCGGGATGGGGCGAGGGGCTCGGGCGGCGCTGAGTGGAGGAGCCGCTGTAACGAGCACGGGGCTACGGGGCGCACCGGTAGCGGCGGGGCACTCTGCAAGCTCAGCAATCGACGGATGCGCTCGCGACACAACTGCTGACGCGGAATTCGACGACGATATATCGAGGCCGGCTCCGCGACACGTGTTTACGTTAGACGCATCGAAAGGTGACCTAATTACCGCCACACTGTTCCGCAACTCGGTAACTTCTGTGCGCAAATCAGCGACGGTGTTTTGGGATGCGTCTAATTTCGTTAGCACATCCGCGAGGCGGGCCTTCAGAAAGACAATGTCCTTCAGAAGGCTCGTTACATCGACGTGGTCGAAGGTGACGGGAGGAAGCTTGTGTAGCTCCTTCGCCACAAACGTTGGCACGTCGTCAGGGTCGGTCTCCTTGAACAGCGTGATAATATCCTGCAGGCTCCTCTTAGTCCCGTCACGCCGGCGGGACACCATCTGGTCGCGCTTGTTCAGCACACTAAACAACAACAGCTTGGCAGCAGCTATGTCATCCTCGCTGAAGTTCGTTGCGCAGATCTGGACAGCAGATACCTCGTCCATCACATCCAGCTTCTGCTGCAGGAACGCCAGCAGCTCATTCGCCACTAGTTCATTACTCATGGCGGGTAAAAAACGAGCGACAGCTTGCGCCGCGCTATCCGAAATAAATAAAACGCGTCCGCATCGAAACGCAGCACAAGCGTGTGTTTTATGAAAACACCTGTCGGGTGAATGACCCATCTTATTACAAACCGCACAAGCTACTCGATGAAAGCATTTTTCAAAGGAATGACCCTCTTTCTTACAAAAAGAACAAGTAATTTTAATGGTTCGCAAAATTTTTGAAGAATTTGACTTTTTGCTACATGAGTGTGCTACAAGCTTTGGACAACGAGCCATCAGATGACCACTATTTCCACATGAGTAACATGTTTTTGCTTCTCTGTGCCCGACCTCAATGTTAAGTTTGAAACGTTTAGTACCGTTTTGTCCAGAGTTTGTAGCTATCTCCAAAGATCTCTTTTTGGGGGCTTTTTCATAGGTAGAGACTAGCGTTATTAAATCTGGTACGGAACCTATCGAACTATTTAAGCTTGCCATTCTTACGTTTACTTCGCTAATGCCACCACAAATAAGTTCAATCAACTGCGATTCCGTAAAAGCTACTTTTGTGCCTCGTAATAGCCTGACTTTCTCCCTAGCATATTCACAATATGTGTCGGTAAGTTCAGATGTATATAAAATGGCCTTTGACATTTTTTCGGTTAAATTCTTCTTTGCTGGATATAAATCGATTATATCCTTACGCAAAGCTTGCCAAGACCGTTCAGTATCAGGTTCCCATGTTTCGAACCATTTTAATGCGGAACCCCGTAGGGTCTTACCGGCTGTGGCAGCTTGCTGGATGCTGGTCCACTTGAATTCAGCGCCAAGTTTCTCTATGCTCCGACACCAACCTTCAGCACCATTATCGTTTTTCTCTGGGTCGAAGATAGGCAAAGCGATGTCATTGGAGCGCCGATTTGAGGTTTTTGAGGGTTTCCTGAATAGCTTTCACCAGACCTTCCAGTAGTTGGGACGGCTCCATGACCTGTACATAAACATACACATGTTATTATGGGCAATTTAGGCGATATCCCACTTCTGATGTTACAATAAAGAAATAAAAGCAACAATAAAGAGCAATTAATTAGCTCTACATTATATACACATACTTATATACTCAAAGAATATTATTATTTTAGAACAGAATAGTGAAATAAAAGTACTTTGTTCAGGAAACATTATTTTAATTTAATATTTCATAAAAACTAGGTATATATTATTTATACATATAACTACACATTTATTGATTAAATATAAGCCTTTCATAGTTATACTTATCTATTATTTTCTTTGGGAGCTCCGTACCGGTCAACGTTTCAAGCAAAAGTAATCCAATGAGTTTTTTTTTTTTTTTTTGGTACTGACCTATTGCAGATGGCTCCGGAGTGCCTTTTCTGCGTAACCGATCTTTGGCGGGGCCAGAAGGGCCTCTCGCCGTGTTAGAAAAATAATTTAAATAGCACAGCTAAGGGCGTCCCATAGTGGGACTCGAACCTAGGCTTAGGGCGCTATTGACTACTGAACCATTGGGGGTATGCAGTATCTGATTATAAATCCAATGAGGTCGGAACACTCGCTTTTATAAGCGGCGCGGAGACAAACAAGTATGAGTCATGTTTCCATAAAGCAAACACGATTCATACTTATTTGTTATCCAAAATTTAAACAACTTATTCTATTTAAAATTATGTTATTTACTATACTTTTACTGCATTTAATTAGAAATTTATTATTACTTTATATTACAACACGAAATACGTTGTTATGTATTAATTACATCGGTATAAATCTAACACATTCAACTCATGAGTCGATAAAGGTCCGACGGAACGTTGAGGGGTCTTGCAGTTTTTTATAAATCGAAAACACCAAGCAATGACACGTTGCAGTTTATTAAATGACGAGAACCTTTCAAATATTGATTCTGGAATTTCACCTTTAATATTTTGAGAAGCAAAGCCGAATGAATCGGTATTAGTTTTAAGTTCTAAAGTTTCTGTTTTATCATTGACGTAAAATGTACTGATCGGCCACAAAGGAACGTCATCTGTGAGCCACTCTGGGCCGCGTAACCAGCGCTCGTATTCAGCTACGATCTGAGTAGGAAAGGCCCCGCGCGAGCACAGGTCAGCGGCATTATTTTCACTTTGTACATGAAACCAGCAGTTCGACGGAACTACGTCCACCACCTGAGCGACACGACTCGAAACAAATGTTTTTAATTTGTAGGGCGGCGTCTGCAACCAGGCTAGTGCTACACTCGAGTCCGTCAAGGCGGTAATTTTAAATGTAATGTTTTGAATGTTTTGCTTAACAAACAAAACCAGTTTAGATAGCAACACAACGGACATTAATTCGAGTCTAGGGATTGAAAGAGGTTTAATCGGGGCAACCTTGCTTTTACTGATAAACAAACGGGTTCTGATTAACACTGCGTACGTAAATTACAGAAGCATAACCACGGGTAGATGCGTCACAAAAGGCAATTAAATGTACATCACAAAATTTAGGTATAAGTAAGTGTCGCTCAATTTTAAGTGATGAGAGACAAGACAACGAAGATATAAACAAAGATCACTTATCGCGTAAATCGGCAGGAAGTGGTCATCCCAACCAAGACTTAATTTCCACAAGTCTTGCATTATGCATTTTGCTAAGAAGGTACATGGAGATAGGAATCCCACAGGATCAAAAATGCTAGCTAGCAATTTTAGCACTGAACGCTTCGTGTAGGTATTATCAGTCATGTTGTAATCGAATGAAAACAATCATCGATGGGTAGCCATTTTAGGCCTAATACCTTCAATGACGAGCACGTGACACGGTGTCATCGCTGAAATTTATAGCAACTGCTTGATCTGCGTTAATCCTTGACAGTAAATCTGGGGTGTTGCTTGCCCACTTGTGAAGGTCAAAACCACCCAGTTTTAACAGAGCTACGAGCTTGTCCTGTAAAGCACAGGCTTCGTCAAGATCTTCCGCAGACCATAGCAGGTCGTCTACAAAAAAACCATGCATAAGTATGTCAGCGGCGCGAGGATAGCGCGCACCTTCATCAGTAGCTAGTTGCTGCAACGAGCGTACAGCTACATAACCAGACGAGCGTAACCCGTAGGTATTTGTCAACAGTTCATAAGTTTTGATTACGTCACAAGGTGACTCCCTCCATAGGATATGCTGATAACGGCGTTCAGATGGGTTGATAAGTACCATTCTGTAAAATTTAGCTATGTCAGCGGTGAAGCAAACGGAATACAGGCGAAAATTAAAAATTACCTTTAAAATATCATGGTGAAGTTTTCTGCCCGTAAGCAAGTTATCGTTTAATGATACCCCGTTGGATGTTGCAGCTGAGCCATCAAATACCACTCGCACGGGAGTACGGGAGTAGTGGTACTAGAACTTTTAACCACGCAGTGGTGTGGTATAACGTACCGACTTGGCTCTGTACCAGTATATTGTTGCATGTGCCCCATCTGCTCGTATTCACGCATAAATTCTATGTAGGTCTCACGCAACTCAGGTGAATGAATTAAACGTCTTTCTAGATGCTGTAACCGACGCACGGCGTGGTTATAAGATTCGCCCAGACGCATTCCATTGGGGTCCAGTAGGATAGGTGAAACGCACCTACCGGTCTCGTCCCTGTATTGGCGCTCTGAATAAATCTCGTCAGCGAGTTTATCAAGTGGGCTAATAGGGCTGTCGCACGGCGACTCCTCTATTTCCCAAAATGCCTTAAGTTGATTATTGATGGTGTCACTATCATTGGTGTACGACACTAGATTGCAAGACGTTGCAATATTAGCGACACCATCAGAAGTACACGGTACTTCAATTTTTCCACACAATGCGAATCCGAAAATACTACTTAGTGCAGTGGGTAATGTGGTACCTAAAATTACTTTATCTCCATCATATATGTGAGGAAATACGTCACCTGCGAGTATTATGTCGACAGGTAACTTTTTATGGAAATAAGGATCCGCTAACAAAAGGTTTTTATAATGTAAGGATATCTCCTCAGATATTTCTACCGTAGGTAAATCAGACGTATTTTTTTGTAAAATAATAGCATCGATTTTTAAAGTAGGTTTATCAGAATGCCGAGACGTTATAGTGCAAGAAGTCATGCCAAAGTTTTTTACAGAATTTCTACCTAGACCCATAACATTGAACGGGCATTTTTGACGCGAAAGCCCTAGCCGCTCTAAACAATTTAAAGTTATAAAGTTCGATTGAGCGCCAGAGTCGATAAGAACGCGGCAAGCGTGCGGGTTCCCGAATGAGTCACTGACATTAACTATGGCTGTACCTAGCAATACCGTATAGCTTTTGTTTACGTCGGATGAGTGATAGTTAGCTGCATTCACTGAGCAAGCATCTATCGGTTCAGCACTGCTACAGTTGGCGGGCATGGCTGGCGCGGTAGCAGGTTTGAATTCCGAATCAATGTGCAGTAATGAATTATGACGTCGATTACATGTAAGGCATTTGTATTCACTTTTACAATCAGCAGTCGAATGATTTAGCTTGAGGCAATTATGACAAAGATTCAATTCATCAGCACGCTTGATTCTTTGCGCGGGAGACAATTCACGGAATTGCACACAGCGAAAGATCATATGATTATTGTCACAATGAGCACAATTAAATTTATTATCACTGGATTGCGTTTGCGAAGCAAGTGCCTTTCTATTGTTGTTGTCACTCCATCTTTTATTCTGATTGCTAGGTGTAGAAATTTTATTTTGTGTGGTATTCGAACCTGAATAAGCCTGCGAATGCTCCAAGATTTTTATTTGATTATGCACATGAGACATCAGCTGATCGTATGTAGGTATAGTACTTTGATCAAGACTTTGTTCAAATGATTTTCTTGTGCTCAGATCTAAACCTCTCAAAGCTATATGACATAACACATAGCTAGACAAATGCTCAATATTAAGAGCATTAATGGCTCTGTACGAATGATCAAATGTTTCTATGAAATTATTCAAGTTTGTAGGAGATTCATTTTTTAGCACGGGAAAATTGAGCATTTTATCTGGGCATTTACCTACAAGCATCCTATTATCCTGATACCTGTCTAACAAAGATTGCCAGACTACCTTGTAGTTGCTATCAGTTATAGGTACAGTTTTTACAATGCTAAGCGCGGAACCCTTTGTGCACGATAACAGGTAGTGAAATTTATGTATGTTTGAAATACCTGTCTGATTATGCACCAATGAGCAAAATGTTTCATAAAATGTAGTGAAACTCTCAATGTCTCCATCAAATGTGAACAATTCTAGCTTGGGCAAACGTGGGCGAATTTCAACGTTAGTATTTTTACTCGTTGCACATGGCGTCACGTCCGCCATTTTGTATTGATCCGCACACAATTTTACATGAAAGTATAAGTCATCAAATCTTTCCTGATCGTTTTCAGAGAATTTCGATTCAGGGTTTAGGATTAGTTGCAGTTCATAAACATCATAGCATATTATGGCTTCAAATGTTTCCAGCAATGATTGTACCTCTGAGGCACGCAAAAGGAACATATATCTTTTATGCTGGGATGCGTATCAGTTTTTTTCGACAAATCATAAACCTGCTGCATTTGTGAAAATAAACGTTGCTTTTTAGCAATAGACCTGTTTAAATTCCTAACAGCTTCTAGTTCCTTCCTAGATGGGGCCTTGTTTGATTCAGTAGTCATTTTGCAATTGTGTTATAATTATCGATATCGGAAAATGCCTACTTCTAACAATGAAATACTTATGACTGTATTCAAAAAAAAGCACGGCTTGTACAAATTGTACAAATCGTCAGTACACGGTACCTAATGGATTAGTTCAACATGGCGTCTTACAATAAAATTATCAACGTGGTAATGGATGAGGAAGACAATAGGGAATGATTTTACGAAAATCAATTTTAAACTTGCTAATCCGGCTCGAATGACCAAAATGTGGAATCTGAATAAGGGCGCTTGGTAAAATAAATAAAATCGAAGGACCGTAAATTATGGTAGGAAATGCTGTACCTAAAACTCCTAATAGAAGTAATGATCTTGCTCAATACACAAGGTGGAAAAAAAAGGCCTGACCACTAACCTGAATTATCCAAGCCACAGCACCAGATCACGGTTTCAGGAATAGCACAGCAATTCAGCCACTCGCGTGAGATAAAATGTCTTGATGAAAGTTTGTAAGGAATTGCACGGCAATTCATATAAGTCTTTTGGAAGCTATTTAAGTTTGCGTTTTGATGCGTAAATTGACCACGTCAGATGGCAGCCCGGAGCGAACAGGTCGATGGTTTTTTCTCAATCCAAGGCGCGGGCGCGCGCGCGGGGCGGGGCAGTCATCACCCCACCGAGCCATCCACCGATTTCCAATGCGGGTAGGAAACAGACGAATGGTCAAGCCAAATTAAAACTACCCTATTTTTTTATGAGCAAAGATCGAACAAAGGTTGAATTTCCAAAAACCCCTGATGCCCACGTCATAATTTGGGGCTAATCAAGCCACACAGTAGAATCCTCTGTTGTAAAATTGACTACCCCTTTTCACCCTGTTAAGGGTCATTACCGCACGGTCTCCCGTGAGGCGGCGAGCCTCCTTGCCGGACTGCCACCAAGGGATCTGGAGGCAAAAGTCCTCGCGCACATCTGGGAGTGGCGCAAGGAGGCGAAACGCAGGGTCGAAACTCCGCTGCCGCGATAAATCACGGCACAGCGGACGGAGCTCCGGCGGGATCTCATGGTGGCATGGAGAGTGCGATTGTCGCAATCCAGCGCTGGGCACGCCTCAATTGTGGCGATAAGTCCCTTCTTTGAGGAGTGGCTAGAGAGGCGCCACGGCGTCCTCACCGGACACGGTTGTTTCGGGAGGTTCCTGTTCAGGATAAAGCGGGAGGAAACGCCCGGGTGTCACCATTGTGTGGATCGCCCGGAGGACACGGTGGAGCATACGGTGGAGGTCTGCCCGGCTTGGGCGGAGAACCGCTGTGTCCTCACGGAGGCTATCAGCGGCGGCAATCTCTCGCGTCCAGCCCTGGTTCAGGCTATGGTTCGGAGCGAGAGTGCATGGGAGGCCGTTACCTCCTTCTGTGAAAGAGTAATGCTCGCGAAGGAGGAGGCAGAACGCGTGAGGGAGAGGCAAGGTTTGCGCCTTCGCGCCCCTAGTCGCCGCAGGAGACGCCCCGGGCGTCGGAAGTAGCAAGCCGGCTTCCGGCCACCGTAGCGCGCGGGCTTGCAGACGGTGAGCGATAGGTATCTCGCCATCCGATAAGGACCAGGCCCGGTTCGACTGCGCGTTGTGTTCCACGCGCGCCTCAAAGAGATGTCAGCATTAACTGACGGGGTCCGTTAGGGCCTGCCATGTTTGTCCGAAAGGGATATCATGGCCCTGGCACACAGGCAACGGAAGGAACACGGGTGGGTTTTAGTCAGTAAAAGTATGACACGCCCTCCCGCTCCGCCCAGAGCGGGAGAAGTTATTTGAAAATTTCCCACGCAAAAAAAAAGGGGCAATTTTCGAAAAACTGATAAATTATTTTATTTATTTTGGTTTACAGTATACATATATACTGAGTTTCGAGTTAATCGGACCGCGCGTTAAAATTCTTCCATACAAACTTTGTCATCCGCAAATCCCCCAATATGGAGTAGTTTAATAAAAAACAAAAATGTCACACTTTATAATTTACTTAGGTTAGTATTCGTGCCAAGTTTCAGGTTTATTAACTCAAGGAATAAGATTTATCCCCCTTGTTCACCCCAGGTTGAATTTCGAAAAGCCGAAATATTAGTGATTTTAACTTCAAAAAAATTTCGTTAAAAATAAAATTTTATCCCCTTTTTCACCCCTTATGGGTTCAAATTCTAACAACACCGTTGCGTTAGCTTCCAACCATAAGCCTAGATAATAAATTTAGTGATTTTACTTCGAAAATTAAGGACTTTCCATACACAACATCATCCCCTTTTTTAACCCTCCGAGGGTGGAATTATCAAAAACGCTGAGAAATGTATAAATTAATTTTCAATCGTCAGCCTAAACACAAAATTTGAATATTAAACTTCAAAACTGACTGACTTTTATATAAACTTCCATCCCCTATTTCACCCTCTTAGGGGTAGAATTTCGAAAAACCCTTTCTTAGTGGATACCTACTCTTCACAAAGAACACACCCTCCAAATTTCATGTCTCTAGGACCAGAGGTTTAGGCTGTGCGTTGATATATCAGTCAGTCAGTCAGTCAGGACTTTGAATTTTATATATATAGATTTATTGAGGAATCTATCTTCCTGGACCAGTTTAGAGTAGCCAAAGTAATACCTGTCTACAAAAAAGGCAGTAGAACCGATCCTAAAAACTACAGGCCTATCTCCTTGCTATCAGTTCTGTCCAGCTCCAGCCCAAAAATATTCGAAAATATTGTAAAATATTATATTATTGTCTTTGGATCTGTATTTTAGTTTTTTGCCACCGACTTCCGAAATTAAAGCTATTTTTCCCTTTGTAGTGTTTTTTGGAAGTCGGTAATTTTTTTTATTTTTCTCTTTTTAGTGGGTCAGTTTTTAATTTATCTAAGTTACAATAGCCTAAAGTCAACTGCTCATCACCTTTTACAAAATATTTTAATTGTTGAGGAGTTCTCCTGGTAAGAACAAGAAGAACTGCCACTCACCATATGCATTGTGCTGAGCATAAATTGCTTAGCAACCATATAAGTACCTAATCGAATCGCAACCCGTTAAATACTTATTTTATTATGTTCTTCCGGTGGCCATCTGTGGTCTCCATCATCAGTTCCACTTCACCAAATGGTGATTTTCGGGAGCAAATGCACGAGTTACTATAAAAAATACCCAAATCACTACGGTTTGACTATAAAATTCGAGGGTTTCCCTCGATATCCATGAGATTCCCTCAGAAACCCACCAACCCTCGGTTTCCTCCTGATTCCTTTCAGATTCCCTCATCAGATTCTGTTTTGGTGGCAATGGGACCACCTCGGGAGCATACCCTTTCAAACAAAAAAAATATTTACAAAATCGGTCCATAATTGACGGAGACATCGGTGACGAAACATAAAAAAAAAAAAAAAACGTACATCCGAACATATAACCTCCTCCTTTTTGGAAGTCGGTTAAAAATAACCCAAAACCATAACCTACGGCAATAGATTCCAGTTCTTCTATTTCTTACCAGGAGAACTCCTCATCAATTAACGTCCCTGCATCGAGAAAAGCAATATTATGTAAAAGGTGATGAGCAGTTGACATAAGGCTATTGTAACTTAGATAAATTACAAACTGAGCCACTAAAAACTGAAAAACAAAAAACTTTTTCCAAAAAAAAACAATTGTTTAAAAAAAACACATTACACATTAATTTCGGAAGTCGGTGGCATAAAAACTAAAATACAGATCCAAAAACACCGACTTCCGAAATTAAAGTTATTTTACACTTTGTAGTGTTTTTTTGGAAGTCGGTTCTTTTTTTTACAAAAAGTTCGCAAACGTGGTGAAAAGTAGAGTGTAACACATGGCACAAAAAAAAAACATTTTAACTCAGTTTCTATTTACTGGAGACCTGGTGTCCTGAAATACAGGCCTTACAGCCTAGCTTAGGCACCAGTCTCCCACAGTATAACTTCTAAAACTATTTTGTATGGATATTTTGAAAATGTACTATATATTGTGGTGAGAAATAAAAAATCTTTTATCTTTATCTATTTACTTCCGAGGAAGTAAAACTACCTCGTATAAAATGGGTAATTTTAGCCCCTCGTATAACAATCTACAATTAGAATGCAATTGTTGACCCCTCTGGCATTGTGGTGTTTCTTTACTTAGGCTCTTCAATTATAACAATATTTATTTAGCAGCATTGCTGTTTGGGCCACGAGACAAGATTAACAAAGAATGTCGACTGTTCTAAAATAAAAATCATTATCAAAAATAAAAATTTCGAATATATAGATATAGCTCAATGATATTACCTATATTAAACAGATATGTTATGAGCGCGCAAGCAAATCAAAAAATCGTGAAGACTCGAAAACGTCCTAATTGGGACGTATTTGTTAGTCTGTGATGCCAACATTCGGTGATTGGTGGCCAGAATAATGTTTGTATAGATTCACGCGCAATTGACAACACTAGTTGTCTCTTTTTTAGGATTCCGTACCCATAGGGTAAAACGGGAACCCTATTACTAAGGCTCCGCCGTCTGTTAGTCTGTCTGTCCGTCTGTCACCAGGCTGTCAGCAGCCAGGGCCAGAGCTGGCAGGGTGTGTGCTGTGTGTGTGTCTCATGAACTGTGATAGTTATACAGTTGAAATTTTCACAGATGATGTATTTCTGTTGCTGCTATAACAACAGATACTAAAAAATAGAATAAAGTAAATATATAAGGGGGCTCCCATACAAGAAACGTGATTTTTTTGCTCGTTTTTGCTAGATATTGATAACGGCTAACAGGTAGACGCTTGAAATATTCACAGAATATTTAGTTATATATATTCACCTCTGATTATCGAAAGAAGCAGATAGACTCAACACGGAACGGAACACTGAGAGTGCGGCCAACAAACCAAATACAAATTCAAAAGCGAATACAATCTCGAGTCAGTATAGCACGAAGCGTTGCATCGTTAATACGTCACGGGATAATTTCACAATAATGCCGTTTTGTAATTTTATACATTGTAAAAACTGTTCTTTCATAGGTTCTATTTGGATTTATTTTACGTGTTTATTGTTAGTGACATCTTGAAACACAAAACCTTAACAAAAATCATTCGGTGTTGCTAGATTATATTGAAACATTTACCCCTAAGTTAGGAAATAAGTATAGGATACAGGAGTATCGATTTACAAAGTCAAAGTCAAATTATTTATTTCAAATAGGCACATAAATGGCACTTGTGAACGTCAAAAATTACAAATAAAATAGAATTGATTCTAGTCGCCCCTTCCAAAAGGTAGCTTCGTATGGAGAAGAATGGGCAAGAAACTCCACCATTAATCTTTTAAAAATGTTTTACAATATTTTGTATAGGTACATCAATTATATAATTATATGTGAAGACGATGCACCTAGAATAAAATTAGTAACAATAGTTAAAAAGAATTAATAATGAAGCAATGACAGATAAATTATTTATGTGATAGATACATGGTGCTCACATATTTACAAACATTGTAAAAAAAATAAAACGTTTTCCTAAAAAAACAATAATATTTATTTCATTAATAATGTTTTATATATCGCCTTTTCTGGTTTCTATATAAGTATAATTATGACGGAAGCCATATTGTTTAACAGCTGCGAGAGGCGGTGACTAGATGGCGCTAGTGGAACGTGCACCATAGACAAATCATTCATTCTATCGGTCATTTGACTTAAAAGACTTGAAGTCAAGTAAAAATATATCGCAAATGTATCGTTTATTATAACGATTGACATATCTTTATTATGAATTTGACGTAGGTATACTGTTAATAAAAAAAAAAACTGATTTAAGAAAAAAAACATTTATAAAACGCGTTAGGTATGTGATGTAGTAAATAAAAGGGCTCGATAAGAGGAATATGATTATATTACCACGTTTTTATTAAGACACTTTCTTGACAAACAGAACAAGAAAGTGACTTAATAAAAACGTAGTAAGTTTTCCTTTTTTTACTTGTTTCATTAAATTCTGTAAACGATTTCGATGGCCGACCCAAGCTTTGCTGCACTCTCGGTATTTAACATTTTTTTTTTAACCATTCTTCATTGTTTTTTAGGAATTTTGTTTCTATTTTATCTGCTTTCTTCCACCTGAGAACAATCTATGTATATCTCTTTTCTGAATTTTTCTGAGACAATGAATCATTTATTTCATGTAATGAAATATTATGGGTAATTTTTTCATTATCCTGGCACCGTACACACACATAGAGGCACCTGTTCTTATAGTGCTGTCACGTGTCTACAAACGAATATTTAAGGGGGGCTCCCATACCCCTCGCCATTTTTGTAATCTAGCTAGGAGAGCAGCGATTCACCCAACGATTATATGTACCTACACCATCTTACAATAATGCATACTTTTTAAGTCTCTCATGTACATCCAAAATCTTTATTTACCTCAATAAAAAAAAATATATCTTATCTTAACCCTTCGTGCGCGAGTCCGACTCGCACTTGGCCGGCCTGTTGTTTTTATCAAGCCATCATTTTTGCTTGTAGTGAAATGTAAAATGAATGAAAAGTGGGTATGTGTGCTGCCGCTGCTGCGCAGAACACTTTTTGAGTGTATAACATATCTGTCTAAGTAATATAATATCATTGATATAGGTACATAATTATGCCTTAACAAGGGTATCAGGTCAAGGGTGTACGTTTGCCCTAATTACTGTATGATCAGGGGTCGCGAGCGGGCCTGTGCACCTGCGCCTCTTGGCGGGCGCAGCTTTCGACGTACGTACGAAGTTCGGCGGCTCGCAGTGGGTCACGCTCGGAGCAAGCTCGGGATACGCTCGGGACAAGTCGGGCGTCCGCTCGGCTCGGGGGAGGAGACACGCATACCACATTACCACGGCACACTCCAACGTGACAGCAGGATGATACCATGAGCTGTAACTTATAATTAAGTTCTGGCTAGTTGCAATTTCAGATTCAGCTTGATGTTTTCACGTAACGAATTATTACATATCTCCTTCCGACCTTGAGTTGACCGATTTATCAGGAATGCCATGTCGTCAAATTGTGATGGATAACGATTCACAATGGAGAGCGTTGTTGTCGATCCTCGGGCGGGCCGGGCGGCCGCGCCGCACCCGGCACCCGCCGCGCCGCACCCGGCACCTGCCGCCGCCGCCGCCGCGCCGGGCCGCGCGCCTTGCTCACTTAGTAGTCAGTCTCAGTGCCTTACGAGGCGCGATCGCGAGCACGCGCCTGCCGCGCCGACGACGCTCCACGGAATGTAGTGAAGTGCACGCGAGCTTCATGATAGAGTGCTGACACATCAGACAATAGGACACATTCCATGCGCGTTGCATGCCCTCCGCTCCCTTCCGCCTGCCACCTCCACCTGCACCATGGGCTGTGCCAGGGGACTCTGCACTGCTGAGAAAATATTCATCTTCATCAACATCGCCTTCGCGGTCAGTATTCCCAGTATTTCAAAATGATGAAATGTTTGGGTTATGTTTTGGGGATTGTCTTAAAAACAAAACCGCATTATCATTTTATTTGGATTAAGTAACGAGTACTTATGTTACCCTCAATTATTGTTAATAAAAACATTATTACTCTACTTGTAAAACTTGGTTCTTTAACAACAACATTGAAAAGTAACCCTAAAAAAAAACAATAAAAAATGTTCAGGTAGGTACTTAATATGTACCTACTGGCCGTTATCTGAACTTTAAGTCAAGAATACGTCCTAATCCTAAGCCAAGGTCTACAAATGAGATTTATAGCGATGCTGCGATTGTTAGACCGGTCATGTCAGTCGCAGCGGTGTTGGTGTCCCGTAACGTGAAGAATGCAGCTTGTAAACAATGCGAGTACCCATGGAGTACCCCGCCGGCCCTCGCCGCGCGATGCATCGCTCTGACAGCGTGGTGAGCGGTGAGGCGAGTTTACAAAAAATACGCTCCACTGACACCGGAGCTATATCGGCTACCTGCAACCCCGGTATATCGCAGCCCTACGCTGACGCTACGCAACTGTGGATAGAACTTTAGGCATGAACTGTGGATAGAACATTAGATAGCAACTATTTTACTTTGACTTCACTCTAATGAGTAATAGCTGGATCTTCATTAACTTTACAATTTGGTTTCACTTTTGAAATCTGTTTTTTATTCATTGTATTTTTCAGCCTGTCACGTGAACGTCGTTATTATCCATAGCGGAAGCTTTGGAGTGACTTGAAGTCATGTAAGGTGAACGGAAATTTCTAAACAATGATCTGCAACCCGCAGATGGTATAATTTCTAAACAATGATCTGCAACCCGCAGATGGTATAATTCTCGTGAGTTTCAACTGTTTGACCTCAAGTGACAGTGATCTCCAAACGGTCCTTGACAGATTGCACAATTTAATCATTGATATCCTAGACCTAGTACGAGTAGCTATGGCAGGTAACAATCATGACTTCATGAGCTTTGCCGGAAATAAGTACTATTAGGGTGAGTGAAAATGGGAATTAACTGGAGAAATAGAACAAGCATCATTTAATAAAAAAATTGGATTGTTTAAATATTATCGTAGAAGTTTGGGCATGCAGCTTCGATCACCAACACTCTTTTTTACATCCGGCCTTAGGATACGAATCGGAATCGTTTCGGATGTGGTGTTCTGCCGCATGCCTCGCATCGAATGACAGAGTTGGGGAGTAGACCAAAGAAAAGACTGGATTGTGTGGCGGCTGATGGAGAGAAAATATTTTGCTCCGAACCGAGTTGCATGGGATAAGGACAGGAAGAAGGATGTTGGCTTTAGCTGGGTCACGGGCGGGACTGGTATCTATCAGTTGGGTCACGGGCGGGACTGGTATCAGCTGGGACACGGAGTCACGGGCGGGGCTGGTATCTCATCTTCAATGGTAAAGTTCCCCATCGCGTCATTAAGATTTGGAAAATGGAGAAGAGAATGGTTTCTCCCAGAGCCTATATTTAGGGCACGAGCTAAGGTACGACATAACTATATTATGTTACGCCAGTTGCTTTAACTTGCGATGATGGATGAACGCTTGACGGCAAGCGACACGCGCTGGGTGAAGAAAGAAGAAGGTAGTATTGCTATTGGAGTTGCACTAAAAGACAAATATTAAAGACGCATGATTACTATGATTAGTCACGAGCTGATTCTCTACCGGCTCGATCGAGATTAATCAAAACCACATTCAAGGCCAGGCACATTCAGTAAAAAAAGGAAAGAAAAACGACGTCATCCAACTACATAATGATAAGACTTCGATGACATCAATTGAGTTCAAGTTCAGTTCATGACAACATCAAGTTAAATGTTATATTATATCTCATTTACTTGACTTTAGTGTTTGAGAGTAACATTATTCGAGCATGTACTTCAGATCTTCGATCCTCTTCACGTCACATCAACATAATGCATTTTGTATTAAACTAGTTTACAAACACGGCAGTGAGGCGGGCTGGCGGCGCGGCAGCGCGCGGTAGTGATCGACACTCCAGATCACGACGCGCGCACTCCGCGCTCTCCACTGGAGCACCGAGCACTCCTCACTCAAGTGAATGTGGAGCACCTGTGCTATGTGCATCGGCTCATACCATACTACCTCACTTTATACCAATAAGTGTATTTTGCAACGCATTTCATGTTTGTGATTATTAAGCGTCGCCGCGTCGCCTGTCTGCTACCTCCTCCAGAGCCCTATTCCCGGCGTGACTTGTTCGTCTTCCTGTTTCCTGCAGTAGGTACCTAAACTTCTCCCAGTCTAAGAGCAACAAGTACTTACGGCTGGCCAGTATAGTGATGAGTTCATCTGCAATTTTGTTCATACTGTTTAGTTTACCCACATTAGTCAATGTCAAACTATTTATTTCAAATAGGCACATAACAGGCACACCTTTGAACGTCTAAAGGACATTGTTCACCGTCCATACATCGTTCGCCCGAGAACCAACAGATACATGAATTTACTTTCTGTGTTCTAAATAATGCATATACTCGATTGAAACTAAATTAAAATCACAGACACTTCTGAGAATTGCAAAAAAATTCAACACATTTTCGAATTTTGGGGTTATAATTAGGCCAATAGAAACATGACATACGGTACATAAATAACATAGCCTCCATTAGTAAAAATACGTTGGATTTTATCTTTCAACGTTTAATTACATACTTACTATTAGATAAGGAGTCAGAACTGTTCTTTCTTCATACTTTTATTTGTAGTTATGACTAGTTTAGGGCTATGGGCTGTTTTGTTTTTGTGTGACTTAGGAAAAATTAGGTCCTGCCAGGGTTGTGGGTCTGTCCGAAAGGGATACCGTGGCCCTGGCACACAGGCAACTGAAAGAACACGGTGGGTTTTAGTCTGTAAAAGTCTGACACGCCCTCCCGCTCCGCCCAGAGCGGGAGAAGTTATTTGATAACTTCCCACAAAAAAAGGAGTAAGTAGGTACTTATATCATTTTACTACGAATCTTACTACATAATTAATTACATAAAATCTCGCTTGTTTACCCAAACGGATAGCAGAGCACCAGAGATATTCCTACTGTAATACACCTAGTTTGCCTGATGTATAATTTTTAATCCCATGTAGGTATTATGGGGCAATTTATCACCATATTCCCAGACTACAGGCTGCAACTAAAACTGAGAATTCCGAAAATACCAATAACACTACTCGACCCAGTGATCGAACCTAGGACGATAAGCAGCCGCGGTTACGAGCATTACACGTTAACACCGCCAGCCAAGTGGAAATAAACAGCCTTTTGCAAGACTTCAGAAATAATATTATAATATGGGATCAATCTAAATATCTACTCCATAAAATAAAACTAAAATGATTTCCTTCAGAATATGTTTATTGAATAATGCCGACATTACATTATCTGGTCACATCAGGAGGAACGTCTATATTTTATACTAAAATATCATCTAAAAACTGTGCAGGGGGGGGGGGTCGACGATAGAGTTTTGATAACTTGCCCAGCTCAAGTATGGTACTTGAGCTGGGCAAGATATCAAAACTCTATTATTCTATTATTATTGTCAAAACATGGGCGCAGCAACGAAGAGTTCTGCGCCCACCAATACAGTTGCAACAGTACTATTTAATGGCATCACGGCCAATTGAAATATCGTCTATTTTACCTCGAAGTAGCCGTGTATTTTCTGCATTTGTTATGAACCATCTTGTCTTACATGCTCACCATAGCATGAGTGAGCCTATTTCATTTGATATACCTACTCATAGTGGTATTAAAGCTAAATCATTATATTCCATTTGTGGAGCCTTCAATGTTATCTCTCACTCTTCACATTTTGATGACCTACAAACGCTGCAGGATCTTCTAAGGCCATCGGTGTATCATAAATTCATAATCAAATAATGTGTGGCATGCATCACATATTATATAGTCAGTGGCGCTCTCCTGTAATATAATAAATTACTTAGTCTTATTTGAGTGACGAGAAGCATTACTTTATTTTAAAATATTATGTACTAATAAATAGGAGGACATCAACACAAAATATAAGAAAACACTAACCATTAGTGGTGCAACATGTTGTTGTATTTGTGATAGAATTGTATCATTATTTGTGATAGAATTGTATCATTATTTGAAATGTGTTGCCTCAATCTCGTTAAATCAATGCGGCAATTTGCATATCATAATGGATTGCTGGTAGTTGGAGTAGCCGATGACAAAAATGACGGTGTTGAAAAATGCTTGGGAGCACGATCACGCCTTTGCCAACTAGGATGGCAAATATAATGTGCTGCACGAACCTGAAAGTGATACACCATTTTACACAAATATTTAATAAACACAATTGGTGCAGTGGTCGAGTGATTGGCTGTTGCTTTACTAGTTGCAGGTCTTATTCCTGCATGGTATAAATATTTGTATGGCCTGCAGATATTTGTTCCAGAGTGGGTGTATATGCATGTATATACCTGTCTGAAACTGCACTCACGGGCCATAGCATGGGTCATACCACCACCACCAGTCTTAATTTTCATCAACCAACTAATACTCCCACTGCTGGGACACGGGCTTACTCTCTGAGACAGTGATTGGGCTTTAACCCACTGCACTGGCCCAGTGCAGTGGGTTAAAAAAGTCAGCATCTTTGTTTAAAAAAAAAATCAGTCGAGAAAATGAGCGGTTTTACTTACCAAACGAGGAGCAGTCAACAGTGTTCATCTTCCGATACCACGGGACCAGAAGCTGATCCGCAGTTAACACAATATACAGAAACAATTTCCAATTCCATGTTTACTCCGTAAAATCCGTTTATTAAATGCTATATAAGTCATCGTTCTTAGTAGGTCCGTATCAGTCTATCACAACCAGAGGTCGATATTTCAAGAGAAAATCAGTCCTTTGTTCACGCCAAGTGGTTAGATAAAATTGAAACAGGTTATTAAACAAAATAACACAAACGAATACACACAACCAACGCAAACGCAAGAAAGAATGCTAGTGTCATCTGTCAATTCATTGTGTCATCGACTGTCAGTATCGATGTTGGTCGTTTCACTCAGCGCTTTCCATCGCTTTATTTTGTTTGTAACTAACCTGAAGTGCGCTACTCGCTGCGCAGTACCGCAGCCCTCAGCCCCGCTAACACATGAATTTGTTATTGCGCCGTGACTCGCCTCATGTTCACTTCCGAGTCGCCCGCGCCATTGAGTTTGAATCGAGCTGTACCGCTGCGCACAAAGACTTGGCTGTATGAGCTACAATACCCTTTGCCTATTCAAACCGTCAAATTGAAACAAAAAATAATGGTTTCGGGGATTAAAAACGAAGTGAATTACTTTTTAATATGTTTACGAAATTGTGAAGTGTCCGTTCTATTGTAATGATTGTAATGTAAATAATAAAAAAAAAACTAGAAATTATTGTAAAGGTTTTAAACGTGTTGATTCTTAGGCCACTTTTAACAATGACCTTTACAAAAAATTGAAATTGATTCTACTTTAATCTAATTGGTATTAGTGATGTTGGAATCGGTTTTGCAAAGAACTTAGAGCACCTTCAACTTCCCTAAGTTTCCTATGACTTATTGTGAAAATGGTAATTCCAAAAACTTATTCAAATAGCAGTGTCATACACGTTCGTCATATTATTTTCTGAGTAATCTTTTATAAATTCCTGTAGGTGTTTTACATCCATTGTCCATGTTCTTACTTATTACGAGTGGTCAAGAAAAACCACTATTTTATTAACTAACTACGTACCTTATATCTTAGTAAAACACTCTGAAGAAAACGAGCGCAAGGAACTGTAGCTGATCGGTAATTAATGTAATTATACATTAGTCATGCTTTAAAAAACAAAGCACTGTTTGTTTTAGATATTTCCCATGCTACTATATGTATATGTAGACCCATCAGCTGAGACGGTCTCTGTGATCAGCTGCATAATGACTAACTCTCCCTAGTCGCGCGCACGTCACATCAACATAATGGCCAACCCTCCCTAGTCGCGCGCACGTCACATCAACATAATGGCCAACCCTCCCTAGTCGCGCGCACGTCACATCAACATAATGGCCAACCCTCCCTAGTCGCGCGCACGTCACATCAACATAATGGCCAACCCTCCCTAGTCGCGCGCACGTCACATCAACATAATGGCCAACCCTCCCTAGTCGCGCTCGTGTCACATCAACAACCTACGTAGACTTACCCAACTAAAAAAGTAACTGCGTGCCATAGCTTAGGTTCAGTATCGATAAAGGAACACAGCAAAAATACAAAAAAAAACATTAAAAAAATAAAACAAAAATGAAAACACAAAAAAAAATGCAAGATCAACCAAATTTAGTACTACTAACTTAAAGTAGCAATCGTTTAGAATTAAAATGATTTTGTTTGACGGTCCTAAGCCCGAAGAGACTTATTTTAATTTTATGTTTCCTCGGTTCCTTTATCGATACTGAACCTACCTATGCTACCTAGCTATGGCACGCAGTTACTTTAACACCCTGTATATTCGAGCAGTTAAGTATCGTTTTGCGATTTTTATATTGATTGTCCAGTCACTTGGGTTGCACCAAGGGCAATGTTATAGTTTCCGTCAAAGTTAATTTTAACCGTATCACTAATAATGACCATTGCATAGAATCTAACTACCTGCAGTTGCACCCAGGGGCGAGCCGCCCATAAAGGCAATTAGGCTTAGCCTACCCTAGCCCTAGCAGCCAAAATGCATTTATTTAACTTTGTTATAAAATAATAATAAACTCCTGTTAGAACACTTATAGCAACTTCTCGCGCCCGTGTGGCGTAATTACGCGCGTAAGTCAGTACGTAGTAGACTGTATAGGCTCCAAGACGAATTGCCTCATTTTGCGACTTTTTCATTGAAAAATTTAAGCACACTGATGCATATTTTGTGTGTATGAACGGCACACATTTCTAGATTATGGGCGTAACTCCGTTGAGTGGAGCTGGGCTGTGATTGGCTCATGGCTGCTACACAGTTGCGGTGTGTTCCGACGTAACTAAATGCTGTCCACTCGTATCGATAGATGTTATCGATGATGTGATTTAAAAATATGAAATAGGTTTTTCAGGTTTGCGAACCTCTCGATCGATGTGTCTTGATTAGTGAAACCCCTTTAAGATCCCCCAAAAAGTGTTATTTTTGCTCTATCTCGCTTCCTTCACAAGATATAGCGGTTTTTGTGTTTTTTTTGAGGAATCTTGGTACATATTTTTTATTTTGAAATTGAAACATCGTTTTATCGATAACATTGTTTTATTGATACGACAGGACAGCATGTATAAATGTCAAAGCAACTGTCAACTGTCACCTGTCAACGGGGTTGACGTTAAGGGTGAGCACTCTATCAGACTTTATCCGGCAAGTCCCTGAGAGGTTAAAACCGACCGCTGTCAGAGATTATGTTCTAATTCGGAATGCAGCCTGGATGACGCCAATAACCCGGCCAAATTTTGTTGCCCGCTTTTGTAAAGCAGCTTAATATGAACATGTCGCTATTTTATCTGGTAGTATTATTCCGCGTGTACCCGAATTACGAGAATTAATCCAAAAAAAAAAATCGTGAATTGAATAATGTGGTGAGTTCTTGTATTTATAACTTTTACAGGCTTATTTTCAAATATTATAAATAAATAAATGTGACTACTTTGAGGGTCATCATAATTATGTAGAGCGACGTTGCGTTTTTTTTTTTTCGCTGTCAGTATTTCGTGGCCTACCCTCCGTGGAGTACCACTGCACGCCACTGGTTGCACCGTCATGTAAATGTAAAAACTTACAGTTAAAAGGGTGACAAGTGACAAGACGTCTTATTTCCCCAAAATGTACGTGGGTAATTTTTTGGCAATGGCAATATTTCAAGTTTCCTATCATCATGCTTTCATAGATCAAGATGTTTTTCAGCGGGATTAATCATTAAACACGTATTTAAATAAAAATTATTCTGCTGTAAAATATTTTAAGTAAACACAGGTATTTGAAAATATGGAGATTTCAGGAGGCATACCCAAAAGAAATACAAATCGTTGTAGAAAACAAGAATATTTAGAGGTGCAAAAACAGACGGGACTAGCTCAAAAACAAAAGATCAAGCATGGAACAACATTGACAATGAATTGAATGCGAAGCAGATGGCCACACAATGACACAGATCGTAACATAGCCCTTAACCGCCCGAAGTTGAGCGGTTATTGTTATAGTTATTTGTGACGTCATTTTAACTATTGTGAAAATGGTGCAACCATAATTTCGCTTAACTGGAGATTTGACGGCTTACGAGGCATTGGTTATCGTTAAAGTTACTTGGTGCAACTCATCCTTAGCGACATACTCATGTAGTGGTTAATGTGGTTATGAAGCAAAAAAGTACAGTCACTGTGATAAGTATACAGAAAACAAAAGTAACGCAGTAAAAGCAAGAAATATTTCACGATTTGTTGGTTTTCATGATTTTAAAGACAAATATAGTAAAATACATTTACTTATTTATGATGATACATATATATGATTCCATGATTTATAAAGTGTTGTCAGGAACTCACGATGGCGGTCGAAAGCGCACTAGTTCGCAGAAACGACCATTAGCCTGTGAGCATTACGATCATGTCGCGCGGACACAGACATGCCACCTTGCCACTTCTCCTGTTTTTTATATTTCTATAGTTGGCACAATGTCGGTAAACCTACGTATAACGAGAACGAATGTTTCCATTGCTCACGATCGTGATCCAAACATAAAATTAAATCACTAAACCGCGAAATGCGCGTGAACTAGTTTATTTTGAGCTCGTGTTGAATAAGCACTAGGTCCTCCCGGCGGTGTCGCGGCGGGCTACACATTGTGCGCCACACAAACAGTGTTCGTTGTTGAGCACAGTAACTATACAGATAACCAGTGACCACTCAGCACTAGTGAGCACCGCCCGCCGCACTCGCCGCTGATAGCTTGAATTAGGTCGCCAGTTGTCACTTGTTGACTGTGGCACCATCTTCAATACGAAGAGGGTCGTTTCCAACCTTCAACATTAAAGTGGTTACGTTCTTGACAAATATCTGTTTGATAAAAGAGGCGGTTTGATTCAACTTATTCGATCATTACCAGCGTCGTCAAGCTCATGGTAACATAAATAAATAAATAAATGCGATTGCATTATTTATTCATTGATGGGTCATTATCGTTAAAGATGTGTCTTAGGTCAAGAGTTCAACATCACGCGGGGATTAGCATACGGGCATAATCAAAATCAAATGTCACTTATTCAAACTAGCCTAAGAATCACCACTTTTCGAACGTCAAAAATTACATGAGACAGTCCCCCAAAAACGCCCACCCTTCACCACTTCCTAGTGCTTTAGCTGGGAAGAAGTGGCGCAACAAACTGCCCAGCCGCACAGCTGTCTGTTCAGTTAGAAAACTTGATTTTATACAATAAATAACTTTTTCCAAAAAAATAATAATCGACTACCAAACATAACACTACAAAGTGAAAAATAACTTTAATTGCGGAAGTCGGTGTCTTTGGATCTGTATTTGACTTTTTGGCCACCGACTTCCGAAATTAAAGTTATTTTTCACTTTGTAGTGTTATGTTTGGTAGTCGGTTATTATTTTTTTGGAAAAAGTTATTTATTTTTCACTTTTTAGTGGGACAGTTTACAATTTATGCTCATCACCTTTTACAAAATATTGCATTTCCCGATGCTGGGACGTTGATTGTTGAGGAGTTCTCCTGGTAAAAACCAGGAGGACTGCCACTCACCATTATGCATAGTGACGAGCATAAATTGCTTAATCGCAACCCGTTAAATAGGTACTCATTATTATTCCGGTGGCCATCTGTGGTCTCCATCATCAGTTCCACTTCACCAAATGGTGCTTTCGGAGAGCAAATGCACGAGTTACTATAAAAAATACTCAAATCGCTATAGGTTTGCATATAAAATTTGAGGGTTTCCCTCGATTTCCATAAGATTCCCTCCTCAGATTCTGATTTGGTGGCAATGGGACCACCTCGGGAGTATACCCTGTCAAACAAAAAAAGAATTTTCAAAATCGGTTCATAATTGACGGAGTAATCGCGTAACAAACATACAAAAAAAAAAAACAAAACATACAGCCGAATTGAGAACCTCCTCCTTTTGGAAGTCGGTTAAAAATGTAAAATAATTTGCATTACGCAACACAAAACATTCCAAACATTGCTTAATGCCTATGGCATTAAGTCCGCCTCTGTACATTTGTGTGTAAAGTATTAAATAAATAAATATATAATAAAACATTAAATTAATTTATTTGCCTTGTTCAAAAAAATCGTCTTTAACTATACTCAAGCAGAAATAACGCAAACAGAACGTACCTAAATAAAAGCCTCCAGGCATAACGGGCGTGCCCGCTTACACAAAGCTATAGCTGTAACTCGAAGTCACAAATGATAAACTAGCACCATCGAAGTAAATTAAAAACAGTTAATTATTAATAACAATAACAAAACCATGGTCAGCAAGACGACCAGTCACCACAAGCAGCACCCGTTGACGAGCATAACGCAAAGATCAGCCATCACCGTCCTCGCCGTATTTGAGGGAAGGAGGCAACCCGACTCCCAACGCAACCGCAAGCAGTGACATCTCAACTTGCTGCCAGTTGCTCAGGCAAGAATAATATGATTGATTGTCGAGGTTGCTAGCTAATCACTTATTGCAAATTGGCAATACAACTCAGAAAAAAAACATTGTAATGAGTAGATTATTATTACACTCTCGGCTCTATCCGCTCGCGCCTTCTTATCGGGCTGCAATCCTGAATCAACTGGCCTCAAGTGCAAGTGTTTTGTTAATTGCTATGGTTTAGAATATGTTTTATTTATTTATTCATTTAAATGCCTTAAAACTATCATTACAGGTCTTAACCTAATGCGATAGCCAAGTCGGGTCGCACAAAATTTAAATTAAAGCCAAAAAAAAATACATCTCATGATCATAAATATCATTGTTGTTGTTTTTTGTTTCTTTTTATGTGACTTCATATTGCTGAGCAACCAGCATGCGATGACTCGACTCCTATTGATATAGACACCTACTGGATGCACTACGTACTGCTGACATCACATCGTGTATGAATCACTGCTAGTGTCAATAACATTAGGTACTAACGTGCTTGCGTCTTCGACTATAATTTTGGATGAAATACCGAAAGCGTTCATAATCATTATGATTAACATTAGCGGGGTTTCGAGTTCACGGGGACGAGCCCGTGTGGTGACTACGCCGCGCCGCTCGGCGTAGCCGTCGCCGCTAGCTCTCGATTCGGGTTCGGGCATCTCAATTATTTGAATACTGCTCTAAAGATCAATTAGTCGGCCTTGATCAGCCACCAGCGTGTTTGTCCGAACTCTTAGCGCGCCGCCCCGCGCCCGCCTGCCCCGCGTGACCCGATGTAACAACAAACCTGCTATCGGTTTGCATAAAAAACGTCGATCAAAGATTGAGCGGCGAGAGGAATGTACGTCACTTAGATATAAGTTATATTATGTTTACGATTTTATCTCAGTGTTGCTCATCGGTTGGTTCATCGTCATGTTTCTTTCCGTGTCATTTTTCGTCTTGTTTTAACTTATTATAAGTACTTACCTTAAACTCATTACGTACTGCTACAAAGACTTCAGTTTTTCCATGTACACTTTCATTCTAACTCTGTGGGTGTAGGGGCTTTTGTCTGGTTTCTGTGAGGTTTATCTAACTGAGCAAATAGTCTGTCAGTCGCGGGCTCGAGGCAGCACAAGTGTGTCACGTGAATAAGTACGTCGGCATTCTTTGCCACAAACACCTACATTAGTCAGTGGAGCAGGTGCCAGGTGGACAGTTTGAATAGGTAATGCTTTATCCGCGTTCACGATCGGATTCCGATCGCCGGCGATGGCGGGCATGGCGGGCGGAAGGGAATTCTCCGAATACCAATATGCAGGCTAGTGGGTCTTAACAACTGTGTGTTCCTACTGAGACACGGGTTGTATGGGCCAGCACCCTAATTAGCTTACTGGTCTGGAATAACTAAACTCTCGGACTTTTTCTTCTAATATGCTGCCTTACATTATTAGAAGTAGATAAAAAAAAAAAACAATACTACGCCAGAAGTCGAAGCAGACCAAAATAATGTTGGTTGGATATAAAAGGTAAAAAGATGATAATTATTATTATCTGGCTAGGATCACAATGGTCACCGAGATGACTAAAAGAGACGACATTGCCCGAATTAATTGGGATAAGAATGCTCTCTGCCGTATTTCTGATGCCGTCCCAGCCTGACAAACTAGCTGCTAAACGAACGAGGAAAACTGTTTCACCGAAATACAGTTTAGGTGCGTCGGTCGTGGAACAAACAGGCTGAATCAGTTTCGGACTAACAACCAAAATAAAGTAACCGTCATAACGAATTGAATTAATGACATAGGTACCGATTCTCATTGCTGATTGAAAACTATAAAATAATTAGAACTGTACACACGGCCTACACATCAAGCTATACATTTCCAGTATACGCTGACCTCTCATTGTCATATTTATTTGTTGAATAAAGTTCTATAAAAAAAACATAGACTGGCCATGTATGTAGGATGCATCGGGACAGACGGACCAGAGTCGTCACGCAGTGGAAACCAGAAGGGCATCGTCGCCAAGGGAGGCCTAGGAAAACCTGGTGTGATGACTTAGAGACGGAGATTGGCCGGAGAAGGCAACACACAGAAGAGTGGAAGCTGTGCGACAGCGGCCCAGCAGTGGGACAATAAAAGTTGAAAAACAAAGAAGGTTTACCTGTACCTATGTTTATGCGCTGCCACTACTGAGCACTACAGCCCCGGTAGGATTATTTCCAGGAGCTCCAAATCTATTGTTCTCCAAACAATTTATCTCCATACATTGATTCCCAAGAGCTGCATAATTTTATTAGTTAAAATAATAAAATACTAAAATTGTTCCCAGCGGCTCCAAACAAAAACCCTGTTGTTCCTTTTAGGGACGTATACCTACAAGCACAACATTGGTCGAATTAAAATTTAAAAAAATTAAGCATTGGCTAGTCGAGAAGACAAAATCAAAGAATTAAAGCGGAAAGAAATGTAACACACATGGACGCGTCCATGGTTACACATTAGAAATATTAATAATTAAATATTTATTTTAATTATTTTTTTTGAACAGTTTTTATATAAATATAAATGAGTTGCTTTAATACGTATGCACTTATACCGATTCTTAAAACGTAGGAACAACAGGGTTGTTGTTACATATTGTTTATTGTAAAATTGAAAGCAATCATCTCAAAATGCACTTTCTGTCATCACAAACTGACTTCATTTCACACAATATGAAGTAGAATTAAAAATTACAGTTTTCTCTTGACCATTTAAATTGACCTTAATTTATTTTAAAATAAAAAACAAAATACAATTAAAAATCACAGTTTCTGATAACACACAATAACCCTACAGTTTATAAGCTTCATTAAAAATAAATAATCAACAAATTCTCATATCATAGAAATAAAATGTATGCTAATGTAAACGACATATCTAAAATAACAAAATAAAAAAAATATATAAAAAATAATAGAAAAGTCACATTTTTTGATATCACTTATCGACCTTAGCTAAGATACCAAATTTTAAAGAATATGAATATCTTATAATAATGCATAATTTATACCTACATATTGTTTTTTTTATACATCACAAATCGACACCCGAATGCTAGGATAGACTAAAAATATAAAATTTAAAAGTAATAAAAACATCCTTAGAGGCAACACACTGGGATGTGACGTATCAACCATAAGCGATACACAATCAAATTGTGTGAATGGACTTAAATAATTAAAAATCAAAGTCTCTGATTCGCAAATATACCTGCTAACTAATTTTAATTGACAATTTTGTAAATATAATTTTCATAATTTTGCTAATTCCCTGATTGTCTCCCTATATATATCTAATAATCTTTTTGTCCGAATTTTCGTAAAATTATTTTCAATTTTAAATCTTTATTGATTGATTTACGACTTTGGTTATTTTCAGCGCAACGATATTTTACGAATTCGCATAAACATGCATCAATTACATACTAGGGCGCAAGGTCGACTATCCTATTATGCTATTGTACAATAGCATAATAGGATAGTCGACATGGACAGCGCCGTAGGGCGCGGGGGTGGGGACGGGAGGTTCTTATGTTACTCCTGTAATTTGTTTGTTGAAGCATAAATTGATTTTATTTACATTTTTTTGCAATTTGTACTTCAACATTTTTGGAGCTCATGGGAAAGATTTTATTTATTATTATTATATTGCTTTTTTATTTTGGAGCCGCCGGGAACAAAATTTTGGAGTGCCTGAGAATAAGCCCCCCGTTACTTTATGTCGCGCCAGTATGTAGAAGCGACATCGGTAGAACAATTTCCTTGAATTTTTATAGAAATTTTTCTACCGGTGCCGCGTCGCGCCTGTATGTAAAAGCCTTTACGAGACTCCTCGTAAAGGCTTTTACATACAGGCGCGACGCGGCACCGGTTGTGGCTCAAAGTACTCACTTTGAGCCACAGTCCGTGACTTGAAATCCTATACTTGCATAAATTACTTGTAGGTACCGATATACGTTAAAGCGTCTACAATATCTCAAATTGCTTGCGTGATCCTCCGATATCTTGAAAATACTGTAGCATTAATTTTGAAATAAACATATAATACTTAGTAAAGTTGAGGATTAATATTATGTTAACGAAAACACGATCCACAAATGTTCTATCCAAAAAATTACAAATTTACCTCCAAACCGAACAATAAACCGCTAGTATTAAAAGTATTAAAAAATTACCAAGTTACCTCCAAACCGAACAATAAACCGCTAGTATTAAAATTATTAAAAAATTACAAAGTTACCTCTAAACCGAACAATAAACCGCTAGTATTAAAAGTATTAAAAAATACAAAGTTACCTCCAAACCGAACAATAAACCGCTAATATTAAAAATTACAAAGCTACCTCCAAACCAAACAATAAACCGCTAGTATTAAAAGTATTCAAAAAATACAAAGTTTCCTCCAAACCGAACAATAAGCCGCTAGTATTAAAAGTATTAAAACATACAAAGTTACCTCCAAACCGAACAATAAACCGCTAGTATTAAAAGTATTAAAAAAATACAAAGTTACCTTCAAACCGAACAATAAACCGCTGGTATTAAAAGTATTAAAAAAATACAAAGTTTCCTCCAAACCGAACAATAAACCGCTAGTATTAAAAGTAAGTATTAAAAAAATACAAAGTTACCTCCAAACCGAACAATAAACAAATTAGATCATGTTTGCTAACACCTGAACTAAATATAAAGCGGATACTATGTTTTTTTTAATTAACATTATTTTCACCGTAAAAAGAAATGACGTAAACTATCGGCGCCTTGGAGCCTTCTCCCTGCCTCGCGCTTGCTCGCGTGACCACGAGCAGTAGTGTGCGAGCGAGATAAAGAGTGAGGTGGCGCCTCTTAAAAGTCCAGTCAGTATTTGTGACCGGAGGACGCCTGATCTCAGTTTACTCCTCCTTTACTTTCATGAAAAAGAGTCTTTCTAAGGAAGTGTATAAAAAAAGTGACAATAATGCTAAATTCAAGGCTTCTACATACCAGCGCGACTTGTCGCGCGACGCGACACGGCACAAAGGCCCGCGCGTCGTAGGACGAGCGGTGCCTTTGTGTCGCGTCGCGTCGCGCGACAAGTCGCCCCGGTATGTAGAAGCCTTCAACGTTCGTTAGGGCTCCCAAAATGTAGCGCTCTAAACGAAGCCCTACAGATTACAGATCAAGTAAATAAAACAATTGACGCCCACGGCCGCCTGCCACCGCAGTCTGATGACCGACAGTCCGACACTGACTGACGCGTGACGTCTTGGGTAGGTACTACTTACTTCATAATTGCATAACACTTACATTAAGTACTTACTTTGTTTAATTAGGCATTGTTTAATACAGCTCGTAATTATTATGTACATTTTCATAGAAGGATAATGTCATCTGTGCGATGTGATAGACGTGTCGCGTCCTTGTTGATTACTTGACTATCACTCAGGTGCAGAAAGCTCACCATTAACACTTCATTATGTAAAGCCGCATTATCGCTAATGAATTCATTACTCTAAATGAAGTTGCATAAACAAAGGACCTGGATAAAGTTTGGCCTGGCACAGACAAAGAGATAACAATGTATATTAAAAAAATAACTGATAATATTTGAAATCCCACCACAGCTTTCGTTACTTGGCAAAACTTTGCAGGAAACATTTCAATTTAAAAGACTGTTTTTGATTCAAGTATTCGGGGAGATAATTTATATTGTCAGTTTTGGAAACATGGTCATTGGGATGTCCAAATTACCATCTTAATGTAAGAATTTAAATGTTTTCACGAGTATTTTTAGAATATAAAACCCACCAAAAACATTTCATGTAAAATGTTGCCAAGACGACCACATAAGGTTTGCCGTGTCAAAAAGATATCAGATCTCATGTAGGGCCAAGCTTCTGAATCTACACGGCCTAACTCTACCGACCCTAACTTCACAACATTTTACATGAAATGTTTTTGGTGGGATTTCAGTTCTTTTTGTAAGTTGCTAGGCAGTCTTTTTAGTGTTTATTTTTTTCTTCTTTTTTTGGGGTGTGTTTCTTGCACATCAGCAGTGCCGGTTTTCATAGCCCATTCTCTGTCTCAGTTTACATACCAAATTTCGGCTTTCTAGCACTTCAGGAAGTACCCTAACATTTTGAAGTCTCATGCACTTGTTTATGAATCAATAAAACTTTTTTATTATTTTATTTTATTATTATACAAACTTCCACATTTTAGGGGATGGGGGGCGAAAGTTATAAGTTTATAAATTTTTATGTTGGTTGTATACTAAACTTAGATTACATACCAAATTTCAGCTTTCTAGCACTTCAGGAAGTAGCCAAACATTTTGATGATCATCAGTGTGTCAGTGAGTGTGTCAGTGACAAAATCGGTGTATTTTAGATATCAATAAAATCTAAAGTATTAGAGCTATTCAATTAAGACTTTGTATGTTTAATTAGTCTATTATTGACATCATATCCTGAGAATATGAACTATCTGGTACATCGGAAACCAACTCTATGAGGGTTCAAAAAAACGACGAGACACTTCGAGAAAAGGTAGGTAGTGCCCTTGCGCTTCACTTGGCTCGTCTTAGCGGGGGCACTACCGTGCCCCCAGATATTAAAACTGTGAATAATGACTAGACTGTAATGAATATGATATTTAAAAATTGATGAATTTATCAATTTCATTTTTAGATCAATAATAATAAATAAAAAGTTTTATTGATTCATAAACAAGTGTTACAATATTTAGGTATGCCACTGGATCCCGCACTAGGATCCCTGTGTCGCGGGATCCAGTCTCTTTCGACAGATTACATGAATTACAAAAGATAGGTTAACAAATGCACCGATTTCAGTATAATTAATGAAACTTAGAAATATACTGTGTGTATGTGATGAGTGTAAGTATGTAAGTGATGAATGTGAATGTGTCGAGTGTATGTGTGCATGTGATGAGTGTTAGTGTGATGAATACTTTAATATTTGAAAGATAAAAGATTTTCCGTTTCAGCATAATTAAGCCCAAGAAGCCAATCCTGATCCTGATTTTTGCACCCAAACCTTGTCAAGGGGATGGGAGGAAGGGGGACAATAGACTACATCATTACAAGTATAAGTACCTTCTTTATCTTTCATTGTCACAGCCCGTCGTTGTCATGCATTTGTCATTATGACAGTCAGACCTGTAGCTCAAATAGATTTATTTTTCTTTTTTCTATACGAAACATCCTGTGTGTTAGAAAAAAATACGCTTTAGTACTTAAATCATTATGCATTATGTAATTTTTTGACGTAGTCACTAGATGATTCCTAAACTATAACTTATGACTGTAAGTAATTGTTCCACTGTTGCATCACACTTTTGCATGTTATACCTACAGCATAAACCCGTGTAAATACTTGTTAAGTTGTTAGTGAACCGATCAAAATAAATAAATGACCGAGTGACCCCAGGGTTTTATGTCATATTTTTGGAATCGTCTCGTTAACACCATTATTTTGATATTTGAACTAAAAACTTTACTTATTCCGTCTTATTACAAAACAAGATTATTCTTCAGACCCGGGTTTAAACCATGGAACCATTATTTAATTTCGTACTTTATTCCGTCTCTGATAACGTTCCTAATACAAAACTGACAACTTAGTACTGAACTAATTTTTCAGTTTTGTATAAAGAACGGTATTTCAATCAGAGTTACGTTCTGTTTACAAAAACTGGCTGCATGGTTTTAGCCATGTCAAAATATAAATCTTGTTTTGTAATAAGACGGGCTGAGTTCTAAAGTCCGCCATGTTGATTTTTGTGTCATTTTTCACCTATGGAATTTCCTTCAAAATCCTTCGGATTACGATTGAAAGTGAAGTGGGTTAAGCTGGGTGGTCAGCACAAACCTAATGCCATGGAAATCATTAAAATGCATCCAGACATCTGGACGCTACCAGAGAATAAATAATCATAGCAAAAAAAAATATAGCTGTAGCTTTATTTAAGCGGGCACGCCCATTATGCCATTTTATTTATGCATTACGCCCATTTTATTTAGATACGTTTTGTTTACGTTATTTCTGCTTGAGTATAGTTTTCGACGATTATTATATATATAGATATGGCCACAGTTAGAGTTTGCAGTACCTATTTAGAACCCTTTTTACGTAAAATATTGTGAACAATTAGAACTAGTACAACGTAAATACCTTCGTGCAATGAATTATAGATGTTATCGGAATAAATTGTCTTACCATTTACTCCTTAAAAAGTATGATCTTCTGACCTCAGATTATAGAAAAGAAGCAGATAGACCGCGCGGAACACCGAGAGTGCGGCCAACAAAGCAAATACAAATTCAAAAGCGAATACACTCTCGATTCAGTACAGCACGAAGCGTCGCATCGTTAGTACGTCACGGGCTCTAACAGATAATTTCAGAATGGTGCCGTCTTGTATTTTTAAACATTGTAAAAACTGTTCCCAAAAACAAAAGAAATAAGATGGAGTATCTTTCATAAGTAAAATATTGATTATTTGTCTATTTGGATTTATTTTACGTGTTTATTGTTAGTGACATCTTGAAACACAAAACCTTAACAAAAATCATTCGGTGTTGCTAGTTTATATTGAAAAATTTACCCCTAAGTTAGGAAATAAGTATAGGATACAGGAGTATCGATTTACAAAAATATTTATGTCGATAATAGTGTTTTATTTATCGCCTTTTCTGGTTAGTATGTTTATAAATAAATAAGTATGTATGTGTCTTCGTAAGTGTAACTAGTTAATGGATTCTATAATACTTATTACATCAGTCGATTTGCTATATCATGGGTTATATGACGTCACCATAAAGTAATTTTAGCTACCAAAAACAATAACATGTTGGTGTCTCAAAATAAAAATATATCGCAAATGTATCGTTTATATGGGTATTGTTAATTTGACGTATACTGTTAATAAAAATAACTGATTTAAGAAAAAAAAAACTTTTTTTTTTTTCATGTAATGAAATATTATGGCTAATTTTTTCATTCTCCTGGCAACCGTACACACACATAGAGGCACCTGTTCTTATAGTGCTGTCACGTGGCTGTAACGCACACATGTCTACAAACGGGCCTCACTTTATTGTTCCGCGCGGTCTATCTGCTTCTTTTCTATAATCTGAGCTTCTGACCTTAAAATCAAGGCGGAAACTTCTGGAAGTTATGACTCTGTTTAATGTGTGCCGCAATCATTTTGATTGTCCGGACTTAGTTAGGAGTCTTTGTTACCTGGTTCCTCGAACAGTTCATGTGCGTGAGGTACGCACTCGACGTCTATTTGCTACTCGCCTCTGTAAATCCAACGCTGGCTCGCGTTCACCACTTCATCGTTTGGTTGAGACATATGAAGGCTTCTACATACCAGCGCGACTTGTCGCGCGACGCGACTCGGCACAAAGGCCCCGCGCGTCGCGGGACAAGCGGTGCCTTTGTGTCGCGTCGCGTCGCGCGACAAGTCGCCCCGGTATGTAGAAGCCTTAACAATGAGTTTAATTTAATCGACATACTTTTTCTTAGTAAAAATGCATTTAGGAAGCAAATCCAAGCATCCCTAAAGGATCAGCAAAGTATGTGACGTAATGTTTAATAATGTACGCACACAATTTACCTACATTGTCTTCTTTTTTTTCAATTTAAAAATCCAGATATAATTTCTAGGTTAATAAATAAATAAAAAAAAATATTGTAACTAAAAACAACTGATCTGAACTTTTAGTATATGTCGGGATAGGTTCAGACATCAGAAGTAATACTCAGATATGGCAATACAGAAATATATTTCAATCGAACAATCAGTTATTTTAAATCGAGAGAATATAGAAATTAAATAGAATTAATTAAATAACTAATAATGGTAGTGGCGATCACATAGGGCAGTACTGACAGGGACAGTGGTCCATGCACCCACCGCAATAAGGATAGTACTAATTTGTCGGAGACAGCGTTCCATATCCAATAACCGGGCAGTACTGACTGTGGAGAGACAGTGGTCCGTGCACCAAGACGCATCCGTTCAAAATGCGTACTGACTCAATAGCGCACCTCCTTATAAAGGCGATCCGCTAGTGGGGGGCAACGTTACAATATTTCACTCAATTGTCTTCAAGTCTTTTAAGTCAAACATCCGGTAGAATGAATGATTTGTCTATGGTGCACGTTCCACTAGCGCCATCTAGTCGCCGCCTCTCGCAGCTGTTAAATAATATGGCTTCCGTCATATATTAATATAATGTATGTGTTACTAGCTAGTTTTTACATACTTTCCATTGTAATCCGTGGAGAACGTAGTGGGTAGCATAATTGCTTAACATGTAATATTAAGATAGATATAATTACAATATCGTATTGTGCTACTGTTTGTTTTTCCTTAAATAAATAAATAGTTATATATTTTTGTATAATGGTGTGTGCTAGCTAACATAAAGGCTTCTACATACCGGGGCGACTTGTGGCGCGACGCGACGCGACACAAAGGCACCGCTCGTCCCGCGACACGCGGGGCCTCTGTGCCGTGTCGCGTCGCGCGACTAGTCGCGCTGGTATGTAGAAGCCTTAAGGCAAATAATTTAATTTAACGTTTTGTGTTGCGTAATGCAAATTATTTTATATTGTATTGTATAGCTTCAAGTTTTTTATGCGAACAGACAGCTGTGCTGCTGGAGAGTTTTTTGCGCCACTTCTTCTTCCCAGCTAAAGCACTAGGAAGTGGTGAAGGGTGGGCGTTTTTGGGGGACTGTCTCATGTAATTTTTGACGTTCGAAAAGTGCTGATTCTCAGCCTAATTTGAATAAATGACTTGTTTTTTTTTTTTTTAATCCAACATACTTATATTATGTACCATAGAATACATACGCCACAAACATAATCCTTCTTGTCAGTCGGGGCTGTCTTTGACGATTTCTATTTTAGTTGTATGTCTGTGTACTGCGTGTGACAGCATCGTGAATGTTTTGTTGTCTTTTCTTTTGTTCAAAAACATAATTTGCTGTGTTTCTGGTTATCTTTTTTTGTATTTCTGAGTGACTTCACCTTTCTTGGACTCCGGATCTCCGCATTACAGTTTACCAGGGCTACAATAACAATACCTTTAAGTCACATCTCGGATCAGTCTGGTATTGCCTGTTTTTCAACGGAGGTCCAACGTTCTATAAACTGGGGCATAGCAAATTAATGATTTGGGATACAGTCGTTGGATTTGAGTGAAATTCAATCTGCTGGAAGACAGTGGATAACAACGCGATCGACAGGTTTGAATTTATTATATCATCAGTATTCATCATACAGGGTGTTTGGTGCATCGTGTGCCAAATTGAAATGGTCGACTGAAGGAGTCATCCGCTAGCCTTTCAGACCCTTTAACACCCCTCATGCTCTGTGGATTTTTTTTTATCGACTTTTTATTGTTTTCCAAAAAAAAGACCCAAATTTTACATTCAAATACAGATTAAAAAAAAAATATAAGGCGTAGACTCTGAATTTTATTTTTATTTCGATGTGTATTGTTTAAGAATACTTTTAAATACAAAATTAGTGATATTAGTCACCTAGTTCTTTTTGAATTCACTCGCAAAGGTAAAACTTAAATTAAAGCTGTACATGTTACAGCTGTTTATAAGGCTACAAAAAAAAAATCAAAAGCGACCGGGATCTTCCAACTCCCTCATTAATTCTCCAGTCTAATGATGTGCCACATGCTATAAATGTATTTTAACAACTTTGTGAATTCGCTAGAATTGTGAATCGAGTCACCTAAGGCTAATATTCAAAATTATGATTTTAAAAAAAATCTCTTAAATGATACCTGTCAAACCTATAAATCTGCTATCTCATTCTTATGGTTAGGTAAATTCGTGTCTCATATCTGTATCTTTCGTGGGATTTACTTGAAATAAAAAAACAAAATTGCATTTTTAACATTTATTTAATCATTGTTACAAATCTTGCTCAAATTGTTGGCCTCTGTTGCGAATGCAGGCCCGACACCTGTTTCGTATTTCAACAGTTGTTGTACGAAGTCGTATTTCCTCCTTAATAGTATTGAATGCCGCTTCTATGCGTTGGACTAATACCTCCCTAGTTGGAACCTCCGTGGCATATACCAACTCTTTGGCACGTCCCCAGACATAAAAGTCTAACGGAGTTAGATCTGGGGAACGTGGCGGCCATGGAATAGGGCCATCGCGTCCAATCCATGCATTAGGGAACACATTGTCGAGATATTCCCTCACAGTCAATCGCCAATGCGCGGGACAGCCGTCATTTTGAAATACAATGGGCACACGTTCATTAAATACGGGCACATCGGTCACTAATTCGGGCAGGTCATTTTGTAGGAATTCCAGGTAGTCTTCGCCATTGAGATTATCGGGCAGGTAATGCGGTCCAATTACCTGATTCCCAATCACTCCTGCCCAAACGTTTACACTAAACCTTCTTTGAGAAGATTTCTGTCTTTTAACACGTGGGTTTTGCGTTTTCGTTGTCCAGTGGTGCAAATTATGTAAATTGAGGATCCCATCCTTGGTAAATTTGGATTCATCCGTCCACAGTATTCTTTTTAAAAAATCAGGATCATCCACATCCGTGTGTAAAAGAAACCGACAAAAAGCCACTCGTCTCTCAAAGTCGCCACCCTCAAGACCTGCAACAAACAAAAAACTCTTTTAAATTTCTCTTGGGCAATAAGTAATTGCACAAGAAAGGACCCGCTGTTCGTGCTAATAGATTCACTACCTGGAAGTGACGCCATACCATACCCATTACCTGCTAAACAAAGGCAAGGTCAAACAAAGCTTGCACGGGTTTAAAGTTAGTTTAAAATTACGTACCTTGCACCGGAGTGTAGTGGAATGGATGCTTTTTGTTTTGACGAAGTACTTTCCACACTTTCCATATTGACATATCAAGATATGATGCCACATTTCTAATGCTTCTTGTAGGGTCTTCCTCAAAAAGTGCCAGTATTCTCTCGTCTACTTCAACATTATGTCGCACAATATGGCCCCTTGGTTCATTAAAAGTAACACTGCCAGTCTCGCGTATGCGTCGCTATGTGTCTTGGAAGACTCTGCGACCAGGTAATCGTCTACCAGGAAAGCGTTCCTGGTAAAGTCGTTGCGCTGCACGAGCGACGCCATTAGCGGCTCCGTAAGCCATCATGATGTCCGCATATTCTTCGTTAGAGAATGTCGCCATTGCAATAACAAAAAACTCAAAGTTTAACAATAACAAAAAAAATTAAACAAATGTAACAAGAACCAGCAAAACTTAACGATAACAAAGTAATAAAACAATCGCGGAGTATGGTGAACTAGCACACACGTTAGGTAGCAGAGGCAGTCATGTCTCGACTAAAAAAATGGCGGGTCGGGCGGCGCGATTTGTTCAAACCGATTTAAGGTATGCAAGAAAGAGATAGAAGATAGATTTTACTGTGAAAGAGTGAGAAAACAAATTTTACCTCTTTCTCAAGTAACAGTTCCGCAATAAATATTTTTCATTAGAATTTGGAATGTAGTTTTATGTGACTTGATTCACAATTCTAGCGAATTCACAAAGTTGTTAAAATATTTTTATCGCATGTGGCACATCATTAGAAAGAGGATAGACTGGAGAATTAATGAGGGAGTTGGAAGATCCCGGTCGCTTTTGGTTTTTTTTTTGTAGCCTTATAAATAGCTGTAACATGTACAGCTTTAATTTAAGTTTTACCTTTGCGAGTGAATTAAAAAAAAAACTAGGTGACTAATATCACTAATTTTGTATTTAAAAGTATTCTTAAACAATACACATCGAAATAAAATTAAAATTCAGAGTCTACGCCTTATATTTTTTTTAAAATCTGTATTTGAATGTAAAATTTGGGTCTTTTTTTTGGAAAACAATAAAAAGTCGATAAAAAAAAATCCACAGAGCATGAGGGGTGTTAAGGGGTCTGAAAGGCTAGCGGATGACCCCTTCAGTCGACCATTTTAATTTGGCACACGATGCACCAAACACCCTGTATATTAAGTCATCAGATTTGAGAAAGTCCCTTCACAAAGTTTCACGACGAACAGAAATATACAGGGCTATAAAACACTAATAAAGCTTCGTAATAAATTTTGGTTTATTTGTGGTCATTTCTGGGCCAAGCTTGTATGGGACCGTTATCCATCTCCTTTACTTTACATTAGACATTTCTAATGCCACTTTAGATAAATAAGACTTTATACAATATTGCCAGAAACAAATTGCCAAGTACGAGTATATTGAACGAAAACAACCGACTTCCAAAAAACTCTACAAAGTGAAAAATAATTTTAATTTTGGAAGTCGGTGTCTTTTTAGGCTTGTACATACTGGCGCGACTTGACATCGATCGGTAGAACAATTTCTATGAAAAATTCAAGGAAATTGTCTTACCGGTGTCGCGTCGGTCGGCGCAACTGTCGCGCCAGTATGTACAAGCCTTTTATCTGTATTTTAGTTTTTTGCCACGGAACCCAACGTGCGCGAGTTTTTTTACAGTAACTCGTGCATTTGCTCTCGGAAAGCACAATTTGGTGAAGTGGAACTGATGATGAAGACCACAGATAGCCACCGGAACAACATAATAATAAGTATTCAAGAAATCCTCAAATTTTATAGGCACACCTATAGCGAATTGGGTATTTTTTATAGTAACTCGTGCATTTGCTCTCGGAAAGCACCGTTTGTTGAAGTAGAACTGATGATGGAGACCACAGATGGCCACCGGAACAACATAATAATAAGTATTTAACGGATTGTGATTCGATTAGGTACTTTAATATTGCTTACTATAATATTGGTTGCTAAGCAATTTATGCTCGTAACAATGCATAATGTGAGTGGCTTTACCTGGTTCTTTCTCTTTCCTCATCAATTATATATTATATTGTCCCAGCATCGGGAAAAGCAATATTTTGTAAAATATGATAAGCAGTTGACATTAGCTATTGTAACTTAGATGAATAAAAAACCGACCACTAAAAAGTGAAAAAAAAATTTTTTTTCCAAAAAAAAAAAAAAAAATAACCGACTTCCAAAAAAAAACACCACAAAGTGAAAAATAACCTTAATTTCGGAAGTCAGTCTCTTTGGATCTATTTTAGTGTTTTGCCACCGACTTCCGAAATTAGAAATAGTTATTTTTTTTTGTAAAAAGTTTTTTTAGAGATGCGTCACATACCGCTTGTACGTTGATGGTAAAATTTATTTCTCATACTCTGAAAGTAGTGTTTGTTTGATCCAAATAGCGGGTGGAAGATGCTTCTCCCAACCCTAGGGCGGTAAAGACTCATAGTAATGGGGTATATTCATGTATTTTTTAAACTATTCTATAATGTGATGATGTAATGTAGTTATATAACCGAGAAAAAATGTAACACTTGCACAATTTTATTAAATAAGCTCAAAAAATATATTTAAACTCAATGATATTATAATACAGATATATACACTCACAAAACAACCGAAAACCGTGTTCCGCGCTGCAGCGGCAGTACACATACCCACTTTTCATTTATTGTACACTGGGTACGTATTTGAATATCGAAGATTAAAATACCTACGTTTAGAATACCAATGTTCAAAACATCGAAAATGTAAATATCGATTATATCAAAATGGCGAAAATTGTTATTCCTACGCTTAAAACGTCGAAGATTGAAATGCCGAGTGATTAAAATTTCGAATGATTCAAAATATCGAATGAAATTATGCCTAAGTTCAAAATATCAACATTTAATACATCTACGTTAAAAATACCTACTAGTTGAAATACCGAAAAAAAATTATATAGGCAGTATGAGTCTCAGATTATAGAAAAGAAGCATATAGACCGCGCGGAACACCGAGAGTGCGGTGCAAAGCAAATACAAATTCAAAAGCGAATACACTCTCGATTCAGTACAGCACGAAGCGTCGCATCGTTAGTACGTCACGGGCTCTAACAGATAATTTCAGAATGATGCCGTCTTGTATTTTTAAACATTGTAAAAACTGTTCCCAAACACAAAAGAAATAAGATGGAGTATCTTTCATAAGTAAAATATTGATTATTTGTCTATTTGGATTTATTTTACGTGTTTATTGTTAGTGACATCTTGAAACACAAAACCTTAACAAAAATCATTCGGTGTTGCTAGTTTATATTGAAACATTTACCCCTAAGTTAGGAAATAAGTATAGGATACAGGAGTATCGATTTACAAAAATATTTATGTCGATAATAGTGTTTTATTTATCGCCTTTTCTGGTTAGTATGTTTATATATAAATAAGTATGTATGTGTCTTCGTAAGTGTAACTAGTTAATGGATTCTATAATACTTATTACATCAGTCGATTTGCTATATCATGGGTTATATGACGTCACCATAAAGTAAATATAGCTACCAAAAACAATAAAATGTTGGTGTCTCAAAATAAAAATATATCGCAAATGTATCGTTTATATGGGTATTGTTAATTTGACGTATACTGTTAATAAAAATAACTGATTTAAGAAAAAAAAAACTTTTTTTTTTTTCATGTAATGAAATATTATGGCTAATTTTTTCATTCTCCTGGCAACCGTACACACACATAGAGGCACCTGTTCTTATAGTGCTGTCACGTGGCTGTAACGCACACATGTCTACAAACGGGCCTCACTTTATTGTTCCGCGCGGTCTATCTGCTTCTTTTCTATAATCTGAGGTATGAGTGTATTCATAAATGTAGGTAGATGTGAAATTGTCACACCCTGCAAACCCGTTGCTATTAAGTAGTCATTAGTCTGTTTACTGCGTAAATGTAACGTACACCTAGTAACTGATTACCATCTAGCAAACAAGGATGCAGCAATCATGCAACATGCAAGCAAGCATGGTTTCTGTCACGGCTCCGGCGCTGCAGGGCTCCGGCAGTCCCACGCGAGCTTAACATCGCAGATGGTCTAAACGCTCACCACGCGGCGGGTGTTAAATCCACCTGCTCCTCAGCTCGCGGGCTGCCTCGCCCATCCGCGCCTACGCGATTCTAAATTACACTCTAGGGGTAGGGCAGACAAGACTACGTGGAGTCGGTTTTGCAAAGATACGTTTCTGTCACTAACTTTAGTAGCACAACATATTGACTTTCAATAAAATATTTTAATTTAAAGACCTAAATAATATCTTCACGATTATCCTATGCTTGTACACTAGACACTGATTTTCATGGATAAAATAGATCGAAATTGTTCCAAAACCGAATTGGGGCACCCCGAATTTACGTAGTCTTTTGGCTGTTACCCCTAGAGTGTATATAAAAATCCGGAGGTGCGAAGGGAAGGCAACCCCCGCCCGCTGTAACAAAGCATAGGCACCCGTGGGAGCCGTAGCGGCTGGCGACAAGCCGAAGCTGTGGAGGTGAACATGGGTGTCTATCCTTAGTTACGCAAGGGCGAAGGGGTTTCACTTCCCGTAGCGCCGGAGACGTCGCAGAAGCAACCTTTTTCCACTCATACTACTTATATCAAAATTTGTTCGATATTTTAACTTTAATTTTTAGGGTGGGTTAATGAATGTGTAGCGGCATCAACATCGCCACATACGAACTACGTGTCACACTGACGTCACGCAAAATCCTGCATCGCGAAATTAGAGTTTACCGCGCGACTAGCATATATACAACGTCCCGACATCAACCGTCGGGCAGTTGCCCACCAGACACAACACCCGTCTGGTCGGAGGATCCTCCCTTTTCTATGGTGGATGAGTGAACTTTACACCCTGTTCCTCATACCACCAAACTGGTGACCCCGAGTATGAACGTCAGCGCAGCCTTCGTGCAACTACTTCAGCGTGACGTCATCATCATCATCATCATCATCATCACCACTTCCTCAAGCTTTCGAGCGGCGAGTCACACAGCCAGCTAGCACCCACGGCTTCAACGGGTATCCTGACCACCAGCATGCAGCGGACGCAAATTCCTGGTCATCACCCACAGCCTCATCAGCAACCTTGGCACAGCACACTGCACTTTCGGCCGGTCCACAAGCAGAGAACATTATACCTCTCCTGGTCGACGCCAGCAGCCAGCCACAACCCGGCGCTGTACTACATCCGACGCACTGGAGCATAACGCAGCGCCACCCCGACTCACTGGGGAATCACCGCAGACAGTTCTGAATCACCGAGAACTATGCGGCACCAGGTTCCGACTCACTGGAACCCTCAACTGGCACTGGCAAATATCGCAAGATACACGACTCAGCCCACTATCGACATCCGGTCTCCGGAGGGGAGTGATGTAGCGGCATCAACATCGCCACATACGAACTACGCGTCACACTGACGTCACGCAAAATCCTGCATCGCGCAATTAGAGTTTACCGCGCGACTAGCATATATACAACGTCCCGACATCAACCGTCGGGCAGTTGCCCACCAGACACAACACCCGTCTGGTCGGAGGATCCTCCCTTTTCTATGGTGGATGAGTGAACTTTACACCCTGTTCCTCATACCACCAAAAATGTATTAAATGTTGAAAATTAACCCATTTTTACACGTAGGTATATTAATTTTCGATGTTCAAATAATATATGTACCCTGTTAAGTATGTGGCGAAACCACGGCGCGATCTATTTTAGTACGTTGACGCTCGATAGATGGCGTTGACGTCGAAATAGACTCGCTATGGTTTCGTTACCTCGGATTGTATAAGTAGTTTAAGATTATTATTTTTTTGTGGCAATATCCGGTTAAGTAGCAACGACCTCTCTAGGTCTGCTACGAGATGCCATACAAAAAAAAAAAAAAAAAAAAATTTTGTGGCCAGCCCGTCCCCAAATTGTTACTAATTTTGTGATCCCCCAACGACGCCCTAAGCCTAGGTCCGTACCCCACAGGGGGTGCCCTTAGTGCGCTGTCGTTTAGTTTTAATATATATAATTTGCGCCCTGGCTGGAGGCTTTAAGATTAAAAACCTTAGGGCAGCCACAGGAATATCCGGTTAAGTAGCAACGACCTCTCTAGGTCTGCTACGAGATGCCATTCATAAAAAAAAAAAAAAAAAATTTTGTGTGAATCGTCTGAAGAAATAAACGCTAGAGGGCACTAGTTGCACAAAAGCAGTTTTATTTCCCGCTATCGGAGCCCAAGAATTTGTTCATACCCATCGATAGTTTGTACTTCGATATTTAGGACATTCGATAATCTGTATTTCGATATTTGGATCTTTCGATGTAACTTTTGTAGATATTTAGATTTTAGATATATTGGACGTAGGGTATTTAACCATTCGATACTATAAACTTTCGTTGTTTTAATTTTCGGTTTTATGGTAGTTCGATATTTCCATTTTCGATGTTTTGAACATCGATATTTCAACAGTAGGTATTTTAATCTTCGATATTCAAATACGTACCCTGTACACTAGCTGGGCCCCGCGGTTTCACCTGCGTAAGTCTCGATCTCGTGGGAATATAGGGATAAAAATTAGCCTATATGTTAATCCAGGGTGTCAGCAAAAATTGGTCCAGCCGTTTTTACGTGAAAGAGTAACAAACATCCATCCATAAAAACTTTCGCGTTTATAATACTAGTAGGATTTAACTACAAGTAAAAACCGGCCAAGTGCGAGTTGGACTCGCGCACGAAGGGTTCCGTACCGTTATCTATAAAAATGCAAACAAATCACGTTTGTTGTATGGGAGTCCCCTTAGATATTTAGCGGCAACAGAAATACATCATCTGTGAAAATTTTAACTGTCTAACTATCACGGTTCATGAGATACACCCTGGTGACAGACGGACAGACAGACGTTTTACCCTTTGGGTACGGAACCCTAAAAATATCGATTATTAAAATAAAAAATAATACTGCGGTCTTGTGAGTGTATAAACTATAAGCCAGGACGGCCCGCGGCCGCGGGATACTAACTCTGTAAGCTGCACCGAAATTCAAAATTTGATTAATTAATAAAAATGAGTTCAAGCGATTATGAAATGTTGACACCCAGATCCGGTTAAAGACGAGGCAAATACAGTGATCAAAAATCTTTTACAAGAAATTTCAGAGGAAAGATATTTATATATTATAAGTATACATACCTACCTACAATGATTTTATGAAGTGGCGAGCAAACAAGAAAATAAAATATTTTAGAAAAACTAAAATTTTTACTTTCCGTATATTTATTCGAAATTAAAAGTAAAGTGTTTAACGGGTGAAAGTAAAGTGTTTAACGGGTGAAAGTCACCAATTCATACTCGGACTATAGCCGCGCTCGCTGCGCCACTCATTGATTGGGTGAAACTAGTTTTAAGTAATGCTTGAGTATTGAGTGACGTTCTGTAATACGATAATAATAAAAATAATATAAGCTGGCAACACCAACGTCAACAAACGTCTCCAAACTGGATCTTATAATTTTCATATTTTTTAGCAGTTTTAATAATTTTCGACTCAATATTATAGTTTATATGTGCTTTAAAAAAAAACCCGAAAGAAGTCTGAAACCAATTTATCCCAAAAAAACACCATATTTTATTTAAGACATGAATAAAAAACTGCCGATTAAGAGATGACATCTGTCATACCATGCCACTGAAAAACAGAAAATAATAATGAAAATTTTATCGAGATGTTGACGAGATCAGCCGTAAGAAGTGCACGCCCACCACCTCCGGACTCTTCGCTCAGCTCCGCCTCGCCGCCGCCGGTACCCAGCCCCACTGTGACGACACCGGCCGCGGTAGTTGCGTCGAGCTCGAGCGACGAGTATTTCTCCCCGCCCTCGACGCCACCACCTGCTCGTCGACGGGGAGGACGCCGGCCGCCGGATGGTTTAGGACCTCGAGGCCCACCGGCCTCTGATAGGGTCCCAGCTCCCGGCGGAAGTGTGCAGCGCATGAGATGGACACGAACCATCAATGAGAACGTCATGCGCTCATACTATGGGGCTACAGAGGGGGGAAAAAATCTGACCGCGTACCGTGTTCGGATGCTCTCTCTTTTTCAGGTGCTTGAACCAGCTGTCAACGTTTCGGCACAACGACTATCGGATCAGGTGCGGGTTATCCAACGTAATCATATGTTGGATGACACTGTACTTGATCGCCTGCGAACTGAAATGCGGAATAGCCATGTCATCGCCCCCCTGTCGCAGACTGTTGTGGTACCACCGCAGTCCCACACAGTCCAAGCTGACGAGGGGAATGATGACAGGGCTACAAACGTAAGTACCCAGTGCAATGAGAAATTGAGGAGTGCTTTGGAGGGTGCGATTCGGGAATATCGGTTTATGTCACCCGAACTTAGACCACGCTTACCTCGTTTGCCCATGCATAACAAAAATAGGGCGCTGGTGGCAGCTCTGGATTCGCAGTTGTCAAACTATTTTGATGACTGCGAAGACCTCACTGATACTCATTCGATTCTGTACTGCGCGGCTGTAGCGGCATGTCGTGTAGCTCACGTAAAATTTCAAAATGACTTTATAGCTACACGACCGAAACCAGCCGTACCAGCCTGGCAGTGCAGAATTGAGCGTCGTATTGGTGGGGCCAGAGCGCTCATCGGTAAACTAATCTGCTTCAGGGAGGGCAATACTCGCCCAAGAGTTATGCGCTTTGTGAGGCGGGCGTTCTCAGGGACTGATACCAGCCCTGAGGACTATTTATCTCGTGTCACAGAGCGCATAGACTTCCTGAAGCAGAAAGTGTATGCTTGGGCAAACCGTATTCGTAGGTATAAGCGGCGTGTGGACCGATACACTCAGAATCGCACCTTCCAGAGCAATGAAAGGTGGGTTTATAGGGCTTGGGAGCGACCGAATCAAGGTGTGACTGACACGCGCCTGCCGGATAATGATGCCATGTCTTCTTTCTGGCACAGTATCTGGTCGGTGCCTGTCGGTCACACTGAAGGTGATTGGACTCGAAAAGTTGAGCGAGCCTGCGATCCAATACCAGAAATGGGGGCTATTACCATCTGCCCCCAAGATGTAGCTCGTGCGGTCCGTCCGTTGCCTAACTGGAAGTCTCCAGGACCGGACGGACTGCACAACTTCTGGATCAAATGGTTTGTTGGGTCGCACGCTCGCTTGGCGGCTCAGTACCAGACTTCTTTGGAGTCTGGTTCGCTACCCCAGTTCCTAACGACAGGAATAACCCACCTACTCCATAAATCAGGTAGCACCGCGGAACCCAAAAATTATAGACCGATCACGTGTTTACCGACGGTCTATAAAGTTCTTACATCCATTTTGAGAGCTAAAATTAACAAACATATAGACACTAACTCCATCATGTCTGCCTCTCAAAATGGATGTAGGAACGGGTCTCGCGGTACTAAGGAGTTACTCCTCATTGATATGGCCATTAGCCAACAGGTTCGACGTTCCCGAAAGGATCTGTCGACATGTTGGATAGATTATAAGAAGGCCTATGACTCGGTGCCACATACATGGCTCATGAGGGTGCTGGAGCTGTATAAAGTAGATCCAACTCTGCGCACCTTCCTGATGTCATGTATGAGGCAATGGAGGACAGTCCTTCGCTATCCAGGATGTCGAAATATCCAGAGGAATAGCGAACCGATAAGGATCGAGCGAGGCATATTTCAGGGCGATAGTTTGAGTCCGCTTTGGTTCTGCTTAGCCTTGAATCCTCTAAGCACACTGCTGGAGGATTCAGGTCTAGGCTATCGGTTGAGGAGAGGTGGTCAGGTTATATCTCACCTCCTCTACATGGATGACCTAAAACTCTTTGCCCCCAACAATTTGCATCTGATGGAGCTACTGAAAGTAACTGAAACTTTCAGTAGTGCCATCAGGATGGAATTTGGTGTGGACAAATGTGCGGTCATGCATGTAAAGCGAGGGAAGATTGTGGAATCCGTGGGAACCCAACTTTCGGATTCCATAAACCTTAGAGCCCTCTCCGCATCCGAAACCTATAAGTATTTGGGTATGTCGGAAGCGTTGGGCATCAATGTTACTGACATGAAGCAATCGTTGAAGGAGCGCTTCTTTGCCCGCCTGAAGAAAGTATTTAATAGTCTTCTATCAGGCGGGAACAAAGTGCGCGCCTTCAACGGTTGGGTCATGCCGGTTTTGATGTACTCTTTCGGCATACTCAAATGGACTCAGACCGAACTTGACGCCCTGGATAGGAGGGTTCGTACGCTGCTGACTGCATATCGAATGCATCACCCACGGTCCTCGGTAATGAGACTGTATATCCCGCGAAAGTGTGGAGGTCGTGGCTTTTTAAACGCTAAGACACTCCACAATCGCGAGATATGCAGTCTCAGGGAATATTTCCTAGAAGCCGACGTGGGGATGCATCGAGATGTGGTCGTGGTGGACAAGGGCCTCACCCCGCTCTCCTTGGCTACAGAGAACTGGCGCAAACCTGTAGTGCTTGACACTAATGATCGCAGGGAGGTATGGCAAAGTAAGGAGCTTCACGGACGCTTTTTCCGGGCCCTACATGAACCCGAAGTAGACTTTTTAGCGTCCGTAGCCTGGCTGCGTTTCGGTGATCTCTTTGGGGAAACCGAAGGCTTTGTCTGTGCAATTATGGACGAAGTTATCATGACTAAGAATTATCGGAGATTTATTGTGAAGGACGGCACGGTTGACGTGTGTCGGGCATGCCACCGTCCGGGAGAATCAATCCGACACATTATCTCCGGGTGTTCTCGTCTAGCTAACGAAGAGTACTTGCATAGACACAACCTTGTAGCCAGGATTATCCATCAGCAACTTGCTCTGAAATACAACCTTGTGGAATCGGAGGTGCCGTACTTCAGGTATGTGCCCGACCCAGTTCTCGAGAGTGGAAATATCACATTGTACTGGGACCGATCCATCATCACTGACAGGACTATTGTTGCCAATAAGCCTGATATAGTGGTGGTGGATCGAATAGAGCGGCGCACAATGATTATTGACATAACGGTCCCTCATGACGGGAACCTCGTGAAAGCCGAGAAAGATAAAGAAATCAAGTATCTTGACTTGGCTCGCGAGGTTGTCGACATGTGGGATGTGGACTCAGCAATCATTGTGCCGATAGTTGTATCAGCCAATGGCTTAATTGCCAAGAGCCTCGACCAACACCTAAAGAGGCTCTCGTTGGGCAGCTGGATTAAGGGCCTGATTCAGAGAGCGGTACTTCTGGACACGGCTCGCATTGTTAGGAGGTTCCTCTCTCTGGAGCCCTGACCGCCGGTAGCTTGGACCTTGTTCCCGATACCGGTGGGCTACTATTTTTTATATTTTTAAATGTTTTTATATTTTGTTTATATTCTAATATTTAAAAATATAATTTATATGTATATTTAATGAAATAAAGGAATAAAAATAATATTAAAAATAAAATATAAAGACGGCTTCATTTTGCAAGCTCACAAGTAACTTTTTGTACTGTTCCACAAACTGTTGACATAAGTATGTTTAATAAATCCCCCAAAAGGTACTTGCTGGAAAGATCCAGTGGCGAAAAATCTCAAACATATTAAAAGCTGTGTCAGGCGTCAGGCCATTAATGGATTTATTCCTTTGCGTCACTGGTTCTAAATCAAGTAGGTACACATTTTAAGAACTGCCTCCTTGGAAATTCTATACCTTTCTCGAAACTCCTCTTCATAATGTTTTATAAATAAATTCACTCTAAGATTCGGTCCGAGATTCGAGGCGAGGTAAATCTACTGAATCTGAATCAGATAACGACGAAAGACTGGATACAGACAAATTTTAATTACAGAAATGCATTCAACTGTCGTAGAAAACGCTCTAATGTTGCCCGTATTGAATGTTTTTCGGCCTAATAACATTTTTTCTTTCAACTACGTACTGTAGCGAAAAATCTCTCCGCTAGCACACAAACGGGAACTTTGGGCCCCGCCGCAAAAGTACGGATAAAAAAATTAAAAAATCTTCCACTACTTATAAAACGTATAATTTTGAACTTAATAAATAAAACAATATAGGTAGTATAAAATTTAAAAAGAAGACCAAAGAAAAATGTGAAGTACAAAAACTGTTGAGTTGAAGGTTTAGTAATTTTTAGTTTTTAAGAAATCTTAATTCTGCTATTTAAATCAATAAAGAAGTACTCATGGAAAATCGAAAATGATTGCAATCACCTACTATTTCGCACGATTTATTAAACATACTTTAAAATAAATGGTTTTAAGCTTTCTTAAGTTAACGAAACATATTATTAAATAATAACATAGAATTTAGTAAGTATTATTAGTAAAAAGGGTATTATTGTTATTATTATTTTTGTAAAAGATCGTTCTCGGTTTCGACGTAACCACACCACACCTGTAGGCTTACTCTCGACACTCGATCCCAATCGGAATTGGAAATTGGGATCGAGATCTTGTCATTTGGCACTCTTGAACGCTACACTAGCTCACGATTGGAATCGTATTAGGTGGATTTTTTTGGAACTAAATGAAATCGACTTTACTCGAACGATGCATTTTTTTGGTACTCTTGACGAGATTTTGACGTGGCCTTATCGAGTTTGAATTCGTGTTTATGATCAAAGTTGAACGATTACAAAAAGTATGCTTTTTCGGGATCGAGTTTGTTATTGTGACTGATTTGTGAAGTTTTTATTGTGATTAATGGCGCATTTAGAACTTATTTGTGATATTTTGGACGATACTCATAAGTTAGATAAGAGACAAAGGCGGTTTTTGAGACGAAAGGCGCGATATGCAGACAACGCGTTTGCCATGACTGACGATGAATTGACGAAAAATTACCGAGTAAATAAGATTATTTTGATATGTAAGAACAAATTTTTTACTGTAATTAAAAACCTAATTCAATTAAGTATACTAATTTTGTAAATTAATCTTTTTTTTAATTCACTACACTTATTTATTATTCATATAGATAGGTAAATTCTAAAAGCAAATAAAATTAGTATGGGCTAGAAAGTTTAAACAATAATAAAAACTAGTACCTACTTAAAACCCTAAAGTAACAATAGCTTAAATTAATATAACATTATTTACTGCCTATTTTGTCTCAGGGCATCAGCAATATTATTGAGAGCATTTGATGTTCATACTTAAAGTACAACTAACTTGAACTAGTGCGTAACGTAGGTACCTACACGTACTTTATTACATTCCCAACTAAACACTTGAAAACTTTTAGATAACATCGCTTTGAAACTTTTGTTTATCATAAAGGCTTCTACATACCGGGGCGACTTGTCGCGCGACGCGACACGACACAAAGGCACCGCTCGTCCCGCGACACGCGGGGCCTTTGTGCCGTGTCGCGTCGCGCGACAAGTCACGCTGGTATGTAGAAGCCTTAACTCTAATAATTCAGTTTTTATTCAAGGAACCTACTCGTATCCTATGATTTTTAGGTGGATGCCAAATGCGCGAGAAGTTTTTTTTAATGTAACCCAGGCAATGACAAACACAATGAGCCATTGCGACCTAAGTATTTAATGTTAAAATACATATAAATGCAAGCAAATAACACACTTTAATGAGTATTTATGTTAAAATAAATATCAGAACAAATTTATTTATAACGAGTTATTCAATATTTTAAATTTGGTAATTTTCGTTTTGATTAGTTTGGCCACACCAAGTCAATCAGTGTAGACGAACATGCAGTCGATTCCAATCTCAATCTCGATTTCGTTCAAGAGTGCCAATTTTCTGAAGATTGGAATTGAAACTGAACCGGATTGGAATACGATCGAGATTGGGATTGATTTCAAGAGTAAGCCTACTGGGACGAGTCGTTCGTCACAGAAAAGTTGCCCAAGCTGTACTTGTGATATACACGGACAGGTGGAGCTCCTCCGCTGAAAATTAGATGCGTTCGTACCGCTCTCTTCCGCGCTTTAATGTCGGACGGACGTCAGAATAGGAGAGGCGTTCGCAACCGATAAGATTCTTAAGTGTTACCAGAAAAAATTACTCCGTGGCATAGCGGTCTTCTGTTCGAAGCTGGATGGAAGTCGAACTAGGTGAAATGTGGTAGGCTATTAAAATCTAGCCGGTACCTTGGGCCAAAAACCTGGCCCTTATGGTTGATTCTCAACCTAGGACAAAGTAAGAAATTTTTGTTGAGACCAAGCAAATAAAGCAGAAGTAAAAATAATAAAAACTAAAGGAATACGTACCATTAAAGATAAAAGCGAACATACATCACAAAAACACCGTCACTGCGGTTAAAATATGCAATTAAGCTACGACATGTACAGATTTGGTAAAATATTGGAAAAGAAAAAAAGACTGATCACGCCAATGCTTCAACTCTACTGAAAAAAATGGTATTTTAACAACATTGTTTCGAAGCTTATTGAGAAAAAAATTGAATTTGAAATCAATCAATAAAAAAAAAAATTGCCCAAAATACACAGAGTTCGAATGCGGGACGCGCAAAAAAGTTTTAATGCAGGAATTATACTGCAGTACGTAGTAATGTTATCATTAATCACTACAGAACCGATCACAAAGCACGTATTTTTTGCAAAACCAAAACAGTGCAGAAATGTTGTATGAAATCTCATTGTTGCACTGTTTCAGTGTAACAATGAGATTTCATACAACATTTCTGCACTGTTTTTATTTTTTATTTAGATATAAATTTACCACAGAGGTTTAAGGTCTCCCATTAAGGCGACGATAACCGACTTTTATACTGAAGATCACGTCTAAACGAGTAGTGTTAATGATTAAAAAAAAAAAAAGTTAAATTAGAGCATTTTCGCAATAATTTAATATGTGAATATTTTAGATTATGCTTATATTACTTAGTTAAATTAATTTGTAAAGTTATGTCTAACGCGGATAAAAAACTGAGAATGGCGCAAAATCTACCAAGCGTATTCTTCTGAAAACTTCACCAATTTAAAGATAACTTAATTATTGATCTTTTAGTATACGCGTTTTATTAAAATCCCTTTTTTTGTTTATAATAAATGAATAATGCGTCAAATTGGGGACAGCGCTCCTTAATGGACGAGTCCTATTACTGGCTGAACGTACGACGCGTTACATGAGCTCAGTACAGAACACGCAAGCTAACCACTGAAGGTCACTGGCATATATCTCCGTCTTAAGTTTAATATAAAATGTATGCATAAAAATCAGCTGAATAAAACCGACGCGACGTGGTGAAAAACTTTGTTTTGATTAACTTGAGTTTTTATTTTGAGAGGTATATTTTATCACGGTAGGTAGATTGGTGGTTGAAAGAAAAGTAGATTACGCACCTTGCTAAAGTGAGTAATTAATGCACTCGTGCTAATTTAGTGCCCTCGCATGCGCTCGGGCACCAACATAACACTCGTGCATTAATAACTCACTTTGCGCCCGGTGCAACAATCTACTATAAAATCCGAAATGACAAACTTAAAGTTCAGCACGGGCGGCGGGCCTAGTGAAGGTATCGGCTTATTCCCAGGAGCTCCAAATCTATTGTTCTCCAAACAAATTTTCTCCATACATTGATTCCCAAGAGCTCCATAATTTTATTAGTTAAATAATAAAATTGTTCCCAGCGGCTCCAAACCAAATTGCGTAAGGTCAACAAAACAAAAATTGCTAATATTAATGTTATAATGTCGTGGTAAATACTTTCAGTACATAATTATGCAGTCACAATTCAATCTTATGCTAAGTATCTATATATATAAAAGAGAAGTCCACTCACTGACCACTCATCACGAAATCTCGGAAACTACTGGGCCGTGAGGTCTAAAATTTGGCACACGCACTCCTAATGGGGTGCAGGCGCGCACTATGAAAGGATTGTCTTAAATTCGCACCCCAAGGGGTTGAAATCGGGTGTCAAAGTTTGTATGAAAGTCCTAGGTTTTTAAAGTTAGAGACATGAATGTTGGCCTGGTAGTTCCTTTTGGCTTCTACACTAAGAAAGGGTTTTACGAAATTTAACCGTTAAGGGTGTACATAAGGGTGTTTAATGTTTGTATGAAAAAAGTTCCAAATCCAGTTAAGATCCAAATTGAATCTTACGGCAACGCGTTATTGCATACTTTACATTGAAATTAGAATTCTGAAGCCGATAGAGATCCAAATTGAATTTTACGACAACGCGTTAATGCATATTTTACATTGAAATAAGAATTTGGAAGTTCCTTGAGGTTTATTTATCTTTAGTTTTTGCCAAATGCCAATTTCTAGGTGGCCAGTATTTTTCAGTATGCAGGCGTCTGCTAAAAGATAATGAAATGAGGTTCTAATTGGTATTCAGGTAATTTGAACGTTGCAGTTATAGCAATAAAGTCGAGAATTCCAAGGGGAAAACTTCACAATGTTTAAAAAAATGTCGCGGCCTGCAAGCCGATCGTTTCAAAAAACGAACTCATGTATCAATCACAGAATACAGAATACTGTAAAACCCGAGATTACCTAAGTGATACACGTTCAAGCTATTTTCACCGAAACTTCTGTTCTGCGGTATTTTGTTATTACTTACTACTAATTTGCTTTGAAATATTTTTCATCGTCGTTGTTTGGTTTGTTTGCCTTCGTATTGGTTTGTTTCACTTCCTAATTTTAAATTGGAGGATAATAATTGTGTTCTTACCTATTGCCTGGTTGGAATTTTGATATTTCTATTTCTTTGCGAATTAAGTAGTTATTGTCATGTCACATATTGTTTTTTTTTTATATATCTAATCACATCGTCACAAATCGACACCCGAATGCTAGGATAGACTAAAACTATACAATTTAAAAGTAATAAAAACATCCTTAGAGGCAACACAGTGTGATGTGACGTATCAACCATAAGCGATACACAATCAAATTGTGTGAATGGACTTTCAAAATCACATCAACTCAGTTAAATAATTAAAAATCACAGTCTCTGATTCGCAAATATACTTACCTGCTAACTAATTTTAATTGACAATTTTGTAAAAATATTTTTCATAATTTTGCTAATTCCCTGATTTTCTCCCCAATATCTATAATTTTTTGTCCGAATTTTCGTAAAATTATTTTAAATTTTAAATCTTTATTGATTGATTTACGACTTCGGTTATTTTCAGCTCAACGATATTTTACATAGTATTGGGCCCTTCCCATATTATAAATAAAAATTGTAAAAACCGTGGACTTTTGGCAATTTGACTATTAAGCCTTTTATGCCAAGCTTCCACTAAGTTTATAGTCCGGTGTCGTTCATCTTCGCAACTACATATATCTGTAGGTATGATGATGATAAGAAATACCGACCTCAGTAAACAGATTTAACTTACATTTCATATATGAAGCATACCAATAAAAACGTAATTTAAAAGGTACTTACCAGCACCAGCAACGAATGTAAATTCCCTGGATGTGGAAGATCCAGCAACATCGCCACCTTGGTTCTCACTCATTATCTATGAATTCGCATAAACATGCATCAATTGCAAGGGCGCAAGGTCGACTATCCTTACTATCCTATTTTGCTATTGTAGATGGACAGCAGCGTAGGGCGCGGGGGTGGGGACGGGAGATTCTCATGTTACTCCGGTAATTTGTTTGTTGAAGCATAAATTGATTTTATTGACATTTTTTTTGCAATTTGTACTTCAACATTTTTGGAGCTCATGGGAAAGATTTTATTTATTATTATTATGTTGCTTTTTTATTTTGTAGCCGCTGGGAACAAAACGTTAGACGTTAGTATAGTTATCACATTTATATTCTTTATTTTGCCTCAGCAGGTACATGTCGGTACATGTATGTAAAAAAAAAAAAACTTGCGAGTTACACATAATATTTGAGTAATAAGGTTTTGAACTTTTTACGTGATGCTGTAACAACTTAATCTCTCACATACAAACAGACAAAAGTTTAAAAAAAAACCGGCCAAGTGCGAGTCGGACTCGCGCACGAAGGGTTCCGTACCATTATCTATAAAAATGGCAAAAAAATCACGTTTGTTAAATATTTGTTTTATTTTAATTTAATTATTTATTTTTAAAGTGAATTACAACTAAATATTCTGTGAATATTTCAAGCGTCTAACTGTTGCCCTTATCAATATAGAGCAAAAATGAGCAAAAAAATCACGTTTGTTGTATGGGAGCCCCCTTAAATATTTATTTTATTCAATTTTTTAGTATTTGTTGTTATAGCGGCAACAGAAATACATCAACTGTGAAAATTTCAACTGTCTAACTATCACGGTTCATGAGATACAGCCTGGTGACAGACGGACAGACAGACAGACGACGGAGCCTTAGTAATAGGGTTCCCGTTTTACCCTTTGGGTACGGAACCCTAAAAATGGTAGAAATGGCATTTGTTGGTTATTCTTTAACACCCCAACTATTATTTTTGCAAATATTTTCAATGAACAGAATCGCCTCGTCTACATATTTATCATTCGTATAGATATAGGTACAGAAACATATAAAGATAAAATTGGCATAAAAAGGTGAAGAAGGTTCTTTGCTGAGATCACACAAGCGCCCATCTCTCACTAGTAAAGGTACACCTACAGTCATTATGTGTGTGGCGCACTTTCCGCATGCTAAGTAAAAAGCAACGCGCGTGTGTGGCTCGGGTGTTTGTGTATGTGAGTTTTAAATGTTTGTAAACGCACCCACAAATGCCCACAATACAGGAGAAATTCCTAATGTGGGGCAACGTTTAAAAAAAATGCAGTACTGCATTGTGAAAAGCGGTGTACTATGAGCCACTTTACGAGCAAGTGTCTTGAATAGTAAATTGTGGGTAAGTAATATTTGATATAATAACAAAATCTCTAATATTTACAAGATATAACAACTGAATATATAATTTTATTTGATATAGGTAATGATCAGTTAATATAATAAACGATTGATATAATTTTAAAGCAACTAATTTTTATAAACATAACATTGAATATAAAATCGTTTGATATACCACTCAAAAGACATAAAACCTATTTAGTCTAATATGATAAAACGTGCAAGCAAGCATGCAGCATGCAAGCAAGCATGTAGCAAGCAAGCATGTAGCAAGCAAGCATGCAGCAAGCATGCAACATGCAGCAGGCATGTTTTCTGTCACGGCTCCGGCGCTGCAGGGCTCCAGCGGTCCCATGCGAGCTTATCGTCACAGATGTGTTTCACGCTCACCACCGAGGCTTCGGCCTGCTGGCCGGCGGCGGGGCCGGCCAGCCTCAGCCGCGGCAGCAATCGTTGAAATCACCTGCTCCTCAACTCGCGGGCCGCCTCGCCCCTACGCGCCTATGGGATTTTAAATTACACTCTAGGGTTAGGGCAGACAAGACTACGTGGAGTCGGTTTTGCAGCGATTCGTTTCTGGCACGCCGCGCCGCTCCCGCAGGACGCTCAATCAAATTAATCGCAATATTATATATTTTAAACGATAGATAGGCCTAATGATTTTCAACAACAACAAACAACTTTATACGAAATAAGTTTTAGAATAAATAAATGTTATATCCAAAGAAATGATATCAACAGTTGGTATAACTCTCGTTTATTATATCTTGTGAACGATAATAAAATGAAATTAGACCAAATCCGTCTTATTACAAAACAAGATTTATATTTTGACATGGCTTATACCATGCAGCCAGTTTTTGTAATAAGAATGTAACAGTGATTGAAATACCGTTCTTTATACAAAACTGGAAACTTAGTTCGGTACTAAGTTGTCAGTTTTGTGTTTATGAACTTTACCATAGTCGGAATAAAGTTCGAAATTCAATAATGGCTCCATGTTTTAAACCTGGGTCTGAAGATAAACCTCGTTTTGTAATAAGGGGGAATGAGTTTATACATTATGACACGCACCCGTAGCTTGTTGCACCGAGCGAAAAGTGTGTTATGTATCTTTTTGATCTAATGTATACATTTTATATTAAACGTAACGATACATTAAACCTCTGTGGTAAATTAATATCTAAATAAAAAATAAAAACAGTGCATATTTCTGCACTGTTTTGGTTCTATGCAAAAAATACGTGCTTTGTGATCGGTTTTGTAGTGATTAATGATAACATTACTACGTAGTTGGAAGAAAAAGAGCTTTATCACAATTATCAACTTTGAAAATGAATAATACTTAGTGTTGAGTATTCGGGGTTACTTTGATAAATAATTGCCGTCGCTCTCGCTCCGAACATCTTACATCATCAGTTACAAATATTCGTAGTCATCCACTACTGTATGTGCTGTATCGCACTTTATTCGTTTACTTATTATTTAGAGGCATGAGAACTTGACCCACTTACATATTTCAGTCAAGGTTTTTCACAATTGTTCGCAAATGCAGCCTCGGCGGCATCTCGGCGGGCGCGTCCTGGTGGCGGCGCGGCGTCGAACTCTGTATCCATTACAATATGACATGACATGACTCTGAATTAGTAGCACATTACTTGAGAGTTACGCAGCTTCGCACTTACGTCTCAAGGTACACAGCGGCACAGCGTTCAGCGTCATCTTGTGTTACCTTTGTTCGTCTAGTTCGACTACATCGTTACAAGTATTTATTTTTATTTTTTATTTATTACGTAAGTATTTATACGAGATGCACTTGTGCGTGGGTTCAACTGTGATGGCTTTAGAACTTTGTGCATTGTAATTTAACATGTAGATTCGATCTCACGTCGCTGGCATCAATTAATCAAATAGCTTGATTGGGTTCCTATTATAAGATTTATAAGTGCATATTCGTGCCGAGTGCCGCGGCACTCGGCACGTACAGTCACATACAGTACACGGCATGCCGGCCGTATAGTCAATGTATGTATCGTTGACGGACGTGCGGTGGACATGTGGCCATAGTCAATGTATGTATCGTTGATGGACCTGTGGTGGACACGCGGCCATAGTCAATGTGTGAGTCGTTGATGGACGTGCGGTGGACACGCGGCCATAGTCAATGTGTGAGTCGTTGATGGACGTGCGGTGGACACGCGGCCATAGTCAATGTATGAGTCGCTTACGGACGTGTGGTGGACACGCGGCCATAGTCGATGACGGAAGTGCGGTGGACATGCGGCCATAGTCAATGTATGTATCGTTGCCGGACGTGCGGTGGACATGCGGCCATAGTCAATGTATGTATCGTTGCCGGACGTGCGGTGGACATACGGCCAAAGTCAATGTATGTATCGTTGCCGGACGTGCGGTGGACATACAGCCATAGTCAATGTATGTATCGTTGCCGGACGTGCGGTGGACATACGGCCATAGTCAATGTATGTATCGTTGACGGACGTGCGGTGGACATACGGCCATAGTCAATGTATGTATCGTTGCCGGACGTGCGGTGGACATACGGCCATAGTCAATGTATGTATCGTTGCCGGACGTGCCGTGGACGTGCGGCCATAGTCAATTTATGTGTCGCTGCTTCGGCGCCGTCATCTCGTTCTCGTTGACGTCCCGTTGAAGTGGCGGTGGACAAACAGCCCGCCCGGTTTCCAGTCGCTGCTAATGATTTCAAGAAGTAGCTCAACAGTGGATGTCACTCTATTTTTTTTATTTTTGCAAATATGGGTAGATGATACATCAATAGGTACAGTACAAAAATCAGCCGTATTTTGCCATTCGGCATACAAATATTTACATCAAATTACAAAACGGCATTACAAATATTTATGATTAAATTATATACCATAATGGAATCATTTGTTATTTAAAATGTTATTCCACAAATGGCACCTACGGATCAGTACGTACAGCACCCTAATTGCGTAACATAGTTTGAATCGGAATCGGAATGATTTTGAAGTATATTGCTAATCCATTGCTTCTTATGTTAGAAAATGTTGTCTGCTCAACAACGTAAATAACGCAAGGAATGTTGTTGAACTGTCAAATTGAAACCGATTCCTACTGATAGTGTGTTACGCAATTAGCCCGCTGGTGTTCGGACGTTTTTTCTTTTTTAGGACCTCAAAATCAAAAATTCGTTTAAAGTCAGTGGAGAGTAGTAAGTAATAACATGATAAAAACATAACTTCTTTGGTTTTAGTCATTAACCGACTTCACAAAAAGGAGGAGGTTCTCAAGTCTGTGTTACCTCAGAACTCCGTCGTCTATGAACCGATTTGGAAAATTATTTTTTTAATTGAAAGTATATACTTCCAGATTGGTCCCATTTTTTTTAAAATCCAGTTCTGATGTTGGGATCCATGGGTAATTGAGGGAACAAATATTATAGGCATACATATATGTATAGCGATTTTTATATTTTCATCAACAAGTCAATCATTTGCATTCAGAAAGTATAGTTTGGTGAAGTGGAACTGATGAAGAAGGCCACAGATGGCCACCGGAACTTCTCAATGATATGTACGGGAGGGGACGCCCTAGAAGGATATAGTGACCAAATTGGTAATGTTCTTCAGAAAGGTCAGGTGCGTAGTACTCACAAACCGGCGTGCGTGTATGACTAGATGTATGAACGTAGGCGAAGCAAAAGGAGTATGTAAGGAGCGTAGCAAGTGGCGTTCTATAGTTTCTGCCTACCCCCATGGGAAGAAGGCGTGAGTTTATGTATGTATGTAGTTTTTTTTTTGTGAGTAAAGTACCTGTTCTGTCATTTTTGTGATTTTGTGTTTGATTGTACATTTGGTGAGTTGCGAAACTGGTGAGTTGCGATTCTGGTTAGTTGAGAATCTGGTGAGTTGCTCATAAGCGGTCACAAGTATAATTTTTAAAGGTAAGCGCATAACTTTCATGTGGCTAAATATTGTCAATGGCTATTTTTAAACGACTTCCAAAAGGGTGGAGGTTATATGTTCGGCTGTTTTTTTTTTCACCGGTTTCTCCGTCAATTATGGACCGATTTTGAAAATGATTTCTTTGTTTGAAAGGGTATGCTCCCGAGGTGGTCCCATTGCCACCAAAATAATCAGAATCTGATGAAGGGATTCCATGGAAATCGATGGAAACCCTCAAATTTTATAGGCAAACCTTTAGCGATTCAAGTATTTTTAATAGTAACTCGTGCATCTGCTATCGGAAAGCACAATTTGGAGAAGTGGAACTGATGATGGAGACCACAGATGGCCACCGGAACTATATAATAATAAGTATTTAACGGGTTGCGATTTGATAAGGTACTTTAATGGGGTTGCTAAGTAATTTATGGTCGTCACAATGCATATGGTGAGTGGCAGTTCTCCTGATTCTTACCAGGAGAACTCCTCTACAATCAACGTCCCAGCATCGGGAAAAGCAATATTTTGTAAAAGGTGATTTAAGCAGTTAACATTAGGTTACTGTAACTTAGTAAACTGACCCACTAAAAAGTGAAAAATATAAAACTTTTTACAAAAAAAAACTAACTGACTTCCAAAAAAACACTACAATGAATGAATGAATTAATGAAATGCACCGACTACAGCATGGTTTTTTTTGGTGTAGTAGTACGTCGCAGTTAATAGAATTCAATGCAATTCAATCCCTACCCAATACAAAAAATCTAAAAGGAATGTTAAGTAATGCCCCTCGCCTTCGCTCCATCCTCAAACCCTTGTTTTCCTGTGGATCGGGTTTCACCATTTAAAGCTCGACTATGACACTTTCTAAAAATAGAATTCATATTCACAAAAACAAAGATTTTTGACCACTTTAACACTGCACTGCTCATAATATTATTATATTTGACTCGCTTATTATTGATTAAGTTTAGGTACCTACGCTATTTGTTTAGCACTTATAACCGATTAAACTAGTAGGGACAAAATAATCTAATGACTTAAAATGACAAAAGGTTTTCAGAACGCTTAAACGACTCACTCAGTCATTAACAACGGCACAACGCTCTCACAACAAGACTAAGGAAACAAAGTTCGATTGGCAACGCAGATGTGCCGCGCGTTGCAATGTTCGATTGGCAACGCAGATGTGCCGCGCGTTGCAATGTTCGATTGGCAACGCAGATGTGCCGCGCGTTGCAATGTTCGATTGGCAACGCAGATGTGCCGCGCGTTGCAATGTTCGATTGGCAACGCAGATGTGCCGCGCGTTGCAATGTTCGATTGGCAACGCAGATGTGCCGCGCGTTGCAATGTTCGATTGGCAACGCAGATGTGCCGCGCGTTGCAATGTTCGATTGGCAAAGCAGATGTGCCGCGCGTTGCAATGTTCGATTGGCAACGCAGATGTGCCGCGCGTTGCAATGTTCGATTGGCAACGCAGATGTGCCGCGCGTTGCAATGGGCGCTTAGCAAAAAACTGTTTCAGTTTCCGGGAGTCCAGCCCAATGTTAGTTCTAAAGTTCAAGGAATCAGTTAGTTAGAACAATTATAAGTATTGTGTTCTGATAACAGCTTAAAGTAGTAAATAAGTTATGGAAATATATCAGCAGGCCCGCCTCGCGCCTGCTCGCTCAGTTCATATGTTTTACACACGTATATGTCCAGTCCTCACCACCCTTCACTGATTTAATTAATTTTCACGGCATTATGACGCAACCAAATCAAAACCAAACAAACACTCGGCGAGCAACTCCAGAAGTATCGAACATTAATTCTAGTCCACACCACTTTGCACTGATTTAATTAATTCTTCACGGCATTAAGACGCAATCGAATCAATAACAAAATAAACACTGATCAAAACCGAATAAAATAGACACGGAAGCCGGCGAGTAGCGAGAGCCTGTGTTCTGTTACACCAGATGTATAGCAGTGTCGGAGGGCTCTTAGAACCCGTGCGAACTGGTCAACGCTTGAACAACGAAATCGACTTCCAACAAAACACCACAAAGTGAAAAATAAAATTATTTTTCACTTTGTAGAGTTCCAGTGCCTACCTTCCGGCTTCATCATCAGATCAGTTGAGAACCTCCTCCTTTTTTGAAGTCTGTTAAAAATCATTTATAGCCAGAGTGCATCTCAGGACAATTCCAATAAGACCAAACACAGGTAGGATACATTGTTTTATAACGGAGTTCCAGTGCCTACCTTCCGGCTTTATCATCAGATCAGTTTGATGGTACGATTTTGATCAGAACTATTTATTTAAATTTGCTTTGCTTAACTATCTTAATCCAGATATCTCATCGCCACCCGTGAATTACGTGACGCGTAATCTATGTTTAAATATTTTATATTTTAAAATTTTAATGTTTATAGTACTAGAAATAACTCAAGACTAATTTTACAATAGAAGTGCCAATTATTGATTGTGTGTCATAATAAAAAAAACATTAAGATTACAAAGTTAACTAAGAAGAGAAATAATCGTAAATAAACCTGAAAGTATTTGTTTCTAAATTATATTGTAACTCAAGGCTGATTTTGCAACAGAACTGCCAATTATTAATTGTGTGTCTTATTAAAAAAACATTAAGTTGACAAAGTTTACTAAGAAGATAAATAATCCTAACTAAACCTAAAAAGTATTTGATTCTAAATTCTATTGGTAGGTACTCGAGGCTGATTTTGCAATAAGTACATGTGATTAAGAAAACTGATTGTGATATTAAAATGACTTAAAACAAAGAAGTTATGTTTTTATCATGTTATTAAACTCTCCACTGATTTTAATCGAATTTTTGATTTTAAGGTATTAAAAAAGAAAAATAATTGAGCAGTCACGGGACAACTGGCAGATGTGAAACATCGCACTACACACACATTTACACACTACTACATATAGACTGAATAGTGGCCGATCGCCACGCGGCATGCGTCGCCCCGCCAGCAATCGGTTTTACGTGCGCCTATAGATGTTTCACATCAAAAACGTCCCGACTGTAGTACGTACTGATCCGTACGGTAGGTGCCATTTGTGGAATAAAATTTTAAATAACAAATTATTCCACTAATGGCACCTGCGAAAAATATCGATAGGTGCCGTATGTGGAATACCTCAGGTGCCATTTAGGCGGTGCCCAATGTGGAATACGTCGATTAAAATATACAACATGAGTGCAAACATGATAAATGCCCTAATATTAATTGTTTGTTAATAGTTAATTACTAAACATACCGCAAACTATTGATATAAATAGTCTACATTTGAAACCGCAATAGATAGCGGTTTTTCATTTTTGACTTTTATCACATTTTTACAAATTACTTCGAAAATCGGAAATATCCGCAGCACATTTTTATTTGATGTTTTTAGGGTTCCCAAAGGTTTACCCAAAGGGTAAAACGCCCTACTACTAAGGCTCCACCGTCTGTCTGTCTGTCTGTCTGTCCGTCTGTCACCAGAACCACCACCGTCTGTCTGTATCTCATGAACCGTGATAGTTAGACAGTTGAAATTTTCACAGATGATGTATTTCTGTTGCCGCTATTACAACAAATACTAAAAAGTAGAATAAAATAAATATTTAAAGGGCCCATACAACAAACGTGATTTTTTGCTCATTTTTGCTCTATATTGATAACGGTAACAGCTAGACGCTTGAAATATTCACAGAATATTTAGTTATTCACTTCTAAAATAAATAATTAAATTAAAATAAAACGAATATTTAAGGGGGGCTCCCATACAACAAACATGATTTTTTTGTAATTTTTATAGATAATGGTACGGAACCCTTCGTGCGCGAGTCCGACTCGCACTTTGGTGGTTTTTTTTATGAATAGGTAGGTTACAAATTAACTTTAAATGTAAAGCAGGGGTAAACGTGGGTAACTGTCAAAAGAAAAGACCTCGACTCTCGATGAAATTGAAAATATGTTTTTTTCACTCTATTTTATTTTGCGATTATTTTAACGTAAATGTTAACGGAATATTATAAATATATTAGTTGTTCTAAAATCGTCAGAAGATGAGCTTTTCAGAAATATAAAATACTTTATATCTATTCCTATGATTCCTACAAACTTTAACATTTGAAAGTGATGAAGTGCTTACAGGCTTGACACAGACGTCCGTCAATACTATGTAGATTGGCATTGTACAACATTCATTTTTAACCGACTTCTAAAAAAGGAGGAGATTCTCAATTTGGATGATTGTATTTTTTTTTTAATGTTTCTTCACGCATAACTCCGTCGCTTGCCAACCAATTTGAAAAAATATTTTTTTGTTGGAAATGGTATACTTTCCAAATGGCTCCATGAAAATCAATAAAAACCTAAAAATGTATCTACGTATACATTGTCTACATCAACGATCTTTTCGTTTACTCTGCATTGCGTTTTTTGTTCGCGCATAATTATAGTAACTCGTGCATTTGCTCTCGGAAAGCACCATTTGGTGAAGTGGGCCTGATGATGGAGACCACAGATGGCCACCGGAACAATATAATAATAAGTATTTAACGGGTTACGATTCCATGAGGAACTTTTATGTGGTTGCTAAGCAATTTATGCTCGTCACTATGCATATGGTGAGTGGTTCTCCTGGTTCATACCAGGAGAACTCCTCAACAATCAACGTCCCAGAATCTGGAAAAGCAATATTTTGTAAAAGGAGATGAGCAGTTAACATTAGGCTATTGTAACTTTGATAAATTAAAAACTTAGATAAATAAAAACTTTTTACAAAAAAGAAATAACCGACTTCCAAAAAAAAACACTACAAAGTGAAAAATAACTTTAATTTCGGAATTCGGTGGCAAAAAACTAAAATACAGATCCAAAGACCCACCGACCCACCGACTTCCGAAATTAAAGTTATTTTTCACTTTGTAGTGTTTTTTTGGAAGTCTATTATATTTATTTTTGTAAAAAGTTTTTTATATAAGTAACATACAATTTTTTTACATTATAATTTAGTTTGATCCTTAAACTATTAAATAAAATTAAAAAAGTATGTCAGTAGCGACATTGGTAAAAACCATTTTTGATATGCCGTTGTTCTACCATTTTCCATAGTGCGTCGGTCTGTCGGTCCGTTGGTCTGCCGGTCGGACATCGATATACATATCGATGCCTGGGAGAACATGTTTTTCAACTTTAGTATTAAGTTTGTTGTTGGGATAAATTCATCCCAACCACGGAACCCTTCTTTGTGCGTAGTCCGAGACGCACGTGGCCGGTTTTTTTCATATTCAGACACCCGGTAGTGATTTGTGCCAAGTACTAAGGCATACATGAATTAAACTTTGAGACAAGCTTATGAGCACGATCAACTGGAGAGTTTTGTATACTTAATAAACTAAAAAAAAAAGTTTATAACAAAAGAAAATTGTGTAATTGACCCACCTGACCAGGATTTTCAGAATTAGCCATTTTTATTTATTTTTTTCGGAGAGGGAGCCTGAGAAACGGCTACCACATCCAAGGAAGGCATCAGTAGGCGCGTAAATTACCCACTCCGCATGGGGACGTAGTTACAAATTACCCACTCCGCATGGGGACGTAGTTACAAACTCAATAATTTATGAATAATATTTTAACAAACTTTTTACTTTTAACCGTTTTTTTTTTAAATTTTGTTTGTCTAATTATTACACAGTCAAAATGAAAAAAATAACGATTCTAAGGGTGTGTACTAAGACATGCATGCCATGGTCTCTGACTGAGACAAGCATGCAGGTTTTAGCAAAAGAGTTTCGAGTTTCGAAAATTTAACAAAAAAAATAAGTTTTTAAAAACACGCTTTAACGATTGATCGAACTAAAAAATCTCAAAGTTGACCGGGAGAGTCCCATTTAATGCGTTAGATGAAATGGTTAGATTACGAAATAATTCATTATCTCTTTTTACATGTGATACACTAAAAATAATAGTTTAAAAAACAAAAACCCTTTAATAGAAAACCAAAGTAAAAAATAAATAATAGTCCCGATAATATAAATTTCTTGTTAATCACTATTATTATTTCAAATTCAAACTTATTTTCTACTCTTTAGTTTAGTTTTCTAATAAAGCGTGTTTTTTTGCATTTTAAACTATCCTTTTTTTGAGACAAAGAAGGAGTCCAGTCCCCGGACTCTCGACCAGCCAACTCGGCCGACCTGACCGAGCGTGAGATGAAAACATCTGTTTGAAGTTATGTAAACATCTCTAGCGAGAGTCAATTGTCATCGAAAAACGTACTTAGTGGTAAACTTGAGGTAACTTGAGTCATATTCAAATTGTTTATTTGCATTGCACGATGTAGATGGCTATGAAGTGAAGACGTGTCTCGAGACACGCGTCGCGGGAAGTTTGTTCCCTCGTGAGAAACCTATAAGTAGGTAACCAAACCGAACTGAAACTGTAAAGAAACTGGATTAGCATTATGAACACCTGCATCCGTGTGATAGGTAGGTACGAGAACGCAAAAACAATTAAATTATAATTAAGATTGCAGGAAGTGTAGTACTTAATTGAAGGAAAACCTCAGCTAGTCTCAGATAAGATAAATTACCTTTGTACATAATTATTCGTAGTACAACTCGCGGCTGGACTATACAGTTTGTCAAAAAATAATAAGCCCGTTTTGACATTTAACTTGATTCGATTTATCGCGAGTATCGAGTGCAGAGTCGTATGGCTACTGCACTAGTGACGTCGCGGCGCTCAGTCGCGACGTCACTAGTGAAGTAACCAAGTTAAATGTCAAAACGGGCCCATTATTTTTTGACAAATTTAACTAATAAGTACTCCTCCAGAGGCAGACATACAGTGAAGTGTCCACTGGCAAACAATCAATTTCTTGCAGAAGTCCATTGACGACTGTTTCCACCGACTGCGATTTTTCTACTGCAAGTCGCTTTTAGAATAGAATCGAATAGAATAGGTCTTTATTTACTTAGGATGTAGGTATGTACATAAAAATAAGTTGTTAAATTATATAATAGGATCCATGTACACATTCTGCCTTAATATATCATGCAAATGTAATACAAAGTAGAGGATAATAAACACGTCATTACAAAAAAATATAATTTAAGAAATACTGCACAGAATAATAACATGAATTTTTTTTAAAATTTTTGCAACGGTAAGTTTTTAATTTGGTCAGACTTTTATTAAAAATTACAGGAGCCATACAAATCACATTACTTTATAATAAGCTAGTTTTAAATACGCCCGTGCATAATACATTCTGTTATGGAGGTCTCATAGCTGTACTTCGTTTTCTAGTTTCTAATAAAGTTGGAAATAGACATCGATTTGTTATTACAAATATTGCTAATTCAAGTATACAACGTGCCACTCTAGTGGCGACATTAATTTAACACACGTATACAGTTTCGCTTTTACGTTTTATAAAAATATTTTAATTTCATTAAACATTATTAGTTATGGATTTATTTACAATTTTCTTAAATAACATCTTGGAGCAGCCTGTACAAAGAACTGTAGCGCAGAGGTCATTTGCCGGGGTCACGGATCATATGCGATGTTATGAAAGAAATAAGCGAACAACGTACCAAAGTAGGTAGACTAGACGGAAAGAGCGAGCGCTATCGCGCTAGGCGCGCGGTGGCCGGTGTCCTCTCCACCGGCCACGCGCTTCCAACTCAAGGTCTCCTTTCCAGTGCTACTCGGGCCCGTGTCCTTGACAGTTGACACACTTCTTCATACTTTTCCACCTAGTAGGTACATCTTATGCGACAAGGAGGCTTTTATTCGTGTCATTAGTGCTTGTGTAAACCAGTGATCGTGAATTCGTGATGTCTCGTTATTAAAGACGATGTGTATCATAATTCATAACATGAAACGCCTATTAGCCCTTTGTATCCGCCAACGCAATGATAGTGGCTATGTGAATATTAGCTAATACGAGACGATGATAAGTGCACAACCGCACCAAATCCAATCAAAGCGATCCGCGATGCGAACGCAGCGCGGATCTGGAGCATACGAAACAAGACACGTTGCCGCTCCGCGAGTCGAACGTAAGCCAGCTAGTAAGTAGCGCTTTGAATGAATTTTCGTTTGATTTTTTTTTTCTATTTGCGTATTATTTTAACTATTACTTTTTTATCGTTACTAGTCACTAGCCCTACCAGTGTGTTAAATTAATGTCGCCACTGTAGCGGCACGTTGTATAAAGGCTTCTACATACCAGCGCGACTTGTCGCGCGACGCGACACGGCACAAAGGCCCCGCGTGTCGCGGGACGGGCGGTGCCTTTGTGTCGCGTCGCGTCGCGCGACCAGTCGCCCCGGTATGTAGAAAGAAGCCTTAAAGGCATGAGAAGGTTAATAATTTATGAGACAAACTTAGGTACGCAACTGTCTGTTACCGTATTCTATACTTTGGGTACCTACTGTTACTTTATTTTTGTTCGTATGGCCTACAAGCTGAATGTGGAACTTTGAACGTCAAAGTTATTGAGTACTTACATGTCAGGCGCCGCCTCTCAGCAATATTGCCAATGTTTCGGAATATAGATAGGTACATTTCAGCTTTGGTGTGTCTGAATTGTTAGAGTGGTGGTGTCAGCCGTGAGCCGCGCCGGTCGCCGTGTCGCTGTCGCCTGTCGTATGGGTTGCTTGTGCGACGTCAGCAGTCAGAACCGCCGCCGCCGCCGCCGCAGTGCACCGGTGCGTGCTGCGTGTGCGGGCGGTACCCTGTGACCTGTCTGACCCGGTGCTCAACATCTACTCCTTTCATCTTTCCCACCAGGAGATAGGTATAGAAGCACAGGATCTGCCATGACAAACCAGTCTCAGCAAATTCAATTGACAATTGCAGTTAAATGGCTCCAACCATATCATGCCATCCTTGTTGCCGGGCCGAAGTAATCGTGGCTAGGACGCACACATACTTGTATGGAATTGGTCCAATAATGGGCTATTGATAGCCATTCAGCGGACAATTGTCGGATTTCGATTGAGGTTGGATAGTGGTCTAAAGAAAGGAAGAAACAAAAATGCGTTTATTGGTATTACACAAAAAAACGAAATAAACCTTATAACTATAAAAACAGGCAACAATTATTATAATGCCAAAAGGGCATCAGCACTATAGCCACTCTGCTGGGAAGAAAAATACAATAATAATGACATAGAAGAAGTTAATAATATCAAATTTTTAGGAGTAATTATGGACAAACATTGCAATTGGAAAGTTCAAGTAGATAATGTATGTAAGAAATTAAATAAATTCGTATTTGCACTTATTAGGAGGATCAAAAATTTAACAGACATTCAAACAGCCTTATTGGTACCGATACCTTAGCCATGTTTGTTCTGTTTTAAGGTAAGGAATAACTGTATGGGGGAATTCAACAGATGCCCAGAGGGCATTCATAGCCCAAAAAAAATATGTAAGGTCAATTTATAATCTTAAGTGGACAGACTCTTGTAAAACTGTATTTATTAAGCAAAAGCTGCTAACCCTCCTCGCTCGAAATAATCGCCTCGCTTTTTGAAATAGATAAAAAGGTTATGTCACAGAGGAAAATAGCACAAAAGCCACTAGTAGTCCCGCATAATAGACTAAAAGTATGCGACAAAAATTGTTATACCATGGCGATGGCGGTGAAAATATATAACCACCTAGCTGAAGAATGTAGAAGTGCTACGGATTTGGAATTTAATAAAAAGCTATATAACTGGTTGTGTGAGAGATGTTTTTATTCCATCAATTAATATTTTGAGTGTAAAATGTAAAACTTATTTTTAATAATTATTATGACATCTAAATATTATTATATTACTTAAATAATATTGACACATTTTCATTATTCTTGCAATTTTTTTTATTGACATGAAATCATTATTACTGATCGCTATTTTTAATATAAATTATTATTTTAAATGAATATAATTGTACTTCTATAATTTTTTTTTTGTTAATTGCATTGTAATCTAAATTTTAATTATAATAATAATAATTTCAGCCGAAAGACGTCCACTGCTGGACATAGCCCTCCCCCAGGGGTTGGCGATCGCAGAATGGTTTTAAAAATGCATAGAGAACGCTGCTGCCAATTCTCTAGTAAGTCCCTTAGTCGCCTTTTACGACACCCACGGGAAGGAATGGGAATTATAATTCTTTATTGACATAATAGGATAAGTACAGAATTCCTTTGAAGCCTCTGACTCCTGAACTAGGTGTACCTGTCAGGAGTCAGCGCCCTCTCCCATATTATTTGGCTTGGATAATAATGTCAACATAGGAATCGACAAACATTGTGTGCTACAAAATACAATTTTAAAAGAAGTAAAAACAAAATAAAAAAAAAAATGTACATTAACAGAAATTAAAAGTATGAAAAAAAGTATATGATATAAAACATCAAAAATATAAATAATTTTAAATTATCATATCGTGCTGTGTGTGTATGGAGGTGTTTACGTGTGCGTGTGGGTGTGTTCGTGTTTGTGTATGAGAAGGTAATTATTATTAGTATTTTAATGTTATTGCTAATTACTAAATGTGGACTGTATAACTAAGATTCTACTTCGGTAACAACATAAATACCATTGTAGCTGACGCTCAAAAAGACTTGGATATATTATACAACTGGTTTAGCTCTAATTTACTTACCATAAACGCATCAAAAACATCATACATTATATTCTCAGCTAAAAATAAAAAAATCCCTGACCACCCAGCTTTACACATAAACAACACTAACATCATCAAAAGGAATTGTGAAAAGTACCTCGGACTTAGCCTAGACAACAAACTCACTTGGCAAGCACATATTGATTACATAAAAACAAAAATAACATCGCTAATGGGATCGATGCGCAGGTACATTAATAACATTCCAAAACAAATCCGCTTCAATATTTACAACTCTCTAGTTCGCTCACACATAAATTACCGAATCGAAATCTGGGGATGCGCCACCAAATCTACGATTGAAGATCTACAAGTAGTACAAAATAAAATAATTAAACTTCTATTCAACTACGATTATAGCACACCTACATCCGAACTATACAAACACACCAAACTAATGAGTATTCATCAACTTTACACATTCAATTCTTGCATTCTTATTAGAAAAATTATTAACAAAACCATACACACACAAATATCCTTTAACATAAAAACATCCAAGTATAGCCAAAGAAACCCCAACCAATTACAGACGCGCCCCCCGCGGACGCAATATGGCAGGAAAAATTTAAAATACGAAGGTGTACAACTTTATAATAATCTACCGGCAGATATAAGGAGCACATCCTCTTTTAACATATTTAAAGCTAAACTCAAACAGTACGTCACTAACAATGCAAAACGAATAGAGTAAAAACGTAATCTAGTCGTGCACATAAAATGCGACATCGTACCTACCTACATTAAGAAAAAATCAAAATAGCTACTGGACTTTACAATTACCTTAGTAATGTATTTATTCGATAAGTGAACAATGTATGTTCTTTTAGAATAAATAAAGAATCTTTAAACCCAGATGTAAAATCTAAATATTTGCACGGCTGAAATGCCGAATATAGTGAAACCCATACCTATTAGGAACTTATGTAAGTATACCTATATTCAACAAAATATGGTTTACGGAACTCGTAGAATATATGAATGATAATAAGTATAATAATGCAAAATTGGAAACAGCATGTCGCAGCTTTACGTCAGTCATGCGACGTGAGCTTTAATCGATCTGTCGTCGACCAAGCGGAGCAGGCCGCGCAGGCACTGGGTTCACTGTTGCTCCTTCAGTGCACTCTGATGTCTAGCAGACCGACATATTGCGTAGGTATTGTTCGCCACGAGACTTATGTTCGTCCCTGGCCAGTATGAAGTTACGAGTTTGAGTTTGAGCAACTGAACGTTGTGTACCCTGAGTGTGAGTTTCTTGCCGTATCACGAAATACGCGACGATCAAGTTGATCGAGCAAACTAATGAGCGATGGTATTTAAAAACGGTGCGAGTGTGAGTTGAAGTTTGTCGTACGATCATCAGCTCGTATCGTCACTTGTCCGATAGTATGCCGAACGTTTTGTTATTTTTTCAATGTTGCCTAAACTGAACTTGTATTACAAAACAAGATTTATATTTTGACATGGCTTAAACCATGGAGCCAGTTTTTGTAATAAGAACGTAACTGTGATTGAAATACCGTTCTTTTTACAAAACTGAAAACTTAGTTCGGTACTAAGTTGTCAGTTTTGTGTTTATGAATTGTACCACGGTCGGAATAAAGTTCGAAATTCAGTTATGGCTCCATGTTTTAAACCTGGGTCTGAAGATAAACCTTGTTTTGGAATAAGGGGGAAAATGTTTTGGGCGAGATAATACGACTAAAATACAGATCGATCGCAACCATGTTAACAAGCGGTATCCGTGCCCTACGTAATTTAGACGTAGTAAAATATTGTTTATAAATGAGGTATTCCTATTTCGTTTTAACATGCAGTGAGTAAGAGAGATGTTAAATAAATTGTATGTGGCGTCAAATTCAAGTTATTGTAAATAAAGGCTATTCTACTATGTTTATAATAACATAACATCACGTCTTGTTTCCCGGAAGGGTCGGGCAGAGGTGAACCGGTAGTACACACTTTCGCCAGATGTGAATAATTAAGGAATTTAATGTTTATAATAAAGTATGTTTTATTACCAAATAACAATTAAGTATTATGATACATGTGATTAATTAATGTAATGGTTTAAATAATTATGTTATGTATGGAATAAGAAGTACTTAAATAAATATAGTTCGTGTGTAGACAGACCGGTAGACATAAATAAAGGGTTAGTTTTTTTTTATAAAAATGATGAAATTACTGATGTAATCATCAGGCTATTAGATCACGCAAAACTCTTCCTCGGATTAGATAATCTCTCTTAATTAATCAATTAATAAGTAACCTCGGAGAATACTATAGTTCTTGACAAAGAAATAGAAAGGCTTCCTTTGACAAACGATATCCATTCCAAAATTCAGTATCGTTGAGATCGTCCACTGGATTAAAACGGGCTCGAAAATCGGCTCTTTGTTTTCTCAGATGATTCCGTTCATCTTGAGCAGTCATCATCATTTTCCATGCTAAAAAATTACGTTCTGTCATTAAAAAATACAATTTATCATAAAATTACACGCAAATAATACAAACATAACTAATATAAACAACAATTCACCTGCCACACACCAAGTGAGTGACTATACTACAAAGTTTACGTTTACAAACACTTGAACATTGCTTGGAAACGTCAAATTTTAACTTACACTCGCATTAACTTACACTCGCATTAAGTTACACTCGCATTAACTTACACTCGCATTAACCGTTTTCCCGTAGTCACGTTTAAAATACCGAACTATTCTAGTACCGTTAAAAATCTTACACTCGCTGTTTTGGTTTACAATATTCTCCGCCAGGGGCGCTTTTTACGTTTTCATACATTTAATACTCGATACAGAAACGTGATAGTAGCGTTTTCTATAAGAAAAAACTCACACTCGGGGTACTGATGTATTGAACGATGTGCTAACGTTAATGTGATATACAATGCCAACTTCACAAAGATAAGTTTCAAGTGAATGCTGAAGCGCCCCTTCCCCCCACCGCGCGCCGCCCCCCTGGCCCCCGGGAGCGCAGAACTGAAGCGCCCCTTCCCCCCGCCGCGCGCCGCCGCCCCTGGCCCCCGGGAGCGCAGAACTGAAGCGCCCCTTCCCTCCGCCGCGCCGCCGCCCCTGGCCCCCGGGAGCGCAGAACTGAAGCGCCCCTTCCCCCCGCCGCGCGCCGCCGCCCCTGGCCCCCGGGAGCGCAGAACAGGACTCAACGCTTTGTGACACTCCGTGTGAAGGGTGTGTGTGGCGTGTCAACGAGGCTCAGCGGCTATGGCATGTCATGGCGCCAGACGGCAATGATTCACGATTAGCTAAGCAACCGGTTCTGGCAACTGTGACTGGAGCGGATGGGTTGCACTATTTCCGTGTAGATGGTACAGCCGAGGTGGTTGCCCTGCAAACCTGCTTCGTTTGATATTCGCGTCAGTGTCGAAACTGGTCCTTTGGTGCGCCACAGCATGCATCGCCAAGAGATCAAAGCGCGCGACCTGAGTGAGTGCCGCGTGTGGACGAGCGTGTCGCTCCACTAGTGTGTCAGGGTCAGAGGGAACCGCCGGTTGAACGTCTGCCGTTCCTTGCACGACGCTGCACTTCACAACAAAACACTAAACATACACTCACAGAAGATTCACTAAATACGGTTGACACATCGGGGTCTAAACTGCATCTTGAGAATGCAGACCGTTCCGGAATGAACGCCCTGTCAAACCAATATTATATACCGGGTGGATTTGTGAGATGGGGCAGCAAGGGCAGCTACCTTAACCGTTGTAGCTCCAGGATAGCGGTCTTAAGAGACTGTCCTTAACTTTTTGAGAAATTTTGATCTGCATTCACAGATTTTGAAAAAAATGTAGAGTCAGCAGGAAAATGGGCAATTTTCACAAAAACTTTTTTTAACGCCAATCGATCCTCTTTCTTAGAAGGATCCAAAACCTCTATTATACCAATTGAGGTTTGTACTAGAAAAGTCACAAATCGCAAAAATCTTTCCCATACATTTCGTAGGAAATGAGACTCCCAAGTGTCCCAACTTACATTTTTACCGTCCATAAACTGGCCGCTACAAAAAAGACTGGTCGAAAAACAAATAAAAAACAATAACTTCTATATTGAGTATTACTTTACATCAAAATTAAAAACTTGAAACTCATCGAGACAATTTACTTTTGTGTTCTAAGATATGAGGTGTTCAAAATGGTAGCCGTTTTGACGTAGGCATAAGTTTATTCTCTTTACTACAGAGCGGGCAGCAGCTGATAATATGCTAGGATTAATTCCATAGCGAATCGTGGTAAGTAAATCTAGTTCCCGAACTGTCGTACCTCTTTTTATAAAGTATTTTTTTTAATAGTGTCACATATTGAAAATCAAGAGGCGTGATCAGGACCACAGAGTACATTGTATATAGGAGGATAGAGACGTCACTCGAACATTTCATGGCGCCCTCTACGAACAAGTAAAAACAACAATCAATGATGCATAAAGGTTATCCATATAGCCCTTTTATAGCCAGCTTCAAATCTGCTGTAGACCCTGGTCTATTTTCTTTCCTTTTACTTAAGTGGTAGTGGTAGTTACTAAAAATAAAACATTAAATACAATGTCAAATACTTTATTTCAATCTTTTTTTACAATATGTCGTACCTACAAAGAACCATTATTACTTTTACAAACACACAATAGTAACAGTATATTTATGTGCACTTACGAGTGCTTTTGCAGTTCAGCACACAACACTTGCTCGCGTTCATGTTCACACAACCGATTCACAAACAAGTAAACAGTCCAGATATTCGTGCAAGAGTCAATCAGATAGAGCAATGTCGTCGGTATCCAATACTTTTCCAAGTCAATGTTTAGAAGCAGAATCATCAATGTTCATACAAGCCACGAATTAATCGAAGCGCATCCATTCACTCGGAAAGAGAAAAACGGACACCGGAATAATTTTTATGTTTTTTGCACAAATATGACATTTAACGCACAGAACATATATACTCCAGGAGCCACAGAGTACATTTGTATACAGGCTAGGAGCATTAACGCGGGTTGCGTTCCTTTTTTTCTACTTTAACAGTCTAAAAAGTTGTGTTACGTTATTGGATGATTTTATCCATTTAAACAAACTTTGTGTATTAACACAATTAATTTAAAAGGTGTCTCAACTCTTTAAATATTTTTATTTGTAAGAAAAAATTGTTATTATTTTAAGAAAATCTAAGCAAAATGGAACATACGTTTAGACTAAACCATTATCATTTTAGAACAGCGCCATCTATCAATAAGTCATTTTAACTTTTGATATTACTATACGACTAAATTAAAAATCTGTTGAATTAAGTAGTGTATCTCCAGAAGCAGAAGCCTACATATACTGGCTGGTTATAATTCCCTTACTTCTGTTCTAAGCTATACCACCGTGATCAGGACTGCGAGATGGTCACGGTATAGGACCATATATTTGTATCCACTGCCTTGTGAATTGCCGGTTCAAATTAGAACGGTTATTGCGGCTGTTGCGCAGAATTTCAGAAATTTTACAAGCAACTTAGCAACAAACTATCTAGATTCTGTTTTCAAAGCATATTAAAGAACCCTGCACTGCAGTTGGTCGCCCGGCGCTTTTTTATAGTAGGTAGTTTTTTTTAGGTAGAATTGACCATTTTTAGTGTATTTTGAAAATCCCAAAGTGTGCAAAAGCATAGGTGCCGAGAAAAAAAATGGTCGACGGTCCCTATTTCTGAATGGTTTAAAATTAAAATAACCACGAAGGGGATGGCGGGGTCTGTTCGCTCGCTACGCTCGCTCACTCGACCCCGCCATCCCCTTCGAACCTAACCTGTCCGAGTCGGGGTGCCCCAAGTCCCGAGCTCGCTTCGCTCGCTCTTGCATCCTAAGTTCTAGTACATTGCGGTAGTAGTTGTGTAAAAACTAATTATAGTTAAAAAAAAACTACATTATTAGTACTAAATACATACACTTACGTAAATAAGTTGAATTTTCTGAAACTTTAGGATTTTTTTTTCTCAAAAACTAGGCGTTTGCACAGTGTGAAATTTTGAGAAAGTGTTTTACACGAAGACATCTATATGCTATAGTTAAATTTACTGAGACACGTAAATTTATAAATGAAGTTTAACTAGTTTAAGCAATTTTGCCTACCTATTTCCCAACCTTTTTGATTCTGGTTAGGTTATTTTGCTCTTTACTTCGTAAAGTATTATATTAATTTCATTATTATGAATGTGAGGACTATGTGGGTCATTGTTTTTGTTTTTTTTTCTCTTAGTTTTAATGATGGTCTGGTAGTTTGAGTACTTTATGCGGCCTACCCAAATGTCCTTTCTTTGGTATTGTTCGTCGAATCGTTGAGCTCCTTAAGTTTTGAGTTGAGCTGCACGATAACTGACAAATGCGTGCCACACAGATTTGACTGGACAGATCCACTCAAATCTGTGTGGTTCTTTCCTCAAAAGACCATTTCAGACACCAATCTACATGGTCCTCAAATGATCTGACCAAGATTATGTCTGGACTTTAAAAGAGACTGTGACCTCTGAGTTTGTTTCGGCCTTTCTTCTCAGAGTAGTCAGTTACGAAACGCCGACCTCATCTAGTTTTTTTTTGTTTTTTTTTAATATGTTTGACGTGTAAAAGTGTTTGTACAAACCTACTTACAGAAAATAAATCATTTATCATTTATCTGATATCAATTCGATATAATTTCTCTTTATTTCATTTTTACTGTACTTTTTCAGATCGACACGTTGCGCGTCGGTTAGTATATTTATCTGGTTTCAATTTTCTGATAAAATTTACTAACCGACACTTAACTTTGAAATAATAGTGTTTTTGAATAGTTGCATATATACCACAATGTAGATGATAAAATAAGATTTCCAAAACAGTCAAAATTATGCCTGTGGAATGGTTACAAGAATGTACATAATGTTTTTTTTTCTGAAAGGCAAACTTTAAACTGTCCTCCCGTAAAATTAGCCCTATGTCGCGTAGTCAATGTTACCTTTCAATCGTCGATATAATTAATGTACTCAAACAAAATATTGTAAAACATTTTTAAAAGAGTAACGGTGGAGTTTCTTGCCCATTCTTCTCCATACGAAACTACCTTTTGGAAGGGGCGACTAAAATCAATTCTATTTTTTTGTAAATTTTGACGTTCAAACGTACCTCATAAGTGCCTATTTGAAATAAATAATTTGACTTTGGAGGCCTGGTAGCCTCAAATACAGGCTTCGGCTTAGCTTGTCTCCCACAATATTTTTCTTTAAGCCCATCACTGGACAATATTGTATTTTGTTATTATTATAGAAGGATATTGTGAAATATATTTATAAAATATTATATTATACATATACAGTGTGGATTTTTGGGATGGGGCAGTAAGGGCAGCTACCTTAACCGTTGTAGCTCCAGGATAGCAGGAAAATGGGCAATTTTCACAAAAACTTTTTTTAATGCCAATCGATCCTGTTTCCAATAGGGTCAAAAACTTCTATCGGGCCAACTGAGGTTGGAGTACTAGAAAAGTCATAAATCGTAAAAAACTTTTCCCATACATTTCGTAGGAAATGAGACCCCATCTTAGTTTTTTATGATGGATAAGATGGACCGCTACAATGAAAACTGGCCAAAAAAAAACAAAAATAAAAAAAAACTTTGAATACGCGTTATCATTTAATTTGGGCTCCACTGCATTTGGTCGCCCGCTCGTGCGTAGCTTCACAATTTTATAGCGTATATTTTATAGCATATAGATGTCTTTGTGTAAAACACTTTCTCAAAATTTCACACTGTACGTGCACGTGCAAACGCCTAGTTTTTGAGAAAAAAAATCCTAAAGTTTCAGAAAATTCAACTTATTTACGTAAGTGACTTCGTATTTAGTACTAATAATGTAGTTTTTTTTTAACTATAATTACTTTTTACACAACTACTACCGCAATGTTCTAGAACTTATGATGCAAGAGCGAGCGAAGCGAGCTCGGGACTTGGGGCACCCCGACTCGGACAGGTTAGGTTCGAAGCCCCCGCCATCCCCTTCGTGGTTATTTTTTTTAAACCATTCAGAAATAGGGACCGCCGACCATTTTTTTTCTCGGCACCTATGCTTTTGCACACTTTGGGATTTTCAAAATACACTAAAAATGGTCAATTCTACCTAAAAAAAACTACCTACTATAAAAAAGCGCCGGGCGACCAACTGCAGTGCAGGGTTCTTTAATTTGCTTTGAAAACAGAATCTAGATAGTTTGTTGGTAAGTTGCTTGTAAACTGAAATTCTGCGCAACAGCCGCAATAACCGTGAATTGCCGGTTCAAATTAGAAAATTTGAACCAGCAATTCACAAGGCAGTGGATACAAATATATGGTCCTAAACCGTGACCACCTCGCAGTCCTGATCACGCCTCTTGATTTTCTATATGTGACACTATTTAAAAAAAATACTTTATAAAAAGAGGTACGACAGTTCGGGAACTCAAAGATTATTCTATTCTATTCTATTCTCTATGGAATTAATCCTAGCATATTATCAGCTGCTACCTGCTCTGTAGTAAAGAGGGTTAGAAGCGTTATGACTACCTCTCGATATGACTACCTCTCGTTATGACTACCTCTCGTTATGACTACCTCTCGTTATGACTACCTGTCGTTATGACTACCTCTCGTTATGACTACTTCTCGTTATGACTACCTCTCGTTATGACTACCTCTAGTTATGACTACCTCTCGTTATGACTACCTCTCGTTATGACTACTACTCGTTATGACTACCTCTCGTTATGACTACCTCTCGTTATGACTACCTCTCGTTATGACTACCTCTCGTTATGACTACCTCTCGTTATGACTACCTCTCGTTATGACTACCTCTCGTTATGACTACCTCTCGTTATGACTACCTCTCGTTATGACTACCTCTCGTTATGACTACCTCTCGATGAGACTAAATAGCAGATATGACTAGTTCGCTATAGGTCACAACGTCAAAACGGCTACCATTTTGAACACCTCATATCTTAGAGCACAAAAGTAAATTTTCTAGATGAGTTTCAAGTTTTTAATTTTGAGGTAAAGTAATACTTTTTTTTAACTCATTTATTTATTTTATAAAAGTTATTGTTTTTTATTTTTTTTGTAGCGGCCAGTTTATGGACGGTAAAAATGTAAGTTGGGACACTTGGGAGTCTCATTTCCTACGAAATGTATGGGAAAAGTTTTTTGCGATTTCTAACTTTTATAGTACAAACCTCAATTGGTCTAATAGAGGTTTTGGATCCTTCTAAGAAAGAGGATCGATTGGCGTTAAAAAAAGGCACTTCTTAATCTTCTTTTTTTTAACTCATTTATTTATTTTTGCTAAATGGCGTTTATTTAAATAAGCCATTTAAATAAACGCCATTTAGCAAAAATAAATAAATGAGTTAAAATTACCTAGATGATAACTAAAAATCTTCTTTGTCAGGAAAAAAACATACCATACGCCTAAAAATATATTGCCATGTACAAGCAAAATAAGCTAAGTGGAGAAATTACCGTGCCAACCTAACGTGAAAACTGACCACGGGCAAAAGTTGCATATTACGATTACGACCACCACCGACAACCAACATTTCTTAAAAAGATGTCTAAAATTTCGTCGTTAGTAAACAAAAAAAAGTGAAAATTCGTAAAATCAAAATGCTGAAGTGACATCAAAAGTCGTCGTAGGAAGACGTGAGTGCGACCAAGCGACGCAGGCGATTGAACTATGTTTGTAACTCAATAGGGCCCGTAGTGTCGCTAAGTCAATATTGCCTTACAAGCGTCGAAGATTATACATAATATATGAAGACGATGCACCTAGAATAAAATTACTATACCATAATAGGTAAAAAGAATTAAAAATTAAGCAATGAAAAATAAGTATATTGCTCACATATTTACAAACATCGTAAAAGTATATTATGTTATCCTAAAAAAATTAAAATAATAACTCAGTGAGAGTACAGGTAATCACAGAATGTAAAATCAATGTCATAAAAATAACAAATTATACAATGATTAAAATAGCAACCAGTTTGATTTTGTCTAAAACAAAATTCCGCCCCAAGTACATTATTATGGTTACATAATAGTTGCTATAGGAAGGAATGTTCGTGTGGACTGCGTGGGTGTGTGAGTTTGTGGGTGGGTGTGTGAGTGTGTGTGGGTGGGTGTGTGAGTGATGAAGAAGTTGGTGCGTGTTAAACTATTTTCTGAATGCCATGCTAATGGATTTCTGAATGCCAATGAAGCAAGACTGCAAGACACGTTATGCGGCAGGAGTCAGGACTGCAACAGTATTTTACCTTTCTATCAGTATCACTATGTAAATAAGTTATCCGTTAGTGTCATGGTTAGCAATTCTGTAGCTACGAGGCACTGGAAGAACAGGGGGCCAACCACCATCTTTTACGAAACAATATTATTTCCAGAGAGTTTTGTTTCAAGCTTATAATAACATTACTCATATTCGTACCATGATCTTCATCGCACAATATTGTTTTATTCCTGCTTAGAGCTGGGAAAGAACGAACGATTTATAAGATTTGTATATTTAATAGAAAAGAAACAACGCTATATGGATTGTATAGCGCTGTCCCTTTCATACGTTAGTCCGAATCGCTATTACGAAGTACTTGAAGCCGAGGCTTCGAAACTAAATCTTATTATATTTTTTTAATAAGATATAATAAGTTTTATGACAAATTTCCATGAAATTGACACAATTATTAAAAGATTTTGCTTTCAAAACTGAGAAAAACAATTGAAGAAATTAAAAATAGCTACGGCTAAGATGTGACATAATAAGAATCGGAACAAAATGTGTTCTTATCAGAATGAAATTTGAAACTTGATGTCCGTCGATGTAGCGATATTTTTGTTTTCAAGTGGTTGAACTCATTTTATTTTATTTGCTTATGATCTAACTGTCTACAAAGTCGACATGGTTACTCAGTGAATAAGTTTTATGTTATGTATGCAGTGTTGTTTTGTCGAACATAGTTCGAAACAATATGTGGTCAGACTCAGTGATTAGTGTTTGCAGCTGAAGAGTTAATCGGGGTTCCTGACGGCAGCTAAATATAGGTACTCTGGCAATTTTTAATTTCAAACAGAGGTATCGCTACTGCTAACAATACAAGCCAAGGAGTACTCACGAAGAAAGTGGAAAGATATTGCGGAAATCTTGAACTCGCAAGGTGATGGTGCTCATAAAGATTGGGCAGGCTGGACTAACGTAACTACCTGCTTGTAACTTTTTATTTTGTCAATTTAAATTAAGTATGTTTAATACTTATATCAATATTAAATAGAACAATATTTTTCTGCGTTATTAGCTTCCAAAATCTCTAGATACACAATTCATTCGGTAAGTTTACGTAAATAAATACATTTTACTTACTATACAGAACACGACAATGTTTAAAAAATATAAATTTGCAAAACAATAATATATCCGTCGAGTCCGAGGAACTTTTTTAAGATTGCTAAATTTGACGTAAAAACAATATTGCTAGTTGTCAAAAGTCACGTCGTGGAACGAATTGAATGAACTTTTAGAGCTGACGTCACCAAAACCGCTAAGCAAATAACATTGTTTTAAAGATTATAATAATACTGATATAAGAGTTGGTGGTAGGCCCCCTGATCCTTTTATGTACTCATTCCTTCCCGGATTCCACATATTATTAATGCAATCTGTGTATGTGCAGATTCGCACTTTCATAGTTATGTGGGCAAGGAACTTAGGAATATTGTGGTCCCTCTGCACAGTTAAAACTACATTGGACCGCCGCGCCGCCGCCGCCGCCGCGTGACGCGTGGGCCGGGCGCAGGCGGCAGGGGACGCACTACGTCTTATTGTACTACTCCCGCTCCTTACCCATTAACGAGTAACGTATGACGGTATGACACATTGTGGCGAGGTCGTCGATCCGAGCACCGAAACCTTTACAATTATAAACATTCAGAAACATCCACCAGAAACGCTTTTTCGAAATTATAGAAGTCCTGGTAAAATCCCGGAATTTTCCAAAAAAAAGACCGGAGTTGGAAGGTCTGGAAGTCCGGATACGGACGAATCCGGGCGATTGGTACCTATCTGACTCTATACCTACATATAACTCATAGATTCCATCTATTGACGTTTTTCCAAATGCGTTGCGTTAACCCCGACGTTTGTTTGCAATATAAGTCCATCAATGCAAAATACGATATTTGTGGATTCTTGATGTCATCCGTTACCTTGAGGCAGGATTGTTTTCAATATATTTTTTTTTATTCACAAAACAAACTTTGACAATAACACAGGGTAAACAGACTTGAGTAAAATTTACACAATTAATGGATACAAAAGTTGGTTACTGACTGCAATGAGGTCGAAAGTCCACTGCCTCCCAAACTAGGAAAATCCTGTATCTTGGGAGTCTTCGTATTACATTAAGTCGAGCGATTTTGTGAGCATACAAGTAGAATTAGAGAATTGTCAAAGATAAGGATATATTGAGAAGAAAAGAAAAAACGTTGTGTACGTACAGTAAGTGTATGTTAGTGTGTATTTGGTGGTTAGTGATGTATGTATCATGTATGTTGTGTATGTGTGAATGGTGTCGTGGCGTGTAATGAGTGTTGCCGTCGCGTCGGTCGGCAGGGTGGAAAACTATGTGATAGAATCAACAGATCCAGGTAAGTAAATCTTCAACAACCTCATACTCTTGTTTAATTAACCACTCCTCAACTTTAGCTTTGAATCATTAAAGGCTTCTACATACCAGCGCGACTTGTCGCGCGACGCGACACGGCACAAAGGCCCCGCGTGTCGCGGGACGAGCGGTGCCTTTGTGTCGCGTCGCGTCGCGCGACAAGTCGCCCTGGTATGTAGAAGCCTTTAAGGATACTTTATCGTAAATCAAAACATTGTACTGCTGACGCTTGGACAGTTTCTTGTGTTACGAGTAAATGTACGATATTATTGTATGTGGCCTTCAGGCGAGTGTTCAAGTTAGAAGCATTACTATTTGGCAGGGTAAGCATAAGCAGGCGTGCTTAATAAGTCTGACTCTATATCGAACGCGCTCGACCTCGATTTCGTCACGTGTTGGGCGAATTCACGCGAAACACATGGCATCAGCTTTGTTGTTACTTCGCAGCTTGGTCGCAGTCACGGCTCACCAACACCATGCTACTGCACATACACGTATGCCTACGGCTACGATGGTATGCCTCGTGAGTTCACGACCGAACGTCAATATAATTATGTTTCTGGTCTGGGACTAGCCAAATCTACGTGGAACTGTGAAACCTATACATTATAATCTAGCCTGAGGCAGCCGCTCGCAGCTCGACGGCGCGCGGCGGGGCGGGGTCGATACATTATAATGTAGCCTGAGGCAGCCGCTCGCAGCTCGACGGCGCGCGGCGGGGCGGGGTCGATACATTATAATGTAGCCTGAGGCAGCCGCTCGCAGCTCGACGGCGCGCGGCGAGGCGGGGTCGATACATTATAATGTAGCCTGAGGCAGCCGCTCGCAGCTCGACGGCGCGCGGCGGGGCGGGGTCGATACATTATAATGTACCCTGCTCAATCTCAAATAAAATTGATCAGTTACCCATCACTAACCCTGAGGCAGCCGCTCGCAGCTCGACGGCGCGCGGCGGGGCGGGGTCGATACATTATAATGTAGCCTGAGGCAGCCGCTCGCAGCTCGACGGCGCGCGGCGAGGCGGGGTCGATACATTATAATGTAGCCTGAGGCAGCCGCTCGCAGCTCGACGGCGCGCGGCGGGGCGGGGTCGATACATTATAATGTACCCTGCTCAATCTCAAATAAAATTGATGAGTTACCCATCACTAACCCTGAGGCAGCCGCTCGCAGATCGACGGCGTGCGGCGGGGCGGGGTCGATACATTATAATGTACCCTGCTCAATCTCAAATAAAATTGATGAGTTACCCATCACTAACCCTGAGGCAGCCGCTCGCAGCTCGACGGCGCGCGGCGGGGCGGGGTCGATACATTATAATGTAGCCTGAGGCAGCCGCTCGCAGCTTGACGGCGCGCGGCGGGGCGGGGTCGATACATTATAATGTAGCCTGAGGCAGCCGCTCGCAGCTCGACGGCGCGCGGCGAGGCGGGGTCGATACATTATAATGTAGCCTGAGGCAGCCGCTCGCAGCTCGACGGCGCGCGGCGGGGCGGGGTCGATACATTATAATGTAGCCTGAGGCAGCCGCTCGCAGCTCGACGGCGTGCGGCGGGGTGGGGTCGATACATTATAATGTACCCTGCTCAATCTCAAATAAAATTGATGAGTTACCCATCACTAACCCTGAGGCAGCCGCTCGGAGCTCGACGGCGTACGGCGGGGCGGGGTCGATACATTATAATGTAGCCTGAGGCAGCCGCTCGCAGCACGACAGCGCGCGGCGGGGCGGGGTCGATACATTATAATGTACCCTGAGGCAGCCGCTCGCAGCTCGACGGCGTGCGGCGGGGCGGGGTCGATACATTATAATGTACCCTGCTCAATCTCAAATAAAATTGATGAGTTACCCATCACTAACCCTGAGGCAGCCGCTCGGAGCTCGACGGCGTGCGGCGGGGCGGGGTCGATACATTATAATGTAGCCTGAGGCAGCCGCTCGCAGCACGACAGCGCGCGGCGGGGCGGGGTCGATACATTATAATGTACCCTGAGGCAGCCGCTCGCAGCTCGACGGCGCGCGGCGGGGCGGGGTCGATACATTATAATGTACCCTGAGGCAGCCGCTCGCAGCTCGACGGCGTGCGGCGGGGCGGGGTCGATACATTATAATGTAGCCTGAGGCAGCCGCTCGCAGCTCGACGGCGCGCGGCGGGGCGGGGTCGATACATTATAATGTAGCCTGAGGCAGCCGCTCGCAGCTCGACGGCGCGCGGCGGGGCGGGGTCGAACCTTTGGGCGAAGTGTGAGGAGCCTGTTACTAATAGCTGAAGACTGCACAATCCGCGCGGGATGGACGGGAGTGCTCTTCTGCATTTGAATGTTATAAAAAAAAAAAAAAAAATATTGTGTCAAATAATTGGTCTTACAAATTGTTGTGTTCGGAATCTTCTTTTAGACAAATAATGCCTGTAGTAGAAGACTCCGCCCCTCCCTATTTTGTATAGCGTGATAATTAACACAATTTTTTAAAATGTAAAAGAATATTAAGTCTAGGCTAACCAAAATAAGAAATAAAAAGAAAAAAAAAATAAAGAGTGTACTTAAAGGTTGTGAGTGTGCGTGTATGTGTTGTATGTTTGTGTGTGTGTGTAAGGGTGTGTGTGTGTGTATGAGCGTGTCTGTCAGAGTAAGTGGGTGTGTGTGTCTGTGAGTATGTGAATAATTCCGTGTTATAACAATGCTTCTGTGTCTTCATACGTAAGTGGTTTTATCCACTTAATTAGTGTTTCTTTACAGTCATATTTATTTTTCGAGTGTATATTTATCTTTCTATTTATTCTATTATACAATTGAGCTGATCGTTTACGATATTGATTACATGCAAATTTGGTCTTTGTTGATGGTATATCTGCTATGCTGAACTTCCTTCTTTTCGGAGTAATAGAAGGAAGTTCAGCATAGCAGAAAGTTACTTTAGCACCACATGACTGATTGAATACCATATTCTGTATGTTTGGTTACACACATTTTATTGTTAGTAACGTTTCCATGTTTCTACGTACCTGTGCAATAAGTACCAATAATACTTAGAATACGAATTGCTTCCCTCTTGCAAATATTACATCGCAGTTACATCGAGGACGCGGGACGTAAATAGACATTTTGAATGTTTTCCTTGATTGTGTGCAGAAAAACTTAGTAATATGATTTAATTGTTATTGTTCCATAGTACATCAGTACCTACATGGTGATTAGCAGCAGGTAAACACTGTTGCATTCCGATTAACGTTGTGTTGTAATCGCTCTTGTTCGACCACGGTGTTGTGATGTCGCGGCGGCGGAGAGCGTTTACGGCTCTTACGGTTATAAAAATGTATTACAAGAATGGAGGAGGAATACAGCTCTTCAGCGGAGCGACTGAACCCAGTATGGGCCGGCAGTCACTGCCGGCACGGCACGGCATGGCATGGCAAAGTATTTTATTACTAATCAAGTTATTTTGAACCTTATTTCAATGAGTTTAGAGTTCATGTTACTTTATTTCGATACCACGATGCCGCGACGTGCCGCGGGATGCTGTGGCATGACGCGATGCGTCCCGGGATGCCGCGGGTTGCTGCGGCATGACGAGTCATGCCGTTTCATTCGACGGGTTACCGCACCACGCCATTGCATCTCGCAAGACGTATGGGCCACTGTGCCGAGCAATTACGATTGCTAAGCTAGCAGAGTGGCTGGGCTTTCAGCAGAATGCCACGGCATGCCACGGGATACCACGGCATGCTACGGAACGCCGCGGGATGCCGCAGCACAATCTGCCGTGCCATGCCGGCAGTGAGCGCCGGCCCTGAGACTGTTACTATGTCTGTAGTCAACAAGCAACAGACATGTAATAAGGAGCTTGTTTACAAGTACTCTGTAATGTCGGGAATGTTAGAAAATGCGTTAAGTATAAAATTTTGGATGTAGATAACATTGGACTGCCTAGAATAATTAATTTCATGTGAATAGCACACGAGTCCACTATCAGTCGGCATTCAGTGAACACCTGGCTCAGTGAGCTCAATCGACAGTGACCCATTCACCAGAGTTAGATAAAGTCGTGTCCTGTGCTCAATGTGCTCTCGTCGCGATAACGCAACTATTTCATCGTTCGATAGATCGTCTGTCCATGAATGCGGCGCCTGTGAGCGCGCCTGTAGACGCAGCTCGTGGGACGAATGTCGAACAACGCTGTTATGTTGGGCACGTCGAGAGCCGGCCGCGGGCTGCGTCCGACACAATGACTGCTTCTGTACTCTACCAAATTACCAATTTACATTCTATCGTTATCGCTTTATTGATTTCATCAAAGAATCTTTGTTTCCCTGCAAATCGCATCTTCTGATAAGCACCAGGAGTAACTGTAGGTAATCTTATTGTTACTTATGTATATGAGATGCACGCACGAGGTCAAGCGGGTTATCTCCTTATCTGCATATGATATGTACATATTTTAAATATTATAGGTTACCAGCTATGCTGCACTGTCATTGCTTATAGGTAAACAGGTGGATTTTTGAGTTGGGGCAGTAAGGGCAGCTACGTTAACTTAAATCGCAAAAAACTTTTCGCATACATTTCGAAGGAAATGAGACTCCAACTTAGTTTTTTCTATGATGGATAAATGAACCGCTACAATGAAGACTGGCCAAAAAGAAACAAAAAAAAAATTAACTTCGAATTTCGAACGAATAGGCGTCATAATTTAATTTGCTTATGAAAACATAATCTAGATAGTTTGTTGCTTGGTTGCTTGGTCGCAAGGCAGTGGATACAAACATATGGTCCTATACCGTGACCACCAGCAGTTTTGATCTCACGCCTCTTGTTTTTTTTATGTGGCGCTATTTAAAAAAAAAATTATGAGTTTTCTAATACTCAAACCTCAATTGGTCCAATAGAGGTTTTTGATCCCTTTAAGAAAGAGGATCGATCGATTGGCACAAAAAAAAGTTTTTCTGAAAATCGCCCATTTTCCTGCTGACTGTAATTTTTTTCCAAATCTGTGAATGCAGATCAAAATTTCTCAAAAAGTTAAGGACAGTCCCCTTTTTTTTTTTTTTTTTGGGTGGGAAATTATCAAATAACTTCTCCCAGAGCTCTGAGCGGAGCGGGAGGGCGTGTCAGACTTTTACTGACTAAAACCCACCCGTATTCCTTCATTTGCCTGTGTGCCAGGGCCACGTTATCCCTTTCGGACAAACTCGCAACCCTGGCAGGCATTGGCCCTAACGGTCAGTTGCTGCTGACAACTCTTTGAGGCGCGCGTGGAATACAACGCGCCGTCGACCCGGGCCTGGTCCTTATCGGACGGTGAGCTACCCATCGCTCACCGTCCGCAGGCCCGCGCCTACGGTGGCCGGAAATTGGCTTGCGACTCCCGACGCCCGGGGCGTCTCCTGCGGCGACTAGGGGCGCGAGGGCGCGAACCTTGCCTCTCCCTCACGCGTTCCGCCTCCTCCTTCGCAAGCATTACTGCTTCGCAGAAGGAGGATCGCGTAGTACGCTGCTGTATGATCAATTGATCATTATTGCATGTAATATAGAGTTAATTTTAGCTTTGCTGGGTGGATATCGAAATGATATAATATTATGATACTTATAAACATGTTACTGGGTTTCAAGTAGGTATAGAACCCATTTAATGGGTTATCATGTAACCCTTTCACTAGGTTTCAAGTATAGAAACCATTCAATGGGTTATTAATATTGAAGGGATAACCCTTTTACTGGGTTTCAAGCGTAGAACCCATTACAAGCAGTTACATCGTGATAAAGGTAACCTCATAAACGGCTTACCCCTTGGAAAGGCTTAACTCTTAACCGGGGTTGTACGGTCTCTGAATTGTATAAGTAGTAACTTAGGCTAATATTATTTTAGAAAAAGTCACGTGGGCGAAGCCGCGAGCAGCAGCTAGTAAGAAATAACATTACCGTCAAGTGTTAGGACTACTAATTTAAAATAAGTAATTCAATTGAATCAGAACCAGAACTTTATTGCTATGAATGCATCGGAATGAATGAGAATGAATGAGATCGGCTACAGTCTACCTTGCGGCGTGCAAGTTATTACATAAATTAAAATATTAATGCAAACAAAATAATGTCAACAAAACAAAACAGAAATTAAAGTGAAGTCAATTAATGACATCTTCCTTGCTACCTCTGGTGTCCCTCAGAGATCAATTCTTGGCCCTTTATTGTTTTTAATTTACATAAATGACATCGGAAACTGCTTTCATAATAGTGATTTTCTGTTGTATGCTGATGACCTCAAAATTTACAGGAAAATTGTAACGATCCATGAGTGTCATCTTCTACAACATGATTTAAATAGATAAGGTATCCCGACTATTGTGATATAAATAAATTAAAATTAAGTATAGCTAAGTGTAGATCTATATATGAATTTTACCAAAAATAAAAACATTGTTCGTTTTAATTATTCTATATGCAATGAATTACAGTACTTCTAAGAGACTCAGATTAGTGACTTGGATATTCTATTGGACTGCAAACTTCACCTACACATTGATAAGATTATTGCTAAGGCATTTCAAATGTATGACCTTGTTATGAGATCATCCGTAGATTTTAAGTGACCTGCCACTTTCCTGTATCTCTTTAATTCTTTTATTCGACTGCAAGTTGAGTACGCCTGCATGATATGGGATCCATACTATGCTAAATACAATCTTGCTATAGAAAAAGTTCAGCGCAAATTCTTAAGAACAATGCAGTTCACATGTCATATGGTACATATTTCATACACTGAGTTCCTACAAAAGTTTAATCTTCTACTGGGAATCAAGGTATCTGTTGCTTCAAGCAATGATGCTTCACGATTTGTTGCACAACAAAATTGACTGCTCAGACCTAGTTAATAATATATTTAATGTAGTGCCCAGAACAGTTATTCGACGACAGGCAGTTTTTTTTTTTTTAGACGTGCGGTTTTACCCGCTTTTTGCCACGACATATTGTCGTACCAATGCGGGTGAACGGGCGCCTCTCCATAAACTAGCCAAAATCTATAACACACATTTTGTGAATTTGGATATACTCGTATTCTCTTTAGAGTTAGACTGTCAAAAATTTTAAAATATTTATTGGATTGTCTGCAATTGCGTGATGTGTAGCGTCTTTTCTTTTTGTTTGTTTTCGTAGTAATTATATTAAGTACTATTTGTTTTAGTTTGAGATAAGTGCACCCTCTTGTTTCTCTTCCTGTCTTCTTCTTTGTGTTTTTAACTTGAATATTGTCTTCACTGTATCATATTCTAAGTAATCTGTGGAAACGTCGTGGATTGTACATTTACCCACTTCAAATGTAATCTGAGATGTAATCTATAGGTAATGTACAATTGTTTGTTTTCCCCAATGATGTATTACCTTAAGATGCGTTAGCCGCGCTCAATAATGGCAAGGTAAATGCAAGGCAATTGCCCAGAGAGGAATTAGTCGCGCGCCATCCAGTGACGCGGCTACAAGTCACAATCACTCGCAATTTTCAGCAATTATTTGTGAAGAAAATGCCTTCCCGTGTCTATACACGATGTACATATTACACTACTACTGTGGGAGTACAGAAAAACGTCTCATTTCATGCATAAGTACTATTTTTTTATTATAAGAAAACGTTGTTTTATTTTGTACTTGTACAGCCAGTCAGCCATTTTTCCTGACTGTTGCGACCGACGCGTACGCGCCAATGAACATACAGCAGCTAGTGACGTAACTAAATATGTATGTTTATCTCTTTCTAACAACAGTTATCTGTATAGGAAGGGTATAGGTCTTTCCTTTTCTTCGCGCACTGCATGATTGTACGCAAGTATGTAGCTACATTCATGGCTTACGCTGTTTTTGAGTGCACTAATGTTCGTATAAGATGCGTCTATTTATAATACGTCATTGGTTTTCCCTAACAAAATAAATAAATAAATTACAATTACCCATTGCGAAACATTAATGAATTAAGGCATTAAGTCCGCCTTTGTAACAAATTTGTACGCCACGATATGCGGCTGAACATGTTAGAACTTTCTGTATCTTTTATTATTTTGTATGCAATGTATATATCATGTACACCATGTTAAACAAATAAAAATTTACTTACTCACGCGAGTAGATTCCAAACAATTCAACAAGACACAAAAAAATCAACAAGACACATGTCAACAAATTTTAATGACCACTGCAATGACGTTTGACAAGTGATATTGACGTAATATTGAACGAATGTAAAGTAGGTACCTAACCTACGATTTGATACGTCATTTGTTACTCGAAGCTTTGTTTTCGCTTGATACACTGACAAAAGATACTTGTTACTTTTACTTTCCAATTAACATTAATCGGGAAGTAACTAATCAACGCTTTGAAGATGGTGAATGAGGCCCTAAACCTCGTAAACATGTATGTGATGCACCCTGCCCCACCTCGAGAGACGACTGTGTTGACGATGTGCTTTTGCAGATGTACAGCGGCGCGCTGCTGGCGACGGCGGCGCGGCTGGCGTGGGACCCCAGCACCTACACGTGGTTCCGCTTCCTGTGCGCGGCGCAGTACCGCGTGTCGGCGGCCTACGTGTTCGCAGCCGGCGCGTGGCTGGCGGCGCTCGTCTACCTCGCCGCCGCCGCCGCGCAGCGCCACGCGCCCAACTGCCTGCACGTCGTGAGTATACCTAGATTTACCTATCGCCTCTTGCAAATGTAATCGTGATGACTAATCTAGCCTTGTCCGAATCTGAGATATTATAATAAATAGTCAGAATAATGCACAAATAGTGGCATTATATGGGCTTCGACCTACATAATTATAATGCAACTAATGTCAATGTTTGTCAACAAGGATGTGTTTTCATATCAGATGTATACTGTTGAGTAAAATTAATAGAAAAAAAACATTATTAAATTAATTAATTGATTAAAATGTAATTTTAATCGGAAAAAATCCCCTGGTTACGACTTAATCACAGGGGAAGTTTTACAAAATCTCCCACGTAAAGCTATAGTCAAACTTACCACGCTCATTAATGCTACATTTCGATTAATGCACGTTCCTGACATATGGAAAGTAGCTGAAGTCATAATGATAGCCAAGCCTGGCAAGCCACCTCATGAAACAACATCTTACAGACCAATCTCACTATTGCCTGTGTTATCAAAGCTATTTGAGAAATTATTTCTAAAGAGATTGAAGCCTCTAATCGAAAGTGAAAATCTAATTCCCGATTACCAGTTCGGATTTAGAGAACAACAAGTCCACAGAATTACCAATATTATTGAAAGAACACTAGAGGAGAAGAAGGTGTGCACCACGGTTTTCCTTGATGTAGCCCAGACTTTTGATAAAGTATAGCATGAAGGTCTTCTATATAAACTAAGAACGATACTGCCTCAGCAATTTTCAGACATCCTAGAATCGTATTTATCAGACATATTGTTTAGGATAAGACAAAGAAACGCCTATTCAAACCTTAGGCAAATAAAAGCTGGAGTACCACAAGGGAGTGTACTTGGTCCGGTCCTGTACCTACTATACACCTGCGATATTCTTGAGCTAGAAAATAATTACATTGCAACCTTTGCTGACGACACAGCTATCATGGCTGTTGGAAATAGCCACGACGACGCTGTAGAAAAGGTTCAAGAGTCCATGAATCGTATATATGAGAGGACTACAACATGGCGTATCAAACTGAATGAAAGCAAGTCTATCCACATTGACTTCACCAACAAAAAGCCAAAATACTTCCCGGTATTCGTCAATAATCAACAAATACCATACGCGAATACTGCTAAGTATCTCGGCATGACTCTGAATGCAAAACTGCGCTGGAAAGAGCATGTCAATAAGAAAAGAGCAGAATTGGATATTCGGTACAAAAAAATGTATTGGCTACTTGGTAGACAGTCGCCATTGTAAAATAATAAATCGCCAAATACCTAACAAATTGGGGTGCGCCAAAGTTCACCTAAATTTTCAACTCCGATAATTGGAAATCCGAAAATGTTCTTCCTAACATTTTTTATCCTAACAATCACAATTCCTAACTACTCTGTCTCTAATGTTCATAATTCCGAAGCATTTAACTTCATAATGTCAGTAGCAATAAACATCTAATAGACTTTTATTTGTTTTCCTATATTTTCTCAACATAACCATCTTTTACAATATTATTCAAAGTCATATTTTAATTTTATTTATAGCGGTGTGTACCTGCAAAGATATCCATAGGTTAGGTTAGGTTAGAACTGTGACCAACTACGCTACCTCGAAATTGGTCGCGAAATTTTTATAAGTATTTTTTTATAGTGCCCCCAAGACGACATTCTGACCTGAATTTCATTCATTTAAGACAAAAATCTGTGAAACTACCTTAAATCATTCTAAACAGTTGGTTTTTTAGACATAATTATCTCATGTATAGTTATAGTTTTAGGGATAAAAGCGTTATGATAAAAAACAGTAGGAGTTTAAATATATTTACATTAATGCTATTATTAATTACAATTTTCGGAAACATGAGTGTTATGAACATCGCCGGTAGCACTACAAATAGTATGAATGAAAACTTTAGGATGAAAAATTTTAGGAAGAGTGATCATTCGGATTACAAATCGTTAGGAAGAACAATTTCGGGTAAAGAACTTTAGTTGAGCCAATATGGACCCAACAAATTGTTGTTATATAAACAAATTTTAAAGCCTGTATGGACCTACGGTATTCAGCTGTGGGGCTGCACCAGTCAAAGCAATCGTCAAATCATACAACGTTTTCAAAACAAAGTACTAAGGGATATAGTCAACGCGCCCTGGTACATTAGAAACAGCGACCTCCACCGGACCTCAAGATGGATGTCATAAACATAGTTATACAAAAATATGCAATAGCTCATGAACACAGACTTCATCATCACGTGAATGTCGAGGCAATCCAACTCCTTGACGACACTGATTTAGTTCGAAGACTAAATAGGGTAAAACCTATACCCCCTTATTACAAAACGAGGTTTATATTCAGACCCAGGTTTAAAACATGGAGCCATTATTGAATTTCGAACTTTATTACGACTATGGTAAAGTTCCTAAACACAAAACTAACAACTTAGTACCGAACTAAGTTTTCAATTATGTAAAAAGAACGGTATTTCAATCACTGTTACGTTCTTGTTACAAAAACTGGCTGCATGGTTTAAGCCATGTCAAAATATAAATCTTGTTTTGTAATAAGGCGGTTTGAGTTAGTTTAGTGCAGTGTAAGTGAACTTAAACTGTAGTGCAAGTGCTGACTTTTATAAAAAACACGTGAATCACGTCATCCACGTTTTGCGTGGATGTGACGCATATTTTCCCCCTACTTGTTCTTTTTGTATCTATTTTCTTTCTTTGCGTCATGTTTACCGCAAATAAACGTATTTTCTTTCTTTTTTTTTCTTAATCAAGTGTTTTCCCCTTAACTTATAGTGAACTAGCTTTCGCCCGCGGCTTCGCCCGCGTGAATGTCGAAAAAACAAACATAACCAATGTCTATTGTAGCGTAGCCAAACGGGCGCGACCCATTTGTTTTTACCGAATTAATTATCGTCCGCTTAAACCCGGCAATTGATCCGTGCAAAAACTGCTTCCTCAGTCCTTGGTCGCGTGATCTTCGGAGCGTCGCGACGCGTCGCTGTCGGCGGGGAGTGCGGTGACTCATGAGTCACTTGCCCTGGCCGGAGGCTCGGGCAGACAGACTCATCATGTCTCTTAAGTGTGTGTTGCTTCTTGTGACTGTGTGCGCGGCCGAGGCATGTCTGGCGCTGAGCAGGTGGGCTGCGGCCACGGGTACAGCGCGCGGATGTGGCTCGAGTGTGACGTGTGTCTTGTGTTGCAGTACGCGGCGGGTGTGGTGTGCCTCGCACTGAGCGAGGTGGGCTATGGCGCGTGGATGGGCGCGTCGCTGTCGGCGTGGTGGCGCTCCGCCCCGCAGGCCGAGCTGGCACGCCGCGGCATGGACCTGCTGCACGATCTTAAGCCGGCGCTCCTGGCCGTGGAGCGCTACCGCGACGTGGCGCGCCCGCTCTACGACATGATCGAGGTACACCCATTGTTCACTTGTGTGTACACCCATCTGTAACAGACAACGATGTAGTACTCAATAGTGTTGTGGTGTCGCAGGAGGTGGAGCGCGAGGCGCCCAACAACGCGTTCGTGATCATCGTGTTCGGAGTGCTGGGCATGGTGTTACAGGTAGGTGCTTACATCTATTCACCGAGCGCCACGTTTAAAAGAACCAAGCCTTAGATTTTAACATTTTATCTAAAATGCATCTGAGTGGAATACCTCCAATGTAAAAATATTTAGTTTTAATTCCGCGATAACTAGACCCAGGCTTGGATGCAGCATGCAGCACCGCCCTCCGTTACTATGGTGCACATGCAGCACCGCCCTCCGTTACTATGGTGCACATGCAGCACCGCCCTCCGTTACTATGGTGCACATGCAGCACCGCCCTCCGTTACTATGGTGCTCATGCAGCACCGCCCTCCGTTACTATGGTGCACATGCAGCACCGCCCTCCGTTACTATGGTGCACATGCAGCACCGCCCTCCGTTACTATGGTGCACATGCAGCACCGCCCTCCGTTACTATGGTGCTCATGCAGCACCGCCCTCCGTTACTATGGTGCACATGCAGCACCGCCCTCCGTTACTATGGTGCACATGCAGCACCGCCCTCCGTTACTATGGTGCACATGCAGCACCGCCCTCCGTTACTATGGTGCACATGCAGCACCGCCCTCCGTTACTATGGTGCACATGCAGCACCGCCCTCCGTTACTATGGTGCTCATGCAGCACCGCCCTCCGTTACTATGGTGCACATGCAGCACCGCCCTCCGTTACTATGGTGCACATGCAGCACCGCCCTCCGTTACTATGGTGCACATGCAGCACCGCCCTCCGTTACTATGGTGCACATGCAGCACCGCCCTCCGTTACTATGGTGCACATGCAGCACCGCCCTCCGTTACTATGGTGCACATGCAGCACCGCCCTCCGTTACTATGGTGCACATGCAACCCAAATCTAGACTGTTTCCCCCGCCCCTCCACGGGGCATCCTCGACGGGGGTCAGGGCACATAATCATAATCATAAATCTTTATTTGTCTCAACATCATATTACAGGCACTGGTTAATAAAATGTACAATCTTAAATAGAGAAAGGTGTCTGAGGTAGGAGGGTCCTGAGTTACAGATCACCCGGCTCTCTTAGATAAATAATAAAAGTCTGAAATTGCAATTAATTATAAGCAGAACCTATAAAATTAAAGATATAGGTATAAATGTACAGTCGCCAGCACATCAAGTTACCCCACTTTGACCTTGAACGCGTTATGAGCAACAACAGCGAGAATCGTACGAAAGAGATACATAGCTTTTTGTCTGTTCTTACTTGTTATGTTTCGTGCTGCAGTGCGTACGTGAGGGTGTGTGCGTATGCGCGTCGTGGCGTAGAATAAGATAGGTACTGTGCGATAAGAAACAGCTTGGTTGAATACTGAATCCTTGAATCGAATAGAAATAATGGCATGGTAATAAAATCAGGCGGCCCGCGCAATGCCTAAAATATCTATGAAAGCTTATACTTTAATCAAAATTTTTTATTTAAATTATCTTTTACTTAATCGTTCATTCTTAAATATTTGTTGGAAAGTTACATAAAAGTATTAAGTTGGTATTATCTACTCTTATTACATTTAAACAGATCTCGATGAATATTCTTAAGTAGACAGGTATAATCTGATGTGAGAAAAACATGTTTTATTTTATTTATTTCAAACAGGTTCTAATTACCTTTTCGGAGTTTTGTTACCTACTTATTGGCGGATTGGCGGTCACCTAGTATTTTCGTGCGTTCCTTGCTCTTCTATTCTAAGTATTTTTACGAAATTTTATGTCGAAAACCCAATACACAATGTGCTTGAAATTTTGAAAAAATATGGATACCTACCCCATGACGAACGTGTGTGAAGTTATGTTAATTAATTACTTATACCTACAAAAAGCCTTTTGTAATCCGCCGTTCCGCGACACTGTCAAAAAAAAAAAGTTGAACTTAGGAACGGAATTATCTATACCTACCGGAGTTTGCTTATACATGCGAGTTCAACCTTATTGCGCTAGTAATAAGATACGATTTCAAAGGTTATGAATTTTCAAATAAAATTCTAATCTATTATTATCGTTACTTCCTAAATATGTTACTTAGACTAAAGCTGAAGTAATCTCAGGAAGTACTGGTTCGAATTGAAAAAATCTTTTTGTGTTGGATAGTGCATTTATTTAGGAAGGCCATATAACATCACGCTACAACCAAAACCAATAGGAGCGGAGCATCAATGAAAAATGTCGCAGAATCGGATAAAACTATTCCTTTTAAGAGGCCGGATGGATGCGTACTTGTAGTTCATACAAACGTAATACCAAAATAATTTGTAAATCAAACATATTCTTACGGTAGTGTGTCTTTATTCCGATTGAAATACAGAATATCTAGGTTCCTAAATATATATTTTGAATGGACACTGATTAAACAAGAGTTATGAGAAAAATAAGTTTAAATTCCTCATATCTCATCTTTATATCATTGTTTCAAAATATGTATTTGGGAAAATAGATATTCTGTAATCCAATCGAAATAAATACACACTACCTTAAGGGGCCGGGTAGCATGCGTAGTTCATACAAACGTAATACCAAAATATTTAGTAAATCAAACATATTCTGAAGCTAGTGTGTATTTATTTCTATCTATATTATATATATATATGTTATAAGAGGTTATGATACGAGTTATGAGAAATTTAATATTTCTATAGAAAACTTATTTTTCTCATAACTCTTGTTTAAATCAGTGTCCATTGAAAATATATTTGGGAACATAGATATTTTTTATTCCAATCGGAATAAAGACACTGTTTGATTTACAAATTATTTTGGTATTACGTTTGTATGAACTACGCATGCTACGGCCCGGCCCCGTTGCGTACGCTGTGGAAACGGTTAAAGCTACGCAAAAATCATGTATGACGGAATTGCTTCCCTTTAAAAACTATATTACGAGAATATGAGTTTGTTTGTTACGCATCATAATGAAATGTTGCACGTAACACGTTGTCAGGGGTACAGAAAAGGACATGGGTTCCCTTATGAACCTATTAATATGAGAACTCGGGTGAAGCCGCCTATAATGCGAAAGTGAGTTTGTTTATTTGTTACGCTTTCAGTTTTGCAGCACGCAGTGACGTAGCTAGTAATGGGGCTCCATATCAAAAACTCTTGGCGGGGTCTTTTGCAAAAAGGACACTGACGTTTTTTTAAATACTATAAATATGCCGTCGGGGCCCCGTATATTAGATACGGTGGTAGCTACCAAACTGCAAAATTCCATTATGATCGGTTATGTAAGTAGTTATGGAGCCAAAAGCAGGCAAGTAGGGCTCTTGGTGCCTTAACTACACAACCGATCATTATGGAATTTTGTATACCTACCTATCAGAAAAGGACATAGGATAGGTTCCTACGGGGACGCGTGTGAAACCGCGGGAAAAATATCAAAATAAAATACGGAGTATCAATCTTTTTATTTTTAAACAATATTATAATTAAAAACTTAAAAACCTACGTACTCTCAATTTTAAAATATAATTACAACCAAATATAAAAAACAAAATCAACGATCAAAACTTATACCTCATGGGCACTTATAAAACGTCAGAAGCTAGGTGCACGGTTCCAATTGGTGGTTTCCTATGGAGAAGAGCCGGCAAGAAACTCCACAAAACCAAACTAAGTATACAAGATTAAAGGAAAAATTCTCAAGAATATAACAATAGTGCGAAAAGAAGTTTAAAATTTTAATTTACGGTATTAACTATTAAATTATCTTTGTCACGTTATTAGAAGAATTATCCATATTAATATTATAAATGCGAAAGTAACTTTGACTGTCTCTTACGCCTTCGCGGCCTAACCGCTGGGCAATTGTGATGAAAAATATGGAGATAGTTTGAATCCTGGGGAAGGACATGGAGGAAGGTTTCTTAGCAGGGCGGTCTCTCCGGCGTCCTTCAGGCGCCTCCTGACCATAGAAATCTAAAACAAAAAGAAATTTTGTCAATTTCAATACTTACTGATTCTTTATTACAACAAATTGTACGGGCCAACTAATAGATATGGGATGGTTAAAAATTATTCTTCAAAATATAAACTTATACAAATAAACAAACTGTCGAATTGAGAACCTTTGTTGAGGTGGTTTGTAAAGAATTGTAGGAAGATTTATCATATATTTTTTTTTTTCTCTTTTTTTTTTAAAAAACGTTGCCCCATACTAAGAATTTCTCCTGTATTGTGGGTGCGTTTACAAACATCTAAACTCACATAAACAAACAGCCAGACCCGGAACAACTACTTGTAGATTATACAAATATTTGTTCAGTGCGGGAATCGAACCCGCGACACGCAGCGCAGCAGTCAATCGCTTAACCACTGCGCCAACGCCAACCGTGTCGTCAAATAGTAATAACATTCACAGAGTCTGGCCACGCGGCGCGCGTAAAACTGGTTTGAGTGAGCGCCGCGCGGCCCTTCCAACTACATTCGTCTAGTAGGTAGTAGTTTGTTTTGTGTAGTAGGTATTTTTTTTACACTTTTTAAGAAAACCATGTTTAATGTAAGTGATGAATAAGTTAAGGTGATAAAGGTTCGTCCTCGTACCGACTCGCGCAATATCGCGGTCGCGACAGGCACCGACAAAGACAATTTCTTTGTCGGTGGCTGTCGCGCCCGCGATATCGCGTGAGTCTGTACGAGCGTTAAGTGTGATTACAAGCTACACATTCACATCCGATTCTGACTTCTATGCCATACGCATAAGGGTGGCATTAAAAGCATAAACGTGGTTACAATATCAACTGTTTATTACAGGTGCCATTTGTCATGCCACCAACGCAATAGAAATCAAAATCGGTTGAACGGACTGTAAAAAAGGTTTATTTAAACGTCTTATCTTATTTCAAATGGAAGTGCAAGCTTAAATTCACATGTTAACTCTGAATTTAAGCTTGCACGGTTACTCTACATTGAAAGGCTTCTACAGACCGGCGCGACACAAAGGACCCGCGTGTCGCGCGACGAGCGGTGCTTTTGTGTTGAGTCGCGAGTCGCGCCGGTCTGTAGAAGCCTTAAAAATCTAACAATATCGGGACGGGAACTCACCAAGAAAAAACAAAGAAGATACCTACTTAACTATCCCTTCTGTTAACTTAATTCGATAGTTCTATAGATAAACACCATTGAAACATTTTTTAAACAGTCTTTGTTTATTTTAATTAATAATTATCATTACAAAAAAATATTACTCACCGTTATGCCGAAAAATATCTATTACTTGGCATCCACTCCAATTTCCACTCGCAGCGCTATGATGAGCTCCCTTTCAATTGGCGTCAATTGAGGCGCCTTAATATTTAACCGCACTTATTTATTTTATTACAAGTCAACTGTCACTAATAATGAGATTAATGAGACACAATTACTTTTTCTATTGTTACCGATCTCTATGAGATGTTACGACTCCAATCCAAATTCCAACTGAGTTCAACTGACTGACCGACTGACACCGACTCGTATTAATGGAAAATCGAATTCCCCAGCGTGGCGCTTCGAGTGATAGAACTCGAGATCCCCGGGCAACATCATCCTGTGAGTCCGTTCCAGAATATAATTTTCAGGTTGTTTATTTTATACGTCATTGCTGTGAACCTTGGAAGCAAAACGCGCCTATTTAATCTAAGCAGTTATCAGATGATAATATATAATGATAATATAATTGCTCTAACTTATTCCCTGAGCTTAAGAATTTAACTCATTACAAATTGATTATGTCTATAACTTTACAAAACAGACACCAGATACCCAAACAACTTGTTCGCCAGCCACTACTTCAACAACTTGTTCGCCAGCCGCTACTTCAACAACTTGTTCGCCAGCCGCTACTTCAACAACTTGTTCGCCAGCCGCTACTTCAACAACTTGTTCGCCAGCCGCTACTTCAACAACTTGTTCGCCAGCCGCTACTTCAACAACTTGTTCGCCAGCCGCTACTTCAACAACTTGTTCGCCAGCCAGGCACTAAGTCGCATTCTATCGAACCACATTCACAAAAAAATATTCTCTCGCTCGTATGGCCATCTGCAGCTTCGCACTAAGCACTAACTAACTTTTTCTACAAGGATGTGTAAACTATTAACTTTTACCTAGCTAAAATTACAACGTGTTTCTTTGAGAACTCATGTCAAAATATCTAATTAAGGCTTCTACATACCGGGGCGACATGTCGCGCGACGCGACGCGACATAAAAGCACCGCTCGTCCCGCGACGCGCGGGGCCTTTGTGCCGTGTCGCGTCGCGCGACAAGTCGCGCTGGTATGTAGAAGCCTTTAATAAACTATGCATAAAAACATCCGAGTGTGGATAAATTGTATAGTTTTACGTAACCGCAAGTTCTTTCATGTGATATTTTTAAGTAGTGGATATTATATAACATGGGTATTTAAGCAATAATAAAATTAATTCGTTCACGTCTGTGTATAATAAATAACTAACGTATGTTTATCGTGTAGAAGGAATGAGGCAACCAAAAAACAATATACTTAAAACAAACTGAAAGCTCTAAGTACTCAATACGAAATGTAATTTCTATTATGAAATAACTAATCAATATAATTGGCCTTATAGATTCGCTTCTAGATCCTCCTCCACACTGTAATATATTCGCTTCTAGATCCTCCTCCACACTGTAATATATTCGCTTCTAGATCCTCCTCCACACTGTAATATATTCGCTTCTAGATCCTCCTCCACACTGTAATATATTCGCTTCTAGATCCTCCTCCACACTGTAATATATTCGCTTCTAGATCCTCCTCCACACTGTAATATATTCGCTTCTAGATCCTCCTCCACACTGTAATATATTCGCTTCTAGATCCTCCTCCACACTGTAATATATTCGCTTCTAGATCCTCCTCCACACTGTAATATATTCGCTTCTAGATCCTCCTCCACACTGTAATATATTCGCTTCTAGATCCTCCTCCACACTGTAATACACTTTATAATACGATTTGAGTGAACACAAATGTATGGAACAGCAGATTTTTTTTTCGCGATTTCAAGGTTGAAAAAATTGTTCAAAATGATGAATACAATGACCCCTTTTCGGGTTTAGTTTAAACAAAAACTAATGTTGTATACAGGGTACAATTAAATTAGCTAGCGAAACAGAAGTGATGGGTATCGATATCTAACTAAACACGATGAAATAAAAATATAAAAGTTTTGACGGATTTTTTTTTAGGGGTCAACAACTGCTGTTAGTATTGTTACTTGAATGATGAGTTGAGAAATCTGTTTTCTTTTGTTTTATCGTGTACATATAGATACCCATCCCGTCTGCTGAGTTTCGCTAGCTAATTTAATTTGCCAGCGAAACTCCGCAGACATGATGGGTATCGATATCTAAACATGATCAAACAAAAAAAATATATATTAATTATTTTTTTATGGGTTCATCAACCACAGTTAGTGCAGACACTTAAAAAATCCGTTTTTTTGTGAATACTTCACAGACGGGATGGTAGCGATACCTAAACATGATAAAAAAAAGAAATCATACTTTCTAATTCATACTTCGAGCTCCTGAAGGCCGGCGGAAAACCCGTTCTCAAGGTCCTCCAGAAGCTGTTTGATTCCGTCATACTCGAGGGCAAAACGCCACAGGCATGGAACAGAGGTGTGGTGATCCTTTTCTTTAAGAAGGGTGACAATACCCTCCTTAAGAATTGTATGCCCATCTCACTTCTGAGCCATGTCTACAAGCTGTTTTCAAGAGTCATTAGTCTCGCGCGCAGGTTTGACGACTTCCAGCCTCCCGAACATGCCGGATTCCGTAAAGGCTTTAGCACAGTAGACCACATACATACGCTGCGGCAGGTTATACAGAAGACCGAAGAGTATAACCTGCCTCTCTGCTTAGCGTTTGTGGACTACGAGAAAGCCTTTGATTCGATCGAGACATGGGCTGTACTGCAGTCTCTTCAACGGTGCCAGTTTGACTATCGGTACATCGAGGTGCTCAAGTGTCTGTACAAAAACGCCACTATGTCGGTCCGACTCCAGGACCAGACCTCGAAACCTATCCTTCTGCAGCGAGGTGTGAGGCAGGGAGACGTTATCTCTCCGAAACTGTTCACCGCTGCACAGGAGGATGTCTTCAAGGTTCTGGACTGGAAAGGGCTAGGCATCAACATCAATGGCGAGTACATCACTCACCTTCGGTTTGCCGACGATATAGTTGTCATGGCTGAGACTATGGAGGACCTCAGTGCAATGCTCGATGACCTCAGTAGAGCTTCCGAAAGAGTGGGTCTGAAAATGAACATGGATAAGACAAAGGTCATGTCAAATGCCCATGTAACACCCACTCTCATGAAGATCGGAGGCGCTACACTCGAAGTTGTGGACGAGTATGTTTACCTCGGACAAACTGTCCAGTTAGGTAGGTCCAACTTCGAGAAAGAGGTCAATCGTCGAATCCGACTCGGCTGGGCAGCGTTCGGGAAGCTTCGCAATATCTTCTTGTCCCACATACCGCAGTGTCTCAAGACGAAAGTCTTTGACCAGTGCGTGTTGCCAGTGATGACCTATGGCACTGAAACGTGGTCGCTAACAATGGGCCTTATCAGAAGGCTACAATGGAGAGGGCTATGCTTGGAGTTTCCCTACGTGATCGAATCAGGAATGAAGAGATCCGCAGGCGAACCAAGGTAACCGACATAGCCCGAAGAATTGCCAAGCTGAAGTGGCAGTGGGCAGGGCACATTGCTCGCAGAACTGATGGCCGATGAGGCTGAAATGTTCTGGAGTGGCGACCGCGTACCGGAAGACGTAGCGTTGGAAGGCCTCCTACAAGGTGGACCGATGACCTTGTGAAAGCCGCAGGTATCCGCTGGATGCGGGAAGCACAGAACCGGTCGAAGTGGCGGTGCTTGGGGGAGGCATATGTCCAGCAGTGGACGTCTTTCGGCTGAAATGATGATGATGATGATGAACTCATACTTCAATTAACAACAATATCAGGGGGTCCAAAAAAAATAACGATACCCATCACGTCTGCTGAGTTTAGCTAGCTAATTTAATTTGACCCTGTATACAATCTGGCTCATGAGTGGATGTACGATATTAAATTAAAACGAGCACAGTACTAGTTCATCGAAACATTTTAAAACACGAACATTAGTAGTTAATGGAAAATTAAAAAATTGCAATTATCAAAAAAAAAATAAATAGCAGAATCAACTGCTTATAAAGTAAACACTCTATATCTACGAAAAGTTACTGACCTGTTGCACGCCGGCGCGGCGCGGTGCGGGGCGTAGGTAGGTAAGTACTTTAGTCGGAGAACAAAAAAGCGGCAGCAGGACAAACTCACTAATTTGCGCGTTGTTAATTAAAATATCACTGATTGAATGATTAATCACATAATACCAAATCACAATCAAAATTTACAAGGCTACAAGTCAGGTTGTTTTCAAAATATTGTAATATCCGCTCCTCGATTATTGAATTTGAAGCCACGCCCTCTCCTTGAGGAACCAAAGGCCGATTCTCTCGTAACCCCTGGAGGGCCAGGGTAACAACACGGCTGTTGCTGGGGCACATCATATCTCTCCCGGTTGTACGCACTGCTAAAGCCGCATTTTGGTTACATGCTTCGTACGTAAGTACCATGTCGGTGTACTCGGCAGCTGTGTACCTTATTTGAGGCATTATCAAACTACAAAACCTCCAAACCAAATCAAACTAGCTACCTATTAGGTAAATGCCTAACTAACTAATATTACACTAACACTTAACAATAAGTCACTAACATAAGCACTAATCCGACTACGATAAATCGTTTTTAATCACAATAACAACTAAAACTTTTCATAAAATCATGCGCGCGCGGCTCGTCCCACACGTAGAAAAATTGTCAGGGAGGCTTAGTTCGGCCGCCTATGCTGTTAAAAAAATTAGACAGATTACTGATGTAGATACTGCCAGAATTGTTTATTTTAGTTATTTTCATAGTCTTATGTCGTATGGGATCCTTCTCTGGGGAACATGTGCGGACATTAATAATATCTTTATTTTACAGAAAAGGGCTGTTCGAGCCATTTACAATCTAGGTCCAAGAGATTCACTTCGTGAAATATTCAAAGAAATAGATATTCTGACTGTAGCCTCTCAATATATACTTGAAAATCTATTATATGTACACAAAAATAAATCAAATTTTAAGAAAATGTCCGATATTCATAGTTTAAATACCAGGAATAAACACAATCTTGCTGTACATCGCACTCGCCTCCACAGAGTAGGCAACTCGTTCATGGGTCAATGTATACGCTTTTACAACCAACTTCCTACTGACATTCGGAACTTACCCATTAAACGATTTAAAATCTGTATTAAAACTAAACTTTGTAAAAAAGGGTACTATAAGATTTCTGATTATTTAGAGAACAAAAAAGCTTGGGATTGAGCTGCTCGCTCTGCTAGCCTTGTGATAAAACTTGACATTTTAATTATTATGCATGATTTTATATACATATTGACATTGCAGAATATTGTATACAATTTTACATGAATGTTTACTTTGAAAAGTATTATATTTACTGCTTTAATTTATTGTGAATGTGAGCACTATGTGGGTCATTTTTTTTTTCTTTAAATGTTTTCCTTTCTTTTCTCAGTTAAGTTTTAATGATGGTCTGACTTGACATTTTGAGCGCGTTATGCGGCCTACCCAAATGTCCTTTTTTTTGGTACTGTTCGTCGAGTCGTTGAGCTCCTTAAGTTTTGAGTTGAGCTGCACGATTACTGACAAATGCTTACACTGATTGGACAGGTACGCTCAAATTTGCGTGGTTCTTTCCTCAAAAGACCATTTCAGATACGGATCTACATGGTCCTCACATGATCTGACCAAGATTATGTCTGGACTTTAAAAGAGACTATGACCCCTGAGTTTGTTTCGCCATTTCTTCTCAGGGGTAGTCAGATAGGAAATGTCGGCTACATCTAGATTTTTTTATTTTTATATGACGTGTAAAAGTGATTTTAATATCCTATTTACAGAATAAACGATTTCATTTCATTTCATTATAACCAATTAAACTAGTAGGGACAGAATAACCTAATGAGTTAAAATTACAAAAGGTTGATGAAAGGCTCTTCAGATTGGATCGCACTGCACTGCACGTAATATTATGATAATTGGCACACACGGTTTATAATTTAAGCATTGCTCATCAGCAGATCCCTAAAAAATATGGAAATCTCTCACCAGATTACACCACCAACTTAGCTTGGACGGGAGTTGGTGCGGCAGGTGCAATTAGCCCCTCGTATGCACTGATTCGCTCGCCTGAGATGAGGATCACACATAGGTCCACGCCCCCTTTGCACAGCACTAACGAATTTTATTTGGCGACACAAACACAACAAAATAAACACTGAACGATTTCGATGCCCGACACGAGGCGCAAACACATTTGTAGTAGACGTACAGTAAAAAAATATTTGTAAATTAGACGGAGAGGACTTCAAGCACGAGTGCTCGAGTCGACGAGTAACGACCGACCAGAAAGTCTTTGGGTGTTAGAGATATAAGAAAGTTATAACGTGTCTGTTACTTGTGGAAAGTGAGTAGTTCTAGTCTAGGTACCTAATGTTGACTCAAGTTCTTATGTACCTACTAAATATTAGATTTCATGGGTATCTTTTATGACAGTTTGGAGCTGCTGAAGATTGTAAGACTATCTTTTCATTGTATAAACTCAATATCCTTTGTATTATATAATTGCATATCACAGGTGTGAGTACTATGTACAATAGAGCTACCATTCACCGGGTAATATGTCTTTCATTGACTTGAATGGGCCCTGGTGGCTGAGAGTATGTCATGCTCACACAGATGTCTCGCTGCTGGTGGCGTGTGTGTTGGATCATTTAGCTCCCATCAAAATGGTTGAGCTGAATGGTGCTGATCCATGCGTCATGTTCGTGAACGGGCGCTGTCAGTTGGGACTGGTCATCTCTTATGGAAGCTAATTTTAAGCGGCTTAATTTTAATTATTTTAGTTTTGAATTATTATTTTTTTGTTTTTTATCTTTTTATCACGGACGCTTCTGACGTTTTGCATCGTTCTCACATGTTTAACTTCAATATGAATGATGTAACCAATATTTTGTATCAATATTTTAATTTAAAAGAGTGTCCGTGGAGTTTCTTGCCCGTTCTTCTCCATAGGAACCTACTAGTTTGGAATGGGTAACTAACTTCATATTTGTAACTGACCGACTTCTTGACAATTCAAAAGTGCCTGTCAATGGTTTAATTGAAATAAATGCTTTGAGTTTGAGTTTGACGGACGAGTGACTGTAAGTTTTCTTAAAATTAATAAAATAAAATAAGTAAAAATAAAATATAATGTTACAGGTAGCGGCATTTATAATGGCGCGTCGCCTCGCACGACGCGCGGGCGAGCGCGCGCTGGCGCCGAGCGGCGAGAAGGACAGCGTGTGCGCAGTGCCCGCCACCGACGCCGACAGCGACTGCAGCGACGCCGAGCGCGTGCCGCCCGGCTGGCGCAAGAAGGCCAACCTGCGCATGTACACCATACTCGACAAGATTTTCTAGCAGGTCAGCCCAGATCTGTCCAGCTATAAAGTAAAACCTGCAGTTCAATTCTGTTTGGCAAATTAATTCTCTTTTCTTTTTTTAACACGTTTTTATTAGCTTGACCAAAGATTTAAATATGTCTGGTTATAGGTACAGTCAAAGCTGTAAACTCGTCGAAAAAATTGCGTCAAACTGTTGGCCGCAAAATGCACGCACACTATAATAACACAATGACAGCACAATGATGTGGTGCGAGTGTAAGACGTAGCTGTCACGCACACCAGCATAACAAAGCTGGACTGTTTGTTTTAGTGCTTTTGCAGCGCGACCTCTATCCAGAGGACGTAATTATGAATAATCTATTTAAAGTACCGGCGTTTTGGCAGTCACCGCCACACCAAAACAAAAGAATCAATTTTCGATTGGCAATCCAACTTGTACCATGCGCCGCGCACGCTGCACCAGACGCTTAGCAAACAACTGTGACAGAGCGCGCACAAGACGACCGCTCGCCTCAACGTCCCCCGAACGGCCGAACCAAACACTAAAAAATAAAAATATGTAGGTGTGTACTATTAATTACAAATTTATACAAAGCGCTCCACATTTGTGACAGCACAATGATGTGGTGCGAGTGTAAGACGTAGCTGTCACGCACACCAGCATAACAAAGCTGGCCTGTTTTAGTTCTTTTCCAGCGCGACCTCTATCCAGAGGACATAAATTATCTATTTATATAAAAACTAATCCTCTGGTCACGGCATAACTTGAGAACGACTTCATCGATTTCATTCATCTTTTTTTTAAGTTTTCTAATTATTTATAGAAGGTTCTTACAGAGAGAAAATGAAGAAAATTGCTCAGAAAATTGAATTCTAACCTTTCTTGGTAGCGGGGTGGAAAAGACCAACCTAACCTAACAAAAAGTACCTACATACTAGGCATGCATGAATTCAAGATAGTATTTCAATCATTAGTATTACCACAGAATAAGTAATAGTAATTACCCACTAATGATAGGATTCAAGATCGTATTTCAATCATTAGTATTACCACAGAATAAGTATAATAGTAATTACCCACTAATGATAGGATTCAAGATAGTATTTCAATCATTAGTGTTACCACAGAATAAGTAATAGTAATTACCCACTAATGATAGGATTCAAGATAGTATTTCAATCATTAGTATTACCACAGAATAATTAATAGTAATTACCCACTAATGATAGGATTCAAGATAGTATTTCAATCATTAGTATTACCACAGAATAAGTAATAGTAATTACCCACTAATGATAGGATTCAAGATAGTATTTCAATCATTAGTGTTACCACAGAATAAGTAATAGTAATTACCCACTAATGATAGGATTTGGATGAAATTTGGCGCAAAAGGCTTGGATGAATATTTTTATGTATTAATTAGTTTAAAAAAATGTGCTTTATTAAAAAGAACGAAGTTCTTAATAGTTAATTACAATCTAGCCCATACTACTAATGAGCAATTTTAATTGCTATTAATAAGCAATTTAATTGCTATTGCTAGTTAGGTATTGTTATTAATAATTAACAGTTTTTTTTATTTTACTTCGATGGTGCTAGTTTATCATGTGTGACTTCGAGTTATAGATATAGCTTTATTTAAGCGGGCACGCCCATTATGCCTGGAGGCTTATAGTTAGATACGTTTTGTTTACGTTATTTCTGCTTGAGTATAGTTTTCGACGATTATTATATATATATATTTTTTTTTTGTATAGTGGTGTGTGCTAGCTTACTTATGGCAAATAATTTAATTTAATGTTTTGTGTTGCATTTATATTTTATTGTATAGATTCAAGTTTTCTAACTGAAAAGACAGCTGTGCTGCTGGGGAGTTTGTTGCGCCAATTCTTCTTCCCAGGTAAAGCACTAGGAAGTGGTGAAGGGTGGGCGTTTTTGGGGGACTGTCTCATGCAATTTTAGCTAGTTTGAACAAATGACTGTTTTTTTTTTGATCTAACCTAATTTATTGCGTGATAATTATTTTAAAATTTAGAATTGTGTTTATTGCACTTTACACAAGTCCGTTCCACTTTTATAGTTTGATATTATACTATAAACACTTTGATCATGTGTTTTATGTGAGTAATTTTTTTTTTTGGGTGGGCTAACTTCTTCCACTCTGGGCGGAGCGGGAGGGCGTGTCAGTCTTTACTGACTAAAACCCACCCGTGTTCGTTCAGATGCCTGTGTGCCAGGGCCACGATATCCCTTTCGGACAAACTCGCAACCCTGGAAGGGTGAGTCATTGTCACTATTATTTCTACACTAACGCAAAGGGTTTAGTTCGTTTTAGTCTTCGCACTATATTTGTGTTGTCTAACAGCTGAATTGCCTCAGCCAATTTTTTAATTATGTTGGTGACGGGTTCCATTTCTAGGTCACGATTCGAGGTCGTCATTTCTTATATACCAGGGCGCGTTAACAATACTCCTGAGTACCTTATTTTGGAATGTCTGTGTTCCTTACGCTGCTTGTAATAAGGTTCAACATAGATTGTAGACTGTATGAGATACTTAATGGAAATACGTGTCGTCGATTCGGCTTAGTCCCATCTCTTCTCCTATACGTTTATACCTAGTTTTTTTTTTTTTGTAGGAATAAACGCCTAGGGGAAGAGATGGAACTAAACCGTCGATCCAATGTTTTAATGCAGACTAAATAGGTATGGTAATGAGTAGAACATACCACCAAAAGGGGCGACACTAGCCTTGACTCTTAGAAGCGTAGCATTAAAAAAATAATGGAATTGTATCGTACACATATGGAATTAATTACCGGGAGCATAATAATTGGACATTCTCTTTGATTTAGGGGGTTTATATAGTCTAGATACTTTGAATTGTTAGTATTTTTGATTGTTATTAGCATTACTTACATAGTCTTTTTTATAATAGTGTTTTTTTAAGTATTCGTAAACTGTCTAATTACTAGTCAACCGTGTTGTCGTCTACAAGTAATTGTTTATACTATATTTTCTCTTTATTATTATTATTTTAATCTTTGTACTTAATTTTTACTTTCCGAAATTGTCGTAAAACTTGATAATTGTTTTATGTTTAAGTAAGTGATGTTATTAAGGGAAACTTTCAGGGAGGATAAGCTAAATAATTTAGTTGTTCTGGGTATATACCTTGTTGAAACTGTCTTGCTTATTATTTTTATTATAAACAACCGATTTCCCTCATCGCTGTTTGTTTGTGATTATTTTTACTCTTCATCACATTTTACTATAACAAAATTCTGTGAAAAATAAAAGCCTGGTTGTAGGGGAGGTAATGAAGAAACCGAGAGTAAAGAAAGATTTTGAAATGTCGCTGACGATGAGGGTGTACGTGCGCTTTGCTTTGATAACATCGACGACTACTCGTGGCAGTGGTCTCGAACGTCACTGTGCGAAATCGGTAGTGCTGCCCACTAAAATCGGTATATTTGTACTCAAAATCGGTATAAGACAAAAACATACAATATTCAATCAAATTCGTTTATTTATCAAAAAAATATTTAGATACATCAAACGCACTTAGAAATAATTATTTTTTACAAAAAATTTGTGAGCTTGTGAAGAACTATGTTTATTTAAAGCGTCTTTTCCTGATGTAATGTTAATATCTCTATTACAGCTCTTACAATAGGTATAGCTTACGCCTTTACGACTATCTTGCAGCCAGCCTGAGAATTCTTCTTCCCATTCTTTTCGATAGATAATATTGTAGATATTTTTTCTTTTTGCACTCGTGCTTGTTCTTGGTTCCTCGGCAGACGACATTTTAACGTAATAATAGCACTTCGCAACTTTAAACTTGAGGATACTTTCTCTTCGAAGTTAAGAAAATTTATGAAAAAATAAAACCCGAATTCCTGTTTTTATAGACAAGTGAATTCCCGAGCTGGAAAACCCGTTAAAACATAGATTTTTGAATTCAAGGGTATTCCCCAAAATACTTCTATGAAACATTCCGCAATAACTAACTACTCATCCATACTTGCTGTTGTTGTATTCCCCGTAACGTCAAACATAAATGAAAAGGATTTCCAACACAAAAGTGTAAAATCGGTAGAAAAATCGGAAGAATTTCCATGTATTCTCTAAAATCGTGGAAAAATCGTTGCATTTCGGAATTTCGGTAGGACAGAGCCCATTACGGTAGAAATACCGAAAAATCGGTAGTCGGCTCAGTCGGCTAGCGTCGCGCGCCCGCGCTCCCCTGCCCCGCGCCCACCTTCTTCAGCCCCGTGCATCCTAATAAACTCCTCGAACGTACATAGTTTATTATTTAACAAAAAAAGGTACAAATAATAATTATATATAAATAGGTGAACAAATAGGTTCCCACCGCTAACACTGATGATATATTATTATATTGATTGTATCTGTGCCGGACGGGCGTGATCGTCGGACGCGGTGTAGGTGTAGGGAGGGTGTAATGCCTATCCAGGGTGTTATCCCGGTGTGTGTGTAGGCCTCCCAGTCCAGACGGCGCTGACGTCCTGCACCTATAGTTCCAGATATCTTCGAGCAGCCTGCTATCTTCAAAACATTTATTTCTCAACACCTGATACTGTCTTTAACTGTACACCTGCTGTGTTTTCAACTGTACCATTGCTAAAGGAGAAGGGTCCTGGAACCCTTGGGGTATATTACCTGATTAAAACACCATAGTTTGGTTGCACCCTCAGGAAGCGAATTGGGGACACACTGAAGTTATTTAAAAATGTAAAATATTCCTTGCCAATGACTACGAATTAAATTTTTATCACGTTTGATTAAGTACGAGCCTACTTTACCGTAACGAGGGCCGCTAATTACTTCCTGATTCAACGTTAATTTATTCATATTTTCATTATGTACATGTTACTTGATTACATAATATCACCTGATATAAACACATATATAAGGCATGTTAGAATCCCTGTAAAATTCCCCATGACCTGAGGTATCTGTATCTACTATATCTATTCTCACTGAAGGAATTTTTCAGTGAGAACATGAAAAAATATTAGTATTATTAATTTAAATTGGTTTTCTAATCGTTTTTCTCGGAAACTATTAGACCGATTTCTATTTTGATTACAGATACCTCAGGCCAGTACATAGACCTACAACAATCTAATATTTAAAATGCTACATGTGTATTTTTCAGGGCGTGACGCGTCCTGAAAAGTCACCTGTTAAACTCAAAAAATTACACATTACAAGATTAATGAGTTACGACATTCAAGCTCAATTAACTGGGTCTATTTATTTGATTAGATACCTAAAAGTTAGGTCCAGGGCTAGGTCTTGACCTAGGCTACCTGGATACACCAAAAAAACTATAACATATAACTATATAGCCCAGCTAATTGAGGTTGAAATGGTCGTACTTACGGTTTCACATACTAAACTCGCTAAGCTATGTTCCTTACATAACACTATGGCTATTTTCTATTTGAATTTAAGTTAATATTCAAGTTTCCCTATATAGCTACATATGTGACGTTTTCGTCGCAAACCCAAACAATATAACTATTTCTATGTGAATCTAAGTTAATATGAAATTAGATACATCTATATAACTACATATGTGACGTTTCGTCGCAAACCCAAACTCTCTAACTATTTCTATGTGAATTTAAGTTAATATGCAAATTCCCTATATACAACTATATATGTGACGCTTCGTCGCGAACAGTATCTAATCACAATTTTTTAAAATTTACTTTAAGAGCGTAAAAATCGAAACTAAAAATAAGGGGGAAAAGTAGAATAATCCAAAAAAAAGGGGATTTCTTGATTTTTTTACATTAGGGTTCAGTTTTCCTCCCTGATAGAGATTCTCTCAGGGGGAATAGTGGAATAACTCAAAATGAAAAGGGGACTTTCTAGATATTTTTGACATTAGGGTCCAGTTTTGGGGAATAGTGGATTATTCCACTTAGCCCATATAATATTATATTAGCCTATACAATTTAGCCCATATTTAATAACCAATAAACCTTCCGCCAGATAACCGTGCCATAAAAGTCGTTGACGCCTTCTCCCAATGTATGTATGATTCCAATATTTTAAAACGATACGAAAAAATGGCAGTGTCGTCACGTAACACGTTCAAAACAAACTTGTCGCGGTAAAAGGCGACCTTGGCGCGTGCACGTGGCATGTTTTTTTGTTTGCATTTATTGCACTGTTATTTAGTGGAAGGTATAAACCAGTAAGGACTAAATATAGTAGTGACTTAAAATGACGGACCTAACAATCTTTACTGGCTGCCAAACGCCAACAATCCTACCCAGGCCACCCTGACAAGGCGTGTGCCTTGCAGAGAGGAGCAAATCCCTGAAAGATATGGAAAGATCTCAGCAGCACAACCTGCGTGGGGCCAAGTCATGTCGTACCGGCGGTTTATCACTTGGCGGCAGTCACCACCACACCTAAACAAAAGAATCAATTTTCGGTTGGCAATCCAACTTGTAACATGCGCCGCGCACGCTGCACCAGGCGCTTAGCAAACAACTTGTACCATGCGCCGCGCTCGCTGCACCAGACGCTTAGCAAACAACTTGTACCATGCGCCGCGCACGCTGCACCAGGCGCTTAGTAAACAACTTGTACCATGCGCCGCGCTCGCTGCACCAGACGCTTAGCAAACAACTTGTACCATGCGCCGCGCACGCTGCACCAGGCGCTTAGCAAACAACTTGTACCATGCGCCGCGCTCGCTGCACCAGACGCTTAGCAAACAACTTGTACCATGCGCCGCGCACGCTGCACCAGGCGCTTAGCAAACAACTTGTACCATGCGCCGCGCTCGCTGCACCAGACGCTTAGCAAACAACTTGTACCATGCGCCGCGCACGCTGCACCAGGCGCTTAGCAAACAACTTGTACCATGCGCCGCGCACGCTGCACCAGGCGCTTAGCAAACAACTTGTACCATGCGCCGCGCTCGCTGCACCAGACGCTTAGCAAACAACTTGTACCATGCGCCGCGCACGCTGCACCAGGCGCTTAGCAAACAACTTGTACCATGCGCCGCGCACGCTACACCAGGCGCTTAGCAAACAACTTGTACCATGCGCCGCGCACGCTGCACCAGGCGCTTAGCAAACAACTGTGACAGAGCGCGCACAAGACGACCGCTCGCCTCAACGTCCCCCGAACCAAACCCTAAAAAATAAAAATATTTAGTAAGTACATAAAAAAACCTGGAGCGCTTTTTGGTTGTGTGTACTTTTAATTATAAATTTAAACAAAGCGCTCCACATTTTTGAACGAATCATTGGATATAAAAGAAGTCACTTTTCTTAGAACTTCTTTATTTTATTTTATTTATTAAGGGATAATAAACAACTACAACATAAATAATACATTAAGTTAACAATACTTTTAGTAGCAATGTTGCAGTCCACTGCATTATCCGCAGGTAACACATATTTTTAAAGATCAGTGGTTGCCACTAGACGAGCATTACCACAATTAACAAATATATTGAAATAAATAAATAAATTACAATAAAAAAAAAAAAATCTTTTATTTCAGACCCATAGATCCATTTAGTTAGTATACACAAGACTTAGAAACTAGTGTTAGTGCTTAAATCTACCAGAAAAACAACACAAACTATTAATTACTACGCTAAGCTAGCTATAGCTACAAAACCAAATCAGTTCAGAAACCGTTTCATTAACTTAAATTAAGCAATAAATGAGTAATAATAGTAAGATATAATTAAGATAGGTACAATTAAGATAGAATTTTTATAATATTAGATTTAAATTTATTTTTCGAGCATGCAAATACATCAATATCAATGAAATTTGAATTATAGGATTCCAACATTCTATGAATAGGGCAGCGTAAGCCAGAGTTCGTGCGACAAGAATTTAGCGCGAACAGAGTACGTGCACGAACTTGACGCGCATGAACTGTTCGGGGACAGAATAACACAGCTTACTCGTTAGATCAATGGCATCAAAATTATTGTTAACAATATCATGAAGCACGTTGGCCTCAAGGTATTTGCGCCGGTTCTCCAAGCTGATAAGCTTGTATTTATCAAGAAGTTGGGAGTATGACAGATAAGTCTTAGTCCCATAACATCTGTAGCACATAGCACGGAGGTACTGGCGCTGGACCCTTTCTATTCCAACCACGTACTTCTGGTAGAAGGGATTCCAAATAATAATAACTTATTAGTTGGTAAATGTTGACAATACCGAATGTCTTTTTTATTATGGTAACCCTAATGGAGTGAGAGGAACATAGTTGGCGCGCAAACTTCTTACGGCTTCTAACGCAATATGCACAAGACTTGCTGTAATATTATCCATGTATACAAAATAATCCGATACGCATTGGTGCTGCAAATGTTATCAGAATATTTAGCAATACTTACTCAATTACACAGACACAGAAAACTTCTAGAAATTTTGTCATGATGATGATTAATTATTCCCTCCATGTCTTTAAGAAGCTTGTAAGCTGTCATACTGAACGATTTAGTCGCACTTAAAACGTTCTATGGTCTCAGTAATAAATAGTTCGACTGACTTTTCCAGGACGAGACAGGCGCTCAGGCAGCAGCGCCGGAGCCTGCGGCTGCCGGGGGCTGCGGGCGGGCGCGCGCGCGGCGCCGCCCCCGCGCCGGGCCGCGCCGCGCCCGCGCCGGCGCCGCGCCCGCGCCGCGCGACGCCGCGTGGGACGCCGTGCACGCGCAGCTGCGCGCGCGCACGCCGCGCCTTGCGGCGCCCTCCGCGCCCTCCGCTGCGCTGCTCATCCTGCACACCGACCTCTAGCGCTGCCGAAAGAGCATGTTACCTGTATGATCTGTTCTTAGCCTGCCGGCGACCGTGTTGTATATGAGATCTGTCCTCGGTTACGAAGACAGATCGTTTTCTGTCTTTGATGACGTAAAGCTGCAGTGCGGCAGCGCCTCCTGCTACGGCCTGCCACGGGGTTCCTCTGCGTGGGAGCGAGATGCATGCCCGTGTTGATCATATCAACATTATATTGTGTAACGAATCAAAAACGATGTGATTATATTAGTGGAGAGTCGATGAGACTAGTCTTCCAGTTGTAATGGTCTGCCCATGTCTCATAAGTTTCTATATTACTTTCTATTAAATTGATTAACGAACACAGACTGCCATATTAACTAGTAGTTAACAGTAATGCTAAGTGGTGCGTGAGTAAGAGCATGGATGTACCGTGTATTGTGCAGCGTGCCAGCTCATGTCTGTCCGCCGCCGCGCCGCGGCCACCGCGCATGTTGCGTGCGACGTGTTGCGTGTGGCATGTTGCGTGTTCCGCGTGACATGTTGCGTGTTGCGTGTGGCATGTTGCGTGTTTCGCGTGGCATGTGGCTTGTTGCGCGGCGCGCGGTTGACGCTGTTGTTGTTTCATGTATTGCTATAAGTACTGTAGGTAGTTAGTGTAGCGTTATACGAGACGGTGCGTAGTAAGTATATCTGTAACAGACTATATTTTATAAAAGTAAGTTTTCTAGCATTTTGAGTAGTGACTTCTTGCCTTGTAGGGAACTTATCGAGAGACGCGGTGCTATCAACACAGACACGCCCAACACTAACCTGTTCTTTAGGACACTGACTGACTCGACTGAAGGAAGCGGACTGGAGTACTGGGAGCACGTGTACTAGTGTAGTGCATGTGGCGCACTTCACGTTCACAGCTCCTGAACATGACTTACTTGAGTAGGTTAACTAGTGCAGCGGTACCCTCGCAGACTGGAGCCTCATGAACGTGCTCACTACTATTAAATTAAAATATATTCCTATTACATTAGATATTCTCGTGTTTCACTCGATGCCAACCGCGCGGCACCGCTCATACATCGCACCGTGGGTATCGCTGGACTAGCTGCTACATAAAACCTACATCAAAATGTAAACCATGAGTCAGTTTTATAAAACGTTTTCCGTTATTTCATATCGATTATTGTGATACCATTTTCTGTGATTTGAGTTAAACTACAAGAGCAAAGTGAATTACCTTATGTATGTAGGTAATTGTCGGGCGGGCGCGCGCTACGGAGCGTCGTCGGTGACGGGCGGTTGTCGACAACCTGGTGCCAAATAGCGTAAGATAGTACGTCCGACTCCTTCACTGTTGTAGACAATATTGTTATAGTCGGAGCTCCGTCGGACACTAGACAATAAGCCAGCGATGCGCACACGCGCCCGCGGGCGCCGCGTTCCAACAATGTTGACACGTTACTATTAAAGCAATAAAGTGATATTTTTGTACACAAGCTGTTTCATTTCCATCTTTATTAATTGTCAATACAGTACTAGTAGGTCGCGCTGTGTGGGCGCATTCTCAGAGGCTGTCTGTTGCCGAGGCCACGAGGTCGCTGCCAGCTTTATTAGTGGCTTTTGTGGATATGATATTTATTCAGATTGTTACCTACTGTAGTTGTAATGGCAATCATGTCATTTGTTACTGTAGTTGTAATGGCAATCATGTCAGTGCAGTCCTTAGTTTTATATCTTACCTATTTATAAAATGGTAAACTGACTGACTGGGTGATATATCAACACACAGCCCAGACCGCTGCAGCTGGTGCTAGAGACATGAAACCTGGAGGGTGTGTTCTTAGCAAAGAGTAAGTATCAAATAAGAAAGGATTTTTGGGAATTCCACCCCTAAAGGGGTAAAATAGTGTATAGTTTATATGAAAGTCCGTCAGTTTTGAAGTTAGGATCTTCAAATTTTGTGTTTAGGCGACGATTAGAAATTAATTTACATACGTCTCAGCGTTTTTGATAATTCCACCCCCGAAGGGTTAAAAAGTTGTGTATGGAAATGGAAAGACCTTAATTTTCGAAGTCAAAATCACAAAATTTATTATCTAGGCTTATGGTTGGAAACCTTGTCAAAGGCACTGCTGAAATCTGTATAGATGGAGTCAACCTGTGTGCTCCCAGAGATTTGCTAATGTCATTAACGTAATGTACCAAATTAGTGGTAGGTAGTGGATTTGCGACCACAGAAACCGTGCTGTTGGGGAGCGGGAACTGCGCTCTTATGTGCGAAGTCAAGATGGGACAAACAAGTGCTTCAAACAGCTTCGCAAAGATGGAAAGAAGCGATATGGGACGATAGTTCGAAGAATCGTCGATTTCTCCCTTCTTAAAAATGGGAACAACGTTAGCAACTTTCCATTGCGAGGGGAACGTACATAATTTAATTGCATAATCAGCCTATAATGTTCCCACTGCTGGGACACAGGCCTCCTCTCTTCGAGAGGGACTGGGCTGTAATCTACCACGCGGGCCCAGTGCGGGTTGATAGATGTCACATGTCTTTGAATTGTTGGTTCTAGGACATGCCGGTTTCCTCACGATGTTTTCCTTCACCGTTTTGAGAGCAGTGGTGATGAAATTATTTACACAAAGTAAAGCGCCTGCCTGGGTTCGAACCCACGACCTATGACTCGTAAGTCGGGGCCGTTACCACTGGGCCACCACTGCTGTCATAATTTAATTGACTTGTTAAAAATCAATTTAAGCGGAAGAGACAGGATATCTGCAAATTTCTTGATAAATAACGGGGGCAGGCCATCAGGTCCCGGACCCTTATTATTTGTGTGCGTAGTCGCAGCGGAATAATGTCGAATTTCTTCATTTCAGTTTAGCAGATATTTAGTGTATGACGTCGTGTAATTGTGTATGGTAAGTACAAATAAAATTTGTGCATCCAACCATTGGGGAGCTATTGTTTTTATTTATTTTATTCAACAAAAACTGTTTCCGCTGGAACTACGTCGTCCTAGCGGCACTTTTTTTCCCTATGGATGTACAAGAAAAAAATACATTCAATAATTAGTGTGTAACGAGAGGTAAATGTGTGAAAACAGAATTTGAAAAAATCATACCGTTCAGAAGATATACACGTCAAAGTAAAATAAGGTTATTAGGTCCAAGTATTTAAAATAGGAACTCTAGAGCCTAACTTGTAACGTTTATTTATATCTTGTAAGGGTCTACAATGTCCTGCCAAGTTTCATTTATGTGCTCTTAGTAATTAATGAGCAATGGCATAATCCACTACGACTAGACCACTATATTGTATGACATCCGATTGTAGGACTTTTTAATGGAAAAGCAAATTATAACATATTCCAATATTTAGTGCATTAATGCAACTATTCACATGTAAAATTTCAGCTCATTACATTATATGATTAAAGAGATATAATAAAAATACCAGAACAACCGCAATACATGGATAAACCGACCAAGTTTGAATGGCTACAAAAAAGCGGCCGTGAAGTATAAAGAGCTAACGTTCTAAAATTTCCAGTATTGTACCATTATTGGATTAGTACAGATGAGCACACAATTCTTGAACATGTAAAATAACTTTAGTGATAAAAATTCTAGGTCACTTGTTTTTTAACTTAAACTTACGAAATTATTACAATAATAATTGCATCTGTATTAACAAATGCATTTATTTGTCAGAATATTAGAAAAAGTTGTTACAGTAGGTAATTCATATGTACTAAATATTCTGCTGCTCCCAGCGTACAAATATTTGATTAAATAAAAACACTAATGATAATTAGAAAAAAAGAAACATTAACACCAGTAGAACAGAATATTCATTTATTTGCTCAGAATGTAGTTATTTACAATAAGGTGGTTACAATAATATTAATCCTTGTATATTCTACCATTTTGGCATGCAAACATTGATGCAGTGTATCCTCAAACATACAAACTATAAACAGTAGTAATTACAAATGTCGAATTCAAAACTTAACGGTATAGTAGGGAATAATTTAAAGTTACCTACTTTAAATTATTCGTATCTTAGAGAGCGCTTTTTATCAGTCACAAATGTGCACCCAAGGACAAGTGCGTATGCGCTATTAAATTTTGCCATCAATGTAATCTTATTTAGGTACTTATTGGACTCGGATATTGACATAGTGTATGTGATTGTGACATAATTAGTAAGCCAGTAGTGAGAATAATTGGAAGATAAACAAGGTAAGATCATAAATTACGTACTACTACTAAAATAATGAAAAAAACTGGAAGGTACATAAATAGGTTCAAGTGAAAAACGGGAAAACTTAAGAGTTGCGTATGTCTGATATTTATAGACCGATTCCAGTACCTAGTACTAATAAAAACTTTTGAGTACACAGTTAATGCAGTTGTTTTATTTTCTGCTAAACCATTGTGTACGCACCTGTACGAAACTAACGATACTATACTGGAAATTTTAGAACGTTAGCTCTTTATACTGCACGGCCGCTTTTTTGTAGCCATTCAAACTGGTCGGTTTATCCATGTATTGCGGTTGTTCTGGTATTTTTATTATATCTCTTTAATTATATAATGTAATGAGCTGAAATTTTACATGTGAATAGTTGCATTAATGCACTAAATATTGGAATATGTTATAATTTGCTTTTCCATTAAAAAGTCCTACAATCGGATGTCATACAATATAGTGGTCTAGTCGTAGTGGATTATGCCATTGCTCATTAATTACTAAGAGCACATAAATGAAACTTGGCAGGACATTGTAGACCCTTACAAGATATAAATAAACGTTACAAGTTAGGCTCTAGAGTTCCTATTTTAAATACTTGGACCTAATAACCTTATTTTACTTTGACGTGTATATCTTCTGAACGGTATGATTTTTTCAAATTCTGTTTTCACACATTTACCTCTCGTTACACACTAATTATTGAATGTATTTTTTTCTTGTACATCCATAGGGAAAAAAAGTGCCGCTAGGACGACGTAGTTCCAGCGGAAACAGTTTTTGTTGAATAAAATAAATAAAAACAATAGCTCCCCAATGGTTGGATGCACAAATTTTATTTGTACCTACTTACCATACACAATTACACGACGTCATACACTAAATATCTGCTAAACTGAAATTAAGAAATTCGACATTATTCCGCTGCGACTACGCACACTTATTATTTACCCCCATTATTTTAGATATACCTACCTACTATAATAAAGCTGAAGAGCTTGTTTGTTTGAACGCGATAATCTGGAACTACCCACCAGTCGGCTTTGGACAATTCTTTTTGCATTTGATAGCCCAATTATTTAGGCAGGCTATAGGCTATTAAGTATACTTAACATTACGCTAGGACCCTTAGGAACCGAGCAAAAACAAAACAAAAATCGGTGCGATATACTACAATGACGCCGTCGTTGATTAGCTCGGATGCCTTCATTCTTTTACATTCCCGGCACCGCTTCACTCTGTCGTATGGTGTTTTATGGGTTTCATTGGACTACTCTTGAGAAGCCTTATCCAATCGCATACGATCTCTATATTTTGATTTGGGTTTTTGAACTGAAACTCAACGCATTTATTTCAATTAAACCAATTACAAGCACTTATGAATTGCCTAAGAGTTGGTCAGTTAGTCAGGGAGCCTAAACTGGACGCTTTGGCAGAATCATGCGTGCAATTCATACAGCCCGCAATTCATCTGTTTGACAGCTGCTATTTAACATTAGACTTCACTATATTAATTCTTAATTTGTGGACCTTTTTACGAAACTCCATACACAACTGTCAAACAGATGAATTGCGGGCTAAGAATGATTGAATGATGATTCTGCGAAAGCGTCCATTTTAGGCCCCCAGAACGTTGAAGCTACAGTGGGCTAGTTGCCCATTCCAAGACGTAGGTCTCTATGGAGAAGAACGGGCAAGAAACTCCACGGACACTTTCTTAAATCAAGTTATTACAAGATCCTGGGTTCATTATCGTTGTTGCTTATACATCTATGTGGAAACAATGTAAAAAAAAAAAAATATTCAAAATGTAAGATTAGAAACGCGTAGTCGCAGCGGAAAAATTTCGATTTTCTTCATTTCAGTTTAGCAGATATTTAGAGTATGACTATGACGTAATTGTGTATGGTAAGTACAAAGTGCATCCTACCATTAAAGATAAAGGACATGACCAGTGGGACTATGGGCGGAGGAACTTTTATATACGGGTACATATATATATATATATATTTGAGGGGGGAAGGGGGAGGGGGAGGGGGTGTAGATCTCCCCCTCGCATCGGAAAAGTTTAGGAAATGCATACTTTTTTTTAAACGATTTTTTTTAATTCTTATTTTGAGGTTATGTTTTGTTAGATTTTTCTACCTGATTTATGAGGGGAGGGAGGAGACCCCCTGTACCACTCGTCGTGGTTATAGTTAACGGAGACCAGGTCGCCGGAGCCCCGCTTCGCGGGGCTCCTACTTCTGAATAGTTAAAAAAAAATAACCACGAAGGGGATGGCGGAGTCTGTTCGCTCGCTTCGCTCGCTCTCTCAACCCCGCCATCCCCTTCTAACCTAACCTGTCCGAGTCGGGGGTGCCCTAAGTCCCGAGCTCGCTTCGCTCGCTCTTGCATCCGTTAAGTTACACACGCGTCAAATTCACATTCAACATAAAGGCTTCTACATACCAGCGCGACTTGTCGCGCGACGCGACACGGCACAAAGGCCCCGCGTGTCGCAGGACGAGCGGTGCCTTTGTGTCGCGTCGCGTCGCGCGACAAGTCGCCCCGGTATGTAGAAGCCTTAATGTGAATTTTCAAAAAAGAATAAAGTGCGCGTCTAATTATTATTTGCAATATCAAAAGGCATAATTAAAACTCCCTAAAATAGCAACACCTTCTGTCAAAATTACGTCTAAAGCAATAAAATAATGCAAAAGTTGAGGTTATATTTATCAAAGTTTGATATTTTTTATTTCCAAAAGTATTTATTTCCTAGACTTGAAACTTCGTGAGATTGGTCAATATAATAAGCACTGTCCACAAAAAAAAATCAAGAGTCTACTGCGGATCCCGTTTATAAAAGACGAGCCCTATGGGCGCCTGCTTAGGTGGCAAAATCAATCAATTGCGGCAAATATTGTTTTAGTTTTGCAATTGTTGTATTTTATAGTTTACACATAAAAACGTTTCACGAATCTTAAAGATCAGGAAATTGAGAAAAATAAAGATAATTTTTAACCGACTTCCAAAAAGGAGGTTCTCAATTCGGCTGTATGTTTTTTTTTTTTTTTGTATGTTTGTTACGCGATTACTCCGTCAATTATGAACCGATTTTGAAAATTCATTTTTGTTTGAAAGGGTATACTCTCGAGGTGGTCCCATTGCCACCAAATCAGAATCTGATGAGGGAATCTCATGGAAATCGAGGGAAACCCTCAAATTTTATATGCAAACCTATAGCGATTTGGGTATTGTTTATAGTAACTCGGGCATTTGTTCTCCGAAAGCACCATTTGGTGAAGTGGAACTGATGATGGAGACCACAGATGGCCACCGGAACAATATAATAATGAATACCTAGTTAACGGGTTGCGATTAAGCAATTTATGCTCGTCACTATGCATATGGTGAGTGGCAGTTCTCCTGGTTCTTACCAGGAGAACTCCTCAACAATCAACGTCCCAGCGTCGGGAAAAGCAAATTTTTGAAAAGGTGATGAGCAGTTAACATTAGGCTATTGTAACTTAGATAAATTCAAAACTGACCCACTAAAAAGTCAAAAATAAAAATCTTTTTACAAAAAAATAATAACCGACTACCAAAAATAACACTACAAAGTGAAAAATAACTTTAATTTCGGAAGTCGGTGGCAAAAAACTCAAATACAGATCCAAAGACACCGACTTCCGAAATTAAAGTTATTTTTCACTTTGTAGTGTTATTTTTGGTAGTCGGTTATTATTTTTTTGTAAAAATATTTTTTAATTAAATAACTCTGCTTTTCGATATGAGATGGCGCTAGGCGTTGTGGTTAGCGAGTATAAGAATGATTTTCTACTATTCGACACGCCATTGAGCCGCTACGTTTTTTATTTATTTTTTTACCATCAAAGGGGCAAATGAGCATGTCGGTCAGCTGATGTTAAGCAATCACCGCTTCCCATAGACATCCACAACACCATGGTTAATACTAATGCGTTGCCACCCTTTTCTCTCCTCAAACCCTGGACTTCGGGTTCTCCCACTCACCATTCGAAGCGCAGCAACATAATGGATTAAGTTAGGTATTCTGTAAGTACGTACCGGCGGGTCGAGCCAACTCAATTACGAACTACAATCAGCTATTAATTGACTACAACTGGGCTAGACGTGGGTCGGGAGACAAAAATAAGGTTTTATAATATTTGTGAAGAGATGAGGATTACACTGAATAATAAAACTATTATTTAACGAATAAAGGCTTCTACATACCGGGGCGACTTGTCGCGCGACGCGACACGACATAAAGGCACCGCTCGTCCCGCGACACGCGGGGCCTTTGTGCCGTGTCGCGTCGCGCGACAAGTCGCGCTGGTATGTAGAAGCCTTAAATTATATACACACATCAACAGAATCTAGGGATACCATAATCCTAAATTATTTATGAATGCATAGTTTGAAATCTTTTTAGTTTCAATAAAAAGTTTTTATACAGATTTAAACCTCTTTTATTCTATTTTCAAAATTCAAAAATGTAAAAATTAAAAACAAAAGAAAAAACAAAATACGGCGGCAAAATTGTTAGTAATTCGTTACGTTATGGAAAATTCAAATTGTTTTATTAATATTAATTAATGAAAAGGGATTAGATTGTTTTTCTTTTTTAATTTAACATGCCGTGTGAGCTTTAAGAGTCATGTCACGTCGTCATTTGAGTCGAGATGAAATGTTACAAGCCGTGGGCATGTTAGAAAACAGTGCTATTCAACGCGTCGTTGCTGAGGCCCTACACATCAGCCAAAACGTGATGTCAAGGTTGTGGTCACGTTATCGCAGTACTGGGGTTGTGGCTGAACGGCACACGGGTAGATATCGTGTTACTACGCAGAGACAGGATCGATTTCTCTAAATGACCGACAGAAGACAACCCAATATCACAACGATGCAACTAGTACAAAGGCTCCAGGAGGATCACCCGCTGCTGGTAAGCGACCAAACCGTGCGAAGGAGGTTACATGAAGTTGGTCTTCATGCTCGAAGACCGCTACGTGTTCCAGCATTGCGACGTGGCAATCGCGGTCGGCGGCTTTTGTGGGCTCGGAAGCATTTACCATGAAGTGGCGAACAATGGTCTTTGGTGCTGTTCACCGATGAGTCCCGGTTTGGGTTTCATCCGGATTCACTAAGAACATGCGTTTGGAGAACTCCAGGAAGAGTTAGGCGTCTACGGCACCCTCAGGAGGTCCACTCATACCGAGGCGGGACAATCATGGTGTGGCCAGGAATTCATCTTAGCGGACGCACCCAGCGCGTTTGGATCCAAGGCAGCATGACTGCACAAAAATACTACGAGGAGGTAGTGGAGCCTGTTATTGTCCCACACAGAATCCAAATGTGCCAGGAATTTCTACTCATGTACAATAATGCTCCTTCCCATACGGCGTGGCTGGTGTCGGCCACTCTCTGAGACCACGATATTCAAGTTTTTGATGGTCCTGCACAGTCGCCCGACTTAAATCCTATCGAGCATGCTTGGAACATGTTACAACGAAAGCTTTGAGAGATTTCCCGCCAAATTTGACGACGGAACAACAAGTTTACGAACACTTGCAAAGAACATGGGACCTCATACCGCAGCAAGACATTGCCAATCTAATTTTAAGTATGAACAATCGATATCGACGTGTAATTAATGTAAGAGGTGGCAACACTGATTATTAATAATTAGATTTTATAAGATTTTTTCAATTTAATTAATATTAGTAGTTTTATAAGAAGAAATGTTTTTTTTATCATACTAATTTTCTACGGCGATTAAAAAAATTAACATTTTTATTATAAAACAAAAAAATCTTGAAATGTTTTTTTTTTTAAATTAAAGTCCTTAAAATAACTTAACATTCTTCTATTTACTATATTAGAAAATTCTTCATAGATTTTTAGATATTTGATGAAATATAAAATATCCCTAGATTCTGTTGATGTCAAAGTCAAAGTCAAAGTCAAATTGTTTATTTCAAATAGGCACATAAAAGGCACTTTTGAACGTCAATATTTACAAAAAAAAATAGAATTGATTCTAGTCGCCCCTTCCAAAATGTAGTTTCGTATGGAGAAGAATGGGCAAGAAACTCCACCGGTACTCTTTTAAAATCTTGTACAATATTTTTATAGGTACATTAATTATATAATTATATGTGAAGACGATGCACCTAGAATAAAATTACTATACCACAATAGGTAATAAAAAGAGATGTGTGTACAAATATAAACAAAGTACAATAATATAATTATCATGGGAAATAATGGGTAGTAATGGGCTTTTAGATGGATGAGGAACAGGGTGTAAAGTTCACTCATCCTCCATAGAAAATGGAGGATCCTCCAACCAGACGGGTGTTGTGTCTGGTGGGCAACTGCCTGACGGTTGATGTCGGGATGTTGTATATAATTATGCTAGTTGTGCGGTAAGCTCTGCTTGCGCGATTCAGGATTTTTGCCACTACAGGCTGTCTGCACGAATCATATAAAAACGCAGTCCTCTGACTGAGAGACCACACCCACGAATTAATAATTTGAAAGCACAGCGTGACTATCGCCGCAATTCTCTCGTCCGTAGAGATGGCGTCATAATACCATTATATGGCCTAGCAATCTCTCATTGTCAGCCTGTTTGGTATTCAATAGGTACTCGTAAGTTGAAACAGGGCTGACAAATATGCATCGAATGGAAGCTGAAAAATAAAAAAAATACTTTATTTTGTATACTAATTAACTATTAAAATACCTGATATATTAAATTCTATGAAAGTACAGACTTGTGTGTCTATAAACTTGACTAAAAGTCACTATCATAGCTAGCAATAAATATAATAGTTTAAGTATTCATATTATAAGCCTGGGTCATGTAAACCACCAAATAAACGCTGCTTTGTTAAGTTTTGCTAGCTCACATGTAATCGAACTGCTGTCAAGACTTTATAGCTGTCTTGTTGCTAAATAGTATTATTTCAATGTAGTATATTTACATACCTGATTGTTCATCGGGCAAGACTAGCTTGCAGGGATACGGTTTGCGTACACACATAATATCCATTACCGAATCATAGAGCAAAACAGATGAATCCTTTATGAATAAGCCATGGTAATCGGGTTTTGAAGATCTCAGGCCGTAAAGAATAGCAATGGTCCTTAAAAATAGAACACAATATTCGCAAAGTACACAACGTACGGGTAAACACAACACGCGTGATTTGGGAACTGCAATCAATAGTTATTATACTCTTTGACTGCAATAAACCTGACGTGGTGTGAGATGTGCAAGTAGGGATGGTGAATGGCGATAATCGATCATTGATTTTTTTCTCCAACCTACCATACAAAAATTACAAAGGTCGAACTAACTTACCTAGTGACGTCCGATCCTTAATTATGTGAGGTAATCTCGTTCTCATTGGTTACTATGTAATCATACTTTCGTGTTACACGCTTTCTCACATTATTTGAAGGCCTACGCCTCCTTCATCATAAAGATAAAAAATAAATGTTGTCTGTGGACGCCGCTGGCGCGTGCCGGCGCGTGCCTGGCATCTGTCAAATCATTTTTTCAACGCCTTTGAACGGGACTTCACGATGACCTATACCTTAAAGTCCCGGCATAGTGCATGCAGCACAATACAACATTTAGAAGGGGATTAGATAAAACAATCCATTACACATAAGTTGATTATCTGGGAAGGGTTGGGATACAATGAGAACGAGATTACCTCACATAATTAAGGATCGGACGTCACTTGGTAAGTTAGTCCGATCTATGTATATATGCTTCGTAATCTCGTTCTCATTGGTTACTATGTAGATGTTCAAAGAATAAAGGTGTGTTGGTAATAAATTCAGCATTGTTAATAGAATATTGTAACTTAACAATGTTATTCAAAGTTGTTACTTACTTACTCATGATTAAAAATGTGTTTCTATTTAAGAATCAGTCTTCCGTTAAGGTAAATATAGTTACCTAACTTAATTTATAATTCTCTAATTACTATTAGTGACTGTTTTTTTTTTTTTCCGTCTTGAATCAACTTGTGTCATAATCTAATATGGCACACATCAATTACTTAAAATCAGACTATTGACATTAAAATATAATGACTTTTATGAACAACCACTCTGTATATAACACAGAGCTTGTGCAAGAGCATTAGGATTACTTATTAAATAATGGGTTAAGAAGTTTGTGATTCTTATGACCTCAATAATAATACCTCCACAGAGGTCTTTGAAGTACAGGCCTCTCTGTATGCTTATGTGAATTTAGAAATATCTATTCCACTACTACTGTTAAGTAGATAAAGTTCACTTTGGTCTGCAGGGAGTTTTATAATGAAAAATACGTGGTGATGCGGCTAAGGATTTAGTGCTACTGATCCGTACAAACAGTTTCTTAGCTATTAATATGAAGGGAACACATACATGCAAAATCGTCTCACATTTAAACCTATTAACACAACATCCCGCCCACCAAAAGGCTATAATTATAGTCTTTTTGATAAACAAATGAATATCCCTATAAATTAATACAAACCCAAATGTCATGGATTATTACATTTCTCATATTTTCCTGTAATAGTGGGCCAACCAATACGAGAAGTTCTTCGTTTAACTTTTGTTTTAATATAGGTATTTCAAAGCACTTGTTTCAAGTAAGCATTACCTACAGTTCACTTATTATATTTGTTAGGTGTTAGATCTCCATGGTTAATTTTCGGGCGATTTTCGATTTGTACATGTAAATTGGTGTCTGTCTAAAGGTACTTATTATGTCTATTGTATCTATAATAATCAGGGTGGGTTGGTAGGAAATCTTGTTTCAGTACCTAGTGTCACTCTCTACTGGTAATTTAGTCAATAGGTACCACTGAGTACATTTATTATAGGTCAATACAGCAGAGCTATAAGATACAGTTGAAGTATGAAAATTATATTAAAGAAGTTATTAGACAATGTATTTATAATGAACCCTTTATTTGTAACCTATCTGGTCATAGGAAGAATCCTGCAGGTACCTATAGGATGAAATCATATAAGTAGATACCTATCTATTTTGATATGTTGAAAAATAATTAAATAGTGGCAGTATGAAGTAATAGGGTTATATCTGGGAGCTTTGTAAATTTCTGTCAATTAAGTACCTATAATGGAATTCTCACTGCCCTAGGAGGGGTTAAGTACCAGTTTTAGGTTCAGAATGAAACTGAATTTTGTATTCTGTTTGGGTCTAAAATGTACAAATTCATTGTAAATCTGTACTTAATGCATTTTAATTCATCTCGGTTTTTACTAGCTGAAATGGCATTCAGAAGTTGAGATATTGAATTTTGATAGGTATCAAATAGTTTATGGTATCTTTGTACCCACAGCCAATAACAGGGTCAGTGGTCTGCAGCTGTTTTTTCAGCATAGCATATGGTTGTTGCATTCCAGTATCAATCTTGATAAGTTGTCATTCAGAAGATGCCCTTCCCTCCGGACCTCGAACACGAGTAGACGTGCCATGGAATTTACACAGTTTTATTTTAAATATATATTTTGAAGTGATTTACCTAAATTAAATCGATCTAAAAAATAGGAGTGCATAACGCAAAGTAGTACGCGTACGCCAATACTCAATACTTTATTGCATTCCATAATGTGTACATAAAACAGTTGGTATGTTAAAACATAGAATCAATTATGGACCCTGTCGGGCACAGCAAAGTTAATTTTTAATAAGAGAGAGGATGAAGGCGCTTTTTGCTAAGAAAAAAATAATAATAGTAAAAATATTAAATTAAAATTGAATCATTAAAATAGTATTCTATTTTTATGAATTAAAAACACAGAGCAACTTGTTTGTTTACGCACGGTGGCGCCCTCTTCCAAACAAAGACGGTTCACGGTTCCGAGTACGTAGTGCTCCACCTACTAACTCACACACCACGCGGCGTCGCTGACTGCTGCGCTCCTGGTACCCGCAACATCAAGCTGTCGTGCTATCTCAGTCACGCCACGCCCCGCCCACGTCTGCATCACTACGCACTGTTGCCAGTGACGACGACCGTCGCTACTACTCCACTCGCTGCCTGCACGCCTAGTATTTGGAGCTCAGCACATGCCGAGGCGATACGCAAGGTATTCTCCAATCTACTAAATTTTAACTAAAGTAAATAGCATGCCTCTCAAACGAACGCCGCCGCAGCTGCAGATGCCGGCTTCGCCTGTTGCCAGCGAACCTAATGATCCTGACACACCCAGTGTGGTCGTCTCAGCTATTACGCTATCTGGTTCTGCGCCTAACCTAAGCCGTATAGAGACTGAAAATGTCAATACGCGTAAACGTAAACGTGAGGACGACTTGTCCTCTTTTATGCAAGAGATAAAAGATTTATTACAGTCATCTACTGCTCAATCTGAAACGAAGTATCTGGCACTACAAAACTCAATGAAAGAAATAATAGCACAGAACGCCGAAATAAAAAATTCTTTAAACTTCGTCTCTCGGCAATACGACGAGTTAAAGGTTAAAATGGATGACCTTGAAATAGAACGTAAAGCCGAAAGAAGTTATGTAAACCAACTTGAAGACAAAGTAGAAAACCTAGAGCGAATGCTTTGTCTCACAAAAATGGAAGTGAGGAACATACCAAAGAAAGAAGGAGAAAATAAAGAAGATCTTCGTCAGATTATTGCGGACACAGCAAGTGTTCTTCAAGTGTCACTCGAGCGCCAGGATATTAAAGATATTTTCCGCGTATATAAAAAGGATGGAACTCCATCTATTATCGTCGATTTTGTCTCAGTCACTACAAAACAAAATATGCTGGATAAAGTTCGCCAGTACAATCGCAACAATAGCCAACACAAGCTGAACACCACTCATATCAAACTAAAAGGTGAGACAAAACCAATATATCTATCTGAGTGCCTGACTCTGAAATCACAGCGTTTATTTTACCTGGCTCGCAAATTTGCCACCGACAACGGCTTTAAGTTTTGCTGGACTTCATATGGGAAAGTTTTCCTGCGTCGAATTGAAGGGAAGAAACACCTACTTGTAAAAAGTGAAGCTGACCTTAAGATAAACCTAGCACAATGACTAGGCAAAGCTGAATATTATCCTTAGGATTTTTTGTTAATTTTATTATTTTGATAGCTGCAGTCACTCTCTATTCTTAAAATGTATACACATAACACAATTAAATGCATAAAATACCAGCTATTACATTACATAAAAAACAACTCAGAATACAAATACACACTACAACTACACTTGATGCTACAAACGACAACCTACATTCGCTCACATACCTTTGGGTTTTGCTTGGTCTTGTTAAAGACTGAAGTTGTACCCGACTATCTAAAGGGATATGCAGTAAAAGTAGAGAAATTTATTGGCAGCAGTAAAGTAGAAACGACTTTCAATGGCTAATACAAATAGCAATATCTTAACACATATAGATGACATCACAATGGCAACATCTCATCATTGTGATACAGACACCTGTAACACAGTTATTAAAAATCCTAATGCGTCCCTTAAAATAATAACACAGAACATTCGGAGCATCTATAAAAATTTTGATAGAAATTACATCACTCACTCTTCTAAAAAATATCTCAATCAAAATGACGGTATTGTAATATACACAAAGGACCACATTCAATGTACGGTTGAAGAGCCAGATACAGAGGGTGCTAATTTTCTTCTAATAAAAGTAGGCACAAATATAGGTATACTAGCAGCCTATAGATCCCCCTCGATGTACCGTATTGATAGTTTCCTTAACTCCCTCGAAAATATAATTGGTAGTTTAAAAATGAAAACCATTATTCTTACAGGAGACATAAATATAGACATAAAACCGAACAACTCAGACAGAAATAGAGCATCTTACCTCAACCTAACCGCAGAACTGGGCCTCCTACCAGGACACACATACCCAACAAGACTACACAACTGCCTTGATCACTTCATGATAAATGCCTCAACTGATTCGACAGTTGTAGTAATGGATTCCACTGTAAGTGACCACGCCTCTGTATTATTATGTTTAAATAATGAACCATTTAAAACAAATAAGAACAGATCAACTATAAAGGTAAATATTGAAGCTACTGTTGAACACTTAAAAAATGCTGATTTCTCTTTTATAACAAATGACTCCGATGCAAATGAGGCGGCTACACTCTTTGTAGATTGTTTGAAAACTGCAATTTCACTACACTCAAAAGTCATTATTGTGCCCAACCGTAAGTTAATTATCAAACCATGGCTAACTCCAGGCCTATTACGGTGCATTAGACATAGGGATAATCTTCATAAAAATGTGTTAAAAAACCCAAAAAATACCATTATGGAGATATCCTATAAACGATACCGCAACTACTGCAATTTACTACTTAGAAATTTAAGAATAAATCATGAAAAATCTGCTTTAAAATCGTCACAAAACAGCAAAGAAACATGGAGCATAGTGAAATCCATTACAAACCAAGTCGAAAAAAAAACAGTGGTGGCTGAACTATTACCTGCTACAAAGGATGCATCGATAGAAATTGAAACCATAAATAAGTATTTCGCTGATGTAGGCAAACAACTTGCAGATACAGTCAGTCAAAACAGAAGATCCCAACCTGTATCATATAATTTTAATTCACCGCCAGCACTTAATTCTATTGTTTTACTTTCCCCTGATGAGACTGAAGTCGAATCTGTAGTTAACAATCTGAAAACAGACTGTGCCACAGGATGGGACACTATTTCAGCGAAACTACTTAAAACTGGCAAGGCGATTTTTATTCCCCCGATCACTAAACTCATTGGGATTTGTTTTGAGCAGGGAGTTTTCCCCCAAGTCTTTAAAAAATCTCTTATCACACCAGTTCACAAGAGCGGGAATCGTGATGAAGTTAAAAACTACAGGCCTATATACCGGCACTATCAAAAATACTAGAAAAGCTCTTGAATACTCTAGACTCATGAGCTTTTTAGAAAAAACCAAAATCCTATCTGAAGGTCAATTCGGTTTTAGGTCTGGGAAAAGCATAGAAGAGGCTGTTAGTCAACTCGCTGATCACGTTGCTGAGAGGATCGATGCTATTCTCGACCTCGCGAAGGCCTTTGACACCGTCTCTATTTCCACTCTTGTGACCAAACTAGACCACATAGGAATTCGGGGAGAAGCTCTCAGTATATTTACTGAGTTTCTGAATGATCGGACACAAAGGGTAAAGATAGGTGGAATCGTCAGTAGCGAAGCCAACGTCACCTGTGGTGTGCCCCAAGGTAGTGCCCTCTCCCCGAGTCTCTTCCTGATATATGTAAATGATTTGTGTCAGCAACAACTAATTAAGGGTAGAATATTTAGCTACGCTGATGACACCGCGCTCATATTTCATGGAGAGACTTGGGAGGAGGCGCGCCACATGGCTGAGCTGGGACTTTGTAAAGTCAGTAACTGGTTGGAAGAAAACCTACTTACCCTTAACATTGCCAAAACTTCATACGTGCAGTTCAGGTTCGCCAAAACCATACCTACAGCAATAAACCTTAAGGTGCACTCTTGCAATTTCCCTGAAAATAGGATCGAGTGCTCATGCCTTCCAATATCACAAAAAACAAATATAAAATACTTGGGTGTATTATTGGACGAAAAACTAAGTTGGCGGCCCCAAGTCGAACTAACTGCCTCTCGAGTTAGGAAGCTTATTTGGGTCTTTAAAAAACTTCGACATGTAGCTGATTTTAATCTTCTTCGCACTATATATTTTTCTCTTGCCCAGTCAATAATTGGTTACTGTATCACGGTGTGGGGAGGAGCCTGTAAAACAATTATGATCCACCTCGAAAGAGCTCAAAGATCATTGCTCAAAGTCCTGACTTTCAAACCGTATCGGTTCCCGACCATAGCTCTATACCAAAACTGTAAAGTGCTCACAGTGAGACAGATATATCTTCTCAATATCACATTGAAGCAACACCTAATAACACCTATAAACAACAGTTACAAAAGTAAACACACAATCACTAATGTCTGTAAATACGTCAAATGTAAGACTGCCTCAGTTAGACGGCAACATCTGTTTCTTGCTACGCATATCTATAATAGGATAAACAATGCCCTACTGATCAACCCATTCTCTAAAAATGAAATTAAAAAGAAAATAAACACCTGGCTACAAACATTGGATTACATACATACTGAAAAAATAATAACATAAACCCTGCAATTGCCAGGTCCATTATAAACACATGAGCGATAAATATATTATAATTATATATCATGATATACATTCACACGTACGCTTACGAATCCTCTCTCACACACACACACACACACACACAATCACACAAACACCATCACGCTCGCTTACACATACACACACATGGACACATCCACCCTCACACACGCTTCAAGCAGGTTTTGTATAATTTAAAATTGTTTAAATTTTATTGCATTATCTGTGTAAAACTACTGGGAGAAGACACTGATTCCTGTAACACAGGTTACAACCTAACGCAGGAGTCAGGGCTTCCAAAGAAATGTAACATACTTTTATGTCAATAAAATATTATTTATTATTATTATTATTATTCAGGAGTGTAGATATAAGCCGGATTGTTATTAAGGTCCACCAACAACATTAATCTTTGTTTTCCATATTGATTGATTTCTGTACCCAGTTGTAGGATGTTTTATTTCTTATTTACTATAACAAGTCAACTCCTGTTGTGCTATTTAGGTACATTTTCTCAAAAGGACTGGTAAGTTTCTCTATACATATATATCATAATAATAGTATCAAAGAAATCATTCTAAATAGATAATATAAGAAAAACAGATTGATAGCGTTAGATAACAAGATTGTGTCTTGTGGGTTTAATATGTATTAATTAATTATTATTGTTTGTGGCTATAAAATTATATACCCAAGTTTGTTATTGTATATTCTGTTTGTTTTTCAAATAGCGTAAGTTAGCAATCATGTCAATTTTAGAAGCAATATTGGTTTTATTCTGGTTTTAATTTGGTAGTATTATATTATTATTTATTTATATTTTAATAATTTTTTATGTTGGCAGGTGTTTTTTGTTGCATCAGCCAAGTCAATCCACAGTTTGTGTTTGTATTATGTTCTTCATGAGCATAAGGTCAGTCATTGCTGTCTCTATGATAGAGGTAATCAGTCCACCCTGTTTATGTCAAACCCTTGTTCCCTCAGTTTAGAGGATTCTGAAAGTACGGCTTTTACCTTATAGATAATTAAGGGAGCATTGAATAATACTTTGTATGGTTTTGGTTCATTTCAGTTACATTTAAGGAAATTTCCATAGATATCTGAAGCATTTGTTGTCTGCCGTTGTATCACATAATCATTTCTGCAAAGTATCTTGTACCGTCAGCCATTGCATCACAGAATCATTTTAACGTATCCTGTACTTATAGTATTTGAATGTATGAGTGTAAAAATTACACAATTTTGCTTTATATAGTTTACAAAATAGATATCATTTGTAGGTCAGGATAATTGAGCCACCTAAGTGGCTGATAAAAAGTAACCTGTTGAGGTGAGGTGTGCTTCCATAGTATTGTCCTTGAAGGGAGAGCTAGGTCACATAGTGTTGGGATAACATGCTATGAGCATATTAAGAGTATTTTATATTCAAGGATAACAAATGCTTTGCGAGTGTATAAATGCACAGGCAGTGTGCAGGATTGAGTAAGCTGTCTCGCAGTTTTCATTCTCGTAAATTAAAAGCGTATCAAACCCCTTTTATGACAAGTCAGTGTCGTTAAGAGTATTTTATATTCAATGATAACAAATGCTTTGCGAGTGTATAAACGCACAGGCAGTGTGCAGGGTTGAGTAAGCTGTCTCGCAGCCTTCATACTCGTAAGTTAGAAGCATAGCAAACCCCCTTTATGCCAAAAGTCAATATCGTTCAGAGTATTTTATACTCAATGATAACAATCCAGGTACGGAGGTAGAGTCCCACAGTCAATGAGACCGTATAATGCTGTTGCAAGTGTATAACACACAGACAGTGTGCAGGGTGGAGTGAGGCTGTCTCGTTACAAGCATATCAAACCACCTTTTTAAATTTTCTTAACCTTGATCATAGAAATGAGACTTACCTGTTATTACAAGTACATACCCGAGTTAGCTATACGCACTGTTAGCTTTTCATCCAGCTAGTAACGGGAAGGTCACGTTACGTGTCTCGCACGCTTTGAAGGTTTTTCACGTACCTTGTCAAAAGTCAAAAAAGTCAAATTCAAATAGGCACTTAAAAGGCACTTTTGAACGTCAATATTTACAAAAAAAAAATAGAATTGATTCTAGTCGCCCCTTCCAAAAGTAGTTTCGTATGGAGAAGAATGGGCAAGAAACTCCACCGGTACTCTTTTAAAATCTTGTACAATATTTTATTTATTTATTTATAGGTACTATTAATTATATAATTATATGTGAAGACGATGCACCTAGAATAAAATTACTATACCACAATAGGTAATAAAAAGAGTTAAGAATGAAGCAATGACGATGGCGCTAGTGCCACGCATAACATCAGCTCCGCGTATTTTTCTTACTAAAAATACTTTGAACACCGCTAAGCCGCAAATAAATAGTAAAAAGTCAATAAAATAGCATAATAACAGAGTACTAGTGTTATCTTAGCGTTATATGCAAGTACAGTGATTAAATAACAATTTCAAACAAAATACAGTGCAAAGTCAGTTTTTGTTTACATTTAAAACAATCAATGTATGAATAAAAACAACAGTAAAACAACTAGTGTAGTGCAAATAACGTCAAATCTAAGTGGAACAATAAACTGTAAGTAATTAAAGACAGTGTGTTATAATTGACTACAAAACGTTGTAAAAAAAAAAGTGGCGGTTGAAGAAAAATAAATATATAAGTTCAAAAGTCCGGCCTAATAACGTTTATTAAGATGTATGTTCACAACACCTATTTGAACGGGTAACGTTAACAACAAATTGGCGCAGTGGTTTCGGCCGCTACCGTGTAAACTAGATGAACCGAGTTCCGTCCCGGCCAACGACTGAGACTTTTTGCGAGGTGTAATTTGTATTAAATCATAGTTCTGGTTGTGTATTTATATTCTTGGGCTATACGACTTAAAGAAATAACAAAAAATTGATATAGATAATATTACCCAACGCCGGACCAAAACAACAGTTCTATCACCAATTAATGTTTCATTTATGTCTACGCAGTCAGACTGTCTATCAAAATCTCTTCCCGATTTATCAATCGGAAATCTTTGCAGTGACGAAACCGAAGAGATGAAGGAGGAAATTGAAAGATTACTGCTCGAACTGCAAACTGCGCATGCTGAAATTGAGACATTAAACTTAAGAAAATATATAAAAGAGGACTAAAGAGCAAGACAGTATTATCATAAAACTTAAATCTTTATGCACTGATTCGGTAAGAAGCTCGAACAAAAGTATAACAAAACGCAAACATAAACGCCTACGCAAAACATTGAACAAAAAAAACTTAAATGTGAGTTGTACAGACTTAGGTTTAACACTTGACGAGGACCTCACAATAGATGGCACTGTTACTAAAACAATAAGTTTGAGTACGCCGTTGAATAAAAATAGAGTAATAGAAAACAAAGTGATCCAACCAAACATACCACAAGTAATAAAAACCTTAAATAAGATATGCATTCTGAGTACGAACAATAAAAACAAAGTACTACCTATAGCGGAAACAACATTTGCTGAAACATTCAAGTTAAGCCACTATCTTAAGCCTGGAGGAGGGACTACACAGCTTTTAGATGGAATTAAGTCAAAGTTAACCGGTTTTACTATGAATGACTATTGCATAATTTTCTTAGGTGAAGAAGACTTTAAAACCACCAATAATTATTTTGACACGATTCTGAACATACGAGAAACACTGCATGATGTGAAACATACAAATATCATTATTTGTTTGCCGACATTTATCTGCGCGAATTATGCAAATTTATATAATTGGAGAATAGAGACTTTTAATAATTTACTATATCTTGACATATCTACTCATGGACACGCTTTTCTTATAGATAGTAACTTAAATTTAAAATATGATTACAGTATGTTTTATAGATCAGGTGGAATTAATATTTTTGGCCTGCATACAATCTTCAAAGATACACTGAATTTAATAACTGACTTACAAAGCTATACCATGCAATCTAATGGAGAAGACTTAAGCAACAATTACAATACAGAGAACAAACATTTTTTTCGTGACTAACCACCTATATGCAATGCATCAAAACATAGCAGGACTGATATCAAAAGCAGACTCTCTTTCTTTCTGTTTGCAGGAATTATCAGAAAAAGGCATAGAAGTCGACATTTTATGCATAACGGAACACTTCATGATGCAGGGATATGAGAATCAATTATGCATTCATAATTATTGTTTGGCAGCATGTTTCAGTAGAAAAGAAAGTAAGAGAGGTGGTTCATGTATACTTGTGAAGAACGGACATCCATGGGGAGAACTGCCAAAAATTGCTGAATTATCTTCTGTTGGTGTATTTGAATGCTGCGCCATAGAGCTTATTAACCACAACACCGTGTTTATATGTATTTATAGGGTTCCTAACGGCAAGAATTTATCTAAATTTTTCGATAAATTATTGACATTGTTACAAACTTATAATAAGAAATCTCAAAATATTGTCATAGCGGGAGATTTTAACATTGACACATTAAAAAGAAACAGTAATGCAATTGAATTTGAAAATCTGATATTAAATTTTAACTTAAAACTAGCACTGAACGAACCTACACGATTGAAGAGCCAAACGTGCATAGACAATTTTGCTCATAATTTCAATAAGCCTTGTAAAACTATAGTATTAGAATTCGCGTTGTCTGACCACACAGCGCAACTTCTTAAATTCCCCGTAAGCAAAACGTGCGCAATAAACAAGTGGCGTATAAATAGACGGGATTATAGTGACGAAAACATAGCAAAGTTTAAAAATAATTTAAGCAACTTGACATTTACAGAGGTATATAATGCTAATGACCCCAATATTGCATATAAGGCTTTTACAGATCTGTTTACATTGGTTTATGACCTATGCTTCCCCCATATCGGGATAACTGTCAATATTAAAAAAAAAGTAAATTGGATATATCGTGGTATTAAGATTTGTAGCAAAAAGAAACGACAACTGCTGTGGCATTATAGGTTAAAGCCTAATCAGATAAATAAAATGCGTCTTAAAAATTACACAAAGCTGTAAAAAAAAAATTATAAAGCTGACACAGTGTGCACAAAATAATTACAAAATTAAAACTTCTACATGTAAATCCAAAACGACTTGGCAGATAATTAAACAAAACAAATTAAATATACCAAAACCCGCTATAGATAAAATTAAAATTAATGATGAGTCTATCACAGAGCCAAAACACATAGCAGATCTCTTTAAAAACTATTTTATTGACAAAATTCAACCCATTGTAAATGCTGGAACTACAGTAACGCAACATATTTTGAATAAAAGAGACTCTATGTTTATGGCACCTAGTACACCAGATGACGTACTAAAAGTCATATCAATACTCAAAAATACTAATAGTGTAGGCTACGATGGAATTTCCACAAAAACAATCAAAGCTGTAGCTGGCGTCATATGTTTTCCTTTATGTTACATAATTAATTTGAGTATTAGTGCTGGCATATTCCCATCTGCACTAAAAGCATCCATCGTAAAGCCACTTTTTAAGAAAGACAATAAAGAGTTGATGGTGAACTATAGACCGATATCACTGATCCCTATAATTTAAAAAAAAAATTGAAAAATATTTTTATAAACAACTCAACTCATATTTAGAACACAATAAGATCCTCTGCAATGAGCAAAAAGGTTTCAGGGAAAAAAAACTATTAACATGGCAATATATGATTTTTTACACACAGTGATGACGAATATGGATCAAAATAAACCGGTTTGCAGTATATTCTGTGACATGACTCAGGCATTTGACTATGTTCAACACAATATTCTACTTAAGAAACTCGAAGCATATGGTATTAGAGGTAATGTATTAAAACTATTTGAGTCATACCTTCAACACAGAAAGCAAATAACGGAAGTCAGTAGGATAAATATAACTACAAAACGAGAAGAGTCGCATCGTTCGCACGAACGTGAAGTTATGTATGGTGTCCCACAGGGAAGTGTTTTGGGACCTCCCCTGTTTACATTATATATTAATGACTTGCCTAAGTCCATAGAACAACCTATGAGCCTCTTTGCCGATGATAGTGTAGTGACAATTGCGTGTAAAAATCGAGACACATATAAATCTGACATTAATAACTCACTAATTGCAATTATAGAATGGTTAAATAATAATAATTTAAAAATTAATTTAAATAAGACTAAAATCATGCACTTCAGTCAACGCTCCTTGACATTAATTCAAAATCTAGATATAAACTATAATAATAATAATATTGACGAAGTTGATACAACAAAATTCTTAGGACTTACTATTGACAATAAATTAAATTGGAAGGCACATATAGAGACTATCAGTAAGAAATTAAGTACCTCGGCATATGCTCTGTACAAACTGGCAGCAGTAATTAGCGTAGATGCTTTGCTTACCGCATACTACGGCTTGGTGGAGTCCATTTTAAGATACGGTGTTATCTTTTGGGGTAATTCGACTGACCGGGAACTTACATTCAAAACTCAAAAGCGTTGCATTAGGTCGATGTTCAAACTCGAAACCACTCAGAGTTGCAAATATTAGAAAATGCAATGTTCTTAAGATCCAACCCTCACCTCTTTTCTCGCATGGCGGATCGATTTCCTCGTAATAGACGTGACAATAGCCAAATTTGCCTGCATCAATATAGAAGCGCACTTATGAGGAAAAGTGTCTTTTGCATGGCTCCAAAAATTTATAATAAACTATATAAAAGCTGGAAGCAGTTAAATGACGCTTATAAATAAGCTTTTTTTTTTTTTGTTAACTTTTTTTTTTTTTTCTTTTTTTATTATAATTTAAGTGAATTTTTAGATGATGATGATTTTGATTATGTTTTACTAATTTATTATTTATAATGATCTCTATATTATCATGACATTTTTAAATTAGACTCGGAGTGACATTATTCTTAATTTTATTAATATTTGCATGCCATTGTTAAGGCAAACGTGATGATCTGTTTTTTCTTTACTTTTTACATCTCTTGCATGCTGACATTTGTGTTGTATGTATTGTGCTCATGTTTAGCAAATAAATGATTATCTTAATGACAGATAAATTAATTAGGTGATAGAACAAGGTGCTCACATATTTACAAAAATTGTAAAAAAATATATACGATTTCCTAAAAAATAACAATAATATCAGTGTGAGTTAAGGTAATCAGAGAATTTAAAATAAATGTCATAAAAATAATAAATTATACAATTAAAATAGCAACCTGTTTGATTTTGTCTAGACTATAGATTGTCCTAATAAACGTCCTTGATAAACGCATACCAGTTAGCTATGCACGGTAACATCGCTAAGGGCTTCACGAGCCTCTCTGGCAGCTCCTCATCCAGCTAGTATCGTTGAGATAACGAATACTGGTGACATCTCGTGTCTCTGGAGAGATAATGCTATAGAAAATTTGCAGCAACTGGCAATAGGCAGTGCTATTGTCCACCATAGTGCTTATTTAAAGCGCTGTCAGTATCACGTACAAGGTGGTCAGTTAAAGCCAGGCACTCTCGCACATTAGGGTTGTGGGAGGCCTCCGGATCTTGGGTCAGGTTTAGGATTCTGCGTCTGATGTATTTATCTGCTTTCTGTTGATGTCGTTCATGAACGTCGTGGACTCGTGGCCGTCTCAGGTCTCCACTAACAATGCACTCATTACACTTTCTATCAGTTGGCATAATTGACACTTTGTCAAAGATCATCATTTCAATAATGAGCACTGTAAACTTATTAAAAACTAGCAATTCGACGAGAGATTTTTTTTCTTGCGATGTCATTTAAGTGCGCGAAAGAAAAGTGACGTTTCTGTGTTGCCACTTGCCAACGCTGAGATAATAATTCAACTTAAAAAAAAATATATATATATTTTTGGAAATTAAAACCAGAAGTGTTTTTTTAAATTCTCAATTCTTTATTGCATTCCATATGTATTAATAGATGGTATAAAAAAAGTAAAAGATCAATATGGACCCTGTCGGGCACAGCAAACATTAGGAGAGAGGAAGAGGGCTAAAGTAACAATAAAATTCAAGCAATTCATTATTATTATAAATTATTAATATGTGTTTAGTTGGGTGCAAATTATGTGTAGGTGTATATATATATATTATTAGGTTTGCGTATACAGGTATAGTAAGTATATTAGTTATTTTTGTTTAAAAAGATTTATGCAAATACCTACAAAAAATAAGTTTAAAACGAATCAATCTGACAACAATTTTACCTAATAACAAAACCTTTATTAGATCCTAATACAAAAAAAATAGCGAACACGTAAAATACAGACAATGACACAACACAATCAATGAAATAATAAATATAACCGACAGAGTGACGTCCTAACAGTCTTACGCTTGCGATGTCTCGAAATGAAAAGAGAGCGGTGCCGGCGTTGCACCGCCTTATATAGGTCTTCCCCCTCCTTGTCTTCCTATCTTCTACACGGCCTTTCCTGACAGGAGACCGTCCTCGGACTCCTTTGTCTTCTAGCTTTGAAGGTCTGTCTCTAACATTGGCATGGAAGACTCTGAGTCTCCACTGCATGCAGATAAAGTGCTGATGGGCATCTTTCTCTGCGTCTGCGTGCCAGAGGTGCAGGGCTCCGGTTCGGCTTCATCAAGTGGCTCAACTTCGTCAGTAGCTTGCTCGAGTTGCACCGGTCGGTCAACACAAGGGGCAGACTCCTCGTTTCCGTTGTCTGACTCTGCAAAAGAAACAAATATCTCGGACAATACTAGTTTTGTAAAAACAACAAAACAGTGTTTGTTGGCTTAAAACTATTTCAACGATATAATTACATCTCTGAGTTAGGCTAATCTAGCATAACTTACGCACAATAGGTGTGAAACATACAAATATCCAAACCAGCCACCCGGGGCGGGACTTGTCGGAAGACCGCCTCCTCACGACTCGTTAGAGACCTACGTGAGGCATAACTTTGCGTGTGTGTATCAGTTCACATAAAAGCATGTTTCAAACCAATCTTAGATATATATCATAGTAGGTACATACGATGCTTATCAACAAGCATAACTTCCCGCTGAACACGATACGTCAGAGCCCAACCTATGCCTACGTGTACCACAGCTCTAGGATAACATGTCTGAGAACACCACTCCAAGACCACACGTTCGATCAGGCTACTCCAAGACAGTTTCCCTTCACGAGCTCTGCCCGAGGTATGTTTTATGTACTAGGATAGCGTGTCCGATGCGCTCCAAGACAGGCCCATCCAATAACATGAAACCGTACCTCACTTGAAGTGTATCCGTCAATTTGAGATGGCATGTCCGATGCGCTCCAAGACATAGGCCCATCTCAAATTGCAAGACTCGACTTCCCTTCAACATCGTTCAGAATATCAATAGTGACAAGAAAACACTAATTAGGTTAATAGAGATCTCTAATACTGTACAAGCAATGATTATCAAATTGGTCAGCTTCAGTAAAGTGTATAGCTTACAACACATAGCAAAGCTCATTACACTTTTGCAAAAACAAATCACTCACCATTAAAGAAAGCAGAACATACGTCGGGAGTCCATTCCCCTTGCCTCGGGATCATGTATTCCGCAGCTGCTTGTGTTGTTTTTCCGTAAGAGCCAGCCAAGAGCTGCAACTCGTAACGTCCGTGTGGTAGTACCTTCGTCACACGATACGGCCCTCGCATACATGAATCCAGCTTTCCAGTTGATTGTGCCTGTTTTCTCACAAACACAAAAGAATTCAGTTCAAAGACACGAGGTGGCTTTCGCCCCTGATTGACATAGGCGTCCTGTTGTCCTTGATTTGAACGGAGACGTTAGTGCTCTTTGACGACTCATTTCGCGAAGAGCTTCCCGATTAGGGCTCAAACCTTCAAAGGCCACATCGCGAACCAAGCTGCGAATGAGTGGCGTTGCAGCATCGATACCTATCAATAGGTTCAAAGCTGAATACTGAGTTGTTCTGTGTTTTGTGATGTTAAGAATCAACTACAGTTTCCACATTACACTGGGCCACTTTTGCTGTCGATGGTTGCACTCAATACGCACCATGTTGAGCACAGTGCGACAATATCGTCCACCTGCCCGTTGGACTGGTGCATTTCAGGGGTTTTAGGGTGAGTGTCATACCCCATGTCTTTGAACCAATTTAGAAAAACAGTACTCTGAATCATGCGACCTCTGTCGGCTACTATTAGCTTAGGGGTTCCAAAGAGGGAGATCATATTAGTGAAATGGCGCTTTAGTTCGTCAGTGTCTTGTCGGTACATAGGGTATAACAAACAGAATTTAGAAAAGGCGTCAACAATTATAAGAACATAGCGATAGCCATTGGTTTCAGGAAGTGGACCTAAGGAATCTAAATTAATGGTTTCGAAAGGTGAATCTGGTTTTTCCCAGGAGTGAATGGGCTGTAAAGGAGCTCGGGGTCCCTGAGTAAGCCTACTGAAGTAAGACACCACTCGCCTACGATTGCCTTCATGCACCTGCATTAAGACTGCTCCATACCCAATAGACCTCGCGTCTGTGTGAACTTCTATGGATAATAACGGGTCATAAATTGTAAGTACTGGTTCACTCTTTAGACATTCCACAATGTACTTACGAGCAGCCCGTTGTTCAACTCCCCAATTAAAATGTACTCCCTTTTTAGTCAGTGCTGAAATACATGCAGTTTTCTGTGCAAAGCCAGCCATATACCGCCTGAAATAGCTACCTAAGCCCATGAATTGGCGAACCTGCTTTACATTTTGCGGTTCGGCTGAGTCTATCAAAGCCTTCACTTTCTCATGACTCGGCCTGACCTGACCTTCACAAATTGTTCTACCCAAGTATTCGATCTAGGTGGCCAAGAACGAACACTTTTTCATATTAATGGAAAAGCCAGCTTAGTCAGTATGTCAAGAACCCTTTGTAGCAAAATAAGGCCCCGATCGATACTTTGACTCATAATCAAGATATCATCGATATGGATGAGGATATCACCAGACTCAACCAGATCGGGAAGTGTTTTGGTGATTATAGTAAACAGGAGTGTTAGTGTTTAGTCTAATGGACATACACCCTGTATTTACAGTTGATGTTGCAGTACCAGAAATAAAATAGTGAGAAAAATTATTAATTATTTCTAACAACTTATCCAAGTGACCGCCAATTAGAGGCGTATTGATTGGAATTGAAGTCTCAAATTGTATGTTCATTACCTTAAGCGAGTTATTTACGCTTCTTGTAAGTGACTGAAAATTTTTGGTGAGAACATACCTAACACCGTCCCTATTAAGAGCATCTTTTCCTACTATGACCGGCGTGTTCATATATTCGGCAGACACTACAAACAAATCTACTTCAAGGGTTAAGCCATTAAATTCAATAGGTAACGTCACATAACTTGTACTCTCCACTTCCTGTGTGCCTAATCCCTTCAAAATACGAAACGCTGGCATATATGAACAATTAAAATGCTTAAGCAACGAAGACGAAATTAAGGATATAGTGGACCCGCTATCAATCAAAACCTCGACCGCTATGTCCTGTATAACTGCTACAATAAAGTCTATTTTTGGTATTTACAAGCTCGTTATGTAGCACTAGGTACTTTTGTTTACGGCTTCGATCTTTGCTTAGCAAAACAATACTCAGCTTTGTGACCCTGTTTCTTACAAAAAGTACAAGGTTCGGACCTAGTCGGTACTAAAACAGACGTAGAATTTGGCATAGAATTATTTGACGAACCGCTTGGCGGTTGATCAATCCTCGCTTTCTTATTACATGAAGCCTGTTTATGTCCTAATTCACCGCAACAAAAACATTTAATATCGTTGAGATTACGTTTACGAGAAAAATCTGTAGTTTGTTTATCTCTCACAGAACGAAACGCGGCACTTCTTGATGTATTACTACTACTCGGTTTAACATAAATTGAAAAGTATTGAACTAGATCATTAGGCAATAACTTAGCGTTAGTCGCCGACGCTCTTAAGCGCAGGCCACACCGCCAGCTAGCGGGCGGGCGGGCTAGGCGGGCGAACATCGTTTCACCTCTTTACATGGTTAGTCGGTAGCTCGCGGTGTGAACCGAAGTATGTAAAGAGGTGAAACGATGTTCGCCCGCCTAGCCCGCCCGCCCGCTAGCTGGCGGTGTGGCCTGCGCTTCATGTTAGGATCAGTGATACCGCGGACTATTATCGCCGAAATCAGCTCGTCACTAAGTCTCCGCACTATTCGTAGACGAAGTAATGAACGACGTACGTAATCCGCATAAGTAGAATAAGTTATCGGAATTTTTGGTCATTACGTCATATAAAATATTCGCGACGTCTGGTACCCTAGGACACAAAGGCTTAAATTCTTTTTTAAAGTTGCTCCAGGAACGGTCATTAGTTACCCATTCGTTAAGCCACGACTGAGCATCACCTTTCAGGCAATTACCGATACGCGACAAGGATTCAAAATCACTCCAATTGTTTAGTACTTTGGCGCGATCAACCTCCGCACACCAATCGTCAATATTATGTAGATCGAAGTTTGAAATATAAAAATGTTGAGATCTACTAGCAGTATTAATTGACCGAATAGCATCCACAATACGATCAGTTATCGTAGCTTGTGCTGAATTCGAAGGCTCATTCACATCCCTAGTCAAACGGTCCGCCGCACGTAGTGGTGTTCTAGAGCGAGAACGCGATTGACGATGGCGGTTATATTCGCGAGTCAGTGACATACGTTGAGACATAACTTCTCTAGGCAAAGGTGAAACCAAACGGCGGCGACGCTCCGGCAGTGACGAACGACGCACGCTATTACGCGATTCTATACAGCCTGCGGATCGTGTTCGTTCAAGCGACGGTGTTCGCGTACGCCGCAATGACCTTTCGATCACATACTTACACTATCATTCAGTAAAGTTTTATCACGATCACACGAACGTACTGGCAAGGCTGAAGCCCTCGTTTTATCTTCTAGAGTCTTAAGGCGAGACATCATTGCTTGTATCTCGTGCCTTAACATGTCGTTTTCATTACAATATCGCTCGAGGTACCGACTATTTTGGCGCCCCTGACTATTTCGACGATCGCGATTAGAACTTTGGTCGCGACGCGGGCTATTATCGCGGTTGTCGCATCGCATGCGACTATGATTTTGATTGCAGTCTGCCATACTAACGTCCCAAACACAAGACAACTGAAAACAATAAACCAATCGACTAATGAACGATCCTACGTACCGCCACCAAATAAAAACAACACAAATAGATAAATTAACAACTAAACAAAACTAATCAAACAATGAACAGTCAAACCTATCACTAATAATAACGCTTAACGCAAAAAGTAAAATAAATCAACTGCCTACTAAAAGTACTTACAACAGAAAAATGAATCGTGACAAGAGTAAAAAAAAAAGAAAGAAAAAATAACAAATAGAAAAGTGGGCAGATAGAAATAGGAACTATCCCACTTCTGATTTTGGAAATTAAAACCAGGGGGCCTACCACCAACTCTTATATCAGTATTATTATAATCTTACTTTGACTTTTCGTACCATGACGTCCTTAAAATAAGCTTACTATAATATTAAAACAATGTTATTTTCTTAGCGGTTTTGGTGACGTCAGCTCTAAAAGTTCATTCAATTCGTACCACGACGTGACTTTTGACAACTAGAAATATTGTTTTTACGTCAAATTTAGCAATCTTAAAAAAGTTCCTCGGACTCGACGGATATATTATTGTTTTGCAAATTTATATATTTTTTAAACATTTTCGTGTTCTGTATAGTAAGTAAAATGTATTTATTTACGTAAACTTACCGAATGAATTGTGTATCTAGAGATTTTGGAAGCTAATAACGCAGAAAAATATTGTTCTATTTAATATTGATATAAGTATTAAACATACTTAATTTAAATTGACAAAATAAAAAGTTACAAGCAGGTAGTTACGTTAGTCCAGCCTGCCCAATCTTTATGAGCACCATCACCTTGCGAGTTCAAGATTTCCGCAATATCTTTCCACTTTCTTCGTGAGTACTCCTTGGCTTGTATTGTTAAGGCTTCTACATACTGGCGCGACTAGTCGCGCGACGCGAAGCGACACAAAGGCACCGCCCGTCCCGCGACACGCGGGGCCTTTGTTCCATGTCGCGTCGCGCGACAAGTCGCGCCGGTATGTAGAAGCCTTTAGCAGTAGCGATACCTCTGTTTGAAATTAAAAATTGCCAGAGTATCTTTAGCTGCCGTCAGGAACCCCGATTAACTCTTCAGCTGCAAACACTAATCACTGAATCTGACCACATATTGTTTCGAACTATGTTCGACAAAACAACACTGCATACATAACATAAAACTTATTCACTGAGTAACCATGTCGACTTTATAGCCAGTTAGATCATAAGCAAATAAAATAAAAAGAGTTCAACCACTTGAAAACAAAAATATCGCTACATCGACGGACATCAAGTTTCAAATTTCATTCTGATAAGAACACATTTTGATCCGATTCTTATTATGTCACATCTTAGCCGTAGCTATTTTTAATTTCTTCAATTGTTTTTCTCAGTTTTTGAAAGCAAAATCTTTTAATATTTGTGTAAATTTCATGGAAATTTGTCATAAAACTTATAATTTAATGCAAAGTAATCATTTTAATTAAAAATATAATAATATTTAGCTTCGAAGCCTCGGCTTCAAGTACTTCGTAACAGCGATTCGGACCAACGTATGAAAGGGACAGCGCTATACAATCCATATAGCGTTGTTTCTTTTCTATTATGTACAAATCTTATAAATCGTTCGTTCTTTCCCAGCTCTAAGCAGGAATAAAACAATATTGTGCGATGAAGATCATGGTACGAATATGAGTAATGTTATTATAAGCTTGAAACAAAACTCTCTGGAAATAATATTGTTTGGTAAAAGATGGTGGTTGGCCCCCAGAAGTGTTTTTTTAAAAAGATTTATGCAAATAGGTACCTACAAAAAATAAGCTTAAAACGAATCAATCTGACAACAATTTTACCTAATAACAAAACCTTTATTAGATCCTAATACAAAAAAAATAGCGAACACGTAAAATACAGATAATGACACAACACAATCAATGAAATAATAAATAAAAAATATAACCGACAGAGTGACGTCCTAACAGTCTTACGCTTGCGATGTCTCGAAATGAAAAGAGAGCGGTGCCGGCGTTGCACTGCGTTATATAGGTCTTCCCCCTCCTTGTCTTCCTATCTTCTACAATATTATATCTCTAAAAATGCGATGTTAATACGTGTGTGTAAGGAACACTACTCTGTTTAATTAATTAAATTTCAGATCGCCGCCGCCGTGAAATAAAATCATTCTTATACTCGCTAACCACAACGCCTAGCGCCATCTCATATCGAAAAGCAGAGTTATTTAATTAAAAATTATCTTTATTTTTCTCAATTTCCTGATCTTTAAGATTCGTGAAACGTTTTTATGTGTAAACTATAAAATACAACAATTGCAAAACTAAAACAATATTTGCTGCACATTGATTTTGCCACCTAAGCAGGCGCCCATAGTCCCACTGGTCATGATGACGATGTCCTTTAGATTAACTAAAAGTAAACAAGCAAGTCTTTTCTTATAAACAGTATCCGCATTTATAACAAGTTGCCAAAGTCTGTTACAGAACTTAGCGAAGGAAAATTCAAAACCCCCATCAAACGTGTCCTTATCAAAAAAGCATATAAGATTAAAGACTACGTTGAACACAAGGAAGTTTGGCATTAATTCCTTTTGCACATGTGGTACCTCATTAACGGCAAAAATATGTAAATGTCTATTATCTGCTCCCATGTTGCGATGTTTATGTTATTTTTTTTTTACATACTTCCTTGGCATAATCGATTTTTTTTAAAAATAATTTTATCTTTTTTTACAAGCTTCACTGACTGAGTTTTTCTTATTTGACCTACAATTTTAATTTCAACAAGGTTGTAACTTTTATTATTTGAATCATATTTTATATTGTTTTTTTGTCAATGTGAGGACGTTGTAGCCTTAATAGACTGTAGATCTGTAGACCATTTTCTATTTTGTTAAGTTCCTGGTACTTTGGACGGGCCTACGCTGTCCTCTCATACTTATTAACACTGTAATTTGGAAACATTGTAAAAGTCTTTTTTTTTTAAAAGAGTATCCGCGGAGTTATATTGCTGTGCCCTAGCAGGGTTCATGTATGAAACCTGTACCTAAACTTGTAACAACTTGTAAACTACATGGATGCAATAAATGATGAGAATATGAATATGAGTTTCTTGCCGGCTCTTCTCCATAGGAAACGACCAATTGGAACCGTGCGCCTAGCTTCTGACGTTTCAGAAGTGCCCATGTAGGCTTATGTGAAATAAAAATATTTTTGATTTGATTTTTGACCTGACTATTAAATATAAAAATGTAGTAGGTAAGTATATTCGTGGGCTGGGCACTACTGGGCAGGCCCAGGCCGGATATAGAAGGTAAGTATATTCGTGGGCTGGGCACTACTGGGCAGGCCCAGGCCGGATAAAGAAGGTAAGTATATTCGTGGGCTGGGCACTACTGGGCAGGCCCAGGCTGGATAAGGTAGGTAAGTAAATTCGTGGGTTGGGCACTACTGGGCAGGCCCAGGCTGGATATAGTGGGTAAGTATATTCGTGGCTGGGCACTACTGGGCAGGCCCAGGCTGGATATAGTGGGTAAGTATATTCGTGGCTGGGCACTACTGGGCAGGCCCAGGCTGGATATAGTGGGTAAGTATATTCGTGGGCTGGGCACTACCGGGCAGGCCCAGGCTGGATGTAGGCGGGGGGGGTGCATATCATAGTTAGCCTAGGACTATCAGAAGTCTAAATCAGGCACTGGTTCGAGACGCACTACCACCCGTGCCGCGGAGCCGACATGGCAGCGACATTGACACCACTGTCTGCCACAGATTACTCGCCGCACTCAAAATGACTGCCCTCGTCAAGCACGAGCATCCCACCACCTTTCGACGCGGCGGAGTTGCTCGGGGACATTCGGAGGATAACCTTGGGGGTCCTGAATGTGTGTGTGCCTTGTTGACGAGCGTGGGGAGTGCAGCAGTGGAGCGGGTGCGCGCGCATAGCAGGCACGGCGCATGCGCGGTTATCGAGCGGCGGCGGCGGCGGCGTCGACAGCGCTGCGGCTCAGTCCGTCGCCGCCGCGCCATGGAGCCGCCGCAGGGAGCTCCGCCAGCCGCCGCCGCCGCGGCCCCGGGCGCGCGCCCGCTTGTCAACCCCGAAGAGTACGGCGAGGTCGACACCTCCAGGTGCGCACAGCCTCACGTCCGCCCCGCGCCCTGAGCTCGCAGGATAACACTTGTCGAACCGATTCACAAGTTTTTAAATAACACGATGTTTTCCTCCTTGCACGGTGTCACTAAAAAGAACCAGCAGTTTCTTGGGCGATATACCTACCTAGGCCAAAACTTGTTTTCCGTGAATGGCGCTACCACTTTTAATACCTATTTAAAAGAAATATTATTATATAAGTTTAATTAGTCCCTATCATAGAAGGTTTATTAAATAAACATGCAATTAATTAACAAGAAGCATAATATGTGACCAGCATCAGGTCGTGACGTGGTTCGTACTGTGATAGGCGCTGAGCATACAGCACATGATCCATTCTCTGTAACACCGGGGCGGGGCGCACGCGCCCGCCGCGCTCGTCGCTTCGAACGGACAAATACACTTTCTTCTCTTTTCTCATGTCTTACGTGACATTACCAGTCGATAGAGTTGTCTATACGACAAATTAAACTCGCTATATTTAAACAAATTTGAGGACAATATAAGAATCTATAGACTAGAAAACAAGGTGTATTAATCTATGGACTAGGTAACAAGGTGCATCAATCTATGGACTAGGTAACAAGGTGCATCAATCTATGGACTAGGTAACAAGGTGCATCAATCTATGGACTAGGTAACAACGTGCATCAAACACCGCTTCAGCTGCCGCTACTCAAAAACTGGGCCAGCGGATGTCAATATTATGTCAAAACGCACTTTAATGAGGTTAAAGTAGATCAATAACATAAAAGCACTTCTTTCTAGTCCAGTTCTAGTTTACTTAGTACCTACTTCTGGTCTAGTTTACCACTTCAGGACTCGCTGTATGGTCAAGCCTAGGACGCCCGCAGCTAGATGGTCCGACGACCTTACAAAGCTGACTGGAACAGACTTGATGCCGAAGGCGGAGTATTGGCGGATTTTTTGACTTTCTAGATAGCAATCTCCTGTTATAAGTAGGTAATACGTTATTTATCATTTCAATGGGCACTTAATATGCTTTGTCAGCGTCAGCAGTTGAGCGGACACCACATCGGTGGTGTCGCGGGGATAGTGATTTCTGTCATTCCCCACGACACCACCGGTGGTGTCGTTTTCAGTGGTGTCGTTGGGAATGAACGGTCTAAAGATGGGTGGCATTGTATTGGAGCAGTTATTTTTTTACAAAATTGTAAAAAACAAAACAAAACATATCATTATTATTTTATACGGATATCAGAGTCTAAATCGAAGAATTCAATGACTAACGCAAAATGTTATTACAAAAGTTCGACATCACACATAAATAAATAACATAAATACACTGGATCGCAAAATGTTATTACAAAAGTTCGACATCACACATAAATAAATAACATAAATACACTGGATCGCAAAAATTCCAGGTCGCTAATAAATGGCGTGATAGTTTCTTAAATACATAAGACTAATTTGCGAAACTATAGTAGGTATATTGTCGTATGACTGATAAAAAACAAGTACGTATTAATTATTGAGCAGGTATCGTAATTTTATTAGATTATTTATGTCTTTCATAACAGCCTCCTGAAACTTGACGCGGATGCGAAACGACACGTTGTATATAAAAAAAAAAATTGTATTTCGTTATTTATGTAACAAGTTTTGCACACTGTATAACTATAATGAAATACTAAAAAATAAGAAAATTTCGCTTCTAACTTATGACAACAAAAATACACTTCGCAGTAAATCTTAAAAAGTAAAAGATTATTTTGTAATATAATATTTTGTATTTCCTCCACGAGCCCGCATCACTTCATTAAGGTGACGATAACCGACTGTTAATGGTTTTATACTGTAGATCAAAAAGCGATAAAAAATAGTTCATGATCAATAACGGGGGTCGCGCGCGCGCGGGGCTCCTATCAGTGGTTAATGATTTGAAAAAAATATCTGTTAAATTAGAGCATTTTCTCAATAATTTAATATGTGAATATTTTAGATTATGTTAATATTACATAGTGAAATTAATTTGTAAAGTTATGTCTAACGCGGATAAAAAACTGAGAATGGCGCAAAATCTACCAAGCGTATTTTTCTGAAACCTTCACCTGTTTAAAGATATTTTAATTATTGATATTTTAGTATACGCGTTTTATTAAAACACTTTTTGTTTTGTGTATAATAAATTAATAATGCGTCAAATTGGGGACAGCGCTCCTTGATGGGCGAGTCCTATTACTGGCTGAACGTACGACGCGTTGCGTGAGCTCAGTACAGAACACGAAAGCTAACTACTTAAGGTCACTGGCATATATCTCCGTCTTAAGACGATGTGGCATGCTGTAAACCAAATTTTTAATACGATTTTGGTCTACGTTTGCCCATTCTTCTACTAGCGCATTCCTTAACTCGTGTAAGGTAACGGGAGCAGGAGAGCGTTGTCTTACAAATCTCCCGAGCTCGTCCCATGCATGTTCTATGGGATATAAAGTCTGGGCTGCGAGCTGGCCACTCCATGCAGGTAATTCCGACGTCTTGAATATACATATTGACCAAACGAGCAGTATGTGGTCACGCATTATCGTGCATAAAAATGGATTGTGCACCTGGATTCACTAAGAAAGGGCCAGCATGCTCATTCAAAACCTCTTATACGTAACTGACAGCAGTCAGAGAACTGTTTCCGTCCGTTGCCGTTTCCGTTTGGTTTTCTATGATCACTAACTCCGTGCGATCCTCTGAAGATATCCCAGCCCAAACCATTATTGATCCTCCACCGAATGGCACTTTTTTTCAAAACACGCTGGATGATACCGTTCTCCTGGTCGTCTTAATACTTTTCGTCTCCCGTAGTGCGTACACAAAATCTGGACTCATCGGAAAAAATAACCTTGAATGTGTTCTCGAGCAATCCGTAACCTGGCTACTCGATGTTTTCTGAGCAGTTTGGAGCCGTTTGCTGGTCTATAAGGCTTTATAACAGCTTCACGAAGACGTCGCAGAATCGTATCAAGGCTCACATTGTTGTGGTGAATTTCTGGAAGACTGTTTCGGACCTGAACAGCCGTGACATGTCGATTTCTTAATATAGTGCTCACGGTCACGATGAATCGGTCTTCTCGTGTAGGTAGTTGTGCACCTTGGCCTGCCATTTCCTGGTCTCCTGATGTTCATGCCGGTCTCTTGAAATCGCTGGAATACTCTTTGGACCGTTGATGAAGATACTCGGACTACTGTTCTAGCAGTGCTACGCTGACTTCTTCCTTCTTCAAAATCAAAAAGTCTTCCTTCTTCAAAGTCAAAAAGTCAAAGACTGTCACCGCTGACTGTCTGAAAATGTGCAACAGAACTTGAACTGAACCCCGATAACGTTCATTTACTTCATGAGTATCGAACAAGGTTCCACTCTCATTGACTAAATAACATTTCGTATTACTATAATGTTAGAGCAGGGCATACAATAATCCCGCCATGGGACCTCGAGGCGAAGGTACTCGCCGCGCGCCCTCGCTTCCTCGCGCCACTGATACAGTAACGCGAGGAAGCGAGGGCGCGGGGCGAGTGGCTGATGCAGCGCCATGTGGAGTTGCGTCGGTCACAGCTTCGCGCAGCCCTGGTGGCGGAATGGCGGGACAGGCATTCACGCCCTACCACCGGCTTCGTCACCATCGAGGCGGTCTGCCCTCCCAACCCTGGCTCGGGAGGAGGCACGGCTCTCTGTCGTTTCGGGTGACGCATGTGCTCTCGGGGCATGGTTGCTTTGGGAAGTACCTGTGTCGTATAAACAGGGAGCCGGACGCCCGGTGTCACCACTGCGTCGACTGCCGGGAGGACACGGCGCGGCCGGCATACGCTAGCAGAGTGTGCCGCTTGGGAGGAGCCAAGCCGTGCCCTCATCTCAAGAGTAGGCAGTGACCTATCGCTGCCGGCCGTAGTAGAGTCGATGGTCGGCAGTGAGGAGTCCTGCTGGGACGTGGTGGTGTCCTTCTGCGAAACAGTCGTGTCGCAGCAGGAGGCTGCGGAAAGGGAGCGGGAGGTCTCGTCCGCTCACCCGGCCCGCAGCAGGCGCACTGGGCGTCAGCAGAGGGCTGACAACGCCCTCTTCCGGCCCCCCTAAATGGGTCCAGGGACGGCGGACTTGGGGACGTCCGCCGCCCCCTATCACACTGGACCCGAGGTGGCGGCGCGTAGTGTTCCACGCGCGCCCCTTTCAGACGTCGCGGGGGGGTCAAACACCTCACCCTACCCCAGACATGAGGTGGCCCGCGGAAGGGGGCCGGCACTACCCGGGGATTGCGGAAGTAATAATAGATCCCAAGATCCCCGGTGCAAGTGTAGGAGGGGAACACTGGGGTGGTTTTTAGTCAGTAATAGTCTGACAAACCCGTCCGCCCGCCCCAAGGCGGAGGACATCCATGAGGATTTTTCACCCCGTGAATAAAAATAAAAAAAGGGCATACAATAATATCATTGTAGTGTGGGCGTTTCTCTCAGCCAATACTAAAAGTTTAAATTAGCTAGCAACATAATATAGTGTATATGCGTGTGGCACAGGTACCCGGCGCCGAAGGACGCGACCAACAAGGTGCGCGGACGCTCCGACCTGCTGGAGTTGATGTGCGGTGCTGGCGCCGTGGACCCCGAGCTGCTCACCGTCAAGACCTTCTACTTCTTTTTCTACTCGGCGTTCGGCTCGCTGTTCCCACTCATGGGCGTGTACTTCAAGCAGATGGGCATGAACGCGGGCCAGTGCGGCCTGCTCATTGGCACGCGGCCCTTCGTGGAGTTCCTATCAGCGCCGTTCTGGGGTGGGCTGGCCGACCGCTGGCAGAAGGGCCGCACGCTGCTGCTGGCGTCACTGGGTGCCTGGATCGTATTCACGCTGCCGCTGAGCTGGGTGCAACCCAGTGCCGTGTCGTGCGTGCACCCGCTCAACTCTAGCGCTTACAATCTGACGGAGCCGCACTACGATGAGGACTGGCCCAGCAGCACCACGCGGGGCTTCCGCGGGCCGCCGGGCGCTGGCCGCGAGGGCTCGCCACTGCCCGTCAGCGACGCGCTTAACTATGACCCCAAGGCCAACGGCGACTGGGTGACGCCGCTGCACTCCTTCATCGTGTACCGCACGCCTGACATCCAGAAGACGTTCTTCCTGCTGTTGCTGCTGGTGGTCATCGGCGAGTTCTTCAGCGCGCCCGCCATCACGCTCGCTGACTCCGCCGTCATCACGCTGCTGGGTGAGGATGCAGACAGGTAAATACCGTTGCACCGCTAGCACTGTGGAGGTTCACTAATCTTAATTAAAAGTTGTTTAAAATCTAAGTCTCTTAAAGACATAGTGGAACTATCGGTTGAACATAGCATTGAATTGTCATGTGTTGAGCTAGATAAGCATTTTATAGTGTGCGTTTACAGACCCCCAAATTATCTAAACTACTCTATATTTGAGTCAGTAATGGAAGATGTTTTGGCAAAACTTTCAACTGGTAAGAAATCAGTAATTATTTGTGGTGACTTCAATATTAATATTTTGGAAAATAATTCAAATAGCAGTAGATTTTAAAGCCTCTTCAAATCATTTAATCTGTCAAATGTGTTTTTTGAACCTACGCGAATAACTACAGCTACTGCAACATGTATTGATAATGTTTTTTGTTGCTGTGACTATTTAGATAAAGGCATTGTAAATTATCTCCCTTCGGATCATAGCGGTCAAACCGATACTTTTGAGTCAATCACACCATTACAAAAAGTGCAGATACAAACTAGACCAATAACATCGGGTAATTTAAATAAATTTAATAGCACTTTAATTTGCACGTTAAGTGCTCATGGCCTAAATATGAACAATGGCAATATTTTGTATGAAGAATTCTTTTCATTAGTGCAAACCGAGTCCAATAATTATTTTAAGGAGAAAACTAAAAATATTTGCCCCAAGTTTTTATTCAGTGACTGGGCAACTAAAGGTATCAGGAAGAGTAGGGAAAGATTATTTGAACTGTATGGCCTTAAGCCGTATATAAATACGGAAACTTTTAATAAGTATGTTGCTATTTATTCTAAAACTTTTAAAAATGTCTGCAAAACGGCTAAAGCTTCATACATTAGCAATAAGGTTAAATCGCCAGTCATACCATCTATAAATACATATGGAATGCAATAAAGAATTGAGAATTGAATTGAATTGAAAGACAGTTTGGAAAATAATTAACAATGAAACGAACAGGAACAAAAGACATAATACTGATTACACACTGGAAACTTCCCGCGGTCTCGTTAGCGATAACATTAATGTTACTGAGAAATTTGCAACTTTCTTTACAAATATTCCAATTAAAACTACAGAAACTTTAAATTCCTCTCCCTCACTTGCTATTGATCTATTAAGAACGAATGTTTCAGCTTGCCCTGTGGAATTTAAATTTAACCATATAAAACCTGTGGTCGTTGTAAAGACTTTTAAGCAACTTAAGATTAAAATTACCGAAGATCTGTGGGGCATGTCTACTAAAGTTTGTCAATCCATTATTGAGACAATTGCACCATATCTAGCTTTAATATTTAATTTGTGTGTAGATCAAGGAATATTCCCAGATTTAATGAAGTATAATAAAGTTATTCCACTTTTTAAATCCGGTGACAGCAAAGACACTAATAAGTATAGACCCGTATCGGTTTTGCCTGTTTTCAGCAAGGTGTTTGAAAAAGTAATGTTAAATCAAATGCTCAATCACAATCGTAATGACATCTTACACGATCAACAGTATGGTTTCACCAAAGGACGTTGTACAACTGACGCCGGGGTCACATTATTGAAACACATTTTTAACGCATGGGAAGAGGCGCAAGACGCAATAGGCATCTTTTGTGACCTATCCAAGGCATTTGATTGCGTGAATCACGAAACACTGCGCGGACTGGGTAAACTTGCGCTTAACTTAGTAAAATCATATTTGAATGATAGACTGCAGCAAGTTCAAATAAATGGTGTGAATTCATTGGGTTTAATAGTAAAAATGGGGGTACCGCAGGGCTCAATATTGGGTCCGTTCCTATTTTTAGTATATATAAATGATTTACCTCCTTTACTGAAAAACCGACCACAAATGGTGTTATTTGCTGATGACACATCACTGATTTTTAAAGTAAGCAGACATGCACAGTAGCTTGACGACGTAAATAACGCTATACTTATGGTCCATAATTGGTTTACTGTAAATAATTTGGTATTAAATGAGAAGAAAACTAAATGCATAAGATTCGCGTTACCGAATGTTAGAAGTAGTGAATGTCACGTTGTATTGAACAAAGAGATACTAGAATTCGTCGAAAAAACAATTTTCTTGGGAATCACGCTTGACTCTAAGCTGCAGTGGAGTCCTCACTTAACATCACTTGCAAGGCGGCTAAGTTCAGCAGCCTACGCTGTTTGGAAAATCCGCCAATTAACAGACGTGGATACAGCGAGACTGGTCTATTTTTCATGTCTTACTGTATTTTGCTGTGGGGACGGGCTGTAGATATTGTTTATATCTTTGTTCTGCAAAAGAGGGCTATTAGAGCCATCTACAACCTCCGCAGACGCGAATCTCTAAGGGAACTGTTTAAAATAATTAACATCATGACGGTACCTTGCCAATATATTTATGAAAATATTATGTATGTTAGGAAAAACCTACATCTTATCAGTAAGATAAGTGACAGGCATAATTTTTGTACTAGAAATAGGAACCAATTAAATCAACCACGTTTCAGATTGTCAAAAGTACACACTTCTTTTATGGGGTATTGTGTAAAATGTTATAATAAAATACCACTCGGTATTCTTCAACTAAATGAGAAGAAATTTAAAACATGCATTAAACGCACACTATGTAGACAAGCATATTATAGGTTGGATGATTGTATCGTAGATAAAAATGCTTGGCTGGTCCTGCTCCACAACGACTTGGGCTCACTTGTTAAAATTATAATATTTGGAAGAGATGCTTCCCCCCTTTTTTATGTTCTGACATTACAATCATATTTATTATATAAAATGTACTTAATCAAGTTTTAGTTGTTGAATACTTCAATAGGTAATAATGTTTTTCCTTTTGCTAGTAAAATTTTATTGCAAGCTATAGTTTTGTATAATTTAAAAGCATTTTTAAATTTTCGTAAATGTGAGTACCATGGAGCCGTTTATTATGTTTTATTTTATTTATTTATTTATTATATTATTTATTTATTTAAGGATTACCAACGAGATATTTTACAATTTTCTTTTACAATAATAAAAACTTGTCTAATATACATTATCCTGTAATGCACACTCAATTACATGTAACCACAGCTCACACATTTATCGAGTACACATGCTTTGAATACATAATAATTAAAATTAAAATTAAGAATACAAAAAAAAACAATATTATGCTATTATAAAAGATTTACATGCTAATAAAAAAAAAGTTTGATTTTACAATAATACAATACAGTAACCAAGCATAAACTTGATTTTCATTATTTGTCATTATTTGTCTGAATTAATAAAAAATAAACCAAAAAAATTAGGAATAAAAGAGAATAGTTTAAAATAGAATTATAAACTGAATTGAGTTTAATATAATAAAAAAATAAAAGTGTTAAATTATTATTTAATTATTAAAAGTGTTTAATTATTTAATTTAATTATTGGAATGATAAGTCAAATGTCCTCTAACCGAAAGTGCTTATATAATTTCTTTTTAAAAGTATTAAGACTGTCATGATTGATATCAATCTCAGATAAGCGGCATATAGCATTGTACAATTTGGTTGCCCTCGTTAAGGGAGAAACTCAAACTCAAAGCATTTATTTCAATTAAACCTATTACAGGCACTTTTGAATTGTCAAAGAGTCGGTCAGTTAGTCAGAAACTTGAAGCTATTTGCCCATTCCAAAACGTAGATCACTATGGAGAAGAATAGGCAAGAAACTCCAAGGACACTCTTTTAAATCAAGATATTACAAAATCCTGGGTACATTATTCTTGTCGCTTCTATATGTGAGAACAATGTAAAAAAAATAAGTTATTTAAAAACAATACAAAATATAAAAGATTACAAATAAGCCCTGGCAGATAGGAGATGACCACTCACAACTGACGGCGCCCGTTCACGAACATGACGCGTGGATCAGCACCATCCAGCTCAACCATTTTGTAGGGAACCGAATGATCCAACACACGCGCCACCATCAGCGAGACATTTAAGTGAGCATGACATACTCTTAACTGCCAAACTTTGTTAAGTCAACATACATCATAAAATAATAAACGGCTCCATGGTACTCACATTTACAAAAATGGAAAAAAAATGCTTTTAAATTATACAAAACTATAGCTTGCAATAAAAGAAGTGTGTACTTTTGACAACGTCGAGAGTTGTCACCTAAGTTGGTTTTGTGCAAATATTGTCTGAACAGATTGTAGGTATGTGACCGTGGCAACCTGCTAGGAACGTTAATACATATTTTGGATAGTAGGTCAATATTTAGTTTAGATGTCACCAATTTATAAAGGAAACAAAGATCGAGTTTAAAGTGATGAACACGGTCTTTATAAGATTTTAATTGTTTCGTGGTTTTGTTTTGTGAGGATAGATGACACAGGAACCTCATTTGGACTCGCTCAATACGTTGCTTATGAACGTTATAACGGGGAGACCATACCTGTGAACAGTATTCCAGGTTACTACGAACCAACGTCTCATATAGAATAATTTTGGTCTGAGAGTTGTTGAATGGCTTTGAGGTCCTTAATACAAAACCGAGCATTTTGTTTGCGTCCTACCTTATCTATATCATTGTAGGTCAATTTGATATCCATCAAGATTCCCAGATCCCGGACAGTATCAACTTCGTTGAGTGTCTTGCCTGAAATAGAGTACTTTGTATTAAATACCTTCATTTTTGTTGCGGCAAAATTTTATATGCAAACATTTTTGTAAATTTAAGCTCATCCTATTTTATTTGCACCACTCAACTAATCTATCCAAGTCAGCTTGTAGCAATTGTGGATCTTCTATAGATTTTATGGGAAGGGTTAACTTGAGATCATCTGCAAATAAATAAGATTCTGCGTGATGGAAGCAGTAGATGATGGTATTAATAAAGATATTGAAAAGCAAAGGTCCTAAGTGGGAGCCTTGTGTCACAGTAAACCCCAGACGTCACATAAAAATACTCAGATCGGACTCCATTCAAAACAACGAACGACAAACGATCATGAGGTTATGATTGCAACCATTGCAATAGTGGACCGTAGATTCCGCAGCTCTCGAGTCTCTGTATTAAAAGTTGGTGGTCTACTTTGTTGAACGCTTTACTAAAGTCGGTGTAAACTGCGTCAACCTGAATCCGTTGGTCCACAAACTCTATGACATTTTCTGAAAAAGCTACTAGATTTGTGTGAGTTGATCTGCCCTGAAAGAAACCATGTTGATTACCTATTATGTGATTATTCAAGTGGCTGTACAGATATGGATACAGTAATAACTCGAAAACTTTAGGGATAATAGAGATAATTGATATAGGTCTATAATTTTTTATATCGTTTTTGCGACCATTTTTAAAAATAGGGACTATTTTAGCTTTCTTCCACGCGGATGGGAAACAACCTGTTTCGTGATCGGTTAAAAAGAAAGGTTAAAGTGCAGTGCTATGATCCAATCTGGTGTCCCTTTCATCAACCTTTTGACATTTTAACTCATTATATTATCTAACCCTACTAGTTTAATTGGTTATACTTATATAAATGTTAAACACACGCATATCTAACTTTAACCTATAATAAGTGTTTGTCAACTATAATAATATTACGTACAGCGCAGTGTTATAGTACTGTCTCTTAAGATACAGGTCTCCTAGTTTAAGGAGACAGAGTTTATGTTTTGTTTATATAGATTTTTTGTAGCCTTTTAAATTTTGTACAAACAATTATGTATATTTTTAGTATACTACAACTGTGCTCAACCTGTGTCTATGTATTATTTTGGATAAATAAACATTATTATTATATTATTATAGTGAGTGGCCCAAAAACCGTTTTTTGTGAGCGCGCATCTTATTTTTAGAGACGTCATAGACGAGTTTCAAGCGTTCTTCAGGTAGCCCGCACAGTCCGACCATCTACAAAAAAAGGTCGAGGATAGAACAAAGGCGCCAGAACTTCATTTAGGGCTCGGGGAATACCGAGTAAGATATTATTATATTTTGCTACATGCGAAGTATACGCAATTTTTTCTACACCCAAAAACTAAAAACCTCTGCATTATGTGATATCTCGCACATTCGACAAGGAAATCAGATGGACACGGCTGAAGATCGACATAAGATCAAGAAAGCTGCAAGCGTGATGCCGGACCCGGAAACTACTTGGAGAACATACAAATATTTGTTCCGTGCGGGAATCGAGCCCGCGACACGCAGCGCTTAACCACTGCAACCGTGCCTGCAATATGCATTCTATTTTTAGAAATTGTCATCGATGAGCTACGCATCGAAGGGCCGACCAGGTAGTTAGTACGCACGGAGTCTACCCACTGCAAAAAAGGTTCGTGAGGATAGGACAAAGGCAAGCGACATTACTTTAAAATAGGGCTTCCAAATTACGTAATTCCGTATTTACTTACGTAAGTGATTTTTTCCTTATTTTTAATCGATTATATTTTGTTGTTAATATTATAGATAGTCTAACGAATTTGCATTCGTCATGCCAACGCAATAGAAGTCAGAATCGGTTGAGCGGACTTTATGAAAGGTTTATATGAGGGTCTAATCTTATTTCAAATGGAGAATGGGTACCTAACTTTAACCAATAATACGCGTGGGTCAACGACGCGATTTGCAGCTTTTACTTAAATCTCGATTTAAACTCGACTTGGGCTTAAACTTAATTTAAGGACTTGCATGTCATTGATTTAGCTTAAATCGCGATTTAAATAAACGTCAAAGTTAAACCGGCATCTAGGTCGGTTCGGTTGGGTCGGTATCTTATCTTATCTTATCTTATATTTAGAGTTGTTAAATCTCGATTTTAGAGACAAACAATACAGTGGTATTTTAAATCCCTCATTTTATTTGTGAAAATAGATTTCTTCTCGCTTAATCATGATGATTGGTTATCGGATGATGAGGAGATCGTAAAATATTTAGACACTCCGTTTTCCTCTCGTAGAGTGTACATTAGAAGCAATTTATTTAATACATTACGAGATGACGAATTTTTGAAACGGTTCTGTTTAAGTAAACAGAGTACAAAGCTCATTTACGATAAAATAATCCTTAACTTGCCACGTGATTTTAACAGGTAAGCTTTCTTCAGTTATGCACATAGCACGGAGCACTATTTATTACTGGTACGCTAACGAAAACTAGAAAATAACACGAGACTACAACCAATTTGATTTCGATGTTTCACATCTGCCAGGCGTCCCGTTACGGTACACATTTTTTTCTCTATACGCAGAACTGAGTTGCCATCACTTTTTATTTGAAAACTGAACGCAAAGAATGAATGGTGAATGTAATAATTAGTTAAATCGAGTATCCGTATGGATTGAGGAGCCATGTCTCATATTGAAACGAGGGTACTACCAATATTTAGTAGTAAATTTACTGATTTTGTAGACCTGATCCTGGAATTTGTAGTAAAACCGTTAAAAAGTTATAGGACGTTTAAGGTGGCTCCTCAATCCAGACATCTGGATTGAGGAGCCACCTTAGAACTCGAAAACTAGCCAACAGATGTTTTTGAAAATTTGGTAGGATTTAGTAGTGTTTATGAGTAATCTGTACAAAAAAAATGGGTTTTGTACAGCTGAATTTGAGGTGGCTACAATGCTTTGATTTTTCTTAAAAATCCATAATTTTCACCACGCTGTTTCTCGGAAACTTATCAACCGATTAAAACGCCTTTTTAGTATAATTTATTAGTAAATGAGTTCTAATTTGTAGTATAAAAATAAAATGGAAAGACTATACAATTTCGGTGATACAACACATTTTATGTGGCTCCTCAATCCTGACGGTCTAGAAAAAATATATGTTCGTAGCTACTAAAGCCGTTGATCAAATTGGATAAAAATAGCACCAATATTTAGTAGAAATTTCTACTAAATATTGGCATCGTCAAACATCCTACACACTCAGTATTTCAAAAGATATTAATAATTTAAACATTCCTTAACAATTTTGTGTATAGGGTGACCATAAATAATTCAAACTATGAATACATAATTTTCTTTGCTTATGACATTCTACGTGTACGAGTGCCTACATGTAACCTAATTGTGTTTTAGATTAAATGAGATAAGATTTTGCCCGCGGCTTCGCCCGCGTGAGTGTCGGAAAATATCTCACGGGAACGTACTACCGGGAATAAAAGTACCCTGTGTGTTAGTCAGGACTTTTCTTTTTATTTATATAGAATAGATTATATATAAGATATATATTATTACGTACAACAAAAATCAATTTAACTAATGAAATTAAATTCAGAATTATTTTATGATTCTAAATTTATTATTGTTTCGCTGTTATTTTTCACAACATTATTGCTATGGGAATGTAAAGAATGTAATAGACAAACATTAGATGAGGAAAGTGAGAGCAGTGGAGGCCCAGTGGTAACGGCCCCAACTTACGAGTTGTAGGTCGTGGGTGCGAACTCAGACAGGCGCTTTACTTTGTGTAAATAATTTCATCACCACTGCTCTCAAAACGGTGAAGGAAAACATCGTGAGGAAACCATGTCCTAGAACCAAAAATTCGAAGACATGTTACGTCCACCAACGAGCACTGGGCCCACGTGGTGGATTACGGCCCACTCTCTCTCAAAGAGAGGAGGCCTGTGTCCCAGCAGTGGGAACATTATAGGCTGATTATGATTATGATATGAGGAAAAAAAATCGTTTAGACATAAATGATAAAAACTCCATTATGGAATGTCACTTCCATAAGGATAGTCAGTTTTTTTGCTAATACGATTATGAAACCAAAACTCGCAATAGTACCAAACAACAAAAATATTTTCATATAATTACTTATGGTTCAAAGTTGTAAGGTAGAACATATTAGTAGCAGTGTTAGTTTTTTCTTGGACTAAATTCATCCCAACTACGGAACTCTTCATTGTGCACTTAGCTGGTATTTTGTGTCTCATTATATGCTGCGCCAGTTTATGTTGTATGTTCTTTCATTGCGTCAAGTTTACTGGGCATTCTGTATCACATCTCGAGCGTTTGTTGCACGTACCAGTGACAAGAACCATCTATACAAAACTCGTGCAGATTAGGCGAGCCGTGTACACAATTAGACTTGCCAGGCCAGGTGGAAGTTGAAATCGATAGATATACGACAATTTAGGACAATCCACTTTTAGTTTCTTTTTCTTTTTTTTCTTTCTTTGTTTGTTTGTATGTATTATTGTGTTCAATATTGTACTGATTGGTTTAGAATCATTCACGTGTAAATAAAACTTTGTTAATGATAATAGTTTGAATTATTTATGGTCACCCAATTCACAAAATTGTAAAGGAATGTTTAAATTATTAATATCTTTTGAAATACTGAGTGTGTAGGATGTTTGATGATGCCAATATTTAGTAGAAATTTCTACTAAATATTGATGCTATTTTTATCCAATTTGATCAACGGCTTTAGTAGCTACGAACATATATTTTTTCTAGACCGTCAGGATTGAGGCGCCACATAAAATGTGTTGTATCACCGAAATTGTAGTCTTTCCATTTTATTTTTATACTACAAATTAGAACTCATTTACTACTAATTTTACTAAAAATGCGTTTTAATCGATTGATAAGTTTCCGAGAAACAGCGTGGTGAAAATTATGGATTTTTAAGAAAAATCAAAGCATTGTAGCCACCTCAAATTCAGCTGTACAAAACCCATTTTTTCTGTACAGATTACTCATAAACACTACTAAATCCTACCAAATTTTCAAAAACATCTGTTGGCTAGTTTTCGAGTTCTAAGGTGGCTCCTCAATCCAGATGTCTGGATTGAGGAGCCACCTTAAACGTCCTATAACTTTTTAACGGTTTTACTACAAATTCTAGGATCGGGCCTACAAAATCAGCAAATTTACTACTAAATATTGGTAGTACCCTCGTTTAAATATGAAACATGGCTCCTCAATCCATACGGACACTAAATCGAATGTGAAAAGTGACCGTGCAAGTCATGCCTAATAAGATTTGGGTTAAGTCGAGTTAAGGGCAAAATCGAGATTTAATTAAACCGAGATTTGTATCATTTTGCTGCAAGTGGCCCTTAAAAATTAAATAAAAGTTAAAGAGTAACTTTACGGTCCAATACCGAGTGTGACGAGACCCTTATGTGACCGTGTATGTCACATAGCAGTTATAATGTGGTTGTAAAACAACTGAAACGTTGGACTATTGCCAAAAAACGACTCAACGACAAACGTTTTGATTCACATGTTAAATATTGTGCTTGTCATTCATCGTTTCAGCCGAGGGACGCCCGCTGCTGGACGTGGGCCTCCCCAAAAGGAAGGGGGTTGCCATAATCGCCACGCTTGGCGGCCGGGTTGGCGGTCGCGGTATGGTGTTGTAAGGCATAGAGAGCGCTGCTGCCCGTTCTCTGGTGGTTCCCTTGGTCGCCTTTTGCGGCACCCACGGGAGGAAGTGGAATGATGCTGTTCTATGCGTCCGGCACCGAACGGACTTTGCTTGTATGAAAGAATAATAGATAAAGTAAATCAAGTTAATCTCCATGAATACAAAATATCTATTCTGGGCCTATATTATTTAAATTATTGTGATATATAGTAGTTAATCTTTCAGGGAAATTTAGTTTTATGACAATATAATAAACGTGTTGTAGGGAATTTTTGACGCCCTCCCATATTTCTTTGTACCTCATTCAGTAGGTTAAGTTAATTATTAAGGCTAAGAATTCTAGCTTTAAACATTTCTAACTTCAAGCAATTACCAAACTATAGAACGAGAAGCATTACTTGAGTATTTACTTTTACTGAAGTAAACACTTTTGCTTATTTATGAATACGCGTGTTAACGTCAGAGGAACTTACTTTGAAAAGGAACGTAGAACAAGTTAACTTGTCACCAGCTGGGGCATACGACAGACAGTCACAAGTCGACAAAATTAAATACCTATAGTCACACACATAACATCTGCGTTAAGCGGGAAAAGCACAATTAAAAACGCCGTGAACTAAAGACCACTCGAAACGATCCATAATAAATTCGGACTCGAAACTAGCTAGACTCATATATCGAATGGTGATCGTACCTTGTATGATACACGGTTTGAAACTATCGACATTCACTTAAGCTAACATGTCAAGACCGAGAAGATATGAGGGAGTTATAACGAGAGACTTGATTAATCACGTTAAGAACAAACCCAGTCAAAATAAAATTAACTCTTGGACGCAAAATCATAGCCAAACGCATCAAGAAACACAGGATGTGCTATCGTGCACATGTTCACAGGCGCCGCGAACAACATTACAGTACCTACGGTACATGCACAGGTGCACATGGAATGACAACTTAAAACAGCACAAGACATATCTCAACAAGGAAATACAACTTTTGGATGGACACGGCTGAAGACCGAGATAAGATCAACAACGCTGCTAGCGAGACTCACAAGAAATCTGAAACGGATAGTGAGATCTCAGACGAAGACATTGGAATCAGCAACGGATAGTGAGATCTCAGACGAAGACATTGGAACCAGCAACGTGTAATACAGCATAGCAGTGCCACAGACAAGAGTCGAGAGGACAGGAGCCAGCCCGGCGGCAACGCTATTAAAAGATGCCCGTCCCATAGATAAATATCACCCGTCTCTCCACTAATCCAATGCTTGCTCAAGGCTGTATAGTCGGTAGGCTCTAATAATCCCTCCTATCCCAAGGGCACGTCTTCCCTACCATTATCGCGCCCCCCGGTCTACTCTCTGATATACAATGGTCTCTGTAGTCCCATGAAACATGAGGCGCCAGGGGCTGGTGTGAATCTTTGGGTTCATTCGAGCAATCGAGTCTGGTCAAACCACGCTGGGGTCGGTGCATTTCATTCATTCATTCATTCATAGCTATTTTTTTTTTATATAGGCATTGTAAGATGATTTGTTTAACAACCGGCACCTCTCTTTCAGTAATGCTAAACCAATCTTATCAATAGCGTTGTTATATTTTTTTACTTTTATTCTAAGGTTGTATGTTTGCTTCAGTAATTTAGTGAGATCTTTCGTAAACCACGGTGATTGTTTATTGTTCTTTACTTTATATGAAAAAGGAACGTTGTTGTGAAATGAAATTCATATGGTCCCACAGTTTTGGAACGTTGTAGTCCAGTTTATAGAGTCAAGATGTTGTGTTATAGCTTGATAATCAGCCTTGTGATAGTTACGGGTGGTTATGCATACTGCAGTTCAGAGTTCTTTCTGGAAGTATATCTAAATAGATCAGTAGAGGAGGATGATGTGAGTCTACTTTAGATAGTGGATCAGTGCATTCGTTCACCTTAACATTAGTTACATCAGCCAAAACCAGATCTAAGACCCTTGATTTATCATTCCTGACATTATTAAACTGTTCTTAACCATGCAACGCAACGAACTCAGTAAAAAGGTGGTTAATTAAACAATTAGTGGTCTCAGGGACTAGGAAGCTACTGTTATCGCTGTTGAGCCAATTGATGTTAGTCATATTAAAGTCACCTGCTATGAAAGTATTGCCCTCTGTACTTATGACTTTGCCCGCATTCTCAAGGTAATGCTCCAAAACATCAACTCTAACTGGGGAGGGAATATAGACCGCGCAAAAGCAAATACTAATTGCATTGTGTTTGGTTTTAACTTGAACTTTAACCCATAGATCTTCACAAAAACTGTTATAAGACGCCACTTCAATAGAATGATGTATTTTTAAAATAGCGATAAATACCCCACCTCCAGTCCTCTTCCTACAAAGCTCGTTAAGTTCACGGTCACTTCTATAAACATTGTAACGGTCATCGAATAATTCTGTACTGGAGATATCATCACTAAGCCAAGTTTCCGTAAGAATTATAACATCGTAATCATTAATTAATATGTTGTGATACAAATCATGCATTTTTGTCTTTAAACCTCTAGTATTTTGGTAATAATAGGTTGGGGAAAAAGTTTCTTCGCATTTTTTAAGAAAATTCAAAACATTTTTTAATATAGTTTATTTACATTTAACTAAAGTATGTAGGTACCATTTTGTTCGATAACTTTTTGCCATTTTGTAGGTAGGGACATGATCCCATTGCTATAGAAATTTTGAGACTTCTGATCAAAATACCGCGACAAGTGGCTTTGGCAATCCTCTCGTGATGTTAACCTGACACTGCCTAAAGAATTCTGAAGAGACCGAAACAGGTGGAAATCTGAAGGTGAAAGGTCAGGACTATACGGCGGATGCATTAACACCTCCCAGCCAAACTATCTTAATTTTTGCTGAGTGGCTAAAGATGTGTGATGTGTGGGCTAGCGTTATCATGATGAAAAACCACACCCCTTCTGTTGATTAATTCCGGCCGTTTTCTCTCAACTTCTTGCTTTAATCTCATTAGTTGTTCGCAGTAGAGTTCAGAATCGATGGTCCTGCCTGGTGGTAATAGCTCATAATGAATAATGCCCTTCCAATCCCACCACACATACAGCATCACCTTGTTGCGAGTTAACCCGGGTTTCGCTACAGTCTGTGAAGCCTGACCGGTTTTTGACCACGACCTTTTTCGCACGTTCTTGTTGTACGTGATCCACTTTTCATCACCAGTTATCAGCTTGTTCAAAAATGGTTCGGTTTCATTACGTCATAATAAAGAATCACAAATGAGTACACGGTTCATTAGGTTTCTTTGAGTGAGCTCGTGAGGTACCCAAATATCGAGCTTTTTTGTGTACCCAGTTTTTTTTTAAATGTGCCAAAACTGTTTTGTGGTCAATTCCCAGTTCTTCAGCTACGTCGTATCTACTGATATGCCGATCTTGCTCCACTTTTTCAAAAAATTTGTGCTACTCTCACAGACACTGCACTAGGTCCATAAACATCGCAAATTTTTTCGCGGCTTGCGTTGCATTTTTAGCTTTTTTGTAGTAAAATTTTAAAATGTATCGAATTTCTTCATTAGATTCACTCATCTTGACAGTACGAAAAACAAATGAAAATCACACATTTTCCTAATTTGAATTCGGAATTATGTTCTTTAAAATTTAAACTTTCAATGATACCAAAACCAGCCAGATACAAATAGTATAGCCAAAGAGATTTTATTACAAGTTCATACATACTATAATGCGAAAAGACTTTTTCCCCAACCTAAATATTTGGAAATCTGCGAATTATAAATTATTTGTTCATTAAACATTCAAAAAAACAGAAAACTGGTAAAACATGTTACTAGAGAGTCCATGTCTTTTATAAGCAGGCGTTCGGAAGTTTCGTTTTTCTTTGCAAAAATGCGACCATTTCGTACCAATACAAACTTGTAGTTCTTCTCCTTGGCTGCCATCCTCGTAGCATGGTGTACAGATCTGTTTTGTGGGGCTAAGTGCTCAGCTACATAGACCGGCTTTTTATCTCCCCCTATGCCCAGGTGGGCAGTGTTAAGTTTATCCGTCTTATTGGCCTTATTAAACTTAATCACGGCAGCTAGTATTTCATCGCGTACTGCAGGGGAAGTAAGTTTAACAATTATAGATCTAGGTCGCGTTACCTCTGGATTTTATTTAGCAACCCTAGTAGACATAATAATATCATTTTCTTTTAAGGGGCATGATACTACTTTACATAACTGCACCATCGTGACATTAAGATTTTCAGACTTGTACTCAGGCACAGATAGAATTTCTATGTTACAAGATCGGGCATGTTGTTCCATCTGAGTTAATCTAAAAGTTAGGTCTTTTATTAAAGGTTTCATGCTGTTATTCTCTTTTTGTAGATGATCTATTTGCTTTGACTTTTCTTCAAAAATTAAGTGCATATCATCATATTGCTTGCTTGTAAACTCCAGCGAATCTTTTATCTGGCTTAGTTCCGACCTGATATCCTATAGTTCGGCTCTCATGCTCTCCTGCACAATATTTCGGATATCGGTAGTTAGGAGGCTACGCAGTTCGGTGCGTATGATGTCTCGAATCAATTTTGGTGTAATAACAGACTGATGGGTTGCTTCATCGTTGAATTTATCAGGTGATGGTTCAGTCGAGCTGTTGTTACTAGCTGTTCTAGGGCGTTTATGACGCGTAGTTACGTGAGTCACTGTAGTTAAATCCATTTCACTGGTTAGAGCTTTCGAATGGTCGGCAGGTGGCGATGTACGCTGCATAATTATTTAATTAAATCTCAATTAAACTCACAAAAAGAAACGCGGTTGTTGAGATCCGAACTCGGAACACCATACACGCCAGCCGGGATAGTCGTAACGTGCTGTCTGGTATTTGAAAACTTTGACGAAATACGCTGTTATGTGCGTATCAAAGACAAGAATGGGAACGGTCCAGATAATGATATATTTGTTTTTTCATCTACCTACGCCACTATTTAATAAACCATTTTTTTTTCCTTTTTTGTTATAATCTAGTTTTATGTAACACTTATGAGATCTTAAAATGTTTAAATTGTGCTCACTGTTCAATGGTGATGAAAACTGAGGTCATAGGCACTATTTCGCTGCACTTGTTTCAGCTTGTCACTATTTAACGATTGTCACTATTTATACTCGTATTTGGAACTTATTCACTTCGCGTTTTTAACGTTGGACAACACTTGTGCTTATGGTGTCTGTTGAAATTAAACTGATCATCCTTTTATACAGACAAATAAACAATTAAAAAAAATGTAAACATCAAATATTTGTCGAGACAATGTTTACTCGGTGAGCGCCATCTACCATGTTATGATGTATGTTGTGTCATGTCATGCTCACGTAAATGTCTCGCTGATGGTGGCGCGTGTGTTGGATCATTCGGTTCCCTACAAAATGGTTGAGCTGGATGGTGTTGATCCACGCGTCATGTTCGTGAACGGGCGCCGTCAGTTGTGACTGGTCATCTCCTATCTCCAGGGCTTATTTGTAATCTTTTATATCTGTATTGTTTTTAAATAATTTATTTTTTTACATTGTTCTCACATAATATAGAAGCGACAAGAATAATGTACCCAGAATTTTGTAATATCTTGATTTAAAAGAGTGTCCTTGGAGTTTCTTGCCTATTCTTCTCCATAGAGATCTACGTTTTCGGGGGCAAATAGCTTCAACTTTCTGACTAACTAACCGACTCTTGAACAATTCAAAAGTGCCTGTAATTGGTTTAATTGAAATAAATGCTTTGAGTTTGAGTTTGAGTTTGGGACTCCCCGTTTGGTTGGCTCAGTGGTATAGCGAGTTGATTCGCAGATACGGGCACCAGCGCATGTTTGGCTCACTGGGCTGGGGGCTGGCCATGTTCTTCGTTGGCATCGCGCTGGACCACAGCACAGCGTTCAGCTCGCACCCATGCGGTGGCCCGCAGCGCTTCGAGAAGAACTACACCATCTGCTTCGCCACATTCTCCGTACTGATGGGCGCTGCGCTCATCACCGCCACTCAGGTCGGTTGTGTTGTGATGTTTAAATTATTTATTTAGCAAAGTGTTATTATATTATATTGGGTGTCCGTTATATACATACACGCATGTGAAGTAATGAGTGAGTGTCGAACAGATCCGGTTCAAGTACGAGTTCGTGAGCGTGGAGGCGGCGCCGGCCGCGCCCGCCGAGCCCACGCACGAGGAGAAGCTGCAGCAGCAGCTGGCAGAGCAGCTACAGCTGCCCGGCCTCGACACCAGCGCGCCTCTGCCGCGCCAGCCCGTCCTCGAGCAGGCCAAGGTATGCACTACAACCCGCTCACATGGATATGCGCTCTGATCTTTTCATAATATTATGTTACTAATGGCAAACAAGCCGACAGCCCACTAGACATCTGCAATATAAACAAGCCGCCAGCCCACTATAGACATATTCTGCAATACAAATAAGCCGCCAGCCCACTATAGACATATTCTGCAATACAAACAAGCCGCCAGCCCACTATAGACAACAGCAATATAAACAAGCCGCCAGCCCACTATAGACATATTCTGCAATACAAATAAGCCGCCAGCCCACTATAGACATATTCTGCAATACAAACAAGCCGCCAGCCCACTATAGACAACAGCAATATAAACAAGCCGCCAGCCCACTATAGACATCTGCAATATAAACAAGCCGCCAGCCCACTATAGACATCTGCAATATAAACAAGCCGCCATCCCACTATAATATAAACAAGCCGCCAGCCCACTATAGACATATTCTGCAATACAAATAAGCCGACAGCCCACTATAGACATATTCTGCAATACAAATAAGCCGACAGCCCATCATGGACACTTGCAATATGAACAAGCCGCCAGCCCACTATAGACAACTGCAATATAAACAAGCCACCAGCCCACTATAGACATATTCTGCAATACAAATAAGCCGACAGCCCACCATGGACACTTGCAATATAAACAAGCCGCCAGCCCACCATGGACATCTGCTGCTCCAGGGGCATCACAGATGTATTGCCATCCCAGAGACAAAGCAGTTTTTTTTTTTTTTATAAACTGTGAGCCCTCGTCTCCACCTACCATCTTTCTTTTGCCCGACAGGGTCCACGATTGTTCTATACCCTAATGTTTACCACCTAAGCATATACATTGTGGAATGCAATAAAGATTTGAGTATTGAGTATTTTAAATTAATTTTTGTCTTCTTTCGCGACACTGATTGCTTCGGTAATCGAAGCAATCAATTAAACTCGAAATATAAAATAATCTGAAAGTCGATTACTGGAAATGCATCGAAAGATTATTATTAAATCAACTCCTGTCTATATAATCATGAGACACTGGAGCTTGGTGCTCAATACTATATACTCATGAGACACTGGAGCTTGGTGCTCAATACTATATACTCATGAGACACTGGAGCTTGGTGCTCAATACTTTATACTCATGAGACCTGGAGCTTGGTGCTCAATACTTTATACTCATGAGACCTGGAGCTTGGTGCTCAATACTTTATACTCATAAGACACTGGAGCTTGGTGCTCAATACTTTATATTCATGAGACATTGGAGCTTGGTGCTCAATACTTTATATTCATGAGACATTGGAGCTTGGTGCTCAATACAACGAAGAGAATGTTGATCGCAGACTTATCATGACTTATCACGAGAACCGTAGAGAAGTGTTTTATCATCGGAAGAGTAGAAAAAATTACGTTTCCGTGCAGACAGTAAAAAAAATCGACTGTCTTTAGCACGGCGAAACACTACGCTAATACACGGCATTACAAAATCAAATCAATAAAATAAAAGTAAATAAAATGTGAAGAGACTAATTGTCTCTACCCTAGACAATTGTGTACAACAAATGTACTCTGTGTCTACAACGTCAAGCATGACGTACAATTTTTCTCCAATGTTGACAGTTTGGGATAAAAACCTTTCTTCCAAAATATTCTACATAAAAAAACCAGCCAAGTGCGTGTCGGACCACGCACAATGAAGACTTCCGTAGTTGGGATGAATTTATCCCAACAACAAACTTAACATTGTAGTTGAAAAACATGATCCCCCATAGGATTCCAACTCCAAATGTAAGTTTGTACGCACAATATTGAGCGATTTACCATGTTATTTTAAGATCACAGACTTCTTATAGGTTTTCCTGTAATCTATAAGTAGGTAAAGAATTATTATTATACGTATTTTTTTCAAAATTTTAAGCTCAGTTGTTTAGGAGATAAGGGGAGAATGGTCAATTTTCAGCTATTTTCTTAAATCATTTTAAAAGTATTAATTATAAAATTATAAAAAAATATATATGAAATCCTTACAATAAGCCCTTTCTTTCATTTGATATGTCACACGGTACAGTCAGCAAAACTTTTATTTTTTAAATTGCCCCCCAAATGTGACCCCCATATTCAAAACTCATTTATTTACGTAACATGTCAGTGTTTGGGTCATAGAAGTTCTTATGTGTACCATATAAACTTCCACTATCTATAAATAAATAAATATTTCCACTTAATCGGTCCAGTAGATTCGGAGCAAAACGGCTGTGACAGGCGGACAGAGAGACGGGTCAGACTCAGTGCGGCATTTAGAATTACCCTCGAACTATCTACAGAAAGCATGGCTCATCGTTGGACGGGCATACGGAAAAACTATTCGTCGATACCATTATTTAGCGACAGCACGTTTCGCCGAATAACGCTACAAAGAATGAATGGTTCCCGGGAAGTGAGTTCCAGTAGAATTATAAAATAAGCAAGGAGATGGTGCAATGTTTATGCGAGGAACTCGGCCAAGACCTGTCGCCGAAAACTTCTGTAAATAATAGATTTTTGGTATTAACAATAAAATAAGAACATCAAAAGATCCTACAGTTTTTACACTATGTTGTCACTTAACTTTAATATATTACAAAAACAACAAATATTTGTATGACCTACAAGTAGTTGTTTCGGGTCTGGCTGTTTGTGTATGTGAATTTAAATGTTTGTAAACGCACCCACGATACAGGAGAAATTCCTAGTGTGGGGCAACGTTTTTAAAAAAAACGAAAACGAAAACGAACGACATTAAATACATTCACAGGGAATATAAAAAATCTGATTATGACCAAAAATCTTCTCATTGAACACTATGACTACATCTCACACACTCCGTTTAAAATGGAGCTTATTAAACTAATAGGTATTATAAAATATTGATAAACAATAATATAGTAAGTACCTAGTAAAAACATACAGGCTTCCGTAGATAGGTGCGACGTAACGGTGCGACCCGCCAGTCTGCGGTAGCCTTAAAGGATACTTACTTTTTGCTTGACGCCAAAAATAGTAGATATATTTGGCACTCTATTTAAATAATGGCTGTAAATTATACGCAATACACACAAATGAGTTTCAAAACTTAGTTTGGTGGCTTGTATGCGCCACAGCCATAAATCAACATTTATAATTTCAAATAGACCATTGCTTTTTATTATTGAAAAAAGATTCGTTAAAAACACTTTGCTTCATATATTAATTTGTTTGAGAACGAAACGCAAAAAACTTTTTAAAGGGTACATACTGGCGCGACACCGGTGGAAAAAAAATTCAAGAAAATTGTTCTACCGGTGTCGCGTTACGCGACAAGTCGCGCCAGTATGTAGAAGCCATAAGTCTGTTGTTTTTTTTTTGTAAAAAGTTTTTTATTTTTCACTTTTTAATGGGTAAGTTTGCAATTTATCTATACTCGGAATTTTAATTCGATTCCAGATTTGACAATTTCAGTGTTGCAACGTTATGACAAGTACTAAATAGTGACGTTGCGAAATTATTCGATATGGAAATGGAATATTTCCAGATCGATTCTTCTCGTTTATAATTTTACGCTCGTAAACTAAGTATATCAGGAAATTAAATATTTCTGAACCAATAATTTAGTTTTGACGATTAATTAACGATCTGAGACTTTTCTTTTATAATTGTGTGTGAAATAAATAAAAAAATGTGATCATGAAGGAACATGACAAATAAAACAGATAGATAGATGTATTATGGTAATAAATTATTTTATAAATTGTCGCCGTCATCGCTATCGCTATCGCTGTCACTTTCTGTAACATTTATTATAAATGTGTCTGTGATATTGTCAATTAACATATCTAGCCTACTCATTTTTTGCTCTTCTTTGACAACATGGGATACGCATTTAGACCATTCGGTAGCCGTAATTTTTGTAATGCCTTCCTGAAATAAATTTCTCACGTCTGTCAATTTGAAGGTTTTATTATTTTGAGCTACATGCCCCTTTACCTGCGCCCATATCAATTCGATAGGGTTTAGCTCGATTGTTTATCGATTTTTGTGTTCATCACTACACTATTAAATGTGGTATCATTATTTCACAAAATGACAGTAGCTAATGTCAAATCTGGAATCGAATTAAAATTCCGAGTATAAGTTACAATAGTCTAATGTCAACTGCTCATCACCTTTTACAAAATATTGCTTTTCCCGATGCAGGGGCGTTAATAGTTGAATAGTTCTCCTAGTAAGAACCAGAAGAACTAAAACAGATGGTGACTTCACCATATGCATTGTGACGAGCATAAATTGCTTAGCAACGATATTAAAGTGTATAATAAAATGGCAACCGTGAAATAATGTTAAAGTAGTTCCGATCTGTCAGGTGTATCTTCATCATCAGTTCCACTTTTACGAGTGCAAATGCATGAGCATATAAAAAAAGAAACTGAAATCGATATAGGTGGTACCTATAAACATTTGACGATTACCCTCGATTTTCATGGGATCGCTCCATCAGATTCTGATTTAGTGACAATGGGACCACTTCGGGAGATAATAATTTTCAAAATCGGTCCACAATTGAGGGAGCAATCAGTGAAAAAACATTAAAAAAAAAACTTACAGCCGAACATATTATAACCTCCTCCTTTTTGGAAGTCAGTTAAAAATACGGTAAAATTGGGTAGTATATACACCACTAGCGAATAGTCCGTTACTATGGACAAGTCACTGTCTACGAAGAAACCCGAGTCTAGGTGTGTCCTCGTGCTCGCGAAGAAGAGATAACGAGAAGTGTAGACAAGCGATTTCTATTCTACAGTACTGTAGAGTAGAGATAGAAAGCTTTTCTCCAGCAGGCAAGGCTTGGTGGCAGACAATCTAAAATGCTTTAAGTATAGTGTCGTAATAGTACTTCCTCGGACTGAAATATGATACTGAATACTGCAAAACCTTTCACAACTGCTTACCTACTAACAAAATATCGGGTTGGTGTATTGGCTGGTTGTGTAGCGTCCCTCAACTCAAAGCATTTTTATTTGATATAAATGCTTTGAGTTTGATTTCCCCGGGACTTAGTTTGAGCTCCCCGGACTTGCGGCTTCCAGGTGTTCGCGCAGACGACGCGTGAAATGCCGGAGTGGGTGACGGTGCTGCGCCAGTTCCAGAACGTGAAGGCGGCCTCGTTCCTGTTCGTCGCCTGGTTCATGGGCTTCGGCATCGGCCTCATCTTCACCTTCCTCTTTTGGCACCTACAGGTACCTACCGCCGCCATATACATTACAGATACATTTATATCAATAACACTCATCATTTTCTACTTTCACTCTCCTAGGATATCGGTGGCTCCCCGACGCTGTTCGGAGTGGCGTCTGTCATCAATCACATCTCAGAAATATTCGCCTATTTCTTCAGCTTTAAGCTGATCACGCAGATGGGACATGTAAAGGTACGAATCGACTTCCTCTACCTTGTAGTTGTAGTCCTCTTCCTGTTCCTAGAATGGCTCCACTGCCGGAGCTGCTTATTTATTTATTTATTTAGCCTACAATTGTTATCACAATACATTTATAAGTAGGTACAACAATTACTTACAAGCTAATACAACATGCACCATTTATGGTTTTACTTATTATTACAAAGCCGAAATAGTAGATATATAATATAAGTTATATGTATAATACAAGAGCACTACGATTGCGAGAAAATAAAATAATCCAATACACCTTGACGGCAACAGATTGAACATTATTTATTTTCCTTTCTCTTCCATCTGCACCTACGGGTCTCCATTCTCACTAGATGATGACATTTTCACTGTTGTGAAATAAATTACGGTCACCAATTCAATTTGTAATTAAAGAAAAAACATTCTAGAGGATTCGCGCCAATGCCTTTTTTATTAATTTCTTCTGTAGCCGCAACCAATGAAGATTAGTTATACTCACCTACGGCGAGGCCGCAACGCAATGCACACATTCTACCGAAGAGATCGCCGCTTTCAGTTCCATTTTCAAAAATAAAAGGTTCTTATTTTTTATGAAACAGTAATAAGTCGAGTCTATATTCATGATTATTTTACTTACGGCAAATCCGCAGCTATTTTAAGGATATTTATTTTAACAATTATAATAACAAAACAAACAGCAAGTGAATATTTGCAACAACTTATAAGTTGTTGTTGTTGCAAATATTCACTTGCTGTTTGCAATAACTCCGTTTCTTCATAATTATAATTCCAAAACCATTTCGAGATTTTAAGCTTCTAAGACTTATTTTTCTATTTATTAATAGAAAAATAAGTCTTAGAAGCTTAAAATTATAAGATCACATCGATGTATCGCCTCAGGAAAACTTAACTTACGTTAAAATGATCTTCACAATAAAACAGTCGCCGGCCAGACTTGTACTAAACATTTACTTCCTCGCACCATTTCCTTTTTAAGGTTTCTTTTACTAACAATCAATTTGTGTCGGCTATTTGTTGTGGTGTTTATACTTGACGGTATGAAGAACTTAGCAGAAGTAGTCTTTGAATCCATTCCTTTAAACTAAAGTACGGAAATCGCTAAAGTATGAAATGTAAACAAATTTTATTTCACGGCGATCTGAAATATAATTAATTAAACAGAATAGTGTTCCTTACACACACGTATTAACATCGCATTTTTATAGATAAAATATGATATATATTTTTTCAAGTTGGATTATTATCTCAGCGTTGGCAGGTGGCAACACAAAAACGTCACTTTTCTTTCGCGCGCTTAAATGACATCGCAAGAAAAAATTCTCTCTCGTCGAATTGCTAGTTTTTAATAAGTTTACAGTGCTCTATAGCGAAATGATGATCTTTGACAAAGTGTCAATTATGCCAAGTGATAGAAAGTGTAATGAGTGCATTGTTAGTGGAGACCTGAGACGGCCACGAGTCCACGATGTTCATGAACGACATCAACAGAAAGCAGATAAATACATCAGACGCAGACTCCTAAACCGGACCCAAACAAAATAGAAAATTCAGTTTCATTCTGAACCTAAAACTGGTACTTAACCCCTCCTAGGGCAGTGAGAATTCCATTATAGGTACTTAATTGACAGAAAATTACAAAACTCCCAGATATTGATCTATAATAAATGTACTCAGTGGTATTGACTAAATTACCAGTAGAGAGTGACACTTTGGTACCGAAACGAGATTTCCTACCAACCCACCCTGATTATTTATTCGTCAAAATATCAAGACCGACATAATAAGTACCTTTAGACAGACACCAATTTACGGGTACAAATCGAAAATCGCCCGAAAATTAACCATGGAGATCTAACACCTAACAAATATAATAACTGAACTTGTAGGTAATGCTTACTTGAAACAAGTGCCTTGAAATACCTATATTAAAACAAAAGTAAAAGTTTATTTACATAACATTACGCCCGCATTCCCAGAAGGGCCGGACAGAGATGGGTGATCTTTTTCAAAGGCTATAAAATCAAAATGTCTAATTAAACATTTAACCATTCCAACTAAGTACTAGACTACACATTTAGCAGTATACCATATACCATACAATCAATGGTCACGTATAGCACACAATCAATGCAGGCACCATGAACAAAAGTACCTATAAATTTCTTCGTTCTTAAGCACATTGTACAGTGAACATAACTAATTATACAACTTCCTCACTTAATCCATATATCTCAATTTTATGCCCCATAGATGAAACTAATCTTTTCGATTAGCTCTCAACTTGTCAAATAATAATTGACTATTTGCTAGCAGAACGTATGAAAATCATGTGGAAGATATGATCCATTTGATCATAAACAAGTACCTACCTGAAGTCAACGGATTCACTATAAATTAAGAAAGATGTATATATATATTTTTTTAATTCTATTAAGTAAATGGTGCTTACAAAACTTAAAACTGATCAAGTCAAAAGCTTCACCTATTCAGCCGAAAGACATCCACTGTTAGACATAGACCTCCCCCAAAGGGGGGGTTTCCCATAATAGCCACGCGCGCATTACGATAAGCGAAATAGTAAGTTAAAGTAATATTAATCCTTTACCTCTCAAAGAACAACAAATACAACAGCACATCAATTGAGACAAACACAATGTGGGTTTTTCTCGCTGTTGATTATGCCTCATTTCTGACTAACAATAGCCAGGAATAGGAATAATAATTATATATAATAGGAACGCTAATTCCTAACAAAGTAACGCTAATGAACAAAAATAAAAAGTACCTACTTAACAAACCAGAATATTTATAACCAGATAATTTATTTATTAAGTAAACCTAAATTATTGCAGACAACTCTAAACATCTAGGTACTCTGTTTAATTAATTATATTTCAGATCGCCGTTCATAAAATTAGAATCAAGACTTCGCTTAAGAGGTAAGCTCGTTTGATTCCCAATTAATTGTCAAATTTGACAGTTTGACTTTACTGATTTTTGGTTTTAAATAAGTGTTAAACGTGGCAAAGATCCTAAGCTATTCAGCTACTAGTGACGTCAGTACGAACAATACTTTAAAAAAATATATAAAAATACAGCTTGTAAAAACAAAAAGATTAAATTATGTGTTTCAAATACTCTTATCATTAAAATAAAAATATAAAAGACATACCTGAAGAAACGGAGTTATTGCTAAATGTTGTACGATAATTAAATTTATTATAATTAGTTAAATAATCTTAGATAAAAAACTTTTTACAAAAAAAATAAAAACGACTTCCAAAAAAAACACTACAAAGTGAAAAATAACCTTCATTTCGGAAGTCGGTGTCTTTGGATCTATTTTATTTTTTTGCCACCGACTTCCGAAATTAAGGTTATTTTTCACTTTGTAGTGTTTTTTTTTGGATGTCGGTTTTATTTTTTGTGTAAAAAGTTTTTTATTTTTCTCTTTTTATTGGGTCAATTTGCATGTATCTAAGTTACAATAGCCTAACTTCAACTGCTCATCACATTTTACAAAATATTGCTTTTCCCGATGCAGGGGCGTTAATAGTTGAGGAATTCTCCTGGTAAGAACCAAGAGAACTGATGGTAACTTCATCCTATGCATTGTGACGAGCATAAATTGCTTAGAAACCATATTAAAGTGTCTAATCGAATCGCAACAGTAAAATACTTATTATTAAGTAGTTCCGCTGGCCATCTGTGGCCTTCATCATCAGTTCCACTTCACCAAACGGTGCTTTCCGAGTGCAAATGCATGAGTTACTATAAAAAATACTGAAATCGATATAGGTGTGCCTATAAAATTTGAGGGTTGCCCTCGATTTCCATAGGATCCCCTCATCATATTGTGACTTAGTGACAATGAGACCACCTCGACAGTATACCCTTTTAAACAAAAAAATAATTTTCAAAGTTGATCTACAGATGACGGAGCAATCGGTGAACAAACATAAAAATATACAAAAAAAACAGACGAACATATAACCTCCTCCTTTTTGGAAGTCGGTTAAAAACCATCCTCATGCACTCACAATCACACTCACTGAACGCCCTCATACATCAACACACGCACACACCCACATCACTCAAACTTCACATAAATCACCTACTTCCATACATACTCATAAACACTTCCCTCACGTTTTAGATCATTTACTTATTATAAAGGTAGTATATTTTACAAAATGTAACACTTAAGTTATTTATTCGTCTTTCAAAATAAATTAGTAGAACAACCATCCAAAACCATCCATTCTACCATTCATACCATTTTTTTTTCTATTTTCATCTATTTTATCTAAAACATTACTAAGTTTTTTGAGAAAAAAAAATATACTATTGTTTGGTACACATGCTTATCGGGGCCGGAGTTTAGGTACAATTGTTTAGTTTACGAGTGTCGAGTAACGAACTGAGCGCACTGCTGCGCTGCTGCTGCGCTGCACTGCAGCTGCTGCTGTGCACTGCTGCACTTGAAAATAAGCGTAAAAAAAGTCCTCTCAAATTTTGGATCACAGTGTAAACTCTGTTAAGTTTATTTTAAATATAAATTGACATTCTACAATTTGATGATATTTACTAATCGATAACAATAAATAGGCATGCTGCCCTACAAAAAAAAATCTGAAAAAAATCATCAAAACATACAATATTTGACGAATGAGTACAGTCAGCTGCGTATTTTATTTTTTTATTTAAAATACATTTATTTTTATTAAAAAAAAAAAATAGGAACTTAGTGTTATCGAAACCATACTATTAGGAAATAAGTATTTTCTAATTAGATTTCACGAGAAAAACGCTGTTAATTGTTGCGCAACATATTGCGTAACATGCTCGGGCAGGTACAGTCTGCGTCACTATATGCTAACCCCTCATGTTTTAAAATATTACACTGGTACAAGCTACAACATTGAATTCGTTACGAATAATCTAAAGAATACTTCAAAAAGACTTCATTGTTTCGACTTGGATTTGACCCATCGCATCACCGAACGTCGTCATACTCATACCGAGTTTAACGAACTAGCCAGCGAGCCCTTATTATGTAAAATGATTTCTAATTTTATGAGGACAAAAATAGTTGTTCTATATGAACAAAATGTGACCATAAAAGGAATTGCGAGTTTTCGTGTTTTTATATCAAATCAAAATCAAATCGAAACAAACACGGGCCAGTAGCAACAGCATTCTGAAAACAGTGTCAGAGAGTTTCTAATCTCCCATTTTGAGGCATTTGTGGAGAGGATGGCCAGGTGAGAAACTTGGACCCTGCTTGGTCATCTTCTGTGCAAAGTGCTTCAAACTCTAATAATAATAATATTACTTTGCTTACTAACACTAGCTATAAGGTATTACTAACAATATGGATCTCAGTTGTCTTTAGGAATAAATCTTGTTTTGTTTTTTTTTTTTTTTGTAAAAGCTCATTTCAATATTCCATTCATAAGCACGGCAAGCGGTCTTGAAACCTCCGGTCTATTTGGACGCTGAATAGCTTTTCGTAAATGTTAACCGTATTATTGCTAGTCGTTGTACGCAAAAATAAAAGTTTACCAACCGGTGTGTTTTAAGCGTTTTATTGAAAAAAAAAACAATATTTAAAAAAAATAAAATAAAAATACTAACTATAACTTATACAGGGTGGATTTTTGAGATGGGGCAGTAAGGGCAGCTACCTTAACCGTTGCAGCTACAGGAAAACAGTCTTAGGAGACTGTCCTTTGGGCACGCCACAATTGTGGCGATAAGTCCCCTCTTTGAGGAGTGGCTAGAGAGGCGCCACGGCGTCTTCACCTTCCACCTGACTCAGGTCCTCACCGGACATGGTTGTTTCGGGAGGTTCCTGTTCAGGATAAAGCGGGAGGAAACGCCCGGGTGTCACCACTGTGTGGATCGCCCGGAGGACACGGTGGAGCATACGGTGGAGGTCTGCCCGGCTTGGGCGGAGCACCGTCGTGTCCTCACGGAGGCGATCGGCGGCGGCGATCACTTGCGTCCGGCCCTGGTTCAGGCCATGGTTCGGAGCGAGAGTGCATGGGAGGCCGTCACCTCCTTCTGTGAAGCAGTAATGCTCGCGAAGGAGAGGCAAGGTTCGCGCCCTCGCGCCCCTAGTCGCCGCAGGAGACGCCCCGGGTGCCGGGTGTCGCAAGCCGACTTTTCGGCCACCGAAGGACCAGGCCCGGGTCGACGGCGCGTTGTGTTCCACGCGCGCCTCAAAGGGATGTCTCAATTCTTGGTCCTTTCTTGTTTCTTATTTATATTAATGACTTGCCTTACCTCATATGGATAATCATGATATAGTGTTGTTTGCAAATGACACTTCACTTTTGTTTAACCTCTCAGGCCCTGGCCTGTTAAACCGGATATAGACTGATACAGTGCTCCCCCTTAACCCTGTTGACAGGTGACAGTTGACAGTTGAGTTGACATCTATTCATGCTGTCCTGTCGTATCAATAAAATCATGTTATCGATAAAACGATGTGTTTGTTTTAGAATGTGTTTCAATTTCAAAATAAAAAAATGGTTCCAAGATTCCTAAAAAAACACACAAAAACCGCTATATCTTGTGAAGGAAGCGAGATAGAGCAAAAATAACACTTTTTGGGGGCATCATAAAAGGGGTTTCACTAATCAAGTCACATCGATCGAGAGGTTCAAAAACTTGAAAACATAACCTATTTAATTTTTTTGCTTTGGCTTTCAAAGATCAGCAGCGGCAATTTCGGCGTTGTACCTACCATCGAGGCTTTTCGTTCCGGTCCTAAATTCGGCATTAGGTGCGATATACAACTACAACCTATGAACACAACACAAATAGCGAAATGTGGGTGTATTACACACCTCTGCCTGCCTTTCGGGGAATACCGGCGTGATATTATGTGTTTGCAACATGTGCAAAATAATTTAATCAATTTACGTTAGTACTACGTGAACAAACTCATACATACATACAGGTTGAATTGCATTCAAAGGAATTGAGAACCTTATTTTTTCGTCGTCGGTAAAATATTCCAAAATGCAAAATATTTTTTTAAATCATAAACACATCGTTGATAACATCTATCGATACGAATGGACAGCATTTAGTTACGTCAAGTCAACTGCCAACTGTCAGTTTCGTCAACTGACAGCTGTCAACGGCGCTTGACGTTAATGCCCAACATTTTAAACATTGTATTACCAGCATGGTTTTATCAATTCAAAGTCAACCTCTACAAGCCATAAGTGTTATGTCTCAGCCGTATCAGATTTTCTTGATAAAAGAATCCCGGTAGACACGATATACATAGACTTTAGTAAGGCTTTCGATAAGGTTGATCATAATATACTACTGAAAAAATTAAATCTGTTGGGAATAGCGGAAGGGGGGGGGCAATGCTTAAATGGTTCTATTCTTACCTCGTTGGCAGGAACTCAAAAGTCTTACGACTTAACGATCAACGGCCACTCTGACACCTTCCCAGCAACATCGGGAGTCCCGCAAATCTCGCACTTAGGCCCTATCCTCTTTAACATCTTTGAAAGAAAGAAAAAGAAGAAAAAGAAAAAATAAAGAAAATACGTTTATTTGCGGTAAACATAACGCAAAGAAATAAAAACACAAACACGAAAGAACAAGTAGAGGGAAAATATGCGTCACATTCACGCAGCGACAGCAGCGGCATCTTCGTTAATGTCATTACGTTATGTTTCAAGCACTCAAGTTTCTACTTGTTTGCTGATGACGTCAAAATATTGAAACCAATAGTGACCAACCTAGATTCCGCACTGTTACAGGCTGATCTCGATAGAATGGCGGATTGGTGTAGAGTAAACAAAATGTCAGTCAATGTATCTAAATGTCACAGTATGCAATTCTCTCGTAATAAAACAGTGAAAACCAACAACTACACATTGCATCAGCAAACACTACCAGACGTAGACGAAGTTCGTGACCTGGGAATTGTACACACATCAACACTGTCTAGGGATATTTTGGATTCACTCAATTTACTCAAAATTTATTAAAAGTAACATTCAACATGCATATATTTTTATAAAGCCCATTTATCAGACTACACTCCAGAATAAAAAAAAACTATATTTTTTTGCGTAAACAAATTTTTATTCAAATAAAGAAAAAACGTGAAATAATGGTAAAACTAACAATGAATATGTTTCTCAAGAAAAAATGAAAAATAAGGAAAAATGTATCTGTTTTAACAGTTATGTGAATAATCAGTAGTCAGTAAAACCACCCATGACGTTAATAACGGTCCTGCAACGGGTTTTCATGCTTTGGATTACGTTATCCAAGTCTGTTGCGGTATATTGTCCCAGGTCCGGCTAAGATGCAAAAAAAGTTGCTCTTCCGTCGCAATGTTTGCAGGGAAATTCCTCAAAGCCCTTCTTTGGAGCATGTCTCACGCGTGTTCTATGGGGTTTAGGTCAGGCGATTGAGCGGGCCAGCCTAAGACCGATACGTCGTGCTCCTGCAACCAGCTCGTCACCACTCTCGCTGTGTACGGACGGGCGTTATCGTGCATGAGCGTGAATTCTTGGTCCATTTGTAGTCAATGGGGGTAGATTATTGGTACTAGCACCTCGTTACGGTATTTTTCAGCCGTCATGGTGTTTCTGATCCAAACGAGGTCTGTTCTTCCACCAACACGAATTCCCGCCCAAACTATAATTGTCCCGCCGTGGTATGAATGGACTTCCTGAGGATGTAGCAGACGGATCTCACGACCAGGAACTTGCCAAACACGTACTCTACGTGTATCGGGATGGAAACCGAACCGGGACTCATCGGTAAACAGCACTACAGACCACTGGTTATCTTCCCAGAGCAAATGTTCACGGGCCCACTCTAGTCATCGTCCACGATTTCCTCAGCGTAGTGCTGGAGTACGAAACGGTGTGCGAGCATGAAGGTTAACTTCATGCAGCCTTCACCTTGCAGTTTGGTCACTCACAAGCAACTGGTGCTCTGACTGGAGCCTCTGAACCAACTGCATGGCCGTAACATTTTGTTGTCTTCTCGCGGCAACTTGCAAAAATCGGTCTTGTCGTTGAGTGGTTATGCGCTTCCCGCCTGAGTGTCTTTCAGCCTGAGTGTCTTATAACCTTGATATCACGTTTTGTCTTGTTCCAATCTCCTCAGCAATACTCCGTTGAGTAGCCCCAGCTTGGAGCATGCCTACTGCCCTTAACATTTTCTCTCTCGTTAAATGGCGCCGCTGCATGATGCACATAATAACATTAATTCGAAATTAACCGATAACTTGTTATAAAACTTAAATTTGACACAAAAAAATAGCCAAAAACTACTGTAGGTAAATGAAACCTTCGGACTTCGCTACCATTATGCCGCGTATTTCTATTGTTTTTAATTTATTTTTTCAAATTCAAATTTAGAATTGTTCAAAAAGGTTTACAAAATAAGCAGTTTTAAAAGAATTTAAAACTGGCCAGTATTTTTTGAGTTTAAGAACTTGAAGAAGAAGAAAAGTTTTAGATCTCACATTTCTTCACAAGCTGTTCAATGGAGTTCATGACTGTAGCCAGCTTCTTGAAAAGCTGTAGATAAGGGCACCATCTCGTTTGCCACGCAAATCTAATTAAAACCTTTTTTATGTACATGAAAAAGGTTTTAATTAGATTTGCGTGGCAACTCGGACACTTCGCCACTTTGCCAAGGCTCTGTAAGCAGTATAACGAAGTATCGAAGCATAATGAATTGTATATTACATGCAAATTATCAAAGTTAAAAAAAGTCAATAAAAATCATAGTATCCAATTCGTAATATTTTGTCATTTTTGTCTGTTGTCCTTTATGGTTATTCTTTTTTTCTTATTCGTTTGTATTTATTTTTATTATTCATTGGTTGTGTTTCATTCACTTTTTTCCTTTGTGTGATTTTCGTATTTTTGTATATTATATTTTAATGTTTTTACCGTGTCAAACTTTATGTACCTAGATAATAAGTAAATGATGTGGTCTCCTATAATTGGAAGCACACACTTGTATTCGTCCCTGTTCTATGTATACTTAATAAATAAATAAATAATAAATAAACAACCGTGGCAACAGTCTGTGTGGGGACTGTTATAATAAGTTAACAGTACTCGTAGCAGCCGCGGTAACAGTCTTTCTTTGAGGGTCTGTTATTTTAAGTAACAGATAAGTTATATTTGTAGGAACAACTTTTATTTTTTATTTCTAAATATCAGTTATTTCTATCTGTTACGATAAATACGCCACACCCTTATTGTGTTATATTATTTACTCCTCAACAATATACGATAACAATATACGCACTATTAATAAATACACCTAGCATACGACCTTGCTATGATCGTATAAAAGTGGAAGGTGTGTGTAACAGGTGCTGTGTCTGGGGCTAGCAGGCAACGTGCTGCGCTTCCTGTACATCGCGTGGCTGAGCGACCCATGGTGGGTGCTGCCCTTCGAGTTCGTGCAGGGCGTGACGCACGCCGCCGTGTGGGCTGCGTGCTGCTCGTACATCGCGCATGGGGCCCCACCGCGCCTGCGCTCGTCGGCGCAGGGCGTGCTACAGGGGCTGCACCACGGGCTGGGACGCGGCTGCGGTGCCGTGCTGGGCGGCATCGCCGTCGCCAAGTGGGGCACGACGCGCACGTTTGCCGGCTACGGGCTGCTGTGCACCGTGGTGCTAGCTGCCTTCGCGTTCATCAACTTCCGCGGTGAACCGGACGCGACGGCCGGCGTCGTGGACGACGAGGCGCGCGCTGTGGCCGAGGCGGGCGTGCTGGCGCCACACGGCGTGCCCTCCAACCCACTCCCGCGTGCGCTCTCCTCCACGCGCCTCGCTGACCTGGCGCACCACGACTCCTACGGTGCCACGCAGGTATGCCCACGTGCCGAGAGGTCTCCGCGCACGCTTGTCGAACACGCCTCACCTCACCTAGCTTGTGTTCCGCAGAGCTACAGCGGCGCGGAGTCGCTGAGCGTGCCGGGGCAGGCGCCGGCGCCGCGGCCTTCCAACCCGTTCCTGGCGGAGACGGCGCCCGCCGCGCCCGCCTACAGATAAGCGACCTCGGACACAACGACACGAACCACTCTCCGGATCACGGCCTCTCCACTGTCCTATGTACAAAATATTTCAAGAGTAGGCGACAAATTCTAGTACTCGTTAAGCAGCATTCACTAATTATCCGCGAATATTCGGGTAACTTCGTCAGGTGCACGACGTCACGCGGTACGTATTCAAGTTAACTGATATGCGACTGTATCTGTATGTCAGTGTGTGGAGGTGTCAACAGATTAGTAGATCGATGTCGAGTGCGAAATGTCTGCGAAACTTGAACGACTGTATAGACTGTATATCGTTGCTTTTGTTACTTCATCAATGTTACACGATAAATGCCTAAGCATAATATAATGTCTCGTGACCTACACATCGTATAGCGCTACGCATACCGCTTGTCGCGTCTGCGGCGCGGTCGCATGGCGCGGCTTCGGCGAGTTTTTGCGCGTCGTTCAGAGCTGCACTAACTTCATCGGCGAAGTTGACTGTTGCTTTATACTAGATAAGTCAGAGTGTATAAAATTAAAAGTATTTCATTCACTTAAGTGTAAGTTCTAAACCGTGCGAACCGGAAGACGTAGCGCTGGTAGGCCTCCTACAAGGTAGACCGATGACCTTGTGAAGGCCGCAGGTATTCGTTAGATGCGGGAAGCACAGAACCGGTCGAAGTGGCGGTGCTTGGGGGAGGCCTACTATGTCCAGCTGTGGACGTCTTTCGGCTGGAATGATGATGATGATGTGTAACTATATGGTGGACGTGGAACGCGATGTCATATCATGGTGTGTTGTAGTGGAAGCAAGAGGAAGAGCGGGGCGGACGCGCCTCACTTCTAATGTATTATTTTGTTGATAATGTAATAGATAGATATTCTTATTACGATAGCTATATGTATACATAACGTTTGTTGTAAAGATGTATCGTGGGGATCGGCCCGCGCCTGCACCAGTTATATATTTTTGCACAGTCTCTAGCGGGAGCTCACGCGTCACGGTGGCAGCGCGCGAGTGCGCGTGGCACGAGTGTTATAAATACAATCTTGCGAGTGCACGCGGCGAGTCGCTTACGTGAGAGTTACACACGCGCGAGTGAGCGTTGCGCCTCTCTGGGCTACCTATGTGAAGTATTCGCGCAAGTGCGCGACGCAACGCTCGAGTGAGGGTCAAACTCGCGCGAGTGCGCGCCACCGCCGCCGACACGGTGCCGACACTTTCAATTTCATGTGTATAATGAATAAATAAATGTTGAACTATTCATTGAATGTTGTTTTCTTGTTTATTTGGGTTTACATAGGCACTTTCCCATCAAAATGAAATTACCCAGCTCTGTTACTTAGTAGTAAAAATAAAAAATAAAAATATTTTATTTCTTATAAACTTACATGGGCAATTACGAAACGTCAGCAGCTAGGTGCACGGTCTCAATTAGCCGTTTCCTATGGAGGAGAGCCGGCATGAAACTAATAAATAAAATAAATAATAAAAATGTTTATTTCAATTACAAAGGACATATAGAATGTGTTGTTGGACATCACCTTTTAAGCAAGGAATTGCTTGTGTTAGGAGACTCCGCGCTTCCACTGTCTTATCATTATCTTTTATGCAATTGAAATGTAGATAATGTACTATGCAAAATTAAAAATAAAAGGTAACTTAAAATTATACAAACAGCAGAGCAAATAAATGATTGATATGCCTAGAACAGGGCCAAAACGCGCGAATACGTGTGATATGTGTGAGTATGGGTGAGAGTGTGAAGAGTGAGGGTGTGTAGTGTGTGAGATATAATTAGCTTATTTTAGTCTATATATTAACAAAACTCTTCTAATATTATAAATACGAAAGTGTGTTTGTTTGTTTGATTGTTACGCTTTCACGTCAAAATGTCTTAACAAATCTGGAAGAGATCCGGCACTCTGGCAGTTCTTCTCTTGGGTCAGGATACCTCCGACCCGACATTACCCACGACCTCCATGGGATCGAGACCCATGCGGGCGAAACCAGCAGGCGGAGCCAGTATAAGTTTAGGTGTAAGTTGTAGGTTAGCCCTACGACAATGTCTTGGGATCGGAAGAAGCCAAATAAATCTTCTTCCACTAACCACACACACTACAATCCGAATGTGGTTATTTTGGTCATTGAACCGTAGATACAATAGACTCAACATCGTCGTAAGTTTTAGTCTTAAGCCAATCAGTTACAACTTTCTTACAGTCTCGGAGCTTCATGGAAAATATACGAAGTTCTTTATTCAGCAAATTGTATAGAAAGGATGATTGCCTGGAGTACTGTCTTTTAGCGAAAGTAAATCTAACCCTGACAGTTGGAGCGACTAAGTAGCTCCTTCTGTTTCTAGGCTTAGAGGGATCATACGGAAGAGATGTGTGTTTTTTTAGTATGAGTTGAAGCAAATATAGTTGTCTTACAGACAGAAGATCAGATAATAGGTAGAGGCTATGGGTAGGGAATCTATAGGGTTTAAAGAACATGACCTTAAGCAAAGTTCTCTGCGCCCTCTCAAGTTCTAAAAATTTTATTTTTGTTGTCCCTCCCCAGCAAGGCAAACAGTACGTGAGGATCGATTGTGCCAGTGATACGTATACTTGCTTCAGAAGTTGCTTTGAAGCCGCATGTCGCAGTGTTTTAAAAGTCCATATCATCTTCCTGACTCTTTTCATTATAAGTTCGGTGTGCATGTGCCAGGAAAGGCGCTGGTCAATCATAACACCTAAATATTTAGTATGCTGTAACCTGTCAATTTTCACACATGAGCAGTCGGGAGTTGGGGGGATGGGACAGCTGTGGATTTTTATTTGGAATTCTTGTGATGGCTGCGAGTTGTTATACTTTGTAAAGCAGATAAAGTTGGATTTGGAGGCATTTAGTGTGAGGAGACTATGATTTAGCCAAGCTGCTATCTTCGCCAGGCCACATTCAGCCAGCCTTTTAACATTAACCCAAGTCTTGGCAGCGAAGACAATGGCAGTGTCGTCGGCGTATGAAAATATGAGCCCGCCATCAATCTTCATGTTGCATAGGTTATTAATGTAGATAAGGAACAAGGTCGGCCCAAGCACGCTGCCCTGACCGACTCCGAAAGTAACGGTTGTCTCGGAGCTAGTGTAATTCGCAATCTTAACCGTTTGCTTGCGATTGTTCAGGTAAGATTTAAAAAGTTCCAGAGAGGGTCCCCTTATGCCGATGCTTTCTAGCCTATGTAAAAGTTTGGGGACAGACACTGTGTCAAAGGCTTTTTTGAGGTCAAGAAAAACAGCCAGACACTTGTCTCCACTGTCCACACCGTCTACCAGAGTAGAAGTTAGTGACAGAACCGCATCCTCAGTAGACTTTCCTTGTCTAAATCCAAACTGAGACGGCGACAGTATTTTATATTTAGAGAGGAATTTAATTAGGCGCGAGTTTATAAGTCTCTCAAGGATTTTCGAAATGGACGGTAGGACTGATATCGGCCTATAGTTTGACGGGTCAGTTCTGTCCCCAGACTTGTACACTGGCGTTATTAGAGCTACTTTCAAAGCATCCGGGAAAAGTCCCTGCTCGAAGCATAGATTAGTTAAGTGGGTTATAATTGGTACAATTTGTTCGTGTGCGGCTTTTAGAAAGTTGACTTGTATTTTGTCCCAACCGGGAGCACTATCTGTTTTCAAACTCATTAGAGTGGCTCGAACTTCGTCGGGGTCTGCGTGGAGAAGAACAAAAGATGAGGCCAGAGGACTGTTTGTCGAGAATGAGTCAGGATTGGTATTATTTCCTGCTGAGGACTGAGAAGTTGTGATATTATCTGCAAGAAGTTTGCCTATGTTAGAGAAGTAATCATTAACCTTGTCAACAGAGTCCTGTGGGGTAGTATATAGCTCTAGCAGTTCCAAATTGCTTGTTTTTTTAGGTTTTCTGTGCGTGATGTTGTTAATGATATCCCATGTTTTTTTATGATTTTTGTGCGCTTTAGAAAGTTGAACTCTGTCATATTTTCGTTTTTGATTTCTAATAATGGTAACACAGTAATTACGATATCTTTTATAGGTGATTTTTAGTACCTCGTTGAATGGGTCAAGCCTCAGTCTCTTTTGCATACGATTTCTATTCAAAATACAGCGCAATAAGCCAATAGTCATCCATGGTTTTACGATTCTATTTTTCAACGGTATATTCATAGTAATTGTACTGAGCGTGACACAGTTTTTTAGTATTTCGATTAGGTTATTAGTAAGCGTGTTTGGGTTATCTAGTTTTAATAAGTCAGACAGGTTACTAGCTTTGAGGAGCTCAAGCCCCTTCTCTAAATTAAAAACTGTTTTTGATTTTGAGCATCTTATTAAGTTTGTATGGTTTGTGATTTTTAAGAACGTCATGAAATGGTCAGTAATAGTGGTGTGAATAATTGCAATGGTTGCAGTTTGGCTGCCAGGTTTGAGTTTTATTATAAAATGGTCAAGACAGGTTTTGTCTCTCGTGGGAAGCGAGTGACCGGGGAGTAGACCATGCATTGCTAACATATTGAGATAGTTAAGTCTATTTGTGCGTTCGTGTGATTGCTCATTTTGATTGTATATAAGATTAATATTTATATCTCCAGTGATTATAACGTTTTTAATTGATGCAATGGTAGTTAGGTGATTGTTTAAGGACTGAATAAATTGGTCCGCGTTCGTAGTTGAGGGGGACCGGTAAATCGCAATAACTATAAGGTCAGGCGCAACATAAATCTCTAAGCAAGACGCGTGAGCCAACTTCACTTCTCTTGTTTTATTTTTATGTGTGTTTTTAATATAGGCAACCACTCCGTCAGCCTTATTCAGATGATTTGTAGTTTGGAACGAGTTATAGTTAGATATTTGAGGTATTGGTTTATTTGAGTTCAACCTACATTCGGTTAAGATTAACAGATCAATATCTGTTTTAAGATCTTGTAAGTTTATTTGAAGATCATCAAAGTTAGAATAAATAGATCTTATATTCTGCGAAACAATGGCAAAGTCGGAAGAGTTAGGCGCTATATGCTTAGCGAAGTCGCCAATTTCACAATCAAACACTTGGGCTATTTCGGAATTGTCTATGTCATTCAAAGTTAGCAGAGTATTATTCATACTTATAAGTTTTATAAGTGCAGGATAACGTAATTAAATTCGCATTATTATCTCGTGTGTGGGTGTAAGTGGATGAAGGTATCTGTGAGTGTGTAGAGGTAAGTGTGGTTTGAAAGTTTGTGAATTTGGTTTCTGGATTGAGTGTAGGTTTGAGTGATGAAGAATGAGTGTTAGGGCGCGATTGGTTAAAAAAATGTAACTTATTATTTAACTTATTGTTTAACTTAAATATAATTGATTTTGAGAGTTTAAAATACCGATGAAAGTTTAACATATAGGTGAAATATAGTAAGAAAATAAAATAACAATGATGATAGGTCTCTTGTAAGATGAAAACTAGTCATTTAAGCTGTAAAAGATTATTCACCTGTGACTCACTATTTATAACAATAGTAGGAGAATCATCCTCCTTCTTAATATGGACTTTACCGTAAGCTGTCCAACAGTACTTATACTCCTTCGATTTTGCCAGGTCACTTGCAAGAAAGTGTAGTCGTGCTCCTTTTGCAGTTAACTGTTCCGAGACATATATTGGTGTATTCTCATCTGTCTTAAATCCGAGATGCTTCGCACATAATTTTCCGTTATGTTTTCTATTAAATGTTTTAGTCGACTTCAAGAAGTCAGATTTAAGAATAGTCGACTTTAGCTCAACTATAATAGGGCTATTTTTTGTGTTTGTTCGCTTGTTATTTACTCGAAATATGTCACTAATATCCGATTTTGTGGTATTAGAGCCTACTTCGCTGGATAAGCACATTGTCATTTTTATCAGGTCTTCTTTGCATTCTTTAGCTACTTTTGGTACATTTTTGATCTCAAAATTCGCCTTTCGGCAACCCCTTTGCAGGTCTTCTATTTTGTCCTCTAATATTGTGATAAAGCTTCTATCTTTCATTGATTGAGTTTCGAGATGCTCAATTTTGGACTTTAGTTCTTCATTCTGTGCTGTCAGAAAAGCCATGGAGGACTCTATGTTGCTATTAGTGGTTTTGATTTCCATTAGAGTCGGATAAATCTTCTTAATCTCTTCTTGCTGTGGTGACATTAAAGATGATATTAGTGCTTTGACTTCCTCTTTGAAAGCATGGAAGTCTGAGTCGTGGTCATAGTAGTCCTCTCGTGGCCTTTTGTAACGTTGAGATACGAAGTTAGGAGGGGTGTTTTGTTCTAGTTGAGCGGAAATGTTCGATTCAGAAAGGGATTTGCCACTCATTTCATCCATTTCGCGTACCAGGAGATAATAAACAATGTAGATATGCTTCAGCTGATTAGTAGTTGAATATTGTCTTGCTGGCTGGCTGGCTTAGTTATTTGCACGACTACGAACTGCGCAACTTTGGTTGATTATAAATCGGTCCAAGTACCAGGAGAAAATAAATGCGAGAAGGTCCTGCGCGGGCTGACGTGCACCAAGATAAGGCACGCACACAGCGATGATCCACACCACACGGCAGGTTGTCCTTGACGGTCCAATGACGCGTGAGTAGGAGGGGCTTTGCACTTCTCAGGAGCGTCGCGTGCGCGTGGGCAGGTAAATTAACAAATCGTACCTTAAGAGTGGCCGACTTACTTCGATGTACCAGGGTATTAGGAGCAACGAAGAGGTCGATGAATGTTGCAACTCGTAGGTCGGACTATGTCTCCTCCGGTTTATGCACTCCTATTTTTATGCGCGATTTAACTGAGTTGAAATTTTGAATTTATTAATTATTAAATAAAGAAATACGGGGTGTGTACACGTCTACACCAGTTGGCGGTCCGGGGGGAAGGGGGAAAACTCCACGCTTACTCTTTTAAAAAGAATGAGCTCTTACCTTAAAAGAATGAGGTCCGTCAACAAGTATCAAGTACTTAACAAAATAGAAAATGGTTAACAAAGCTACCGTCTATGAAGCCTACAACGTTCTCACATTCACTAATTAAAAAAATTCTCTTTATAAAATAATACTAAAATAATAAAAAGACTTTAAATTTTACAAAAAAAATAACCGACTCCCATAAATAACACTACAAAGTGAAAAATAACTTTAGTTTCGGAAGTCGGTGTCTTTGGATCTGTATTTTAGTTTATTGCCACCGACTTCCGAAATTCAAGTTATTTTTCCCTTTTAGTGTTATTTTTGGGAGTCGGTTATTTTTTTTTTTGTAAAAAGTTTTTTATTTTTCACTCTTTAGTGGGTCAGTTTTAAATTTATCTAAGTTACAATAGCCTAACTTCAACTACTCATCACCTTTTACAAAATATTGCTTTTCCCGATGCTGGGACGTTGATTGTTGAGGAGTTCTCCTAGTAAGAACCAGGAGAACTGCCACTCACCATATGCATAGTGATATAAGTTGCTTAGCAATCACATTAACGTACCTAATCGAATCACAACCCGTTAAATACTTATTATTATATTGTTCCGGTGGCCATCTGTGGTCTCCATCATCAGTTCCACTTCAGCAAATGGTGCTTTCCGAAAGCAAATGCAGGAGTTCCTATAAAAATATTCAAATCGCTATAAAATTTTGGTTTGCCTATAAAATTTGAGGGTTCCCCTCGATTTCCATGGGATCCCCTCATCAGATTCTGATTTGGTGGCAATGGGCACCTCAGGAGTATACCTTTTCCAACTAAAAAAGAACCATCAAAATCGGTACATAAACGACGAAGTTAGGCGCGAACAAACATAAAAAAAAAGCATATATACGGTCGAATTGAGTAACCTCCTTTTTTAGAAGTCGGTTAAAAAAATAAAAACCTTTTTAAACCAAATGCCAATGCTATTACAACTATAACAAATATGAAATAATATTCTCTCCACAAAAGCCACTAATAAATATTTTAATTAAAATTGTAGGTATTTAGTGTCAAATAATAAATAAGGTTGATTGAACTTACCACAAGTGAACTTCAACCAGAATTATACGAAATGTTGCATCCGAAGAGATTTAACATACTTTGTAGTCCGTCCTCTATTGCACTACATTGCCACACTGTTCAAAGATTTAAAAAAAAAATATTTATTTGATAGTCTGCGTCATCTGTCAACTACTGTAACCTCATTCGTCTTAGAGCTCACTGCTTACTCTATTCCATAATATTATGGGGGTGTTATGTACATTGGTGGATAGGGTGTTAAATCTCTTCGGATGCAACATTTCGTATAATTCTGGTTGAAGTTCACTTGTGCATTCAATGTTGCATCCTCGAGATATAACATACTTACATTGTAGATGTTTAGAGTATGTTTTATTGTGGAATGGAAAACCTGTATGTTCATGTTCATGTGTGATTAGTTTGGAAATTGTTTTTGAAATAAAACTTATCCGGTCAGGGATCACAATCAGTTTTTATAATATAAGGTTAACACTTTGTAACCATCAAAAGGCTAACACTTGGTAACAATCAAATGGCACTTGGTAACAATAAAATAGAACAGAAGATTATTCTTACAGGTTTATGGATTGAATATGCCATCAGCAAACGCCCTGTCTTTTACAGATTCAATAACAGGTTGGTTGTAAAATTTTGCAAAACATAATATTGAGTTACCAGTCCAGCCAGCAGTCTTTTTTATTATTTCCATTGAGACACCCGATCTGAAAGCCACTGACGTGGATGCATGCCTAGTACTGTAGGCAGTGAACATATTCACATCCACACCGCTATCACTAAGCGTTTCTTTGATCCAGCGGCGGATGGACTGGGAGGTACAATTGTGTATCGGTTTTTTATAAGTTTGGATTAAATTACCGCAATTATTATGAGTGTTTTTAAGTGGACAATTATTAAGAATCAAACGAACTTACCTTGTGAAGTTTAATTATGCGAGGGTCTCAACCGAAGACGATTACAAATTTACTTGCAGCAGTACATGAGAAGGTGCTATCTTTGCCACACTTTTAGATACTCATAGCTTAAAAAAAAAAACATGACGTAGTGTTCTGTCTCTCTCCTACCCCCGGCACGCGGCGCTGTCGCCCGCGCTCTTCAATCATTAATTTTAGAGAAATATAGTTTCTAGCTGTTTACATATTTTTGACTTTTCTTTTTTGTCTGTAGGGGTCCTCATAGGGATGGGTGGGATTGTCCCTCGCATAATTGGAATCAAACTTCACAAGGTAAGTTCGTTTGATTCTTAATTATACTTCGGGTCTCAACCGAAGACGATTACAAATTAAATAATAAATAAAAAATAAAATGTTTATTTGTACACTTTGAAAACATACAGTACACAAGGATTAAATAAATGTTGTACAATAATAGTCACATTAAAGGGCGAACTGATGCCTCCTAAACTAGGCTAAAAGCCTGTGTTTTAGGAGTCAATGTTCCTCTAGATATAAAGGCATACAACTGGTATTGAGTGTCATGCAAGTACTTAAAGAAACAATAACATAAAAACAAAAAGTGGCCTAATCTAAATACAGTATTAATTCTATTTTTATTAAGAGACAATTATTGTAATAAGATTCTCGGTTTCGTCATACGTTAACTTCTGCAACCAGTTAGTTAGTTTGATTTTAACTTCGTGTTTAGTCAGGGAGTATATGGGTATAAGTTTATTTATTTTATTATACAGTCGCGAGCTAGTTGCCGCATACTGACGGCTGGCAAACTTAGAACGGCATTGCACTAAGTCGCTCACGGGAGTGCCTTTGCGTCTTTTCAGCTTATCATAATCTAGATGTAACGTAGAGTGTTTCCGCAGCACAGCGCCGAGCACAAAAAGCTGTCTCACAGTCAATACTTCGGCTCCTGAATAAAGTTGAATGGTCGAAAAGTCCCTGCGCTTAAAGTACATGACTTTCAAGATCACCCTTTGAGCTCTTTCAACTTTAAGTAAAGAGGTTTTGTAGGTTCTTTTGATGAATTGATTGACAAAGGCTCCGATGAACTAGCAAAGCTAAATCGGGATCAGCAGTGTGCCTAAGTTCCTTAAATATATAAATTAATTTTCTGATCCTTGTACATAGGGCTGCGATATGGGGTTGCCAGATTAGTTTATAATCAATGTGGACTCCTAAATATTTGATGTCCGGAACTAAAGACAGAAATGGGCAGCTGCAATTAGTGGCCTCACCTGACCAAATGTGGGCTTTGATTCGTCCTGATTCCAGTGGAGGTGTTAAAGTGTTAGGTAGCGAAAATCGAATGACCTTTGTCTTTTCTACATTAAGGGTGAGTAAATTCTCTGAGAGCGACTGTTCCGCCCTTTTACTTGCTCTGTCCCAGTCATTATCATAAACTATCAACGCTGTCTCATCGGCGTACGTAAATATGTCGCAATTTGGAATGTGAGCTTGACATAGGTCATTGATGTAGATCAAAAAGAGCGGGGGCCCGAGAATGCTACCCTGCGGAACACCAAAGCTGATAAATCTATCATCACTCTTTATAGAGTCGATTTTAACCCGTTGAGTGCGGTTAGAGAGATAATCTTTAAATATGTCCAATGCGAGGCCACGAATCCCAACGCTTTCCATTTTTGAGATCAAGGTGGGAATAGACACTGTGTCGAACGCCTTAGATAAGTCAAGGAAGATACCATAGCATTTCATTCCTTTGTCCAAGTTGTTAACTAATGTTTTAGTAAGGTCAGCTACAGCATCCTTCGTTGAGATCCCGGTCTAAACCCGTACTGATTGTTTGCAATGATTTTGTGTTTATACGCAACGAGACTATTGTTAAGTATCCTTTCGAGGATCTTAGACAAGGAGCTTAGTACGGAAATTGGACGGTAGTTAGTAATTTACTTGCAGATGTTTAGAGTAAGTATCATGACAAAAAGGGGAAAGCAAACCTTGTATTATTACGATTAATTTTACTAATCATTCAGGTTATAATAATAATTAAGTAAGTATACTAAATATTCTAAGACTTGTTGATTGCTACATCCAGTTACATCTACCTAATACTAACAAGAATAGTCAATTCGACAGGTGTACATATTCTGATTCTGGAGTCTGGATTTATGTTCAGTTGAATGATAATACGCTTGCGCCCTATTACATGAGACTTAAACGTAAAGTAACTGCCAAATGTGAGTGTACCTACTATAGGGACGCCTCTGCCAAACCCTTCGGGGAAAATCAGGCGTTATGTTAAGATAATAATAATCTGTTGTGCCTCAATATAATAATTAAAGATCATTAAAATAGCGTTACCGAAACCGTTGTTAATGATTGGGTTAATGATATCTCTGTTATAGTACTTTCAGAAGGCATTAGAAGTATTACTCCAGCCTACGGCCTTCCGTACCACTTACAGGTATACATCCAGCCTATGGGAGGCTGACGTGGAGGCGTGGCGAGTACAGACTGTGGGCTCCATATATTTATATGTCAATGCCGCTATCCTGTAAAACATTTTTGACCCAGTGAGGAAGTGTTTGAAAGCTAATGAACAGGTGGTCGTCCAATTGATTGTGACGTAAGAATGTAGTTTTATCAATTTATGCTTGAATAACGGTAGCTGGACATAATTATGAATAATTTTTGGCGAATAAAGAGTAACCTGATTAGTGGGTGTAAGGTCCTAGGTCTCGAGGATTTAATGAGGTCAGATATTTGAATTACAATCATATCATCACCTGAACTGATATTTTTTTATTTGATTAATTTACTAATATTTATTAATTAATTAAGTTATTGTTTATAATATAAGTAAATATTTATTAATTAAAGATTAATAATTAACTAGTGTCTGCATTCTTTTCCCAGAAGCTATTGCTAATAAAGCAATTGTTTTCCTTGACACACATTCAAGTGTTATATCCGTTTAAGGATACAAACTGATACATAACTCAATACTTTGCTAGTGTCCCAAGTGGTTGTATATTTAGGATTAGGAGGTTGTAATCTGTATGATCATCACGAACCTATTAACACAACTATTTATTGTGATTTCTGTACCTAAAATTATTGACAGGGCAGATGTGTATATTTATCGTATTATAAGTTATAACTAGCCCCTTCGTAAAAAAAATGAGATCACTTGAGTACTAGTGGATAATTATTGTCTTGACAATAAGTTACATAATATTTAAGGGTACAGTTATATTGATAATATAAATACTAGGAACAAACACAAATTTGTTGTACCTACAACAAGGCCCAAGAAAATAGGTGGCTCGTTTCGATGTCAATGTATACGCTTTTATAATAAACTGCCAAGCCACGTTCAAGATCTAAGCCTTAATAAATTCAAATCATTCATTAAACGTAAGTTGTGCCAGAAAGCCTTTTTAACCGACTTCCAAAAAGGAGGAGGTTCTCAATTCGGCTGTATGTTTTTTTTTTTTTTTTGTATGTTTGTTACGCGATTACTCCGTCAATTATGAACCGATTTTGATAATTCTTTTTTTGTTTAAAAGGGTATACTCCCGAGGTGGTCCCATTGCCACCAAATCAGAATCTGATGAGGGAATTCCATGGAAATCGAGGGAAACCTCAAATTTTATATGCAAATCTATAGTGATTTGGGTATTTTTTGTAGTAACTCGTGCATTTGCTCTTGGAAAGCACCATTTTGTGAATTGGAACTGATGATGGAGACTACAGATGGCCACCGGAACAATATAATAATGAGTACCTATTTAACGGGTTGCGATTAAGCAATTTATGCTCGTCACTATGCATATGGTGAGTGGCTGTTCTCCTGGTTCTTCCCAGGAGAACTCCTTAACAATCAACGTTCCAGCATCGGGAAAAGCAATATTTTGTTAAAGGTGATGAGCAGTTAACATTAGGCTATTGTAACTTAGATAAATTCAAAACTGACCCACTAAGAAGTGAAAAATAAAAAACTTTTTACAAAAAAAATTATAACCGACTACCAAAAAGAACACTACAAAGTGAAAAATAACTTTAATTTCGGAAGTTGGTGGCAAAAAACTCAAATACAGATCCAAAGACCCCGACTTCCGAAATTAAAGTTATTTTTCACTTTGTAGTGTTATTTTTGGTAGTCGGTTATAATTTTTTTTGTAAAAAGTTTTTATACTGTTAAAGATTATATTGAGGACAAAAAGGCTTGGGATTGAGCTGCTCCAATTTTTGTACATATTGAGGTAGTTTATTTTTATTGTTTTTTGCTAACTTTATTATTTTATATACAGTGACATTTAATTATTATTTTATGGATAATATTTTAGTGTTCACCAAAAATCTTAAGGTACATCTATGTATGCATTTCTAAAATATTGATCTTAAACCCGTTTAATTGTTTTACTATAATTAAACTACTCGGCCAACAAAATATGTTACATCAAACAAATTCCAAATTAACACCAAGATATAACACTTTTTTATTGTAGTGCGCTGCAAATATTCTATTGTAACAATAACTATTTTATTCTTCCCCGAAAAATACTGATCGTGCACCAAATATTCCTGAATGTTACACAAAATTTTGGGTTGTTACCGGCCAAACCCGATTTCAGGACAAACTAGTTTAGCCTAGGCTAAACTAGTTCTTCCTATACGCGATAGGATTAACTAGTATAGCCTAGGCTAAACTAGTTTGTCCTAAGCCCGATAGAATAAACCAGTTTAGCCTAGGTCGAATCGGTTTATCCTAGTTAGAATTTACATGCTTTAGGATAAAATGGTACGTCCTAATCTGAAATCTGATTGAGCGTGCTGCGGGAGCGGCGTGACAGAAACGAATCGCAGCAAACCGACTCCACGTAGTCTTGTCTGCCCTACCCCTAGAGTGTTATTTAAATTCGCGTAGGCGCGTAGGGGCGAGGCGGCCCGCGAGCTGAGGAGCAGGTGGTTTCAACGCTAGCCGCCGCGGCTGAGGCTGGCCGGCTGAGCCGGCCAGCAAGCCGAAGCCTCGGTGGTGAGCGTGAAACACATCTGTGACGATAAGCTCGCATGGGACCGCTGGAGCCCTGCAGCACCGGAGCCGTGACAGAAAACATGCCTGCTGCATGCTTGCTTCACGTTTATCATATTAGACTAGATAGGCTAAACTGGTTTATCCTATCGGGCTTAGGACAAACTAGTTTAGCCTAGGCTATACTAGTTAATCCTAAGCCCGATAGGAAGAACTAGTTTAGCCTAGGCTAAACTAGTTTGTGCTGAAATCGGGTTTGGCCGGTAACATTGGACATTAATCGGTGTTTGATTCAAATACATTTTGCAGTGCATTATCTGAAGTAAAACTAAAAAAATAAATGCTTGTTTTTAAAATTAGGTGTATTACTATTTTTACAAATTTGCAACAGTTGTTACTCGTTATGACATATTTTAACTAACATATTTTGGTGCACATTCAGTATATTTGGTGGAACACAGGTAAAATTAGGTAAATGAAATGGGAATAAATTGAAGTACTTTTAAATACCATCCTTATTTTATACACTGACATGAATATTTACTTGTAAAGTATTATATTATTTTAATTATTGTGAATGTGAAGACTATGTGGGTTATTGCATTATTATTTTTTCCCTTTCTTTTATTCTCAGTTAGTGTTAATCATGGTCTGGCAGTTTGAGTCATATAAGGGGCCAACCCAAATGTCCTTTCTTTGGTATTGATCGTCGCATCGTTGAGCTCCTTAAATTCTGAGTAGAGCTGCACGATTACTGACAAATGCGTGCACTGACTGGTCAGGTCCACTCAACCTGTGTGGTTCTTTCCTCAAAAGACCATTTCAGACACCAATCTACATGGTCTTCACATGATCTGACCAAGATTATGTCTGGACTTTAAAAGAGACTATGACCTCTGAGTTTGTTTCGGCCTTTCTTCTCAGAGTAGTCAGATAGGAAACGCCGACCTCATCTAGTTTTTAAAATATGAGTGTTTGTACAAACCTACTTACAGAAATAAAATCATTTATCATTGATTTAAGGTTTTTGGTGCAAAAGAAGCCATTACGATACCAAAAGATGTCTCCGGAACGCCTCGAATTATCATCGATTGCCAGGTAATGTCGCTGCCACTAGGGTAGGGTCTGCTAATAGTGGATGGTGTGTTTTGAAAGGAGAATATACGACTTGGAAATTGTATTTTTGAGAGCTAGCAAAAATATCAAAGTAGGGTTATTTCATTTAAAAATTAAATTTACAGTAGGTATGTTGCAATTTCAAAGCTTAGAAGCGTATCTTCTTAATCTGTAAAACGCGGCTTTCAGTTCTAGAATATTAATATGCATACCTACTAAGTTCTGATTCTGTCGAATTCCCGTGTGAACTTTCATTACCGCAGGCTATGCCCCAATCAGTGAGCCAGCTTGGCTGTATATTTCGAGACAATAATCATTATTACGAATGAGTTTTTAATATTATGTTCCCACCAATGGAAGTCCTGTTTCAATTAATTTGACAGTGTCATTATCCTGATATAGTTATAAGTGTTACACAGAGCTAGAATTTTTTCGCTTTCAAATAATTTTGTATAAATCCATCCATAACTGACGGTATGCAGAAGTTAGTAGGCCTATGAATTCAGCAAATTACCAGATTGAATATTTATTTAAATTTAAAAATTCCATAGTTTTGTCTAAGATAGAATATCTACGGTATTGTAAATAAATCCTAAAACTTTACATTGTGTCCTTGTCTTTACTTGACTTTTATTGAAGTTAATACAATAACTAAATATTGTAAAAGATTATGTGTGTCTCGCTAATATTGTGGACACATTCATCGTATGATTGTCTAATACATAGAAAATCATCTAATTCATTAACTCAAATCAAACCTCGACCTCGTAGATACCATAGATCAGGTCTATGTTAGAAGGTTTGGTTTCCGCACTTAGTCCTCAGACGGACCATTGTGCGTGAACCGTAGAACAGGTTTTAACAGTTTGGTAAACACAAACGGGGAGTTCATAGACCAAAGGGGAGAAAGTTAAATTGACATAGTTGTGATTACCATTCAAAACGTAATTTCTTCCATAAATCACGAGTATTTATCGAGATTAAAAAGTAGGCGTTCTTTAAATCTAATGTTGCCATATAATTATTTTTATCTAATAACTTAAATACTGTTCTGTATTCATCTCCATTTTTAAATGTTCAAGTTGAATTTTATTTAGATTTTTAAGGTTCAAAATAAAGCGATGTTTGCCGCTAGCTTTTGATAATGAAAACATGAGTGATATAAATTGTCCCTCGCAAGGCTCCCAGGTTATTATAAACATTGATTTTCATAATAATGTGATACAATGATCAATAATCTTGCATTCCGAAATCGATTTACGCGAATTTCGGGGAGGAATAGTCAGTACAGGTTCTTTCTTCTTTATAGACTCGTACCCAAGATAATACTATAGGATCACTGGTTATACGACATCTTTTGGTAAAAATATTGCAAGCGCGTGGTGAGTGCTACCTTGGCTAATGATGTCTCCTGGTTCTCTGCGGCGCTGAGCTGGTCCTGTTCTGGCGATACGAGTGTGGGTGGCGATCCCGCGGCGCTGCTGCTGGCCTCCGTGCTGCGGGGACTGACGCGGCTGGCCGGCTGCTGCTCGCGGAACCCCCCTTGGGTATTGTGTTGTCGGAGGCTTATACAGAGCTGTTTAGTGTATACTAATGATCTACTCCATTTATTAAATAATCAACCACAAATGGTGTTATTTGCTGACGATACTTCCTTGATTTTTAAGGTAGATAGACGTACTACAAATTTTGACGACGTAAATAACGCCTTACTGCAGGTCCAAAATTGGTTCACTGCCAATAATTTAGTATTAAATGGAAAAAAAACTAAGTGCATACGATTTTCTTTACCAAATGTAAAAAGTAGTGATTATGAGATAGTATTGAATCAAGAGAAACTAGAATTCGTCGATAAAACTGTTTTCCTGGGGATCACGCTCGACTCAGCTCGTTTCAATGGGGTCCTCATTTAACATCTCTTGTAGGACGGCTAAGTTCAGCAGCATATGCTGTCAGAAAAATCCGTCAATTTACTGATGTAGATACCGCGAGGCTAGTCTATTTTAGTTACTTTCATAGTATCATGTCTTACGGTATTTTACTTTGGGGACGGGCTGCAGACATCGAGTCTATTTTTATTCTGCAGAAAAAAGCCATCAGAGCTATATAATCTCCGCAGGCGCGATTCTCTTAGGGAACTGTTTAAGGATATTAACATCATGACGGTGCCTTGTCAATATATCTATGAAAACATCATGTACGCAAGAAAAAATTTACATCTTTTTAGTAAAAGAGGCGAAAGACATAATTATAGTACTAGAAGTAGGGATCTATTAGCTCAACCAGGTTTCAGACTGGCAAAAGTAGACTCATCTTTCATGGGGTACTGTTTAAAATGTTATAATAAAATCTCTCCCCTCATACTTCAACTGAATGAGACGAAATTCAAATCTTGTATAAAACGCACACTATGCAAGCAGGCATATTATAGGTTGGGGGATTACATCGCGGATAGAAATGCTTGACTCAATGCTGGTCCAGCTCCACAACCACAACTCATTTATTAACATTTGAAAATACTGTTGGAGCTGATGAAGATTGGAAGACTATCTTTTCATTGTATAAACTCGAATCTCCTTTGTATTATATAATTGCATATCACAGGTGTGTGTACTATGTACAATAGAGCTACCATTTACCGGGTATTTAAGTCTTTCATTGACTTAAATTTGCCCTGGCGGCTGAGAGTATGTCATGCTCACTCAGATGTCTCGCTGATGGTGGCGTGTGTGTTGGATCATTTAGCTCCTTTCAAAATGGTTGAGCTGAATGGTGCTGATCTATGCGTCATGTTCGTGAACGGGCCGTGGACGTGGGACTGGTCATCTCTTAGCTGCCACGGCTTATTTTTAATTATTTTAGTTTTGAATTGTTATCTTTTTATCACGGACGCTTTTGACGTATTGCATCGTTCTCACATGTTTAACTTCAATATGAATGATGTAACCAATATTTTGTATCAATATTTTAATTTAAAAGAGTGTCCGTGGAGTTTCTTACCATCACTTCTCCATATTAACCTACTATTTGGAATGGGCAACTAGCTTCATATTTGTAACTGACCGACTTCTTGACAATTCAAAAGTGCCTGTCAATGGTTTAATTAAAATATATGCTTTGAGTTTGAGTTTGAGCGCGCTGAGTAGATTTCATCTCCACACAGACAGAAATTGCTTTTGCTGATTTGAGATGTTCCGAAAGGTTGGATGACGGCATATCACCTCGACTGTGACTCTCTACAATGACAGTCACACAGGAGTCGTCCAGCGTCACTTAATGATTTTATAATTTCCTGTGCTTGTGGTAACGTGTCCTTAGAGGCGGACAAAGACCAATTAAGGACTATACTTATAGCTAATAAGTAGCTAGATATTTGATTAGGCTTGTATTGGCTAAACATATCTTTTTTAATATTAAGGGCTGACAAAGCCGCCTCAATTTCTAGGTTAAGTTTGGTGCTTTCGGTGTAATTTGATTTCTTTAGGTATATAACTTAAAGCATGTGCCTATCTAGCAGCTATATTTTTCTGTAAATCCTCCTGGTGTTCTTTCTGGGCGGTTGATGGATCTTCTAGGTAAAGATCATCATTAAGACTTCAGGGTCAAGTACCTCTTCAGTTTCCTCTACCTCCGTGGGCACCAAAGTTATCGCTTCCTCAGTCGGGATTTCTTCACCTGTAAATGAGCATCGTCATAGGATTTTAATGTCTACGAAACTCAACGCGATTTTCGCGGAGCAAGATAGTTAGGGATCTTAAAATGATTCACATGGAGGTTAGATAAATTTGTATTACCTCAACACGATATAGGTACGTGGAGCGAGGAAAATCAGTTATCAAACTATAGTCCTCACTGACCAAGTTCGATAGATAGGATCTCAACATGATTCACATGGAGGTTAGATAAACTTATGTTACCTCAACACGATATACGTGGAGAAAGGAAAAACAGTTATCAAACTATGGTCTTCACTGACCAAGTTCGATAGTTAGAATCTCAACATGATTCACATGGAGGTTAGATAAACTTGTGTTACCTCAACACGATATACGTGGAGAAAGGAATAAAAGTTATCAGACTATGGTCCTCACTAACCAAGTTCCAAAACCAAAACAGGTAGGTACTTGAAATCTACGACACGATTTACGTAGAGAATTGTATTGTCCTCGACACGATTTACGTGGAGGAAATATTCAAACTGTTGCGACTAGGTTCAAAACGGTTAACGTTTTGAATAAGGTATTATCTTCAACACGATAATATACGTGGAGATGGGTTTATATTAATTACGATTTCATTATAACCGTAAAAAACCAAAATGTATAATAGCGTAATAATAGTTTTGTAGTTATGATCCGAGTGCCTCGTTGGTCTGGTTATCGCAAGCAAGGCTATCGACGGCTGTTCTTAGATTCCATTCCCAGGTCGGGCATTTTCTTTTTTCGTCATGAATCTAAGTACCTACCTACTACACAGTTCGAGCTGCCCCTTCAGGGAATACAGCCATAATAATAACGTATACTTATACTTTTTCGCATAAGTTATCAAATGCGGGTACACCGAACAAAATATTTAGATATTTTATTTTAAAATGTATTGAAGGAAAGTAGATTATTTTAGCCGCAGTCTAAGTAATAAGACTAGTGACTATTAGGTAACTCTGTAGCATACCTTGTTCGTCCAGACATCCATAAGCATCCAACATTATTTGCGCCTTCATAACCAGAAAAACTTTCAAAATAGGAACGTTACGACGATGACGAACTACTTCGTCGGCATCTTTGCGGTTTAGATTCGAGTTTTTTAACCTTTTTCCGCGTAAGCACTATCCTTATATCGCGAACACTTTCGTTTTCCCGTTTTAAACTTTGATGTTCCTATAACAAACTAAAAAAAAACAGTGTAAAAGTATAGTAAAAGTTACTAATTTTATTTCACGGCGATCTGAAATATAATTAATTAAACAGAGTAGTGTTCCTTACACACACGTATTAACATCGCATTTTTAGAGATATAATATATATATATTTTTTTTTTAAGTTGGATTATTATCTCAGCGTTGGCAAGTGGCAACACAGAAATTTCACTTATTTTAGAGATCCTTAAGTAAGGAACAGACTCTGTTTTCTGTACAGAGTAGTTCCGCATACTTACATTCACTAGAGTTTCCTGAAAGGATAAGTGAATTAGGTAGACTGATTATTGCAGCGTTGGGGTTGTTAGCTAGTGGCGGGTGGGTAATTATATTTCAGATCGCCTGAGGTAAGCTCGTTTGATTCCCAATTTTATTTCACGGCGATCTGAAATATAATTAATTAAACAGAGTAGATGTTTAGAGTATTCTGCAATAATTCAGGTTTACCTAATAAATAAATTATCTGGTTATAAATATTCTGGTTTGTTAAGTAGGTTCTTTTGTTAGTCAGCAATGAGGCATAATCAACGGCGAGAAAACCCACATTGTGTTTCTCTCAATTGATGTCAACTTTAAAGTTAAGCTGTTGTATTTGTTGTACTGTGAGAGGTAAAGGATTAATATTACTTTAACTTACTATTTCGCTTATCGTAACTTACGGTTATAATGAAGTATTTGTTTTATTAGTCCACAGAGTCGACATTAGAGCCAAAACGGCAGCCAACTTTTGTTCTGTATGTGACATTGAATACTTTTGAATATTTCCGTGACTGAGAATAGCACTTTCACTTATTCAGTGTGGATTTTTTTTTTGAGCTATGAGTATCTAAAAGTGTGGCAAAGACAGCACCTTCTCATGTACTGCTGCAAGTAAATTTGTAATCGTCTTCGGTTGAGACCCGAAGTATAATTTTCTATAGAAGAAGTTAGGGTTTTTGCTGGACATACAGATTGTTTGTTATTCATTGATGCATTAAATACTATACGGTCAATATATTTTATATTATGTCTTTTTTTATATAAATAAATGAATTTCATTGTGACATGGCGTTTGTCATGAAAAGATTTTTTTTAAATTAATACGTATACATTAAATCGTAACTGGGAATCGACTAACTCGTTTCTTCAATCGATTATGCGAGTTTTAGGAACGGGTACCACTCTAGTTTTGTGAGAATCTGTCAACTGTCAAAATGATTTTCCCGCGTATACTTTAGTTAGCTTTGGCTTGGCTTTTTTTTTTTTTATTGATATTATGCAGTTAATGATCATGTTTACAAAATTAACAATATCGCTTCCAGTCTCGAGATAATTGAGTTTTATAACGTTCATTGTTAGGAGGAGGAGAAGAAAACACGTTGCACCTTTAACACATGTATTTTAAAAAGTCACCATAATATGCGTACGGGCTCTGGAGCCCTACCGACACTGAGTACTTATACATAAGTAACCTAAACCCTACCGCCAAACGTCTGGCGACTCACTGGCACGAACGCGCCGCGGTCAGCGGTCGGTGGCGTTCGCGCCCCTCGCCCACACACACACCCTCTCGGGCCCTACGCTACGTTATGCTAGGGATGAGCGCGTTATACACTCCCCCTTTTGATCAGGTGAGGGTCTCTCACCTGGTCAAACACCACGAATAACGAGGTCTAAAACTTAGGCAATAGCTTTGCGCGGACGACCTCTGCCACGCTTCGGAACGACCGGCTTCGGACATTCACCCTCTCTAGCATGGTAGCGCCTTAAGTCCGAGACGTGGTACTTACCAAAAACTTCACCAGATTTGTGGGCTAATAAGTAAGTAGTGGGACTCACCTTTTTAAAGATGACGTACGGTCCATCTCGTTTCGGGTTGAACTTGGAAGTGACACCCTTTGCGGCGTTACTGAGCACATGCGTCTTCATTAACACCAAGTCACCTGCGATATATTCCTCAGGAGTCGAGCGACCCTGATCAGCATAAACCTTGCGCGCATCCTGATGACGCTCAATGTTCTCCTTGGCTGTCGAGACGGTATCTGCGAGCTTGAGCAAGTACGGTGTAATTTGGGGTACAAAATTTTCGGACTCTACGACGGCTCTTAGATCCGCCTGAACTAGACATGGGTAGTTCGCGAACGATTGAAGGAAATGAACTACTTCATTTCACAAAATAAACTTATCATTCAATCAGTAGTCATTCAAATGTGTCTCTACTTCATTTAGTTCTTTATATCTTTTCGTTCGCAGCAACTGTGATTTCGATTTTCAAATACTTACGCCAACCTATACAAAAAGGTATAACTATACACATTCAACAGAAAACATACTACTTATTGAAAATAGTTTTGCTTAGATTCATATATCATGGTCCTAACTAAGCCTATATAAAGTATGAAGGAAAATTGAGATAGAAGATAGGTATAAAACTGAACTAGAGAAGTGCGTCATTCGCGGTAACTTATCATTCAGTCTCTCGTTATCGAATCGTTCTGATTTGCTGAACTAAATGAAGTACTGAAGTAAATGAGTGGACTACTTCGTTAAGCGAAAAGATATACTTCATTCATTTCTTTTCACTGACACATTTCGCGCATGTCTAGCCTGAACGGTCAAAGGGGACCGCAGTTCACGCCCAAAAGTAAGGTAAGCAGGCGTATGCTCTGTAGACCTAGTGAAAGAACTATTAAAAGCAAACCGTACAAACGGCAATACCTTTGGCCAGTTCTGGTGACGACCTTCAACCAAGATGGCGAGCTGAGCCTTCAGGTCCCGATTCTTTCGCTCAACCGGATTTGCCTCCGGATGATAAAGAGGCACCAGACTTTGTTTTACACCTAAAACGAACATGATTTTCTGCTGAAAAATGGCAAAAATATCACGTTTTTTGTATGGGAGCCCCCTTAAATATATGTTTTATTTAAATTTAATTATTTATTTTTAAAGTGAATACATAACTAAATATCCTGTGAATATTTCAAGCTTCTACCTGTTGCCGTTATCAATATAGAGCAAAAACGAGCAAAAAAATCACGTTTGTTGTATGGGAGCCCCCTTAAATATTTATTTTATTCGGTTTTTTAGGGTTCCGTAGTCAACAAGGAACCCTTATAGTTTCGCCATGTCCGTCTGTCTGTCTGTCTGTCTGTCTGTCTATCTGTCTGTCTGTCTGTCTGTCTGTCCATCCGTCCGTCTGTCCCCGGCATAGCTCAGAGACACTTAGTACTAGAAAGCTGTAATTTGGCATGGGTATACATATTAATCATGCCAAAAAAGGCGTCAAATAAAACCATGAAAAACAATTTTTTTTTTCTTGTCTATTCCATGGTGTGGGGTATCGTTGGATAGGCCGTTCACAAATATTGTGGGTTTGTCAAAACCATTTTTCAATTAAGGGATCCGTTTGCGTAATATTAAGCTTAAAAGTGCTATTTTTTGTTAGAGTCAAGTGTCCCGTAGCCCCCCTGCCAGCTCAATGGTTGGTTTTGGATATGTGAAAAAATTCACGGCAGTAGTATATATAACGAAATTAAAAGGAAAACTATCACAGCTAAGTAGGCTTCACAAGTTAACGAGTAATAGTCGACCAACTTAAATTTGCAGTTGGAGAATTGACCGTAACGTATATCGATGTATGGGAGAACATGTTTTTCAACTACAATGTTAAGTTTGTTTTTGGGATAAATTCGTCCCAACTACGAAACCCTTCATTGTGCGTGGGCCGACATGCACTTGGCCGGTTTTTAGTATTTGTTGTTATAGCGGCAACAGAAATATGTCATCTGTAAAAAAATTAACTATCTTACTATCACGGTTCATGAGATACAGCCTGGTGACAGACGGACAAACAGACAGACGGCGGAGCCTTAGTAATAGGGTTCCTGTTTTACCCTTTGAGTACGGAACCCTAAAAAAACCTAGATGAGGTCGGCTACTCGCTCCGTCGGCTCTACGTGATTTTGATCCTTATTTACATTACAGTTACGAATCAATATTCTAGGAAAAAAAACACAGCGCGCGCCTTCTCGAAGCAACAAGAAAATATGATACATCACTCTCGGTCGGTTGTGCTATCCACTGATGTTTACAAACTACCTACCGAGTACCTACTACTCAATCATATTTTTTTCAATGGTCGCATTACTTTTACGCAAATGCGATCATGATCATTATCGGTAAGACCGCACGGAACAATTTCCTATGCAAGTATTTTTACGTAGGTATGGAAGTTTCTTTTTTGCATACGCGATTGTAGTCCTTATTTCCAATGACTTAACGGATAAATTTTCGACGCAGGAAGAAAATACTTCAAAGTATGTTGAGCCTTGGTTTTTGGCGCTGGCTAAAGGTGGACGTACTTAGAAGCCCTGGTACTTATTTACAAATTGGGTCAAAGTATAATGAACTTTATGTCAATTGTGTAAGGTAAAAACTAGATAAGAGCAAAAGAAGAGGTCGGGCGTCTTCCGGGGAATTCCCGCAGTTAGCAGCTTGTTTCGGCCGTGTGTATAATTTAGACTTTTTACTGCTCCTCAACACATTTAAAAGTTAGGTCTTATGTTATCTAAAGATAGGTAGGTAAATCCTAATTTATACAAAATATTACTAGGTACCTACTAGTACTAAACAGCCCAAGAAAAAAATATCTGTATGTTCTTGGGCCGAGTTTAAAAGTATCTAAACAATTAGTGGCTATGAAGCAGGTAGGTAACTTATAATAATATATCACTGGGTAATACTTACTGTGAGATACATCCCAACGTTCGTCCATGTCGGCAACCAAACCAGATCGTAACTAATATTTCAAGTCCGTATACAAAACAAAGGTCGTAAGAATGTAGGTATGTTACTCGATACCAAATCACAAGGCAAATCAGAATCCAAGTTCATAGCATAGGTCAATAGTGTTAGAAAATTATTACAATTTCGCAAACAAAATACACGACGTACGCACGTACAGTACAGTAAAGTAATCAGATAAAACATAAAACACTGAAGTCTGAAAGAAAGCTGTAGTAGATGTCTAGATGATAACAAACAGTCCGAGACGTTGCGCTAGTGTGAGTGCCTGTGGGAGCGATTCACACAGCTACCGTGCGCAGTACGTCCACGCACACATTGACATTTGCTTGGCGCGATAGCACTACTAGCTATTGAAAATTTATGTTAAATTTGGATGTGTTCCGTAATACCAAAAACTAGCCAAGTACGTGTCGGGGGTAAGTAATATTTGATATAATAACAAAATATAATAAAAAAAGAAATTATATCAACAGTTGGTATAACTCTCGTATAATATATCTTGTGAACGATAATAAAATGAAATTAGACCAAATGAGTTTATACGTTATGAGACGCACCCACGTGTCGGACCACGCACCATGAAGGGTTCCGTAGTTAGGATAAATTCATCCCAAAAACAAACTTAACATTGTAGTTGAAAAACATGCTCTCCCATACATCTATATATGTTTCGGTCAATTCTTCAACTGCAAATTTAAGTTGGTCGACGATTACTCGTTAACTTGTAAACCCTACTTAGCTGTGATAGTTTTCCTTTTAATTTCGTTAAAATTGCACTTTAAAGCTTAATATTACGCAAACGGATCTCAGTATTGAAAAATGTTTTTCACAGACACACAATATTTTTGAACGGCCTATCCAACGATACCCCACACCATGTATTAGACGAGAAAAAAAAAATCATCCCCGTTTTACGTGCAAGGGATACCTCCCTTGCACTTAAAACGGGGATGATATTTTAAATTAAAATGTTTTTCATGGTTTTATTTTACGATTTTCTTGGCGTGATTAATATGTACACCCATGCCAAATTACAGCTTTCTAGATCTTAGCATCGCTGAGCTAAGCTGGGGACAGACGGACGGACGGACAGACAGACAGACAGACAGACGGACATGGCGAAACTATAAGGGTTCCTTGTTTACTACGGAACCCTAAAAATGATATTGGAAAACTTAATGTTTTTCCAATATTTTTTCGCTAATTTGTAACTTGTTATTAGAAGCTATGTTCCTGAATAAAGAATATTTCAAATATTTTTGTATATAATACAGAAAAAAATATATGAAAACATGTCATTTACGCTGTAAAAATGAATGAAATTCAATTCGCTAAAACTTCACACTAGGTAAGTTTTTTTGAAAAAAAAAAGATGCAGGAACCTAGATAAACACTGTCTAAATCCGAATATCAGCATAATATGGTGGAAATATGCTCAACAAATGATTTTGGTATTACGTTTGTATGGGCAGCTCATGCATCGCCACCCTCTTAAGGTATCGTCAAATTGTGTAATCATGTTTTATTTGTATCGCTGCCAAAAAAAATCCTGTATAGGTACCTACCTAGTTGATTTTTGTACACTGAACTGTTTCTGCTTTGTACGTGTGTAAAGACAACATTGAATTGATTTTACATAAGTAGTTAAGAATTAACCATCAAGGGGTAAGTCCGGACTTTGATTTAAACATTCACATATTCATTCCATTTTCACTTACAGTACGCGACACCTTAATGAATATGTCAGATAATTCCTTGAATACAACGTTTAGAAAAAAAAAACAACTATATTTTGTAGTTAATGTTATTAACATAGCAAGTATTGAGTGTCAGAATGGTTGCTAGTTATTTACTGTGTATGAAAGTGTATGTGTGTCATTTAATAAACACCTCTTTGTCATAGGAGTCACAGACAGTCCGTTGTGCAGGGCATGCATGGAGGACGACGAGACAGCAGCTCATGTGCTGTTAAACTGCCCGGTGGTCGCCACATACAGGGCAAAGTACTTCGGTAACCCAGGTATCCTACGTGAGATTGTCAGTAACACCAAGGCGTTGCTGGCCTTCCTTGAGGAGCTGGGGTGGATCGAATAATCGATTTTCCCACCCGTACGCAAAATACGCGCATTGACGTGGAGTTGCGGACACCAGCCCGTATTACCTATTACCTATTAAGTGTATGTGTGTGTAGGGAAAGGATTTCATGAAGAAAACAACAGAAAGACAAGACTAGGCAGTTATTTCAATTAGGCTTGTCGGTGGTCCGTTCTAAAACTAGATCATTATGGTGAAGGACAAATAAAATCCATGACCCTTTATTTTAAAGTATTTTATCAACACATTTTTACATTAGCTTTTTTTTTAATCACCTTAATCTCTAGAACCATTTCTCAAAGTTATAGCAACTTATCAACGGAAAAAAACAGAACATGAATATTCCTTAATTCGACTTAACACATAAGACTTAATTATTATAAAATAACACAGAACAACATAGTTATCAACAGTACCTAATCGAGAAATATGATCAATTAACTTACGTGAACTTTATAGGTAGGTAGTCCATCTTTAACAACAGTTGTATCAAAGAGTCCTTGAATTGGCGGGTACACAGACACGTATTTTTATAGTCCACTAATTCAAACTGGACGCCCCTCCACTAAAATTTCTATGAATGTGTATGCAACATGCAGTGGAGGCCCCTCCACTGCATGTTGCATACACATTCATAGAAATTTTAGTGGAGGGTCGTCCAGTTTGAATTAGTGGAATTAGTGGAATTTCTATGAATGTGTATGCAACATGCAGTGAAGGGGCGTGCATTTTACAGTCGATTTATACATTCGACATTCATCCATCCATTTTAGACCAATCGCAGATGGTCATCAATTACCTACTTATTGTTTAATAATTTCTAATTCATGTAATAATGAACAAATCTTAGGTGGTGGAACCTTTTTAAAACATAATAAGATCATTTTAGCATATACATACATAATTGTAGCCGAAAAGTAAAATCTGATAAGTTCTGCTCCTGCAGGAGGTTCTCTGCTCCTGCAGGAGCAGAGAACCTCAAACGGTGCAAATATAACAACCTTATTGGGAGTTAGGTATATGTTTGAGCCGTTTGGGGTTGAAACGCTAGGGCCTTGGGGTCCGTGTGCTCATCGAGTATTTCATGACATCGCCAAGCGGTTGGCCGACTCTTCCCGCGACCAGAAGGCTGGCCTATTTTTAGCCCAAAGAACGAAGACGAATTAAATAGTAGATGGGAACGACTTAATGATTTCGGTTGAACATAACCTACGAGTAGTCTACAAAGAAGGAAAATGTCTTTTGGATAAAACATCGTCTTAAAAAAAGTACGTAGAAGGAACCTACTTACTTAATTACTTATTGACATTTTTTCCCATTAGGTAAATCGTAAAGCAAAAACATTTTTATGGTACTCCGTAAAAATGTTGCAGAGGTGTGATCGATTTTGTGCGGATGTAATACAGAGCCCTCCCTCAGAGAGTGGAAGCACCACCAGCAGCAGCAGTGGAGTGGTACCTAATTTATTATTAAACTGTTAATTTATAAGCTCATCCTAGTATCTAGGTACCTATGTATTTACCTCTAACGTAAGTAACTTCTTATTTATATAGATGAAAGAAATTTCGGAAGTTAAGTTTTATGAAGACTCAGTTTAGTAATAGTGTAGTAATAAAAAGTCACTGGCATTAACGCCATCTAGTGTGTAAAAGCTGTAGTCGCTCGACGACGCTACCTCGCCTGATTGGTCCACAGCCGTTCATTCATAAAATCAACGAAGTATTATTCGATGCCTAGTAGGTACTATAATAATAAAACGTTTATTTCGGAAACTTGCTCCATAGATCTTTGTTAGTGATACAACTTACGTAACTATGTTAGTACTCACATTTAATTAAAAATACAATAAAATAAAATAAAACCTACATTTATAATATCAATTCATGTATTTTCCTGCAGTGTCAGACCCGTAGCTATGCATACGGGTCCAATACTCCAGGAAAACGCCGTCCAGCCTATTCCCAATCACCTTCAGGATGCCATTGTCACTCCCACGAATCCTGCGTAACAATGATGCCGTTCTTTTCCTCATGATTGCTGAAAAACTATCGGTAGTAGATTCAGCAAACATGGCTGACTCGCTACAGAATCGCCGACGATGTTTTACCCAAAAGTCTCTTTCCTTCTTTGTAGAATAGGTCATGTTCAACCGAAATCAATAAGTAGTTCCCATCTACTATTTAATTTTAAGCATATTTCTTTCCATAACATTCTCTTTATATTTCTAATATGATACTCTGGCGATCCTGTGTTGTAGCAGGACGCTTTTCGACTTCTATGATTAAAATTTCGATATCGATATCCATCGCTGAGCATTGACGCAACGTCCTTCCTTAGCAAGAGTACGCGGCCGATTGTCGATGATCAGTGTGCGTTAGATACTCTAGTACATTTCCAAACGTTCCATTTTACAGCGACAATAGTGTCGCCCGGGATGAAGCGATTTTGTTTATGAGCGACTTTTTGTAGCACGTGGGCGTTTCTATATTGAACTCTGAATGTTCTATATTCGGAGACAAAATAATCGCTCAGCGATTGTCGCTCGTGGGCGGGCACCCTAAAAATGTAAAATTTGTTCTTGTCTTGTTTTATCCAATCGTGCGTAGCACACAGCTGACTTGCTGGCGGTAACTGGGGGTCAGGGCAAAATAAAATGGCGCAGGGCATAATATTGCCAGCAATAAAAAAATATTGCCAAACTAACCAGGAATATGATTCGTACGGTCATTCAATGATGAAATGTGATATGTGCAATAGTGGCTGTAGCACTGTCGTTAGGTTCAACAATACGTTAACTGCCGTAATACTCGTAGTATGCGTGTGTGTGTTGTCCATCACATATTAGGTAAGTAAGTATTATATATAAATAAGAACATACTTATCTATAAGAGCCTACAGCACAACAAGCAGCCTGTAATGACGACCCTTCTCATTCAGAGAAGGGACGCGCGTTCATCACCATCCTTGTTCAGGGCAAGCGTCGAGCGCCACTTCAGAGCATTTCATTAGAAGTGGCAAGGGGGCGTGGCTGTGTCCGCGCGACATGATCGCAACGCTCATGTACCAGGCAAATGGTCGTATCTGCGAACTAGTGCGCTTTCGACTGCGGTCGTGACAACATATACGAATGCCGTGTTGTTCAATGGTTTCTTGTAAAAACCGAAGTCAAACTAAGTACTTTAAAAATCATGGAATCACTTATCATATTTATGTAATTTTACTATATTTATCTATAAAATCATGAAAAACATGAAAAACATCAAATCGTAAAATATTCCTTACTTGTACTATCACAGCGACTGTATTATCTTTGCATGAAATACATTGCTTCATACTGACTGGACAATCAATGTAAACATCATAAAACGATGCTTTGTTTATGCGGATGCATCGCGTAGTACGCTGCTGTATCTTGCGACGAGTTAGTGATGTCCTCGTGCAGATCCACTAACGTATAGGCTGTCGAGAACAATGTCGATTGCCTAATGAATATATTGCTATTATAGTTTATTCTTCAATTTGTCAACCGTTGTAACCCGATTGGAAGACCCATGAGAAAATAATGATTTTTAATCATTTTGATTTGCTCATTATGTTTTTTTTTTTTATTTATTTAATAATATTTTTTTTTAGCTACATTATTGTTTATTTATATTATATTAGTATCAGTTTATCATTTATTTTATTTTTAGGACCCCACACAATTTTTAATACAACGATAAATTAAAGGATCGATAACTATCCAATTTAGTCAATCACTGTATATGTAAATTTTATTTCACGGCGATCTGAAATATAATTAATTAAACAGAGTAGTGTTCCTTACACACACGTAATAACATCGCATTTAAAGAGATAATATATATATATATTTTTAAGTTGTATTATTATCTCAGCGTTGGTAAGTGGCAACACAGAAACTCCACTTTTCTTTCGCGCGCTTAAATGACATCGCAAGAAAAAATTCACTCTCATCAAATTGTTAATTTCTAATAAGTTTACAGTGCTCTTTACTGAAATGATGATCTTTGACAAAGGGTAAATTATGCCAAGTGATAGAAAGTGTAATGAGTGCATCGTTAGTGAAGACCTGAGACGGCCACGAGTCCACGACGTTCATGAACGACATCAACAGAAAGCAGATAAATACATCGGAGGCAGACTCCTAAACCTGACCCAAGATCCGGAGACCTCCCACAACCTTAATGTGCGAGAGTGCCTGGTTTAACTCACCACCTTGTACGTGATACTGACAGCGCTTTGTATAAGCACTATGGTGGACATTAACACTGCATACTGCCAGTTGCTGCAAATTTTCTAAAGCATTATCTCTCCAGAGACACGAGATGTCACCAGTATTGTTATCTCAACGATACTAGCTGGATGAGGAGCTGCCAGAGAGGCTCGTGAAGCCCTTAGCGATGTTACTGTGCATAGCTAACTGGTATGCGTTTATCAACATTACATAGGTACTTAACAACAATTCAGTGCGAGCGAGACACGTAACGTGACCTACCCGTTACTAGCTGGACGAAAAGCTAACAGTGCGTATAGCTAACTCGGGTATGTACTTGTAATAACAGGTAAGTCTCATTTCTATGATCAAGCTTAAGAAAATTATAAAAATACTCTTAACGATATTGACTTTTGGCATAAAGGGGGGTTGATATGCTTCTAACTTACGAGTATGAAGGTTGCGAGACAACCTTACTCAACCCTGCACACTGTCTGTGTGTTATAAACTTGCAAAAGCATTATGTGAGTGCTGCACCCTACCTCCGTACCTGGATTGTTATCATTGAGTATAACATACTCTTTAACGACACTGACTTTTGTCATAAAGGGGGTTTGATATGCTTTTAACTTACGAGTTTGAAAGCTGCGAGACAGCTTACTCAACCCTGCACACTGTCTGTGCGTTTATACACTCGTAAAGCATTTGTTATCATTGAATATAAAATACTCTTAATATGCTCATAGCATGTTATCCCAACACTATGTGACCTAGCTCTCGCATCAAGGACAATACTATGGAAGCACACCTCGCCTCAACAGGTTTTTTATCAGCCACCCAGGTGGCTTAATTATCCTGACCTACAAATGATACCTATTTTGTAAACAATATATAAGCAAAACTGTATTTTTTACACTTATACATTCAAATACTATAAGTACAGGATACGTTAAAATGATTCTGTGATGCAATGGCTGACGGTACAAGATACTTTGCAAAAATGATTATGTGATACAACGGCAGACAACAAATGCTTCAGATATCTATGGAAACTTCCTTAAATGTAACTGAAATGAACCAAAACCATACAAAGTATTATTCAATGCTCCCTTATTTATCTATAAGGTAAAAGCCGTATTTTCAGAGTCCTCTAAACTGAGAGAACAAGGGATTGACACAAACAGGGTGGACTGGTTACCTCTATCATAGGGACAGCAATGACTGACCTTATGCTCATGAAGAACATAATACAAACACAAACTGTGGATTGACTCGGCTGATGCAACAAAAAACACCTGCCAACATAAAAAATAATTAAAATATAAATAAATAATAATATAATACTACCAAATTAAAACCAGAATAAAACTAATATTGCTTCTAAAATTAACATGAATGCTAACTTACTCAATTTTACTTAAATTTGTTACGTAACAATAACAAATTTGAGTATATAATTTAATAGCCACAAACAATAATAATTAACTAATACATATTAAAATCACAAGACATTCACTCTTGTTATCTAATGCTATCAATCTCTAGCTATTCTAGCTCTCGCTAGAATGATTTCTTTGATATTATTATTATGTAATAGAGAAACTTACAAGTCCTATTGAGAAAATGTACCTAAATAGCACAACAGGAGTTGACTTATTATAGTAAATAACAATATAAAACATCCTACAACTGGATACAGAAATCAATCAATATGGAAAACAAAGATTAATGTTGTTGGTGGACCTTAATAACAATCCGGCTTATATCTACACTCCAAAATGACAATTCATCAAGATCGATACTGGAATGCAACAACCCAGCATAGCATAAAAACAGCTGCAGACCACTGACCCTGTTATTGGCTGTGGGTACAAAGATACAATAAACTATTATATTTTGGATACCTATCAAATTCAATATCTCAACTTCTGAATACCATTACAGCTAGTAAAAACCGAGATGAATTAAAATGTATTAAGTACAGATTTACTTACAATTAATTTGTACATTTTAGACCTAAACAAAACAAAACTAACCTAACCTAACCTAACCCCTCCTAGGGCAGTGAGAATTCCATTAAAGGTACTTAATTGACAGAAAATTACAAAGCTCCTAGATATAACCCTATTATTGTATACTGCCAACTTGCACACTATTCAATTATTTTTCAACATATCAAAATATATAGGTATCTACTTATATGCTTTCATCCTATAAGTAACCTATCACTTAGGGCTACCTGCAGGATCCTTCCCATGACCAGATAGGTTACAAATAAAGGGTTCATTATACATTGTCTAATAACTTCTTTAATAGAATTTTCAAACTTCAACTGTATCTTATAGCTCTGCTGTATTGACCTATAATAAATGTACTCAGTGGTATTGACTAAATTACCAGTAGTGAGTGACACTTAGGTACCGAAACAAGATTTCCTACCAACCCATCCTGATTATTTATTCGTCAAAATATCAAGACCGACATAATAAGTACCTTTAGACAGACACCAATTTACGGGTACAAATCGAAAATCGCCCAAAAATTAACCATGGAGATCTAACACCTAAAAAATATAATAAGTGAACTGTAGGTAATGCTTACTTGAAACAAGTGCCTTGAAATACCTTTATTAAAACAAAAGTAAAAGTTTATTTACATAACATTACGCCCGCATTCCCAGAAGGGCCGGACAGAGATGGGCGATCTTATTCAAAGGCTATAAAATCAAAATGTCTAATTAAACATTAACCATTCCAACTAAGTACTAGACTACACATTTGGGTCCAGCAGTACCTAGATAACAATGATAATCACAACACTAAAGTAAAATTGTCAAGGAAACAAAGGGGGGGGGGGGCGCATTATGAGGATAAAGTATTGATGGATTGTGATTAGAACATGAACAAGGTCAGGTATACCACATAATCAATGCAGGCACCATGAACAAAAGTACCTAAAAATTTCTTCGTTCTTAAGCACATTGTAAAGTGAACATAACTAATTATACAACTTCCTCACTTAATCCATATAACTCAATTTTATGCCCCATAGATGAAACTAATCTTTTCAATTAGCTCTCAACTTGTCAAGTAAAAATTGACTATTTGCTAGCAGAACGTATGAAAATCATGGGGAAGATACGATCCATTTGATCATAAGTACTTGAAGTAAACGGTTTCACTATAAATTAAGAAAGATTTTTTTTTTTATTCTATTAAGTAAATGGTGCTTACAAAAATTAAAACTGATCAAGTCAAAAGCATATCCAACGCTTATACAACGGAAAACAATAAAAAAAAAGGGGCAGCTTTAGTCGCGACCTTGCTTTATCAATTCAATTTATGCGATAATTCCGTAACTCGTTTTAGTTCACTAGATAGCAGGGCTTCTTACAACGATAATTTTTACAATGAGCCTGAGCCAAGGGTCGCTGAGCCCGTCAGTTACCTAGGAAACAAAACCTGCCACCTCAGTGACTAAAACACATATTATAATGCGCAATTAAACGTAATAATAGAGTTCATGAGCTTATTGCAATCTCACGCAGTAAGTTCCACACTGAATCCCAAATAAGTGAACGTTAAAGCTTATTTATTTATTTATTTTATTTTAAGAAAACTTACAGCTAAACAGATACATTGAGTAATAGTTCATACAAGAATATGGCCAATTACATAGTCTATGATCACAAGATCAAGTTTATGGAGACATCTACGGCTGCTATTCTCAGTCACGGAAATATTCAAAAGTATTCAATCTCACATACAGAACAAACTTTAGTAAACTGCCGTTTTGGCTCGAATGTCGACTCTGTGCACTAATAAAACAAATACTTCATTATAACCGTAGGTTGCGATAAGCGAAATAGTAATTTAAAGTAATATTAATCCTTTACCTCTCACAGTACAACAAATACAACAGGGGGCCTAAAATGGACGCTTTAGCAGAATCATAATATGATCTGCGTACAATTCATACATCCCGCAATTCATCTGTTTGACAGCTGATATTTGACATTAGACTTCAATACAGCAATTAATAATTTGTGGACCATTTTACGAAACTCCATACAAACTGTCAAACAGACGAATTGCGGGATATGAATTGCACGCAGTTTCATATTAAGATTCTGCCAAAGCGTCCATTTTAGACCCCCAGCTCAACTTAAAGTTGACACCAATTGAGACAAACACAATGTGGGTTTTCTCGCTGTTGATTATGCCTCATTGCTGACTAACAATAGCCAGGAATAGGAATAATAATTAAATATAATAGGAATAATAATTCCTAACAAAGTAACGCTAATGAACAAAAATAAAAAGTACCTACTTAACAAATCAGAATATTTATAACCAGATAATTTATTTATTAAGTAAACATGAATTATTGCAGACAATTCTAAACATCTACTCTGTTTAATTAATTATATTTCAGATCGCTGTGAAATAAAATTGGGAATCAAACGAGCTTACCTGTTAAGCGAAGTCTTGATTCTAATTTTATGAACGGCGATCTGAAATATAATCACCCACCCGCCACTAGCTAACAACCCCAACGCGCAACGCTGCAATAATCAGTCAACCTAATTCACTTATCCTTTCAGGAAACCCTAGTGAATGTAAGTATGCGGAACTACTTTGTACAGAAAACAGAGCTTGTTCCTTACTTTAGGATCTCTAAAATAAGTGGAGTGTCTGTGTTGCCACTTGCCAACGCTGAGATAATAATACAACTTAAAAAAAAAAATATATTTTATCTTTAAAAATGCGATGTTAATACGTGTGTGTAAGGAACACTACTCTGTTTAATTAATTATATTTCAGATCGCCGTTCATAAAATTAGAATCAAGACTTCGCTTAAAAGGTAAGCTCGTTTGATTCCACATTTATATGGCTTTTGCACAGGCCAACGATAGCGGCTGATGTTTTCGTGTGAGTAAGTTGTACGGTGCATTTTAAATGCACGCTATGTTTAATACGTTCTGGTTTATTCCTTGCGAGTGTGTGCGCGACTTCGTATAGATTGCTTTTACTGAACTGCATGCGTAGTTGTGGCGAGTGGTAGGGACCAACTGGAGACACCGGGTTCCAATACATTTTCAACTACCGGGGCATATCTCCTTCTTTATTATATCTGTGATTTCATTACACTCGCGGACAACAACTCAATCGTCTGTCTTACATCAGTCATGTCATGGATAAATAAGCTTTTGGCCGTAGCTGTGTGTTGCAATAAACCGACCAGCAATTTCGAAATTTCTTTATATATCTATATACCATAAGCTATGCCTAATTACTTCTTAATAACAATACTAGTAGGTGCTTAAAATTAAGTAGGTAAACTGTATAAACAAAAGTTCGAGTTGAAATCAGTCTACAAAGTGTTGGTTGTCGATAGCAGCGGGGGGTGCTGCGTGACGTCACAGGCGCGGCGGATCCAAGATGACGATGCGGCCGTTCCGGAAGGCGGTGCGCGGCATCTTCTGGTAGTCGTAACTCGAAGCACTGCGGAAACACTCAACAGCTGTCGATCTCTTTCCTTCTCGCATCTTTCTCCCTATAATAAATCTTGACAACGTAGGTAACACAAGAGGCGACGACGTGGCCCACCCGCCGGCCACGCCAGAAAGCCCACCCACTGCAAATACACAAGTTACGAGCCGTCTAGCCACATCATCAATAAACGATACTTACATCAGGAGAAGCAAATTACTCAAGTTCGGCTCGTTAGGAGAAATATGCGAGAAGACAGAGTACTGCGCAGTATCCAGCCAGAATGTTACCTGTTGTAGGAGGGCGGTCGCGGCTGCAGCGGCATCTTGGAGTCGGAGCCGGCGAGCGAGCGGGCGCGGGCGCGGGGGGCGCGCGCGCTCAGCAGCGCCGCCACCACCGCCGCCAGCTGCAGCAGCGCCAGCAGCGCCAGCAGCGCCAGCGCGGCGTACGCATTGCGCGGCGCGTCGTCTTTCGCCTCCTGCACACGCACATAAGTCATGCACTTGTCTTTCACTGCCACACGACATCCTCTTTATTCTACACTATCCGTCATAAAACTGACAAAATGGACTGGCGTTGCAGGTTCAAGATATACTGTTGACTTGTCGTGTTTTAGCACAGAGCGATGCTGGCGGCGGGCGCGGCGCGGTGGCGGCGGTAGGCGGCGAGCAGCCATTCCGTGCTCTATGACATTTAGCGATAAATTGTTTCAAGTTTGGCCTAAAATTAAGCAACGCGAAATCCAAAAGTAATTTCGACAGTGACCGCTCTCATGTGGTATCAAAAACTGTTGATACTGAGTACCTACTTGAAAAGAGCAGTCATTAACTTGTCGTCGTATCTATATATATAAAAGAGAAGTCCACTCACTGACCACTCTTCACGAAATCTCGGAAACTACTGGGCCGTGTGGTCTAAAATTTGGCACAAGCACTCTCTATGGGGTGCAGACGCGCACTAAGAAAGGATTTTTATAAATTCGCACCTTAAGCGGTTGAAAAGGGGTCTCATAGTTTGTATGAAAGTCCTATGTTTTTAAAGTTAGAGACATGAATGTTGGCCCGATTATTCCTTTCGACTTCTAGGTGCTCACTAAGAAAGGATTTTACGAAATTCGGCGCTTAAGGGTGAAAATAAGGGTTTTTAATGTTTGTATGAAAAATGTACCAAATCCAGTTAAGATCCAAATTGAATCTTACGGCGACGAGTTATTTCATACTTTACATTGAATTTAGAATTCGGAGGCCGATAAAGATCTAAATTGAATTTTACGACAACGCGTTAATGCATATTTTACATTGAAATAAGAATTTTTGGAAGTTTCTTGAGGTTTATATTTATTTTTTTTTCTAGGTGGCCTGTATGTTTCAGTGCAGGCGTGATAACGTTCTAAAGTTTTTATGCCAGTTCTAGGTGGCCAGTATTTTTCAGTATGCAGGCATCTGCTAAACGATAATGAAATGAGGTTCTAATTGGTATTCAGGTAATTTGAACGTTGCATTTATAGCATTAAAGTCGAGAATGCCAAGGGGAAAACTTCACAATGTTTAACCTTAATCGCGGCTTGCAAGCCGATCGTATCAAAAAACGAAGTCATGTATCAATCACAGAATACAAACCTAAGCGATACACGATCAAGCTATAGTTACCGAAATTTCTGTACTGCGATATTTTGTTATTACTTACTACTAATTTGCTTTGAAATATTTTTCATCGTCGTTGTTTGGTTATCGTTTTGGTTTGTTTCGCTTCCTAATTTTAAATTGGTGGATAATAATTGTGTTCTTACCTATTGCCGGGTTGGAATTTTGTTATTTCTATTTCTTTGCGAATTACTTATTGTGTAGGTATTTTACACTATGGTATAACTATAATAGTTTTTAGTATTAGTCGTTCTTACTAGAAAAAGTGTCCTTGAATAGGTACCTGCGTTCGTATTTTAATTTTATTGCTTAGTATCTTTGGTTTAGGCTGGTGTTGTAAGGGTTGGAAAAAGGCGGGAGAACTATTCCCATTTTAAATGGATGTCAGCACCAACTGACGGGGTCCGAAAGGGCCAATGCCTGCCAGGGTTATGAGCCTGTCCGAAAGGGATATCGTGGCCCTGGCACACACAGGCATTTGAAGGAACATGGGTGGGTTTTAGTCAGTAAAAGTCTGACACGCATCAAAATGACCTTCATTGAAATTTCCTGAGAATCAGATTATTTTTACTCCCTGTTGTGCGTTCCCAAAACCAGCAATAAAAATACCATCTTGAAACACCTGGAACTCAAATGGGAATAGTTTTCCCGCTGCCATGAGTTCACAGGTGGTTCCGTAGGTGCCATTACAAGACATTTTAGCGACGTATTCATGCTTTGAACCATAAACAGCTCCTCCTGACTGATCCTGGGTGAAAGGTTGGAATATTTCCCAGTTTTTAGACACGTGGCGCACAATGCTGTCTCCAATTTGAGAAGACAATGACATGGCCACGTTACTGTTCACCAAATAGGAGAGAGATGAAAATAAGCATGCGCCATCGCCAGGGATATTAACTATTTGCCAAAAAATTTGCATGCCACAATTGTGGCGATAAGTCCCCTCTATGAGGAGTGGCTAGAGAGGCGACACGGCTTCCTCACCTTCCGCCTGACGCACGTCCTCACCGGACACGGTTGTTTCGGGAGGTTCCTATTCAGAATAAAGCGGGAGGAAACGCCCGGGTGTCACCACTGTGTGGATCGCCTGGAGGACACGGTGGAGCATACGGTTGAGGTCTGCCCTGCTTGGGCGGAGCACCCCCATGTCCTCACGGAGGCGATCGGCGGCGGCGATCTCTCGCATCTGGCCCTGGTTCAGGCCATGGTCCGGAGCGAGAGTGCACGGAAGGCCGTCACCTCCTTCTGCAAAGCAGTAATGCATGCGAAGGAGGAGCCGGAACGCGTGAGGCAGGGTTCGCGCCCTCACGCCCTTAGTCACCGCAGGAGACGCCCCGGGCGTCGCGAATCGCAGGCCGATTCCCGGCCACCGTGGGCGCGGGCTTGCGGACGGTGAGCGTTGGGTAGCTCGCCGTCCGATAAGAACCAGGCCCGGGTCGACGGCGCGTTGTGTTCCACGCGCGCTTCAAAGAGATGTCAGCACCAATTGACGGGGTCCGAAAGGGCTAATGCCTGCCAGGGTTACGAGCCTGTCCGAAAGGGATATCGTGGCTCTGGCACACAGGCATTTGAAGGAACACGGGTGGGTTTTAGTCAGTAACAGTCTGACACGCCCTCCCCGCTCCGGCCAGAGCGGGAGAAGTTATTTGATAATTTACCACCAAAAAAAAAAAATGGCAGCGGCAGAACTGTTATCATTTGAGTTCCAGGTGTTTCAGGATGCTATTTTTATTGCTGGTTTTGGGGAAGCACGGCAGGGAGTCAAAATAATCCGATTCTCAGGAAACTTTAATGAAGGTCATTTTGATGTTTTAATTCCGTTGGCTAATTTAAATAATAAAAAAACCAGCCAAGTGCGAGTCGGACTCGCCCACGAAGGGTTCCGTACCATTATCTATAAAAATGGCAAAAAAATCACGTATGTTGTATGGGAGCCCCCCTTAAATATTTGGTTTATTTTAATTTAATTATTTATTTTTAAAGTGAATATATAACTTAATATTCTGTGAATATTTCAAGCGTTTACCTGTTGCCGTTATCAATATCTAGCAAAAACGAGCAAAAAAATCACGTTTGTTGTATGGGAGACCCCTTAAATATTTACTGTATTCTGTTTTTTAGTATTAGTTGTTATACCGGCAACAGAAATACATCATCTGTGAAAATTTCAACTATCTAACTATCACGGTTCATGAGATACAGCCTGGTGACAGACGGACGAACGGCGGAGCCTTAGTAATAGGATTCCCGTTTTACCCTTTGGGTACGGAACTCTAAAAATATCTTTTGACCCCTCACTGCCGCAAAATTGAAGAATCACCGACCGTCACCGACTCAGCGGTAAATGTGCAGTTGAATTCACAATCCCAGTCCCAATTCACTGCTATTGATTTTGTCGAGAAGTCGCTTGCCTTAGATAGTGAGTAAACGGAATGCGAGTCATTTTTTTTAAGGATATTGCTAAACCGTTGCTTCATCTACTCATATTAATATTTTATAGTTTGTGAGGTTGTAGGGGTAATCTCTGGATCTACTGAACCGATTTTGAAAAATCTTTTACCCATTGAAAGCCACGTTATTATTTTGTGAGTGTCATAACATAAGGCCATAATTTAATCCGAAAAATTAAAAGACGGTAAAATTTTTACCGCCCAACGAAGTGGGCACGGGTCAGCTAGTATATGTATATGTCTATTAAATTAATTGCTCCCAAATTGCGATGATTATTTTTATTTTATAGTTTGAAGCTATACACTCTTTTCTTGCTATAACTTTATTCCGCACAACTGCACTGTTTCACAACTAAACGAGAACTGACCCAGTACTACATTTTACAATCTAAAATGACTTTTCCCCTACTCAGAAATAACGATAACATCATAACCGTTATTTCTGTGTTGCCAAAGTAAAATAATACATTCAGTTGTCATATTGAAAATACATTTCAAAGTTTGTTACAGCATTAATAATTTGTACTTTGACAGTGTTGTAACAGTGAATATTATAATTCGGTATTAAAAGAATACATTTTTTAAAATTAAATCAAAGAAATAACGACACTCGGCCATCCGACGACGTGCTAACTCCGAAGCACGCAATAATCACGCACACGAATCACGGCCACAGTGGCGGCGGCCAATATCAACGGAGACCCCCCCATGCAAGCATGCAAGCATGCAAGCATGTAGCAGACATACTGAATGCACAAGTGTGTGCGCAAGCACAGGTGCACTCTCTGCTCCCCTACTCCCACAGTTCAACGGGACGGCAACCAGACACGATTAGGTAGAGATTAGACGCAGGACCAACGGCCCTACGCGCCTTCCAAGGCACGTGATGTCTCACACCTCCAACTTCCAATCTACAGGCTGGCACCGAGAAATTCGTAATGGAAAAATTAAACACCCTACCCGACCCGAGAATCGAAGTCAGGACCCCACACTCAGCAGCCGCGCTCGCGACCACGATATCAACGGGGTTAAAACTAATGATAATAATCATTTTCTAAATAAATGAATAGCAATTCGTATTTACAGTTATTTTTCCAATTCTAAATTATAATCATTAAAATCTGACGAAACAGATTCCAAACCAGAGGATTACTTGTCAATCACTAACGATTGAACGTGGATCCACGGTAACACCTTTATTTCTATTGAACCCTGGAAATTGACAATTTCGTATTTAACATTACCTACAATTTTTGCTACTTTATATGTACCAATAAATTTAGGTAGTACATTCTTACATTTGGCACCATTGTTGAAAGGAGCCGTTTCATTTTTGCATGGGACTCCGGCCACAATATTTACGCTTTTAGAAAACCTGGGAAATGAACCCCTGAATATAGTAAAGAATGTTTATTTTTATATTATTTTTTTTGCACTATATTAAAACTGAAAATGTTTGAGGTTTATCATGAGAGTTACGACCTTCAACACCCAGCCATGACAGGTTGGAGAGATGACGTATTTCGTCCAGAAGTACCCACAAATCTACAATCCACAAAAGTAGAATATATTTTTTTAACAACCACTTTCTTATAATTACCCAGAAAATTGGTCTAGATATTATCCTATCGAAATAGCACAGAAATACATGCCTTTCATATTTATATTATTATTTGCGCAAACAAATTATTTTGATTTGATTTGATAGCCACATTCCACACGTCTTTGATTTTTGTCGATACCACCAGAAGCTTCAATTCTTATTTCGTCAATATTCTAAGAAATGGGTGGGGATAAAATCTGCTACGGAATATTACTGTCGCGACATGATGGTGCTGTTGATAGCTCACCGTACCTTACAGTTGCTGGTCCATTATATGTTCGTTCCCCCAAAACTTGAGTAGACAAGGCCGCAGGAATCGCCTGGTTGAATATATACGCCTGGCCACTCGCTCGAGGACAAGCAACCGCGTTTAGCATATTACCCTTACTAGCACAAAAGTCCCCAAATTGTTTCGATGTGAAATTATTCCAGTCGGTGCTCCAACACTCACTGAATAAATTTTCGAGAATTTGGTTTTAGTCTAGCAATGAGCTAGCTATTTTGTAAACACGTTTATTACATCAACTATGGTTAAAATATAATTGGTACTTACTAGTACTAACGGCCCCCAACGATCTAAGTTTATTGTATGGAATATGGGATTGCATTTTTTTTTTATAGGATGCAATTGCCCATTTCGCGTTCTAGCCGCATTATTTTTGTTATGTGTACAGTCTATTCCAAGAAGCAAATTTTTTTTTTTTTTTGATAAATGATAAATGATTTTTATTTCTGTAAGTAAGTAGGTTTGTACAAACACTTTTACACGTCAATCATATTTTAAAAATAAAAACTAGATGAGGTCGGCGTTTCGTATCTGATATCGTCTTACTGTAGAAAACCAATATTGACTTGTTAATTTTGGGTTATTATTAGATTTTTTAAAGATTCTTTCTTGTTTAAGGTCTCAAACAGCTGGCATCTGTATCTGTACGCAGCTCAGTGTCCGATGTTGAGTCGTACAGAGCAAGATCTCACTCAAATTCTGAGCAAAACATTTTAAACATAAATAGGTTCGATTTTATTAACGTGTCGATTGAGAGTTCTTAGTTTCTGGTACGGGATTTGGTCAGTGGGTCGTCTTAGAGGCGGACCCTGGCTATTAAAGTATCTGCTTGGAGTTTAAAGGGACTGTTGTTAAAAAGTAACAAATACAGCTGTTTAATATTAATAGTTTTATAACAGCCTTTATGTACCTAAGTGTTATTCTATAATTGGATTAAGTCGTGTACTTCCGTCAACAAAGATATCGCCTGAGTATTGCTCTTTGATATAGACTACCAAACTACACCCTGACTATGGTCGTGTCTTGCTCAACATATACACGTAAAGTTCCAATTGATATAATTATTGGTCACTTTATCTGAGGGTACGATAAAGAACAATGCATTGTGATGTGTCTCTTTAAGTTTGTCTTGTATATCTAAGTAATATTGTATTGCCAAAATTTGTGAACCATAAAATTAAAAAAAACAAAAAAACTTTTTCAACAAAAGGTACCTAGTTAGATAAAATTCTGTCCTATTAACACTGATGCCGGTTAAAACTCGTCACCGACCGCCTAGACAAGTAATATTTGAAATTACAATTTGATAATAGAACTTCTAAAACCTTATATGGTTGGCAGATCTAGATAAATTTCTTTAAGACAGAAATATTTTGGTGTCGAGCATTTAACCAAGGTACAGTTGTTACCGAAATTTACATAATATATGCATCAACGCATCGGTCATAGTTCCATTGACACAAATATTCTTAAAAACGAGATTGATGTCTATCGACATTAACTGCCTCGTTATTGATAACCTGTTTTGAATTTTACTTTCAATACCTTTTTATCAACTGATTGTCTTAGATTTTAGTTTCGTGGGATAGTTAGGGTTTTCTATTGCAGTTATCCTAATTATGACCGACTGTACCGCACTTAACCGCATACTGATCGGCTTAGGACAATTATTCTAATTGTGTCCTCACTCGTGTCAGTTACAATAAGATGGATTATAATTACTATTAAGGTTACTAGTCGAAACTATTTTGATTCTGTATTTTGGGAATTTCTTTTGATGTGTTAGGTTGATGAGAAGCTAAATAATTTAACAATTCACCCGTTTTTTTTATTCATTGTACTTTGCATTTACATTGGCTGCGCAACGTTTCTAAAAACATATCGTCGATTCCATAAGTTATACAATCTACTGCCTTTTGGCCATCAATTGCACACGGTGTGCAATTAAGGACTATGTGGGTCATTGTTTTTGTTTTTTTCTCTTAGTTTTAATCAAAGTCAAAGTCAAAGTATTTATTGTGTGATTTTTGGTGATACAGTAGGTGGTTAATGATGGTCTGGCAGTTTGAGTACTTTATGCGGCCTACCCAAATGTCTTTTCTTTGGTATTGTTCATCGAATCGTTGAGCTCCTTAAGTTTTGAGTGGACAGGTCCACTCAAATCTGTGTGGTTCTTTCCTCAAAAGACCATTTCAGACACCAATCTACGAGTACATGGTCTTGAAATGATCTGACCAAGATTATATCCCTATTTTATAAAGGTGGGTGCTTCTTCGAGTAAGGCATTCTTTGGTGATTTTCGTGGCAATTTTAATTTTTTTTTTTTTTATTGATTTCAGAATCTTAAAATATACGTAAAAGAAATATTTTTTTATAAAAAAGGGACTTCAGAGAGCGACATACTTACAGAGATAATCGAAGTTAAAATAATGGAAGCCACGCTAATCACAAAACACCCCACAAAAATGAAAATTTTACTTTAACTTTCTCAAATAAGTTACTTATTGTTACTTAAAGAAGTTATTTTATTATAAGGTAAAAAAATAGGTAGGTTACTAGGCCAAAAGTCCAACATTATTTATTATTTGTTAAAAAAAATTAAACATTTAAATAAAATTACAATTTCTCTTATTTTACATTTTATGATTGATTTAGAATTTACATTTAACTGAAGTAATAAAATTTTTTTTCATTCATTACTAGTACAAAACTCAAAGTTATTTTATTTGCATGGTCAAAAATTGATCTGCGTGGGTCAAAAGTCAAAACTACCACGTAAACCACGCAAATCACGACCACGGAAATCAAAATAAATCTATGCTAAAAATATACAAAAACCTATGAAGCAAATAAACTGTGTTTTGATTATAAGTTATGTTACTATATATTTGTTCGCTACAATATTTTATAAAATAAACAAATTCACAGACACCGGAGATAATTGTTTCACGCAAATCAAAGTTTTGAGAAACCAAACCCACGCAACGAAGTTACCATCTATTTTTTGAAAACTCGACGCACCATCACAAAAGCATATATATAATTTACTAAGTGACCAGATCGGGGCTTGGAACACTCCACGAAAATCAAAGAATGGGGGTATTTTATTTTTTAAAGATATTTAATTATAAAGGAGTTGGAGTTGTGTTTAGCTACTATTGTGAACGGACGTACCAATCGCGCGCGCGTGCTCTAGTTAAGAGTATTTTGCAGACGCATCACAACATCGTCGTCGCGGTGTACGTCGATCTATCGGGGCCACCACGATGACCCAGTTACAAGTGCAGAAATCGTCATGAAGTGTTTATCATAATTGTTTAGGTATCACGCTCGGCCCTAAAACTAAATAATGGCTGCAAAACAGTCTATTAAAATAAAAACAGACCTGGAAAAGCAGTTGTATGACTGTTACATCCAGGAAAAAACGGACAGAGAAAACCAGCAACAAATAGTACGTCAATTGAACGGCCACATACAAAGCTTGCAGGAACTAGTACAAGATCTTCAAGGACAATTAAAATGCTTAAAGACACACGAACAAGAAGAACCCTCAGATAAACAGGTCAGTGAGACCATAACTCCGGCTCATCCTACCAAAAGTGACGTTGAGTACTGCACGGATGAGGATGAACTCATCAAAGAGACTGGGTGGATTAGGGCCAAAAACAGGAAGAAAAGGAAGTTGAACACCTCCCTCACTCCACCACCACTACAACAAGCTAGAGCTACCGCTCAACAGCAGCAACTTAACAACAAAGAGAAGACAACCATAAAAAAAATTCTAGCACCGCCTCCAATCGTAGTAGACGGTGTTAAAAATTATCAAACTTTCTACGACTTTTTGACTGAATCGCAGTCAGTAGAAACATTTACTGCCAAAATGTTAAGCGGTAATAGCGTGAAAATAAATGCCAAATCTGAAGAGTCCTACAGAGTAATTGCTAGACGTTTAACAGAAAATAACTGTTTATGGCATTTATACGAGGATAAGCAGACCAGGCCAATAAGAGTGGTGGCGAAAAAATTGCATTCTTCCTGCCTACCGGATCGGATTAAAGATGATTTAACGTCGCAAGGATTTCAGATAGAAAACGTAATCAACAAGTTAAGCTGGAGAACAAAAGAACCGCTGAAATGTTTATATTATCGTTCAAAAATGACGAAGATGTTAGTAAAATATACGGCATTAAACATATTCTAGGGTGTAAAGTTGAAATAAACCCGCTTAAAACATCAAAAATAATACCGCAGTGTAAGAGATGCCAGGCTTATGGTCATACCCAAAAGTATTGCGCTAAAGAGCCAAGGTGTGTTAAATGTACAGGTAAACACCTCACAGCTGATTGCAACAAACCTGCACAAGATAAACCTAAGTGTGTCCACTGTGGCTTACCTCACCCAGCCAACTACAGAGGGTGTTTAGTTGCCAAGGAGATGCATTATGATTAAGAATAAAAACTCTAAACATAATCCACCAAACAACCCTACCGTTAAGCAAGTTGTTGGAAACACCAACAAACAGATAACAAAACAAAGTCCACAGTTTGCGCAGACAACCTGGATAATTGGACATACATCTAAAAGTGCCTCGTATGCACAAGCGGTAAAACCAAGTACACAACCATCAAGTCTTGAGGACAAGCTCAAACAGATCTTGAAGTGCATATCCTCTTTTGACAAGAGACTAGAGAAATTAGAATCAAGGAATACAAAAATCAATCATGAATAACACACTAAAAATAATGGCGTGGAATTCTAACGGGCTGCTGCAACACCAACATGAGTTGCAAGTAGTCCTAGACACAGAAAATATTGATGTGTGCTTGATCTCTGGAACGCATTTCACTAAACAGTCTTTTGTTAAGTTTAGAGGCTATAAGGTTTATCACTCGCTGCACCCTAACAACACGGCCCGAGGAGGTAGTGCGGTTATTATTAAAGAAAATATCTGTCATCACGAACAGTGTAAATATGAGGAGCCAGACACGCAAGCTGTGGCGATATCGGTTAAAACAACAAAATTTAATGTTACAGTAGCGGCCGTATACTGTCCTCCAAGACACACGATAAACAATGAACAATATATACACTTCTTCAGACTCCTTGGACAGAGATTTATTATAGGCGGTGACTTTAATGCTAAGAACACTCATTGGGGATCAAGATTAACTTCAACTAAGGGAAGACAGCTACTACGTGCAGTGAAAGACATGCGCTGTGAGGTCATAAGTACTGGAAAACCTACATACTGGCCGACTGACCACCAGAAACTACCAGACCTTATCGACTTTTTCAAAAATATATCAACTAATTATCTGAGTGTGGAAGAGGGGTATCACATGAACTCCGATCACTCTCCTATATTATTACAACTAAGTCACAAAATATTACTAAGAGAAAACCACCTAACATTAGTCAACAAGTTTACAGATTGGGAAAGTTTTAGCTTAGACCTACAAAATATTATCGACCTAAAAACTTCATTAAAAAGCAAAGATCAGCTCGACTCTGAAGTAAATAAGTTTAGCAATAATATCCAACAATGTGCATGGAACAATACACCACAGATTACAAAAAAAAAAAAATATAGAGGAAATACCTACCCAAAGGAAATAATAGACCTATTATATGAAAAAAGGACTCAAAGAAAAAGATGGCAGCAAACTAGGTTCCCGCAAGATAAAACCCTATTGAATAACCTTACGAAAAGATTGATGAGAAAAATACAGACCTTTCAAGATGAGGCTCTCAATACTAACCTACGTCAGTTAACCAGCGACCATACAACGCAATACTCTCTTTGGAAAGCGACAAAGTCACTCAAAAGGCCAATTACACCAATTCCCCCTATCAGAGATGTTAACGGAAAGTGGGCCATAAGCAATGAGCAGAAAGCTCTAAGATTTGCACATCACTTAGAAGAAACCTTTCAGCCAAATGACGCGTCTGTAGACAACCTACAATTCGCGAATATTGTGCAAGATCAAAGAATTAAGCTTGTGACCCCGAAAGAAGTTGCAAACGAAATTCAAATCACTATCCTTAAAAAGTCACCAGGGTTTGACCTAATTACGGGAGAAATCCTAAAACTATTATCGCCCCTGCATCGGGAAAAGCAATATTTTGTAAAAGGTGATGAGCAGTTGACATTAGACTATTGTAACTTAGATAAATAAATTGCAAACATACCCACTAAAAAGTGAAAAATAAAAAAACTTTTTACAAAAAAAAATAGGTTATTTTTCACTTTGTAGTGTTTTCTTTTTTGGAAGTCGGTTATTTTTTTTTGTAAAAAGTTTTTGTTAAGTAGGTATCTGGTACTGTTGACATGCCTACGCTGTCCTCCCATACCTATTAAGTATGTTCTATGTTAGCGGGTTTGGTGGACCATTGTGCGTGGGCCATGGCGGCCGTCATTGATTACTGCAACCAGCCCACCTCCCTCCAGAAGCTGATTAGGTCTCCTGATCTGCTTAAGATTATCTGTGAATACTATTAAGTACTTAACACTGTTTTTTGAAAACATTGTAAAAGCTAATTATTTTTATTAAATGAGTAACCGTGGAGTTTCTCACAGGCTCTTCTCCATAGGAAACGACCAATTGGAACCGTGCAGCTCGCTTCTAACGTTTCATAAATGGGCCCCATGTAGGTTTATGTGAAGTAAAATATTTAGACTTTGCTCAACCCAGTAACATAAAAGTTGTGCTGAGCTAGTCGTGCACCGGGGAACTGCTAGCACTCGGCGGTACGTGAAGCTGCTTTGGTACAGGGCGTACTAGGCCGGCGCGGTCCGGTGCGTCTGACGCCACCAAGAGCAGCAGCGGTGCAGTGTTTCCGTCACGTGACGTCAAACAAGCCAACGACTCGCCTGACCCCAAGTATTGCATTTTCAGATAATGATGATTGTTACCGCCAGCTATGGCCAAACAGAGGCATCGCAGATGTGCGGCAATCCCAGAGTCAAAACAGAAATGTGACATGTGCCTACGATTACAGCGGCACTTAGACATCCAGCCGGGACAGCGACGCACGTAGGTCCTTTTTGCTAATCTATGCGTGCAATAGGTATAAAATTATGGCATTGCAAATGGATTATGACCAATTTTAATAAATACTTAGATAACCGCGCAAATCAAAACACTTACTCCCTTATTACAAAACAAGGTTTACCTTCAGACCTGGGTTTAAAACATGGAGCCATTATTGAATTTCCAACTTTATTCCGACTAAAGTAAAGTTCCTAAACACAAAATTGACAACTTAGTACCGAACGAAGTTTTCAGTTTTCTATAAAGAACGGTATTTCAATCACTGTTACGTTCTTATTTCAAAAACTGGCTCCATGGTTTAGGCCATGTCAAAATATAAATCTTGTTTTGTAATAAGGCGGTAATTGTCTAAGCAGATCGTGCTATTAGGAACGAACAAATAAGTGTACAAGTTACAACTCATTGACGCATCCGAGAGGACTTCATATGTCTGGCAGTCAGCAACGAAGTTTCAAGGCAACTATTACGTTTGTCTATAAGATATATATTTTTTTTTATTATGGAATTTGAGCGGACAGGTGTGGCTTTATTATTCCGTAACATGTATTTTAATAGCATTTTGTATTATCGATATACTTATAAATTGAAAATATAAGTAAATTAAATAGTACTAAAATAGAGAATTAAATTAAATTACACCAGCGTAGAACTACTGTGATTGGATCGTATTGGTCTTGAAATATTTTTTTCCCATTACTTTAGTTTAAATTTGAAATTTTTGTGTGCCGTAAGTATTTATTTTGATTTTTTAGTTATGGCGGAAAATACTTCCGACTACTGACTCTCTCATATCATCCCTATGGAGGGCCTAATTTTGTATAAGTATAAAGCCATTTTTTTTTAAATTTTTACAATTTATTATTTTATTTACTTAGTTGTTTTAATTTTTTTATAATATCGGTACCTATGTTAATTTAGTCTTTGGTTCATTAAATAACCACCATATTTAAAAATACATAAACAATATTATATTTTACTACGCACATACAGACATACACCCCCACACACACATATTTCCGTATTAAGTATATGAGTTAATATTATATATTAATATTTTCATTTATTACTTATACATACATATTGATTATATTTTTAAATATATTTATAAAAAAACATTTAAAAATACAAAAAACAGTAGTCCATTGGCATCAGGAACAAGGTCCAAGCTGCCGGTGGTTAGGGCTCTAGAGAGAGGAACCTCCTCACTATGCGTGCCGTGTCGAGGAGTACTGCTTTCTGAATCAACCCTTGACCCAGCCGCGTAATGTGAGCCTCCTGAGGTGTTGGTCGAGGCTCTTCGCTATTAGGCCATTGACCGTAATGATTATCGGTACAATGATTGCAGAGTCCACATCCTGTGGGATGTGGACTTAGCACACGAGGTTGTCGACATGTGTGTCGACAACCTCGTGTGCTAAGTCAAGATACTTTATCTTTTTATCATTCTCAGCTTTCACGAGATTCTCGTCATGAGGGACCATATCAACAATCATTGCACGGCGCTCTCGTCGATCTATCACCACAATATCAGGTTTATTGGCTACAATAGTCCTGTCAGTGATGATAGATCGATCCCAGTACAATGTGGCATGCCCATTCTCGAGAACTGGGTCGGGCACATCACCGGAAACAATATGTCGGATTGATTCACCGGGACGGTGGCATGCCCGACAGATGTCAACCGTACCGTCCTTGACAATGTATTTCCGATAATTATTCGTCATAATAACTTCATCCATAATCGCACAGACAAAACCTTCGGTTTCCCCGAAGAGGTCGCCGAAATGTAGCCAGGATACAGACGCCAAAAAGTCTACATCAGGCCCATGGAGGGCTCGGAAGAAGCGTCTGTGAAGCTCTTTGCCTTGACATACTTCCTGACGATCGTTGGTATCAAGTACTGCAGGTTTGCGCCAGTTCTTTTTCGCCAAGGAGAGTGGGGTAAGGCCCTTGTCCACTGCGACCACATTTCGGTGCATCCCCACGTCAGTTTGAAGAAAATATTCTCTGAGACTGCAAATCTCGCGGTTGTGGAGGGTTTTAGCATTTAACAAGCCTCGACCCCCACACTTTCGCGAGATGTACAGTCTCATTACTGATGACCGTGGGAGATGCATCCGATATGCCGTCAGCAATGTACGGACCTTCCTATCCAGAGCGTCAAGTTCCGTCTGAGTCCATTTGAGTATGCCGAAAGAATACATTAAAACCGGCATGACCCAACCGTTGAAGGCACGCACCTTATTTCCGCCTGATAAAAGACTATTTAACACTTTATTCAGGCGGCCAAAGAAGCGCTCCCTCAACGATTGCTTCATATCGGCAGTATTGATGCCTAATGCTTCCGACATACCCAAATACTTGTAGGTTTCGGTTTAAGAGAGGGATCTAAGGTGTATGGAATCCGAGAGTTGATTACGGAATCCGTGGGAACGGATTCCGTAATCCCCCCTCTCTATACATGCATGACCGCACATTTGTCCACACCAAATTCCATCCTGATGGCGCTACTGAACGTTTCTGTTACGCTCAGTAGCTCCATCAGTCGCAAATTGTTGGGGGCAAAGAGTTTCAAGTCATCCATGTAAAGGAGGTGAGAAATCACCTGACCACCTCTTTTCAACCGATAGCCTAGACCTGAATCGTCCAGCAATGTGCTAAGAGGATCCAAGGCTAAGCAAAACCAAAGTGGACTCAAACTATCACCCTGAAATATTCCCCGCTCAATCCTGATCGGTTCATCGGTCCCCTGGATCCGTCGACATCCTGGATAGAGAAGGACCGTCCTCCATTGCCCCATACACGACATCAAGAAGGTGCGTAGAGTTGCGTCTATTTTACAACTCCAGCACCCTAATGAGCCATGTATGTGGCAACGAGTCATAGGCCTTCTTATGATCTATCCAACGTGTCGACAAATCCTTACGGGATCTACGAACCTTTTGGCTTATGGCCATATCTATAAGGAGTAGCTCTTTAGTACCACGGGACCTATTCTTACATCCATTCTGACACACAGACATAATTGAGTGACAATCAATGTGATGTGCAATTTTAGCTCTAAGAATGGATGTAAGGAAAACATGTGATTGGTCTATAGTTTTTAGGTTCCGCAGTACTACCTGATTTATGGAGCAGGTGGGTAACTCCTGTCGTAAAGAACAGTGGAAGCGACCCAGTCTCTAAAGATGATTGGAATTGCGAGGCTAAGCAGGCGTGTGACATTTGTAGCCTTTTAATCCGTCCGTCCGGTCCTGGAGATTTCCAGTTAGACAACGGACGGACTGCACGGGCCACATCCAGAGGACTAATTGTAATAGCCTCCATGTCTGGTATTGAATCACACGTCTGTTCAACAACTCGCATCCAATCACCTTTAGTGTGACTAACGGGCACCGACCAAATGCTTCGCCAAAAAGCACTCATGGCTTCTTTATCCGGTAGACGTACGTCAGTCACACCTTGACTGGGAATGGGCCGCTCCCATGCTCTGTATACCCACCTTTTATCGCTCTGGAACATGCGGTTCTGAGTGTACCGATCGACTCTTCGCTTATACCGACGGATACGGTTTGCCCATGCATAAAATTTCTGCTTCAGGAAGTCGATGCGCTCTGTGACACGGGATACATATTCTAGAGGACTAATACTAGTTCCCGAGAACGCCCGCCTCACAAAGCGCATCACCCTTGGGCGTGTATTGCCCTCCCTGAAGCAGGTAAGCTTCCCGATGAGTACCCTGGCCTCATTAATACGACGCTCAATCCTGCACTGCCAGGCTGGTGCGGCGGGTTTCGGTTGTACAGCTTGGTCAGTATTTGGAAATTTGACACGAGCTATACGACATGACGCAACAGCCGTACAATACAAGATTGAGTGTGTATCGCAAAGGTCTGCGCTGCTTTCAATGAAATTTGGTAACAGCGCATCCAGGGCACACACCAGTGCTCTGTTTTTTTTATTCATGGGCAAACGTGGTAGCCGTGGTCTAAGGTCAGGTAATGTGAACCGGTACTCACGGATTGCATCCTCCAGTACGCTCCTTAATTCCACATTGCATAGGTTATCTGCAGATATAGCCCTGGTGTCCTCCTCCACAGCATGCTGATTTGCACGCAGTGGAACTTCAGCAGGCGCATGCACGACATTCTGGGATGGGGGAGGGTTACTAGCAGAGCTACTCTGCATTTCCGAGCGTAGCCGATCAAGTGTAGCGTCATCCAATCTATGATTGTGTTGAATGACGCGCACTTGATCCGACAATCGTTGGGCCGTGACGTTAATGGCTGGTTCAAGTACCTAAAACAGAGAGAGCATCCGACCCCGGTACGCTGTAAGATTAATTCCTCCCTCTGTAGCCCCATAATACGCGCGCATCACATTTTCATTCATGGACTGGGTCCATCGCATGCGAGACACATTTCCACCGGCAGCGGGGACCCTGTTAGGGGCCTGATTGCCTGGAGGTCCCAAGCTCGCTGGTGGCCGGCCTCTCCCCTGCCGACGTACAGGTGTTGGCGACGTCGGCGGGGAAAAATACTCATCGCTCGAGCTCGACGCAACTACCGCGGCTGGTGTCGTCACAGCGCTCACGGTGGGGCTGGGTACCGGCGGTGGCGAGGCGGAGCTGAGCGAAGAGTCCGGAGGCGGTAGGCGTGCTCGTCTTTTAGCTGCTCTCGTCAGCATTTTTCCGTTTTCTTAATCCTTGTTTTATCGGTGACATGACAGATGTAACCTCGGCAGTTTTTGATGAAAGTCTAGATAATGGTTAATTTTGCTATTTTTTCATATGTTGTGATTATTTTGGGTGAAGGTAGAGTAGAGTTCCACATAAAATAAAATAAACTGCGTCTAAAATTAAAAGAACTGAAAATACCTCGTACTAATACGAGTTATGATTAAAAATATTGTAACATGTCATGTTTGTCATGCCTAATGCTTTAAACCACTTTAACCATACAATTAGAAAATTACATACTTTTGCACGCATCGATTACCAAAAAGGACCTACGTGCGACGCCGTCGGCGTAGTTCAGTGTATGACCTGTACGAGCTCCTCGATGCGGTGCGGCAGGGGGTGCCAGCGCGCCAGGTACTGCAGCACGGGCCGCAGGTGCTCGCTGAGCGCCAGCGCCTCGCCCAGCTGCGCAGCCGCCGCCGAGCGCAACCACGCCAGCGCCTGCGCCGCCAGCCACCCGCCGAACACCAGCTCACCCACCATCAGCAGCGTCACTAGCGCCGCGTACTGCCAAAATACTCACTTTCACATATTTGTATTTTTTTCAACTACCGTAGAGATTATATTAACAAGAATAGCTGAAGCGTGGTTAGCATCATTTTTGCAGTCTCTTACAGATGAAAAATCAGTACTTTCTAGCATTGCCACACAAGCGTCATATCAACACGGTTGCGTGAGTTGTTACATTTAGGAGTTTTAGTATTAAGTTTGGAAACAATTATTACTGTTTTATATGAGTGTAGAACAAGTACGACTGCAGGTTTATTTGATGTAATGATTGCGTGATTCAGACAATGCTGTGTACGGGTCGGGACAGAGGACCAGACAGATGAACATGCATCATCATCATTTGATGTAATGATTGCGTGATTCAGACAATGTTGTGTACGGGTCGGGACAGAGGACCAGACAGTTCATCTGTCTGGTCCTCTGTCCCGACCCGTGCATCATCATCATTTCAGCCGAAAGACGTCCACTCGGGCATAGGCATCCCCCAAAGGGGAGGGGGGTTGCCATAATCGCCACGCTTAGCAGGCGGGTTGGCGATCGCAGTATGGTGTTAAATGCATAGAGAACGCTGCTGTCCATTCTCTAGTAAGTCCCTTAGTCTCCTTTAATGACACCCGCGGGAAGGAATGGGGCGGTGCTATTCTTTACGTCCGGCACCAAATTTGCAACAAAAAAATGGGTGTTCCGATTTGCTGGAGAGCGATAAATTGCTACATACAAGTGCTACGTCAGAGCTTATTTGAAGTATGATACTATTTGCTGATTTGTGTATTCGGACGTGTGTACATCAAACCCAGTCATTGAGGTAACAACAAAGGACATTTACTTAGCCAGCGCTCTGATAATACGATAACGTCCAATTCGACTTAATTCGGTTTAGTAGTATTGAAAGATTATGAAAATAGGAGGAATTGCCTAGGCTTCATTGAGATGAAAGAATTTCAGTCCATTTGGTACACAACCTAAATATGTGTGGCAATGTTCTGGGCAACATACATGTGCATTAGTAATAGAAGGATGCTCTAAATCCTCTGCAATATTCTTATTTTCATTATCCATAAACAGAGTTGAAAGTTGAACAAGGATTCAAGATTAGATGGCAACTTTGAAACGCGTGGCCTAACCCGGTTAAGGTATAGTGAAACTTATACGACAATCTTGATGAAAGATCCTGACTGATGAGAGCTCCATGAATGTTTGAATATGTCAGTGAGTGTGGGGGTACTTGTGTATGTATTAGTGTAATATAGGGTACATTATTAGTTAAAATATTTAGGGTTTTTTGGTGTTTAAGTGTAGTAGTTATGTTTAAGTGTAGTAGTTATGTTTAAGTGTAGTAGTTATGTTGAAGTGTAGTAGTTATGTTTAAGTGTAGTAGTTATGTTTAAGTGTAGTAGTTATGTTTAAGTGTAGTAGTTATGTTTAAGTGTAGTAGTTATGTTTAAGTGTAGTAGTTATGTTTAAGTGTAGTAGTTATGTTTAAGTGTAGTAGTTATGTTTAAGTGTAGTAGTTATGTTTAAGTGTAGTAGTTATGAACGCGTGTAAGTTTTTTACTACTTATGTGTATGTGTTTTTGCGTATGAGTGTGGTACAAAGATAAAAAGTTGAATAACGATTGGCATGACATGTTAGGCAAAAGGGTAACAGTAACAATTATATAATTATTATTGATAGTAAATCCTCTCATGCGACATTTTTTTAATCAGCTTCAGAGTTTATTCAGTAGGAGTTTGGTCCCTCCTTCTTGCGAATATAGATCCTGCCATGAGCAGTCCGACAGAACTTAAAATCATTGGTTTTAGAAAATTCTCGAGCCAAGTAATGTAGTCTTTTAGCCTTATGTTAATACATACACAAAAAACACCACTAGCCGGGGTTCGCGGAAGTCGCACATCCCCGGTGCAAGCGTGGGAAGGGAACACAGACCGCTCCGCCCGCCCCAGGGCAGGTATTCCACCCCGAAAACAAAAAAAAGGTTAGGGCTGTGACCAACCAAAGTCATTGTCCAAGTTGGTCGCAGGTACTTGATATTATAAACTAAGATCGACTACTAATGCGTTATATTGTAAATTGTTTGTTGCAGTTCACAGTTTTTTGATAGGTAGTTTAGAATCTCGCTAGATATTGTATTATAAACTAACGATGTTCTTAATTATCATACGGTGACATGTATTATATAAATATTATAAATATTCCATGCTTGTGAGGCGTACTCCAAATGGTTGCGGACAAAAGCATAATAAATATATTTTTTAAACTACGTTTTTAAATTAGCTGATAACCTATAACCCCCCCCCCCCCACCCCGCTTCACCCCACCTGCCTTGCTGCATGTGCTTTAAGTATAAATCCAAGTGCTTTGGAAGCTTTATTAAGCCGGCGAGAGGCCCTTCTGGCCCCGCCAACGCTCGGTTAAGCAGAGAAGGCACTCCGGAGCCATCTGCGATAGGTCCCTATCAAAAAAAAAAAAGCTTTATTAACAACGTTTTCGATGTGTCTATCAAAAAGCAACTCAAGTCAAACGTTACACCCTGATAACGTTGATCCTGTTTATAAAATATTATGGATATTGTGGATATTATGTTTTTATTATTGTTAGTGTGGAGGCTAGCACTGTTTTGAATTTGTACTGCTCTCTTGAACAATAAAGGTTTTTTTTTTTTTTTTATGTAAGTTATACTGAAACCAGCTTGCATGTGGTTACAAAACCTTAGAAACATTTTTTTTTTCATTAGTTTATTAAGGAGACAATAATTTGGAAATCTTCCTAAATCCCACTGTAAACCTAAAATAGCGGGAGAGTTCTGTAACACGAGTAGGGCACGAAATTTTCATATCGTCAGCGTATTTTTTTTTTTTGGAATGAGTAAAGCACGAACCAATGTCATTTATAAAAACAAAAAAAACTTTTCTACAAAAAAAACCGGCTTCCAACAAAAACACTAAAAAGTGAAAAATAACTTTAATTTCGGAAGCACATAACATCACGCCTTGTTTCCTCGAAGGGTTGGGCAGAGGTGTACCTGTAGTATACACCCACATTTAATATTATATTTAATTTAATTTCGGAAGTCGGTGTCTTTGGTTTTGTATTTTCGTTTATGGCCACCGACTTAAAACCTATGTTCTTTAACTCTGTGTCGAGTTTCTTGTACCACTGCCTCCCTGCCTGTTTGAGTCCATATAGAGCTTTTATGAGATGACAGACTTTCCCTTTGGGATTGTTTTTTATGTCTTTTAGCATACTCATTGTTTTGTTGTACAAAGTTAAATTTTCTTTTTTACTTTCTTAAACCATGATTTCAATCAGATATTCTTCTAAATAGTCAGGATACTTCATTAGTATATTTTCTTCTAGTTCACCATTCAGGTACGCCGTTGTGACATCCATCTGGTTCAATTTCAAGCCTTCTTCCATGGCTATTCCAACAACAGCTCGTATCGAACTCAGTTTAGCTACAGGAGCGTATGTTTCATTATAATCAACGCCTGGTCGCTGAGTGAAACCCCGTGCTACAAGTCTGGCTTTCTTGGTGATACTGTTGTCAGGTCCTATTTTGTTTCTTAGAACTATTTTGTAATCCACTTCTTTCATGTCTTTGTTCTTCTTTTCTATTTTCCAGGTTCCATTCTTAACATGTGCTCTAATCTCAGCTTTAATAGCATCATGCCAGTATTCATCATCTTCATTCGCATCAGATATGTAGGATATCTCCGAGAATACGTGACTTTCTTCAGTCTGGTCCAATATAAAATCTTTGGTCCAAGCAGGCGGACGCCTCTCTCTTTGCGGCCTCCCATTTTCAGGTATCTCTAAAACTTCTGATGCGTCATCGTATAACTCTATTTCTTCTACCGAAGAAACTACAACTTCTTGCTCGTTAAAATTTTGTAACGCATTTTCCTTTTTATTCTCTGATATTTCAATTTCTATTGGTTGTAACGTTTTATTTTTCTTATTATTGTCTTTAATTTTTTTTTTTTCAGACATTTGAGAGGAATCTTTTTCGTTAACAAGTTCATCATAGTTCTGACTTTCTTCTTCGAAGTACATCTTGTCTATGACTTTTATATCCCTGCTTATCACTACATCATCGTCTTCGGGTATGTACACTCTGTAAGCCTTTGACGTCATCGAGTACCCCATGAATACGCCTTCTTTGGCATTCTGGGTCAGTTTGTCTCGTTTGTTCTTTTTTAAAACAAATGTCTTCCTGCCATACACGTGAAGATAATGTCCACATGGTACTCGGCCTAGCCATTTCTTGCACGGTGTTTCGCCATTAAGTGCTTTGGAAGGGCGACGATTTATAAGGTAGTTTGCAGTTGCTACCGCTTCCGCCCATAGCTTTTTAGGTACCTTGGCCTCGATTAACAGACATCTGGCTTTGTCTATCAAGGATCTGTTCTTCCTCTCGCTAATCCCATTTTGTTGAGGGGTGTAAAATGTGGTCAACCTTCTTTGGATGCCATGCGATTTGAGAAAGTCATCGAATTCCTTGTTGCGGTATTCTGTGCCATGGTCGGTCTGCAGGTTCTTTATCTTCTTGTTATGGAGCGTCTCAACTTCATTTTTATATTCTTTGAAAATTTTAAATACATCACTCTTTCTTTTAATAAAATATACGTGACAATAGCGACTATAGTCGTCTATGAAAGTAACATAGTACTTTGATCCTGCTAGCGTATCGCATTCAAACGGTCCACAAACGTCGCTATGGATTATTTCCAGGTTATCAGTTGTATATAGATCATTATGTCTTGTGATAACCTGGACAATTTTCCTTTGATGCAGGTTTCACATGTTTCCATTTGTTCATCATTTAAGTTTAGGCCATACATAAGGTTATCTTTAGCCATGTTCTTTAAATCTCTTTCGTTTATGTGGCCGAGTTTGCGATGCCATTCCATGATGTCACTGTAATTTTTTGGTGTGTACTTTGCAGTCTCTTTTCGTCCAGATTCAAAGTAGTAAAGCCCATCTCTCTTTCGAGCGGTCAGTGTCATTTCGCCGGTTTTTCCTACGACGTAGGCTTTCTCTTTTTCAAAAACAACCTTATTTCCTCTGTCCGTTATCTTGGCGACGGATAAAAGGTTTACTGATATGTCTGGAACATACAAGGTGTCATTGAAATTGTAGCCGTGTTTATCGGTACTTATTGTAACTCTTCCTCTGCCTTGAATTCTACTAGTATATTTGTCTGATGCCAACTTTAGGGTGCCAATTTCAGGGATCATGTTAGAAAACATTGATTCGTCACCGCACATGTGTGATGAGCAGCCGCTATCTAGACACCAGACATTTTCATCAGCATCTGAATTTACGGTGCTCAGACAAACGTTATAGTTGTATTTGCTTCCGTTGTCTTTTTCATTAGTGCCCGATCTTTCTTTCTTCAACGTTTGCTTCTTACCCCAACATGTCTCAATAGTGTGGCCTTTCTTTTGACAGCTCTTGCAGTACAATCTTTGCCTATTTTTCTTGATGTTATATGCTTCTGATCTTTCAGGCTGATCACTTCCACTCCTTGCTTGATATTCCTCCAGAATCTTTACTTTTAGATCTTCAGGATTGGGCAGGGTGTCTCGAGATTCGATGGCTATTCTAAAGTTCTCAAAAGTTGTCGGCAAACTGTAGAGAAGCATTATGCTAAGCAGTTCTGGGGGTACCTTTATATCCATATCTGCGAGTTTGTCCACGATGTCCATGAAGTTATTTATATGGTCACGTATATCTTCCCCTATGGTCATTCGCTTTAGAACCAACTGTTTTAATAAGGTAGCTTTCCTCGTAGGCCCAGTGCTTTGGTAAGTAGCCTTTAAATTGTCCCATACAGCTTTAGATGTCGCACAGACTTTAATTTGTTTTAATTCAGACGGTGACAATAAAAGTAGGATTTCAGCCCTTGCCTTCAAGTCCTCTTTGTTGAACGCCGATCTCGCCACCGCATCCGTAGCTGGTGGTAAATTTTCGAAAAACCCTGATACAAGTTATTCTTCATTTTTGGTTTTAAGCATAAATACTGAGTTTCAAGTTGATCGGACCGCACGTTAAAATTCTTCTATACAAGCTTTGACATCCCATCCATTGAAGTTAAGATAACAAAAAAATAAAAACTTTATAATTTACTTATGTAAGTATTCGTCCAAGTTTCAAGTTTATTAACTCTTAACTCTAGGAATGAGATTTTTCATGCAAACAAAACCCCCCGTTTCCCCCCCTTAAAGGTTCACAATTCACACAGGTCCAAAATTTCCAAAAACCCCTTCATAACGGATGCCTACGTGGCAAATTTCAGCCCAATCTGTTCAGTGGTTTGAGTTGTGTTGATAGACCAATCAGTCACGGTTTCCTTTTATATGTATATAAGACCTCTAGAAGACTCCTCCTTTTTTGAAGTCGGTTAAAATCATTTATAGCCAGAGTGCATCTCATGACAATTCCAATAAGACCAAACACGGGTAAGATACATTGTTTTATTACGGAGTTCCAGTGCCTACCTTCCGGCTTCATCATCAGATCAGTTTGATGGTACCATTTATATAAATTTGCTTTGCTTAACTATCTTAATCCAGATATCTCATCGCCACCCGTGAAATACGTATCATTGAGAAGTTCCGGTGGCCATCTGTGGCCTTCTTCATCAGTTCCACTTCACCAAATTATACTTTCTGAATGCAAATGATTGACTTGTTGATGAAAATATAAAAATCGCTATATTTATGTCTATAATATTTGAGGAGTTCCCTCAATTACTCATGGATCCCAACGTCAGAACAGGATTTTGATAAAACTGGGACCAATCTTTTTTTTTTTTTTTTTTTTCCTTATTAGTAAGAACCAAGTTCTTACTAGTTAATTGCAATCTAGCCTAAGAAGACTAATAAACAATTTAAATCTAACTTATTATGCTACGTTATAAATTATGTTAATGCTAAGAATAGTGTCCATAATTAGGTATGCACTTTTACACACGTTCGTAACACTTCCTTAGAGTCTGGTAAAATTGATAAAACACTTTGTTCATGTGTTATATAAATAGCACAACATTGTTACTATTATTGATTCACTTACACTACACTAATTCAAATGGTTTAGTTCTCTTTAGTCTACGCACTATGCCTGTGTTGTCTAACAGCTGGATTGCCTCAACATTCACGTGTCGATGGAGTCTGTGTTCGTGGGCTTCAGCAAATTTTTGTGTGATGGTGGTGACGAATTCCATGTCGAGGTCACGGTGGAGGTCATCGTTTCTTATGTACCAGGGTGCATTTACAGCAGCCCTGAGTACTTTATTTTGGAACTGTTGAATTATTTTGACGTTGGTTGGCTTAGTACAGCCCCAAAGTTGGATACCATACGTCCAAATTGGCATCAGAATATGCTTGTATATTATCAGCTTATTATGTATTGATAAACAGGATTTCCTTCCCAGTAACCAATGCAAACGTTTATAACGAATATCGAGTTCCTGTTTTTTCTTTTTGATATGGGCTTTCCAACGCAGCTTGGCGTCGAGAGTTATGCCAAGGTATTTGGCTGTATTAGCATAAGGTATTTGCATACCATTTATGTAGAGTGGGTGGTAGTCACTGTGTTTGTTTGTGAAGTTAATGTGAACTGATTTTGACTCATTCAGATTGATCTTCCACTTTTGTGTCCAGTCGTAAACTTTGTTCACAGCTAGTTGAACTTTCTCTACCGCTTCTCTGTGGCTTGATCCGGTGGCCATAATAGCAGTATCATCTGCAAAGGTCGCTATGGTGCTGTTTTCCAGCTCTGGGATGTCACAAGTGTATAACAAGTACAAAATTGGGCCAAGCACACTTCCTTGAGGCACCCCAGCTTTTATGGTTTTTAGCTCGGAATATGCGTCCTCTTGGCGTATTCTAAACATTCTTTTAGTTAAATACGACTCTAGGATATCTACAAATTCTGGTAGCATGCGTCTGAGCTTAAATATGAGACCCTCATGCCAAACTTTGTCAAAAGCTTGCGCGACGTCTAAGAACACGGTAGCACAGACTTCTTTATTTTCTAGCGTTTTTTCAATAACATTAGTTATTCTATGTACCTGGTCTAACGTTGAGTGTTTTTCTCTGAAGCCAAACTGGTGATCTGGAACTAGGTTTTTATCTTCTATTACTGGTTTTATCCGTTTTAATAACAGTTTTTCAAATAACTTTGATAGTACGGGTAACAGAGAAATGGGTCTGTATGATGATGCTTCGTGGGGAGGTTTCCCAGGCTTCGCAATCATAATGACTTCAGCAACCTTCCATGGCTCAGGTACATATTTTAAGATAAATGAAGCATTTATTAGTTTGGTCAGCTTTACTATGGCTTTGCGTGGGAGGCGTTTTAGAATTTCCCCTGTGATGAGGTCGTAACCGGGAGACTTTTTTGAGCTAATGTTGTTTTGAATTTCTCTCATTACTTCCTTAGGAGTCACAAGCTTGATTCTTTGGTTTTGTGATAAATTTACACTCTCATGTATTTCTACAGAGCTTTCGTTGGGTTGAAAGGTTTCTTCTAAATGTTGAGCAAATCGGAACGCCTTTTGGTCATTGCTTATTGCCCATTTTCCGTTGCTATCTCTGATGGGCGGTATTTGTATAATCTGCCTTTTTAGATTTCTCGTTGCTTTCCAAAGTGAGTAATCCGTTGATTTGTCATTGGTAAGCTGAAGAAGGTTGGTATTCAGAGATTCATCCTCAAATTGTAGAATTTTTCTCTTTAGTCGTTTAGTTAGGTTATTTAGTGTTGTTTTATGACGCGGGAACCTTGTTTGCTGCCACAACTTCCTTTGTTTTCTTTTCTCTGATAGTAAATCCACAATTTCTTTAGGATGGATAAATCCCTTATATTTGCGTTTTAGCTGAGGTGTATTGCTCCACGCACATTGTTGAATATTAATAATAAATTTGTTTACTTCTGAGTCAAGCTGATCTTGCGATTTTATCGGAGTTTTAAGGTCGATAATATTATCTAGATCAAGAGCAAAACTGTCCCAATCTGTGGACTTATTAACCAAGGTTAAGTGGCTTTCTTTTAATAGGATTTTTTGACTTAGCATTAGTATAATCGGAGAATGGTCAGAGTTCATAGTAAAACTTTCCTCCAAACTGATGTAATTGGTGGATATATTTTTGCAGATGAAAAAATCTATAAGATCCGGTATTTTCTGGTGGTCAGTGGGCCAGTATGTAGGTTTGCCTGTACTCATTACTTCACAATGTGTTTCTTTAACTGCACTTAAGAGCTGTCTTCCTTTAGTTGTAGTAAGTCTTGAACCCCAATGCGTATGCTTAGCATTAAAATCGCCGCCTAGGATAAATCGCTGGCCTAATAATTCAAAAAGATGTAAGTATCGCTCTTTTCTTATCATGTGCCTAGGAGGCGAGTATATGGCTGCAATGGACACTTGACAAAACTTAGTTTTAACAGATACTGCCACTGCTTGAATGTCTTCTTCTTCATATTTACACTGCACGTAGTGACTAATGTTTTCTTTAATTATAACCGCACTACCCCCCCTGGCAGAGTTGCTAGGGTGGAGGGAATTATATATCATGTATCCTCTAAATTTGATAAAAGATTGCTTTGTGAAATGCGTTTCGGAGATTAAACACACGTCTATATTTTCTGTATCTAGGACCGCCTGCAACTCATGCTGATGTTTGAGGAGTCCATTGGAGTTCCACGCCATTATTTTGAGTGTGTTATTCATTTTTGATTATTCAAGACAGCTGTTTTAGTGCTGGATTCTAGCTTCTCTAATCTCTTATCAAATGAGGTAATGCACTTCAAGATCTGGTTAATCTTATCCTCTAAGTTCAGAGGTTGAGATCCTTGTTTTGCAGCTTGTGCGTAAGTACCAATGTTGGTTACTTGCATGGCTGGTTGTTTTGCAGTTGACTGGACACTTGCTTTCTGCGCCTGTTTACCAGGGTGTGTTATAGGAGGAAACTGTTGGGTATTAGGCACCGTAGGTTTCTTTTTTAAAACTTTATTTTTCATAATTTGAATCTGTTTGGCTACTTCACACCCTCTATAATTGGCAGGGTGAGGTAGGCCGCAGTGGATACATTTTGGTTTCTCTTGCGGAGATTTGGTACAATTGGCTGTAAGATGCTTGCCAGTGCATTTCACACACCTTGGCTCTTTTTGACAATATTTATGTGTATGCCCATAAGCTTGGCATCTCTTGCATTGGGGAATGAGTGCTGGATTTTTGAGTGGATGTATTTCAATTTTACACCCTAATATGTACTTAATGCCGTAGATTTTGTTGACATCTTCATCGTTATAAAATGATAAAACGAACATGTTGAGTGGTTCTTTGGTCTTCCAGCTCAATTTACTATCTACCTTTTCTATTTTTAGGCCTTGGGTTGTTAAATCTTCCTTAATTCGATCTGGTTGGCAAGAAGAGTGCAGTTTCTTTACCACAACTCTAATTGGTCTAGCCTGCTTGTTTTCGTATGAATGCCAGTGGTAGTCTTTTTCAGACAAGAACCTAGCAATTACTCTATATGAGTCTTCTGATTTGGCGTTAACCTTCACACAATCCCCATTCATCATTTTTGCTGTAAATGATTCCGCTGGTTGGCTTTCAATTAACGAATCGTAGAACGTTTGATAGTTCTTGATTCCGTCTATTATGATTAGCGGTGGTAAGGGCACTTTTTTGACCGAAGTCACTTTCTCATTTTTTTGTTGATTGTCTTGTTGGGCGCTTCCGGGTTGTTGTTTTGGAGAGAGGGAGGTGTTAAGCTTCCTTTTCTTCCTGCTCTTGGCCCTAATCCACTCAGTCTCTTTAGCAAGGTCATCCTCGTCTGTACAGTATTCCACGTCGTTTTTTGTAGTCTGAGCAGGTTCTGTAGTCCCTTTTGTTTCTTTGATGCAGTTCAATTCTCCTTGAAGTGTCTGAACTTGTTCCTGCAGGGCATCAATTTGTACATTCAATTTACGTACCATGACTTGCAGGTTTTCTCTATCTGTTTTCTCTTGGAGATAACAGTCATATAGCTGCCTTTCTAGGTCAGTTTTAATAGTAATAGACTTTTTTGTAGCCATTATTAAGTTGTAGGGCGAGTTTAACACCTATACAATAAGTTATTGTAAACACTTCATGATTTCCGCACTTGTAACTAGGTCATGACACTGACCCCGATATATTGACGTAGGTACATTTTAGGTAGTTTTGATAAAACTGGGACCAATCTGAAAGTATATCCTTTCAATTAAAAAAATATTTTTTCAAATCGGTTCATAAACGACGGACTTCTGAGGTAACAAACAATAAAAAAAAAAAAAAAAAACATACAGATGACTTGAGAACCTCCTCCTTTTTGTGAAGTCGGTTAATAAGAAGTAAAGGGATCCTTGTGGTATTCCCGAGGGTTTTTTAATAGTTACAGAACTGTATCCATTCAGTACTTGCAACTGTTTGACAGTGATTCTCAATATGACGACACGGTTGGCGCAGTGGTTAAGCGATTGACTGCTGCGCTGCGTGTCGCGGGCTCGATTCCCGCACGGAACAAACATTTGTATGACCTACAAGTAGTTGTTCCGGGTCTGGCTGTTTGTGTATATGAGTTTAAATGTTTGTAAACGCACCCACAATACAGGAGAAAATCATGATGTGGGGAAACGTTTAAAAAAAATATGTTGTAAACCATCTGATTAGGTATAGCGCCTCTGATAGGTACCCACTGCAAGGAGCTTACGTAAAAGTATCCTTTTCACATGTAAAGAAACGAAAACGAAAGTCAGTATAGAACACGGTTCCCGTGTTCTATACGGTCAAATGCCTTGCTGTAATCAGTGTAGACCACATCCGCTTGAGAAGGTTCACACATGGTGGAGGACATGCAGTCGGCGGTCATTCTCGAATTAGGCGTTCTTCGCCTAATTACCGTACCATTTTTTATTTTTCGCTGATTTGACTTAAACACATTAAAATATGAAACACATCAAAGATACGAATTAATTAGTAAATGAGGCATTTAGCTATTATTAGTGGTTTTCTAGATAATGAAACTTAAAAATTTTATGTGTATGGTAATTAGATAAGTTTAATATTTAATGCAACGGTAATTAGAAAATATCATCAAGCACATGTAAAGTATTAAAAATGATAATATCATGTATTAATAGTTTGTACACAAGCATAATTATAATTATAGTATTAGAATTAACGATGTAGGTACCTCATAACCAATTGTAAAAAAAAAGAAACTTTATCATTTTTATGATTTATTCAAAATTAGACACTTTCAATGAAAATCAGCTAAAAACAAACTAAATAAACAAAAAAAAAATATTATGTTCGTTTTCCATCTCGTGATTTTGTTTTGGTTTTGCATATAGCGTGTTTTTATATTTCAGCCTTAATGCTTGCTTCCTGTACTTTTCTTTTGCTTTTTTTAACTCCTCTATTTTTTTCCGCATAAATAACATTTCTTTATTTGTTTTATATACATGTCTTCTTAATAACAATATGGGTGTGATTTTTTACGTTTCGGTTTCTCGACAATTCTTTTCGAAGATAGTGAAGTTGGTGTTGAACACAAGGAAGACGCTCGTTCCATAATATTCACACTTGTATCTTTATTTTCTGTCAATTGCTCAATATTGCCTAATAATAACAAAGTGTCAGTAGAAGACGATGACAGAGCACTCGATGGACGTGGAGTTGATGTGATTAAGGTAGGTATGGAATTTGGTATCTTCTTCAAGGGAACTTCTTTTTTTTTTTAAGAAGTCGGTTGTAGAAAAATCTCGTTGTGCTGATTAACTTCTTTGTTTGAGTTGGGATTTTCAGAAAAAAATTGTAAAGATACTTTTTTAGGGTAATTTTTTGAGCGCAGCGAGTATGACGAATCATTGGGATGTAATGGTGTTGACAGAGTTTCAAGAGGATCTGTTATACTGTTATCAGGCACTTCTAGATCTACGACCACTTCTTCTTCAATTGTTTCCAATTTTTCCATTTCCTTTTGTCTTTTATAGTAAGCTCTGAAATTTTCCCTATTCGTTTTTTGAGTTCTTTTCCGGTTTTTAGGTGACATTTCGCAGATAGGAAGTATTTTTTTATCTCTTTTTCTTTTATTATACCTTTCTTTCTCTTTTTCTTTTGATTGTTGATACACAACAGGGTCATTTTTAATTCGGTCTCGGCGTTGTCGTGCGGCTAGCCTTCTCTTTTCTTTAACTTCCTCTTTGGTCTTTTTGGGTTTTCCCATCCTATAAATTAAATAACTTTATGAATGGTCAGCATATAGTATAGACGTATTTACGGACAATGATAATAATATTCTATGAAAACCGCGGGAAATCTTTCTATTAGTACGACGTCGCGGCTACAGTTAGTAAATAAGTATGAATTTTTCATACAACGGTAATTATTAACACATGGTAATTAGCTTAAGGTAATTAGAAAACGATATATTTTCTTCAAAATTTCGAAAACCAACACAGTATGCACATACTGGCTTACTACAACGTACGGAGGCCAAAGTATTGTTTCCATTTACATGATCAACTAGGGTCTAACTTAAAAAATCAAGTATTTAAATAAGTACAACGGTAATTAGAGAAGTTTTTAACCAAGGCTACGGTAATTATATACTCACGTGCTTCGTTGGCGGTACACTAACGTTAGAGACGTGCAACTGCTGATGGGCCGCGGCACACACTGAGGAGACGCGATGCATACGGTAGTGATGTGCGAAATACTGTTATTTAGGGATGTGCACCCGAGAACAGAAAATGTCACGGCAATTATAACTTTCGATTGGACATGCGGTTATTTAATCATAATTATTTACAGACTGGTTCTATTGAGTCGATATTTTATTATTCGATACACGTTGCTGAATATCGTTTAAAACGTTGAATGGATCACAGTAAATCTGTACGTTACAAAAATTACAAGCAAGTTTTAACATTAAGTTGGTGTGCGGACGCGCCACGGTAATTAGAGAATAGAGGTTCTTTGAACAGAGGTTAAATTAATAAAGTCTTAACTACTTAGACCAGAACTCAATAATTTTGTTTACAGCTAGACGTGGATGCTAACTAACATATAAAAAAATTGCATGATTGAATTTGATAATATTACGGATTATGTAAGCCCGGACACGTAAAAACTTTCAAACGGAGAATGGCCGTCGGCTAGTATTGCCTGTTCCTCCTAAACGGCTTTGATTTTTGGAAATGTTTTTACACTGAAAAGTTGGTGGTTAAAGGTAAGTACCTACTAGATATAAAATAGCAAAATAACAAACTGACCACATAGAGCAGCACGGCGCGGTTCCGCGGCCTGTTCGCGTGGAGCGCGGCCGCTGACACGTGCGGCAGTAGCAGCAGCGCGAATCCACCTGCCGCCAGCGACGCCGCCGCCGCGCGATACTCCGCCGGGAACAGCTCGCGCAGCACCACGTACGTGCTGGGGTCCCACTTCAGCCGTGCCGCCGATGCCAGCGCCGCGCCGCCGTACAGCTGCCCACACATCAACACTTTGTCAACAACATCGACAGCACGCCCCCCCCACCCCGCGCCAGCGTATGAGGGGGCCACTGACACTAGCGAGTCATAGCCAGAAATGTATCAGTAGGAGGAGGGTGGGGCAAAATGAAGCTTGGGGCACAACGGGAAGCGGCGTCATTCGCTTGTTGTTCAGTTGCGGCAGTCAGAGCAAGCAGAACGTGTCGGTGCGTGTTTTAGTGTCGTGGCTGACAAAAGCAGTTTTTCCGGGTATTTCTATTTAGGCGCGGCGCCCACAATTGGTCGGCATCGGTGGGGCTCGGTAGAGCTCGGCCGCTTAAAGGCTTCTACATACCTACAGCCTTTACGGCGGCTTTGGGCGCTTTATGGCGGTTTCGGGCGCTTTACGGCGGCTTCGGGTGGCTTCGGGCGCCTGAGAGCTGCCTCGGCAGTCGTAAGCATACCTAAGTACGCCGAGGCTGGCATTTTCGTGGCAGACACGTCGCAGAACAGACATAACGTTCAACGCGCGCGCCTCCGTCGGCAACACCCAGAGGTCACCGAGGTCACAGCCTCATTCATTACACGTAGGTATAGGTTCGTTTTATTTGACGATAAAAGAAGAAAAGTTGATTATTCTTGCGCAAGCTCCCGAATGTCTGTATGATAACATCGCGATGGACAATGATAGTAATCGCAAGATGAACAATGAGGACTAAGTCACAATCCACCATTATAAATTACAAATACACACGCACAACTGTTTTCACGTATCGTTACGACTGCTCTGCGACGTGTCTGCCACCCGAACTATTCTTAGTTTTGCCGAAGCTGCCCTCGGCGTCCTTAGGTATGCTTACGACTGCCGAGGCAACTCTAAGGCGCCTCGAGCCACCCGAAGCCGCAGTAAAGCGCCCGAAGCCGCCGTAAAGCGCCCGAAGCCGCCGTAAAGCGCCCGAGCTCTACCGAGCCCCACCGATTCCGACCGATAGTGGGCGCCGCGTCTTATTTTCGTATATTATATACTCTTGCGCAGTGAGGTAAGTACATGACCTGCATAAACTTATATATCAGAAATTAGTGGGAGTGATATTAACCTATTCAAATTCTTATTAATTGTTGATCATTTCTTGGGGCTAAAACTGGCTGACCAACTTTAAAAATTTAATATTTGGGTTAAAATTAACGGGGTATAATGGGATGCCATCCCATTTTGCCCCATATTTACAGAGGCAATTTCATTTAATATGGTTTTAGTTTCTTCAGTCATTTGAAACTCTCGTGTCCACTTCAAGGGCTAAATAGAAAATTCGTGAAAGGCTTTTAAAATAATAGAGTTTGTTTGCAGTTACACCGGAAAATATTATGGCAATTCCCAAAAAAAATTGAACAAAGGAAATAATAAAAAAGGAAATAAAAATATTGTGGGAGACTGGTGCCTAAGCTAAGCAGAAGCCTGTATTTCAGGCCAGCAGGCCTCCGCCCCACGCACATAATTATGGTTTCCGTAAACTAAAACTAGACAATAGTTTCCATTTTATAAAAAGGACGGAATGTTCGTAGGGACTGCGTGGGTGTGTGAGTGATGAAGAAGTTGGTGTGTGTTACACTATTTTCTAAATGCCATAGTAGTATGCTAGAGAGTAGTATAGTAGAGATAAACATAGACGGAACATAGTAGTATGCTAGAGAGTAGTATAGTAGAGATAAACATAGACGGAACATAGTAGTATGCTAGAGAGTAGTATAGTAGAGATAAACATAGACGGGACATAGTAGTATGCTAGAGAGTAGTATAGTAGAGATAAACATAGACGGAACATAGTAGTATGCTAGAGAGTAGTATAGTAGAGATAAACATAGACGGGACATAGTAGTATAGTAGAGATAAACATAGACGGAACCAAAGAAAGAGACAATAGGCACAATCATTGTGGAATTCTCTTCCACATCAATGAAAAAACAATTTATGCAATCCACTAAAAACTATAACAAAGAAAATATAGAAAATCGTCTTAATACTACCCACTTACAAGCTGCAGGACCTAAGAAACCGATCTACGTATCGGAAGCCTTAACTTCCTCAGCAAAACGCCTGCACTATCTTACCAGAGAATTTATAAAAAGTAGTGACTATCAACAATGTTGGACTGCAAACGGCAAAGTATACGTTCGCGAAAAAGAAGGGATACCCAGCCGGCTCATAAGATCCGAAGACGACCTGACTAAACTACGTCAAGAGAAAACTAAAACTAAAGCAACCATTCTACCTCGCCGTACCATATTCATTAAAAATGTCTTCCGCTTATATTATGTACCTATGTTAAAATCTATTACTAACAAACCTATTTACAAATACCTACAAAATTGTCTTAAACATTTATGCACAAATACTAACTGCACACTACTATTGTTACTATCGTTTGTTCCTAATGCTATAAACAAATTAATTACTAACCCACATAATCTACATTTACATACAAAAATATCTGACACATCTATTTACACATCCAAACTACACACTTATTTTATTATTAACGGTTGTTTCATACGCACAACACAAATATGAAATAAGAGCTTGTTCGCAAAATTATGACATAATAACACTATTTCATCATGTCCTAATATGCCCTATTAGTACTATTAGCATAACTCACCCAAAACTCAGTAATAATAAAAATGCAAATATTGATAAAAATAAATATAATTCGATAATATGCAAAATAATATAAATAACTTAGATTCTGTCTCCGTGTCGGACTCATCAACCTGTGACTTAGATAACTGTATACCACCCAACCTCAATCCTAATCAATCACTCAAAATCCTTAATCAAAATATTAGAAGCATAACAAAAAATATGGCAGGGTTACACACTGTTCTTGCTAGAACTAAGGTTGAATGGGACCTAATAACGTTAACCGAATGCTGGCTTCTTAATACTAATTACATCCCGCATCTCCAGGGCTACAACTATTTCAAAAATGATAACAATCTAACGCAAAATGAGGGGGTAGTTGTTTATGTTCATAAAAATCTTAACGTGTCTGTGGAAGAACCTTTGATTGAAGATGCTAATTGTCTACTAATAAAAATCGACGACAGCACTATCCTTTTGGCTATATATCGTCGGCCGGCCTTCAAAGATATTACTAACTTTTTAAACTCACTTAACGTGATCCTGTCTAGCATCACACACTATAGAAATATAATTATCATAGGGGATTTAAACATAAACATTAATGATCAGTGCCTTGACTCAACCAAACATAGTTACCTCAATCTATTAGCTTCACATGGTCTACTGCCTGCACACACTTTGCCCACGCGACTTCAAGCTTGCCTTGACCACTTTATTCAAAAAACTACTCTACCTGCATCAACTCATATTGCCCACTCCGCTCTGACTGATCATGACACTACCCTATTATTCTTAGTAAAAACATGCCGAAAAAATCTGCAAGAAAATCAACTGTTCGAATCAACTACAATCTTCTTGACGCTGCACTACAGCAAATTGACTTTGAATCAGTTTATCGCACTGAAAAGCCTCACATAGCGGCCTTATAACACAGGTGATTGATTCAAATACAAAGATCGTTATAATATCAAATCGGAAAAATATCCTAAGACCTTGGCTCACACCGGGCCTTCTCCGATGTATCCGACATAGAGACAACCTACACAAAAAAACAAAAAAGTCACCTGACAACGAAATTTTAAGAACAACATTCACTAGATACAGAAACTACTGCAACAAGCTACTGAAGAAGACTAAATGAGAATTTGAGAAAAATGAAATTGAAAACGCAGGTAATAACACCAAACTAATCTGGGCAGCCATAAACACAATACCCAATAGAACTCACAAGAAAGACATTACACCGCACCTACTACATATGTCAGCTACTCCTCTACAATCCGTTAACCTGGCCAACAAATTCTTTGCAGAAATCGGTAAAAATTTCGCAGAACAAATAGTTACTAGATCAACTGACGATGCATCCCAGTCATCCCAGACTGCCAACAGCGACTTCTTACAGTCAACAGCGTTAAGTGGACGGGTACAATGTCGGAGCCGTATCGGCTGTAGTGTGGGGTGAGGCAGGGGGGGTTGACTTCCCCCTCCCTTTTTAACCTGTACATGAATGCCTTGATCGTAGCGCTCAGCAGCCAGCATGTCGGCTGCCATGTCGACGGAGTCTGTGTCAATAACCTGAGTTTTGGTGACGACATGGTGCTGCTGAGCGCGTCAGTCGATGGCCTCAGAAAGCTGGTGCGGACCTGTGAGGAGTATGCCCTTAGTCATGGGTTAAAGTACAAGCGTGAACCAATTTAAGTACCTGGGGCACTTAGTTACGATCGACCTCAAGGACAATGCTGACATGGAGCGGGAACGGAGGGCTTTGTCGGTGCGGGTGAACATGCTCGCACGCAGGTTTGCGCGCTGTTCGAGAGAGGTGAAGATAACGCTAACGTGCAGTCTGTGGGCGAGGTACACGTGTGCATCATACGGAGCTGTCCGCGTCCAGTTCAACAACGCGTACAGGGCTGTATTGGGGCTGCCTCGCTACTGCAGCGCCTCCGGTATGTTCGCTGAGGAGGGTACCGATGGCTTCCACGCGACCATGCGGAAGCGCGGTGCATCCCTAGTGCGTAGGGTGCGGGGCAGCACCAATGTCGTCCTGGCGATGATAGCGGACCGGATAGACTGCTCTTACATACGGTATTGCTGTGATAGGCATGTTGCCGTGAACAGGGCCGGTTAGATATAGTCTTTTGGTTTGTTTTATTTTTATTCATTTTTATTTTATTATTCTGTATTTGTGTGTACTCCTCCACATATGAGTTAAAGTTGCTCGAAATAAATGTATTTTATTTAATTTATTTTAATGACGTATTACTGAAAAAGGTAGCAAGGGTCGGTTTCACTCCGCATTCACTTAAGTTTTTTGCGGGTTGTATGAGTGACAGGCAGTATGTTGACTGCGGGATACCAATCGAAGGCATACTATACTAGATCTGGTGTAAGCCAAGGAAGTAATAGGTATAGGGCCCCTTGGGTTTCTTTTAAGACGCAGATATATGCCAGTGGCCTTGAGTGGTTAGCTTGCGTGTTCTGTACTGAGTGGTTAGCTTGCGTGTTCTGTACTGAGTGGTTAGCTTGCGTGTTCTGTACTGAGTGGTTAGCTTGCGTGTTCTGTACTGAGTGGTTAGCTTGCGTGTTCTGTACTGAGTGGTTAGCTTGCGTGTTCTGCACTGAGTGGTTAGCTTGCGTGTTCTGTACTGAGTGGTTAGCTTGCGTGTTCTGTACTGAGCTCACGCAACGCGTCGTACGTTCAGCCGTAGCCGTACCTATAGGACTGGCCCATCAAGGAGCGCTCTCCCCAATTTGACGCGTTATTAATTTTTTATTCACATAACAATTAGGTATTTAAAAAAACGCGTATACTAAAAGATCAATAATTAAATTATGTTTAAATTGGTGAAGGTTTCAGAAAAATACGCTTGGTAGATTTTGCGCCATTCTTAGTTTTTTATCTTTCTTAGATTATTAAAATATTTTATTTTTACTGATTTTTAAATTCTTTATGTATACACTGTTAAATTTTGATCGTTTTAATCCCGTGGAGGGTCGATCCGGTGCATGAAACACTATTGATTTGTAAAGATAAAATTAAAAAATTAAACTCCCTACTTTTTCTTTTAAACTCGAATCAATTCTCACATTAGTGAAAAACCAATGCAAACCATTTGTAGGTTCCATTCGAAACTCATTTCGTACCATACGATGTGTGTGTGTGTGTGGTAGATAACATTCAAACTGAACAACACTTACGAACCATTTCACAAAGGACGCGTAGGCGTAGTCCACGTGGACTTACAAAAATTTGCCAATGCTAGACAAGCACCGCCCCTAAACCCCATTTGATTGGTAATGCACCCCCACCCCCCACCCACCCCGCGCGCTAAGGGCAGCACCGCACCGCTGGTACCGCAGCATATCTAAACAATTCACTTTCCCTACAGACGTCATCGTTGACTCGCGAAAGTAATAACTTATAGTAATTACGTGTACTCCAAATTGGAGTTTGTTGCCATGGTGCAATTTTACGCGATCGCGAAGTGTAGCTCTAAGTGATAAATAATTCAAGGAGATTAATTGTTAGGTTTGTCAATCAATCAATCAATTCAGCTTATAGCAATGCCCTGCTGGACATAGGCCTCTCTGGTACCACAACACCCGTGAACACCCTTCCACTTTCTCCATTAGGATTGTAACAGAACTATTTTTCTTAAATCGTGTATAGTAACTAGAACATTTTTCTTTTCAAATCGTTGTAAATAATTTACATAGCAATTATGACGGCCCTAAGCCCGTAAAAGTATTAAGGAAATATTGGAATCATATAATTTATTTATACTTGAACATCAGCTGAGCAAGTCAATAACCAAGTTGATACCTACAGCGGGCGTGTAAGTAATAGGTGCGCGCACGACGCGGCGTAGGTAACTAACTCGTGGCGCTACTAATGGTTTCATGAATTTTGCGAATATTACGTTATCACTTCCATTTTATTTTATTTTTAATAGCTACAATGCTTTTGCATTTTGTAAGTTAAACCACCCGTCCAAGGTATTAAAATGATCAAAATTTAACCGTGTATTACTAAATAAAACATAATAGAAAAATACTATATATTAATAAAAATATAATGCATGACAAAAAGCTCATTTCATGCCTAGGATTTGAACTTCCAATCTTATGCACGACAAGCGGTCTTGAAACATCCGGTCTATTTGGACGCTGAATAGATTGTCGTAAATGTTAAACGTTAAAGTTCATAAGGAATTAACAAATTCAAAAGACTGGATCGCAAAAGTTAAAAATAACAGTGGAGAATGGAACCACCACAAAACAAACATAATTAGGAAGCGCCACATCCTATTTAAAAAAAAATATGAATACAGCACCATTCGAGACAAAAACGACCTAGTGGAAATGTCAAATATCCCTAACATCCTTCTGACTGAAGTAATAAAAGCTATAGATAGTCAAAAGAGAGACAAAGCACCAGGACCCGATGGTATAAACAATGAAGTCTTAAAAGAAAGCCAAGAAGTTATAACACCAGTTCTCACTAACATGTATTGTTTAACGAGATACTAAATACCGAAATTATCCCACGGCAATGGACAGAATCAAACATTATTCTTCTATATAAGAAAGGAGACAAATATGAAATCGGGACTTCCGCCCTATTAGCCTTATATCCAACATATACAAGGTATTTGCCAAGATCATACTAAATCGGATTGAGAAAATATTAGATGAACACCAACCCATTGAGCAGGCAGGTTTTCGTAAAGACTATTCAGCGATCGACCACATTTATCTAGTACGCCCAAGTTATGGAGAAGTATAAAGACTACCAATGTACCTACTACATCGTATTTATCGATTACAGCAAAGCATTCGATTCTTTGTTTCACGGAAAAATATGGGAGTCTTAAAAGAACAAGGAATTGAACACAAATACATCCGCCTAATAAAGAATGTCTACAGTTAGAGTACTGCGAGAATCCAATTAGAAAAGAAGCGAACCTTTCAGAGTAGGCAAAGGCGTACGACAAGGAGATCCCCTAGCCAACTAATAAATTAATGTTTTAGGCCCAAATTATACGACAAATTTATCGGTTAGTATTTACGTAGAAGTCAGCCAATGACCGCTGAACGTTATATACAAGTTAAAGACTGACTTTACGGTCCAATACTGGTTGTGATGAGACTCATATGTGACCGTTTATGTCACATAGCAGTTATAATGTAGTTGTCTCAATGACTGAAACGTTGGGCTAGTGTCAAAAAACGACTCAACGACAACCGTTTTGATTCTCATGATAAATATTGTGCTTGTATCAAAATTAAAATCAAAATCAAAAGTCATTTATTCAAACTAGGCTGAGAATCAGCACTTTTCGAACGTCAAAAATTACATGAGACAGTCCCCCAAAAACGCCCACCCTTCACCACTTCCTAGTGCTTTAGCTGGGAAGAAGTGGTACAACAAACTCCCCAGCAGCACAGCTGTCTGTTCGCATAAAAAACTTGAAGTTATACAATACAATATAAAATAATTTGCATTACGCAACACAAAACGTTAAATTAAACTATTTGCCTTATGTTAGCTAGCACACACCATTATACAAATAATCGTCGAAAACTATAGTCAAGCAGAAATAACGTAAACAAAAGGTATCTAAATAAAAGTATGAAAGATTAACTGAAAAAAGTAAATCAAGTTACTTTCCATGATTACAAAATATCTATTCTCGGCCTACATTATTTAAATTAGTGTGTTATATAGTAGTAGCTGTGTTAATCTTTCAGGGAACTTTAGTTTTTATGACAATATATATGTGTTCTTGGGAAGTTTTTAACGCCCTCCCCTATTTCTTTATAATTCAATAGTTATAGTTAATTATTAAAAATATGTTTTCATAATAAAGCTCCAACCATCTTGTCTAAGTTATATGGCGACCTCTATAATACACTAATATAACAAAAAGGTCGTATAGACTTTTGCTTGAGACCATGACGCCCGGCCATATTAAGTCGACTTTAGGGTTCCCTAAACATAACTTACTTTTCAAGATTTTGTAGCCGAACGGTGGCAAACAGAACCCTATTACTAAGCCTCCGCTGTCCGTTCGTCTGTCATCAAGCTGTATCTCATAAACCGTAATAGGTAGATAGTTGAAATTTTCACAGATTGTGTATTTTTAGTGCCGCTTTATCAAAAATGTATAAAGGTAATAATTAAAGGGGGTCCCCAAAAACGCCGAAAAAAGAACTTTTTTTATGGGGACACCATATGAAAAAGATTTTTTTTTTTCCGCGTTTTTGCTCGATCGGTACGGAATCCTCTGTATGCGAGTCTGACTCGCACTTGACCGGTTTTATTAATTACAAAACAAAATGGAAATGGTTTAATTAGAGTGTGGGTTTGACCTTTAAACTATTTTAAAGTCTACTTTAGTTATGTTATCGTTGACATTCAACATTTTAGTCGCATACACGTCTTAGTTAGTTTTCCATACGACCAAAATAGCTTTGTTATATAAAGGTCATGTATAAATGTCTAAGCGGCGTTTTAATGGTATAAAAGTTATGTTAAGATTCTGCACACGACGACGGTCGTCTTATGAAAACCTTTTATTTAACCGAAACGTTTATATGACCAATACATTGTCCATTAAACATCATGACGTTTAATGGAAAACGTTTACTCAACATGTGCACTGACATCATTGTACAACGTCGTATAAGTTAGTCCTGAAACCGTTTACTAAACATATACACTGATACCATTGTACGACGTCGTATAAGTTAGTCATGAAAACGTTTAATCAGCTATATAATAAGACATTACAGTCACGCGACTGAACAGTTGTAAGATAAACTTCTATATAACATAATAGTTCGCTACATACCACTATATAACTATTACATAACATGACAAACTAATAGCAATAACCATAACATAAGACCAAAACAATTACAGCTGTTATCTGTAATTAGGGGTAATTATTAAATACAAATACAGTTCCCACAACCATTTTTTTTATTGTTAATTACAGTGACTCTATTCATTATATTCTTATAAGACTAGAATTATACGACGTTTTTGCTAGTTGGCTGTCACCAAAATTATTCTCGGCTGTACTAGAATCAATATTCAGACGTCTTAATTGGGAAAATCTCGGTATCAATGTAGACGGTGTCTCGTTAACTCACTTGAGATTCGCAGATGATATTGTGTTATTTGCAAAATCCCCGGAAGACATAACAAAAATGATAAACGAACTGGCAACGGAAAGCGAGAAGGTAGGGTTAAAACTGAACCCGAAAAAAAACAAGAGTATTGACAAACGGAGAGAGAATTATTATAAATTAAGGAAACAACCAAATTGATTATACAGATGAATATATTTATCTGGGACAGCTAATAACAGATGATAATCCGATGCGCAAAGAAGTTGAAAGAAGAATAACCAATGGCTGGAGAAGGTACTGGGGTTTGAAAGAGATTATGAAAAATAAAAACCGGCCAAATGCGAGTCGGACTCGCGCACGAAGGGTTCCGTACCATTATCTATAAAAATGGAAAAAAAAAAACACGTTTGTTGTATGGGAGCCCCCCTTAAATATTTGTTTTATTTTAATTTAATTATTTATTTTTAAAGTCAATATATATCTACATATTCTGTGAATATTTCAAGCGTCTACCGGTTGCCATTATCAATATAGAGCAAAAACGAGCAAAAAAATCACGTTTGTTGTATGGGAGCCCCATTAAATATTTATTTAATTCTATTTTTTTGTATTTGTTGTTATAGCGGCAACACAAATACATCATTTGTGAAAATTTCAACTGTCTAGCTATCACGGTTCATGAGATACAGCCTGGACGGACAGACAGACAGACAGACGGCGGAGCCTTAGTAATAGGGTTCCCGTTTTACCCTTTGGGTACGGAACCCTAAAAACCTGCATATGAATATACAAAAACCGGCCAAGTGCATGTTGGACCACGCACAATGAAGGGTTCCGTAGTTGGGATGAATTTATCCCAAAAACAAACTTAACATTGTAGTTGAAAAACATGCTCTCCCATACATCGATATACGTTACAGCCAATTCTCCAACTGCAAATTTAAGTTGGTCGACTATTACTCGTTAACTTGTGAAGCCTACTTAGCTGTGATAGTTTTCCTTTTAATTTCGTTATATATTGTAACGCCGCCAAAGATGTCGCCACTGTAGTGACAGCCAGCCAGCCAAACCGCCATCGCCGTGACGTCACATCCTACCACAAGGCCTAAGTGGGGGGTGTGACAGTTGCCGCCATGCCAGCCAGCCAGCCAATATAAAAACTAGTTGCGCCTTCGTATGAGGTTGATTATAATTTGTAAAATCGAGGAAATATAAATGATTGCATTAAAACCGTTTTGAATTATTTCCACGCCTACCTGAGTGTTATAATTCAGAAGTGTGATCCACGCAAAAAGACGAATCTATTGTGAAGATGAAAGTGCCAATTCTGACGGTGATGAAGTGCCTTCACGCAACGCCGAAAACAACTAATAACTTACAAAAAATGTTTGCCGCCGGGAATATAGATCATCAAGGTTAGCATAACCGGAAACACTGAAGAAAACAACGTGGTGACTCCAGTACGCCACTATGAGCTCAAAGACGTTCCTTACTCGATCCCTGCATCAGTGCTTAGCGGAAGCACTGGCTACCTGAAGATCATGAACAGTGGAGAAAAGGGTGTTAACTGGAAGGAAGGGACCATTTTGCTGCGTGCTGAAAGCTGCAGGGTTGTTCAGGTCAGTGCCACTGCCAGTAATAGCCTATTGCTTGACAAAAAATGCCTTTTATCTGCCAAAAATATACACTGCCAGAATAGCCTCTAGTAATAATCGTGCCGTAGGGGGGATAGATGTAGATAAAGTTAACGTAGGGCTCATAGCAACAGTAAGGCACAAATAAAAAAATGGAACTTTTATCACAATTGGGCGACTGTTTCGCAGCTAGCACTCAAGAAATAGGATGTACCGATCTTGAAAACCTGCGTATTAAGTTTACAACCGATCAGCCTGTATTTCGTCATCCCTATAGACTTTCTCAGGAACAAGAAATTATTAAATCTAAAATTTCTGACTTGCTTAGTTCCGTATATTATTAAAGAATCTCAGTCAAACTACGCGTCCCCAGTAGTGCCAGTTAAAAAGAAAAATGGATAGTAATTATATCCGCTGCCTAATATTGACAACCAGGTTTCAAAGTTACCGGTATGAATTGCTTTACCAGTCTAGATCTAGCCCAAGGTTATCATGAATTATTGATTTTACCGGAAGATACTCATAAGACTGCGTTTGTAATACCATGACGGTCATTACGAATACAATCAGGTACCGTTTCGCCTCGCGAATGCCCCATCTGTATTTATGCGCCTGATAAATAAAATCATAAACTCTATAAATAACCCTAGTGATATTAAATCATCATCATTAAGTCAACAAAATCCGGAAATAAGTACTAGCTTTCTTAGATGATTTATTATTGCCCTCTATTGACGTACCGACGGGTACTGAATTATTAAAAAAAGGTTCTCGTTAAATTGCGATCCAAAAATTTAAATTTAAATATGAAAAAAAAATCATTTAAAAAAAAAATACTATAACTTACCTCGGTCACTAAATATCCCCGGGTAACATTCAACCGGGTGAATTGAAGTTATCGGCTGTTTCACAGTTTCAAAACCGCGTAATGTTCATGAGATTAGACAGTTCATTGCTTTATAGTAGTTACTTTCGTAAATATATAGCTAATTTTGCATTAATAGTACGCTCACTCACGAAACTGACGAAGAAAAATGGGACTTGGGATGAAACCCAGTCCAAAAGTTTTTGTGATTTAAAGAAAAAACTTTGTAGTAAACCATTATTAGCAATTTACTGACCGAAATTCACACAGATGCTTGGAAGTTAGGAATTGAGGGTATGTTACTACAAAACAAACCGATGACAGTTTGCGCCCTGTTATGTATTTTAGCCGCGTCACTAGTCGGGAAGAAAGTGTGTACCGTTATGAACTCGAAACATTGGCTGTAGTAGAATCTTTAGGTAGGTTTCGGGTTTACGTAGTGGGTAAACAAGTACAACGGGTAGTGACAGACTGTACCGCCGTTCGCGACACATAACAAAACGCGACCTCATTCCGCGTATTTCTTGGCGGTGGTTACTAATTCAGGAATACGACATATCGATCAATTATAGGCCCAGTGAGCGCATGCAACACATAGTTGCATTAAGTAGAAATCCTGTACAAACGTTTAATGTTGACCGTTTCGATGTAATGGATTGGTTTGCCACCGTGCAAAACGAGGATGAAAAATTATAACGCATCATAGATTTGTTATAAGGTGGTTGTAAGGATTTAGTTATAGGTGTATAGGTATAGTAAATAATTACGCGTGGATTAATGAGAGACTTTATCGTAAATGCCTGAATGGCTACCGCGTAGTTGTCCCGGAACTAGCTAGGCGGAAAATATTACAAAAAAAACCATGACGATATAGGTCATGTAGGTCTTAAGCTATCCTAATCCTAACTAATATTATAATGCGAAAATAAGTTTGTTTGTTTGTTTATTTCCTTTTCACGCCTAAACCACTGAACCGATCATCCTGTAATTTTGCATATACGTTGTCGGAGAGACGGACATAGGGTACCTTTCATCCCGAAAAAAAGTACTGTTCCCGAGGAAAACCACAATAATGTTCTTATGGTAGGTAATAGATGGCGCCACGTGTCTTTCGAATCATTATTGAATTATATTATGGGACAAGCAGAGTACAACCCGAAATGATTGTCAAATTCTAAATTAACGTGAGCGAAGCCGCGAGCAAAAACTAGCAAGAATATTTTCTGGTTTCCAAAACTGTCTGTGCTTCTTGATCTTCATAAAAAAGTATGTGTCATCATGTCTGCATTGTGCTTACGGTGAATATGGCAAGAGGGAAGGCAAACTCCACCCCATACCAAAGCCTAATGGTCCATATTGACCACCTAGGACCGTTCACTCGTACTAAAAAGGGGTATCAATACACATGTTCGTGATGACTGACGCCTTCTCTAAATTTGTGGTAGCTGAACCAGCTCGTACTGTTAACCTTGTGGAAACCATTTGACTTTTGAACAAGATAGTTAGTTTATTTGGGTACCCTGAACGAGTAATTTCTGATCATTGGAAAGCCTTCACGAGCAGGTATTAAAAAAAATTTGCTACTGAAAAACTATTTAGGCATATATTAAACGCTATAGCATGTAAAGCAAACGGTATAATAAATTAATTGAATTGACTTCGTTTTATACTTGTTCAATATACGTGTCATCTATGTCAAGCAAACGGTCAGGTCGAACGCACCAACCGTACCATATTGAATGCTCTACGGACCACTGAACCCAGTGATGCTTCTCAAAATTGGGATAATAGCTTACCTGACGTCATTTGGGGTATAAATAATACGGTTAATGCAACTACAGGATATAAGCCGTACGATCTAATGTTTGCTCAAACTGGTAGACCCATATGTGATGTTTCCATTCCCAATCAGGTATCAGAATCTGTTGTCTAGGCGTTCTAAAGCTCGTAAACGTATTCAGGTAGCTAGTACAAGAATGAAATGAAATTACGATAAGAAAAGTAAAAATAGTTTGGTGGCATGAGGAACAGGGTGTAAAGTTCACTCATCCACCATAGAAAAGGGAGGATCCTCCGACCAGACGGGTGTTGTGTCTGGTGGGCAACTGCCCGACGGTTGATGTCGGGACGTTGTATATATGCTAGTTGCGTAGTAAACTCTGATTGCGCGATGCAGGATTCGCGTGACGTCAGTGTGACGCGTTGTTCGTATGTGGCGATGTTGATGCCGCTACATCACTCCCCTCCGGAGACCGGAGGTCGATAGTGGGTTGAGTCGTGTATCTTGCGATACTTGCCAGTGCCAGTTGAGGGTTCCAGTGAGTCGGAACCTGGTGCCGCATAGTTCTCGGTGAGTCGGAACTGTCTGCGGTGATTCCCCAGTGTGTCGGGGTGGCGCTGCGGTATGCTCCAGTGCGTCGGATGTAGTACAGCGCCGGGTTGTGGCTGGCTGCTGGCGTCGACCAGGAGAGGCATGTTCTCTGCTTGTGGACCGGCCGAAAGTGCAGTGTGCTGTGCCAAGGTTGCTGATGAGGCTGTGGGTGATGACCAGGAATGCACGTCCGCTGCATGCTGGTGGTCAGGATACCCGTTGAAGCCGTGGGTGCTGGCTGGCTGTGTGACTCGCCGCTCGAAAGCTTGAGGAAGTGATGATGATGATGATGATGATGACGTCACGCTGAAGTAGTTGCACGAAGGCTGCGCTGACGTTCATACTCGGGGTCACCAGTTTGGTGGCATGAGGAACAGGGTGTAAAGTTCACTCATCCACCATAGAAAAGGGAGGATCCTCCGACCAGACGGGTGTTGTGTCTGGTGGGCAACTGCCCGACGGTTGATGTCGGGACGTTGTATATATGCTAGTTGCGTAGTAAACTCTGATTGCGCGATGCAGGATTCGCGTGACGTCAGTGTGACGGGTTGTTCGTATGTGGCGATGTTGATGCCGCTACAATAGCACTATTTATAAAAGAGGTGACTATGTGTTATGGCGACAAGCACCAACCAACAGCGTTGGTAAAGTGAAGTCTAAGTTAGATGACGTATATTCTGGCCCCTATGTAGTGATTAAAGTTTTGGGCAACGATCGGTATAGGATTAGAAGTATTAAGGGACTCGGAGGATATGAACAGTTTACCGGTCTAGTATCAGCCGACGCTATTCGCCCATCTCTGAGTGTAGCACGAGCACCCATGTCCGATACTGCAAGTAGTACTGACGAGCAGCTAGAAACAGAACATCTAATAGATCCAGGGGTTCCTTCGTTCCATGCTATGTTCATTGTATGACTACACTCGGATACTACTACAGGATGGCCGAATGTAACGCCGCCAAAGATGTCGCCACTGTAGTGACAGCCAGCCAGCCAAACCGCCATCGCCGTGACGTCACATCCTACCACAAGGCCTAAGTGGGGGGTGTGACAGTTGCCGCCATGCCAGCCAGCCAGCCAGCCAGCCAGCCAGCCAATATAAAAACTAGTTGCGCCTTCGCATGAGGTTGATCATAATTTGTAAAATCGAGGAAATATAAATGATTGCATTAAAACCGTTTTGAATTATTTCCACGCCTACCTGAGTGTTATAATATACTATTGCCATGAATTTTTTCACATATCCAAAACCAACCATTTAGCTGGGAGGGGTGGGGGACACTTGACTCTAACAAAAAAGAGCACTTTAAAGTTTAATATTACGCAAACGGATCCTTTAATTGAAAAATAGTTCTGACAAACCTACAATATTTTTGAACGGCCTATCCAACGATACCCCACACTATGGAATAGACGAGAAAAAAAATATCATCCCCATTTCACGTGTAAGGGAGGTACCCTAAAAAAAATGTTTTTCTGGGTTTTATTTTACGACTTTTTTGACATGATTAATATGTATACCCATGCCAAATTACAGCTTTCTAGGACTAACCGTCTCTGAGCTAAGCTGGGGACAGACGGACGGACGTACAGACAGACAGACAGACAGACAGACGGACATGGCGAAACTATAAGGGTTCCTTGTTTTCTACGGAACCCTAAAAAGCAAACCATTTAAAACTTGCATACTACCAGTTCTCATGTACGGCAGCCAAACGTGGACCTTGTCACAAAACACGACTAGCAAACTTGCAACATGCCAATACACAAAGGAAAGGAGCATGGTGAATGAGAAAAAGACAGACCGACTGAGAAACCGTGTAATAAGAAGCAAAACAAAAGTTTAAGGCATAACGTGCAAAATTAGAAGGCTTAAATGGCGATGGGCAGGGCATGTGACAAGAGGAAAAGACAAGTGGAGCAAAATTGTGTCACGATGGTATCCTAGAGAAGGTAAAAGAAAACAAAAAGATGGGATGACGACTTAAGACAAGTGGCGGGCGTCACATGGAACAGAGTGGCTCAAGGAAGACATGAGTGGAAAAGGTTGGAGGAGGCCCTTGTCGACTGGCAAACAGATCGACAGAAAATAAGTAAAACTCAAATAAGAGACTAGATTAAGGTTTACATTAAATTTAAGTTTTCTATGTATTTTGTCATATAATTGTAATATATATCTGAATAAAAGGCTATATTATTATTAAATGTTAAACGTATTATTGCTAGTCGTTGTGCTCGATAATAAAAGTTTACCCAACCGGTGTGTTTTAAGCTTTTTATTAAAAAAAAAACCGGTCAAGAGCGAGTCGGACTCGCGCACCGCGGGTTCCGTACGAATATATGATGTTGATGATTTCTGAAAAACTGTGCTATTTAGAGACCATTTCCACCCAAAGTCTAGAGTACGTATCTACTAGAAAAGGAAAAATTGTATGCCTAAATATTATTATGCTAATAGTCATTAGGCCTACTAACGTTATGCTAATAGTCATTAGGCCTACTAACGTTATGCGAATCAAATTTATGCCAAAACAAATTAGTCTTTAAGATGATTATGCCAACATAAAATGGGGATCCCTTCTTTTCGCATAATGTTCTTTGTCCTAATATACTGCGGCATAACGATTTTGGTACAATTTGTTTTGGCATAAATTTGATTCGCATAACGTTCGTAGGCCTAATGACTATTAGCATAACGTTAGTAGGCCTAATGACTATTAGCATAATAATATTTAGGCATACAATTTTTCCTTTTCTAGTAGATACGTACTCTAGACTTTGGGTGGAAATGGTGGTGGCGAACTTGTAGTACCCCATACATAATTCTGATCAAACCAATTTGCTATAGTTTCTGTAACAATTAAATAATATTGTTGGTTAACAATTTAATATGCTGTGCAACAAAAGTTAGTGACAGAACCGAATTGCTGCAAAACTGACTCCACGTAGTCTTGTTTGTCCTACCCCTAGAGTGTAATTTAAAATCGCGAAGGCGCGTGGGGCCGCCGGAGGCCCGCAGCACCGGAGCCGTGACAGAAACCCTGCCTGCTGCATGCTGCATGCTTGCTTGTTTGCTGCATGCTTGCTTGCATGCTGTATGCAAATTTATGCTTTAGGATATTATGCTTAAAAAAAGTTATGCTTTAGAACTTTATGCTTAATAAATTTATGCTTTAGAATATTATGCTTAATCATTATTATGGTTAGAGAAATTATGCTTAAAAAATTATGGGTAAGCTGTTATGCGTATTTATATTATGCGAAAATATAATTATGCCAAACAAAATTATGCTAAGTTATATTAGGTCTTAAAATTTTATGCAAATGGATAGGGAACCCATAAAATGTATGTCTAAAAAAATTATGCCGAAGTATTATTATGCCAAAACAAATTGTGCCAAGATCGTTATGCCGAAGTATATTAGGACAAAGAACATTATGCGAAAAGAAGGGATCCCCATTAGTAGTAGTTCTTGAGATATCCAGGTGTGACAGACAGACAGACAGACAGACTTAGTCTCACCATAAGGGTTCTTTTTTACCATTTTGGTGCGGAACCCTAAAAAATACTAACAAAATTATTTATTCACTAAAACAATACACTAATTATAATAAAATGTTTTTGCAAAACACAAAAACCAACTTGTTAGGTACTCTAACTCTACGCGTCAGGTTCGTGAACGGGCGCCGTCAGTTGTGACTCTTGTGACCAATGACATACTATAAATAGACGCGTCATACACGAACATTAGTGCACTCAAAAACAGCGTAAGCCATGAATGTAGCTACATACTTGCGTACAATCATGCAGTGCGCGAAGAAAAGGAAAGACCTATACCCTTCCTATACCGATAACTGTTGTTAGAAAGAGATAAAAATACATATTTAGTTACGTCACTAGCTGCTGCATGTTCATTGGCGCGTACGCGTCGGTTGCAGCAGTCAGGAAAAATGGCAGACTGGCTGTACATGCACAAAACAAAACGTTTGCTTATAATAATAAAATACAATATGTACTTATGCATGAAATGAGACGTTTTTCTGTACTCCCACAGTAGTAGTGTAATATGTAAATCGTGTATAGACACGGGAAGGCATTTTCTTCAGAAATAATTGCTGAGAATGGCGAGTGATTGTGACGTGTAGCCGCGTCACTGGATGGCGCGCGACTAATTCCTCTTTGGGCAATTGCCTTGCATTTACTTTTCCATTATTGAGCGCGGGTAATCTATTGCTTGTGACTGGTCATCTCCTATCTGCCAGGGCTTATTTGTAATCTTTTATATTTAGTATTGTTTTTAAATAATATTTTTTTTACATTGTTCTCACATATAGAAGCGACAAGAATAATGTACCCAGGATTTTGTAACAATTATCTTGATTTAAAAGAGTGTCTTTGGAGTTTCTTGCCTATTCTTCTCCATAGAGATCTACGTTTTGGAATGGGCAAATAGCTTCAACTTTCTGATTTCAATGCATGCCTACTAACCAGTGTTTTACATGTTAGCAAATAAATAAATAAATTAAATTATAAATTAACTGACCGACTCTTTGACAATTCAAAAGTGCCTGTAATAGGTTTAATTGAAATAAATGCTTTGAGTTTGAGTTTACCACAACACTTTAAAATTATAATTTTAAGTGGCGGTTTGGGTGTAGATTTTTAGGGGTTCTTATATAAGGTACATTTACGTTATCTCTCGACAACATACTTAAGTATCTAAATAACTATTCTGAAGCCTGTATGGGTCAATATAGAATAGAACTCCGAGAAACAGCCAAAAACTCCAATGTAGAAATCCTGCAAAGATACCAAAAACCATAACAAAATGTCCGTGGTTTACCAAATGTAAAATCAATACTGTAAAGGAATTAAGAGATTTTCACAGAACCAAACTTTACAAAGCTTGTGCGCATTGAAAAGCACGTCAACAGGTTGGTTTCTGTAACGACCAACCCACTGGAACACCGTCGATTGAAAAGACAGCACACATGGGACATGGCTTGATCTAGTCGAGCAACTAGAAGAGGGACGGCCCTCGCTGGAGGACCGTACTCGAAACGCCAACAAACACAGAACGCATCTGCTAAAGGCTTGACAAGCAGACTGCAATAAAAAAAAAAAAAACGCTTTTAAGTTGTCGCACCCACCCACATATGGCCTACCACTGTCCACTGTTCGCTTTGTGAACAACTGTGGCAGGAAGTTTTATATTAATGTTTTTTTGGAAGTCGTTTTTGTCGTTAAAAATTGTTTTTTCAATACACTTCCTCGAAAACTGGTTCATATCGCATTACGATTAGGTTCACAATTTAATGTATTTCACACGCGTGCGATTTTTTATTTTCCAACACGTGTGCGGGAATAAAAATTGCCACAGATATCTTGTACCTATACTTAGTCCAAATTGGTTCAACGCCTCTATTCACACAGTCTCGCGCCAGAGACGGTCCTTTCTATTCGAAGGTGATTTTTTTTTTAATTATGGCAAAGATCCGTCTTTACGGCGTTAATATTTTTGGAATATTTATCTAAATAATGTTTATAAATAGAATACCATGATTATTACAATAAAAAAAACGTTTATGACCAAATTAACATTTATTTGTGTTCTAAACTCAAAAATATTTGAATTTTCTATTTTTCATATTAGGCTGTTTATCGGCTTTATACCTTTGCTTTTCCTTCAACTCGGCAAAAGCAAAGCGCGGAAAAAAAAAACAAAATGAATCATAGTTTCCTAATAATTCATGACAAAAATATTTTTCGTTATTTTAAGTACTTTATTTCTTCAAAAGTGTATTGAAAAGCATCGTTTGATACACGTGGTCATTCGTTATTGCAGTTCTCGGCTCAAAAACAACCTCACCTAACCTCGAATGCATTATTAAACATTCTCCACTTGTATCAAAATGTACTATTGTTAAAAGCCATGCAGCTGTTAGGATGCTTCGAGGCACAGATAATATAAAAGTATTCGAGGGTATATAATCCCACATACGAAGCTTCACGTATACAAAGGCTCACAGATACCTACGCGTCCCGCATTCGGGCTGTTTCCCCTTTTCCCGCAGCGACTTTTTTTCGCACACTTGATTTGGTCGAGCGTTGAAAATCAAGTGTGCGAAAAAATGTGCCGCCGCGATACTTTTACGTCGATGCGAACGTGGGCTTATGCTAGTAGACAATACGTACTTCAGCCACGGATCTGTGTCTGTGGAGTTAAGGCTCTTACAAACTCACGCGATATCGTGGGCGCGACAGGCACCGACAAAGATTTTTTGTCGTTTGCAAGATTTCTGGGATTTCTTTAACTTCCGAAGAACTTAGCACTAAATGACTAGCGGCAGCTAAGTTCCCAGACACAAAGACCCGCGGCGCTGTACAATGCGTCGGGTGACTCACGGTGAGCATCAGGTTGACATGCGCCAGCAGCACAGGCGCAGCGCGCGCACACATCGCTGCCCTGCTGCACAGCACAGCTCTGTTCAGCAGCTCACTCCGCACAGCTGGTCACTCGTCAGCTGCTGCTGGTCCAGCACGTGTACCGACGCCACCAACAAGCAACACTGCCACCCACGTACGGTCACACAGATTATCTCACTCCACAATGTGGCTTGTATCAAACGGCGTGTTTGTGATAGCGCGATAGCGGCTGCAGTGATAGCACGCGCGGTATCTTATCGGCGCGCTATCTCCGCCGGTGGGTCGGCAGGCGCGTCGTCAGCTGAGTGCGTCCGCGACGACTCGCTCGCCGGACTAGTTACCCTTATCTTTTGTTATTCCACTTTTATACAATGGCATGGTAGTTATTCATGGAAAACGTATCATCGCCACATTAATAGGACATTGCGTCGAATCATTCCTACTACTATTGCTAATCATCAACCATTTGGTCACATATGTAGGTACTTTTGTATTGTTTAAATTAATATAAAATAATTATCCTTTTTGCCTTCCTTTAGCCGTAGGAGCCATATTAGGTAAACTAAAAACTGACTTTACATAAATGCAATACTGAAGACGACGCACGTCCAATGGGCATGTTCTTGCTGCTTCACGCGGCTGCTATCTAAATCTAAATATTTTATTTCACATAATGCACTGCACTTAAGAAAAGTCAGACGCGAGGTGCACGGTTCCAATTGGTCGTTTCCTATGGGGAAGAGCCGGCAAGAAACTCCGCGGTTACTCTTTTAAAAATAATTGGCTTTTACAATATTTTTAAATCACAGTGTAACACGTTAATAGTCACAATAATTTCAAATCACAGTGGTATTTGTTTTTTTTTAAAGAGTATCCGATCCGTGGAATTTCGTGCTGGCTCTTATCCATAGGAGACGACCAATAGACCTACACGGTGTCCTCCATCCTGGGGCGGGCGGAGGGGTCTGTCAGACTCTTACTGACTAAAAACCACCCCAGTGTGCCCCTCCCACACTTGCATCGGGGATCTTGGGATCTATTATTATTACTTCCGCAATCCCCGGCTAGAGCCGGCCCGCCCCTGCGGGCCACCTCAAGTCTGGGGGGAGGGGGGGGGAGATGTTTGAATTTGAAATTTGAATGTTTATTTCCATTTTCTCGCAGTTCTGAAATACAGCGATACGAATGCACCACTCAACAAACGCTTCAAAGATACAGGATGCATGAACAATTTTCATTTTCGGTTGGCACGGTGTTTTTTTTTGTGATGGTAGAGCACAGACATTAAAATAAGTGGTTTTTATTAATTGTACCCATGACTGTACACGTCCAGCCCAGTCGAGTACATACTCCAAAGTGTGAAATGCCCAACTCGACCGGCGCGCGGCGCGCTGCTCGCGCCCGGCGACACGCGCTGCAGAATGAAAGGGCCTTTACTTTCGACAAAGGTGACTGAAATAGCTGAGATCGCGAGTAACAGCAAAACAGATGAAATGCTACGCAAACAAAGGAGCAATATCAAAGCGTTCCAACCAAAGACCAGCATCATATAATACATCAATGTGAACCGGTACACCCAACATACTGCTCCACGGAATCGTAACATGACCGCCATGAGGTTGCACAGCTCTTCAGACTTACAGATAAGCAACCAAAATATCCAAAATCGTTTGCATGAAGTGGGTCTGCGTTCCCGAAGGCCGCTGAGAGTTCCACCTATTCACCTATAGCTCCCCGTCATCGTAGGGCCCGTTGACAATGGACTCACGAACACACAAATTAGGAGGCAGAAGACTGGCGTGTGTTTGTTGTTCCGATGAATCTCGTTTCGGTATGAGGCCGGATACAAAATGTACTCGAGTTCGGAGGACCTCTGGAGGTCAACAACGTTTGATGTTTAGTTCGGAGGACCTCTGGACGTCAACAACGTTTGATGTTTAGTTCGGAGGACCTCTGGACGTCAACAACGTTTGATGTTTAGTCAGGAAGTTCATTCATATGGAGGGGGAACAATAATGGTTTTGGGCCGGTATTTGGATCGGTGGAAGAACCGATCTCATTTGGATTAGGGGCAACCTCAATGCTCAGATATATCCGGAGAGGATTGTTTCAGACGTGATCATCCCTTTGCGAAGCCGGTTCGGTGATTCGTTTCGAATGTACGACAATGCACATCCACAAACTCTTGCCGATGCTCGCATCAACGTTCTGCCGTGGCCTGCTCAATCGCCAGACCTCAACCCAATTGAGCACGCATGGGATAAGCTTCAAAGAAGAGCTCTGCCGAGTATGGATGCCGTTCATACCCACAACAACATTGACTTGTTAGAAAGAACGTGGGCGGCCATTCCTCTTATTTTAATTGTATAATTTATATATTTTGTTGACACTTATTTTACATTCTGTGATACTTACTGATTACCTTAACCCACACACTGACCTATTACATGACTCAATTTCAACAACTCGATTTTTACGTAATTTCCATGGACATTTTCATTTTCTGGTTTTGTAAAAAACTTTAAAGATAAAGCACAATATTTCCACATTATATACACATTTTCTAAAAGCGAATTATTTATTATATTACTTAGAGAGTTATTTGGGCCACCGAAATTGGCGAGCCACAGAAATTTTATTATTGCCACCGAACTTGTATTGGTTCCACAGAAATTGTGCGTGTGCACTGAAATTGTGTATGAAGTACTAAAAAATGTTTTTTAGTCTTATATATACGGTATAATGAAACAAACTGATATAATACGAATCATTTTAATAAGCATTTATAAAAACACAACGTGGTGTACTATCACTAAAATCAGTCTTACAAAATTAGCAATCAAACTCAAACTCAAAGCATTTATTTCAATTAAACCATTGACAGGCACTTTTGAATTGTCAAGAAGTCGGTCAGTTACAAATATGAAGCTAGTTGCCCATTTCAAATAGTAGGTTCCTATGGAGAAGAACGGGCAAGAAACTCCACGGACACTCTTTTAAATTAAAATATTGGTACAAAATATTGGTTACATCATTCATATTGAAGTTAAAGATGTGAGAACGATGCAATACGTCAAAAGCGTCCGTGATAAAAAGATAACAATTCAAAACTAAAATAATTAAAAATAAGCCGTGGCAGCTAAGAGATGACCAGTCCCAACTGACAGCGTCCGTTCACGAACATGACGCATGGATCAGCACCATTCAGCTCAACCATTTTGAAGGGAGCTAAATGATCCAACACACACGCCACCATCAGCGAGACATCTGAGTGAGCATGACATACTCTCAGCCGCCAGGGTACATTTAAGTCAATGAAAGACATAATTACCCGGTAAATGGTAGCTCTATTGCACATAGTACTCACACCTGTGATATGCAATTATATAATACAAAGGATATTCGAGTTAATACAATGAAAAGATAGTCTTCCAATCTTCATCAGCTCCAACAGTATTTTCAAATGTTAATAAATTAGTTGTGGTTGTGGAGCTGGACCAGCATTGAGCCAAGCATTTCTATCAGCGATGTAATCCCCCAACCTATAATATGCCTGCTTGCATAGTGTGCGTTTTATACAAGATTTGAATTTCGTCTCATTCAGTTGAAGTATGACGGGAGGGATTTTATTATAACATTTTAAACAGTACCCCATGAAAGATAAGTCTACTTTTGCCAGTCTGAAACCTGGTTGAGCTAATAGATCCCTACTTCTAGTACTATAATTATGTCTTTCGCCTCTTTTACTAAAAAGATGTAAATTTTTTCTTACGTACATGATGTTTTCATAGATATATTGACAAGGCACCGTCATGATGTTAATATCCCTAAACAGTTCCCTAAGAGAATCGCGCCTGCGGAGATTATATATGGCTCTGATGGCTCTTTTCTGCAGAATAAAAATAGACTCGATGTCTGCAGCCCGTCCCCAAAGTAAAATACCGTAAGACATGATACTATGAAAGTAACTAAAATAGACTAGCCTCGCGGTATCTACATCAGTAAATTGACGGATTTTTCTGACAGCATATGCTGCTGAACTTAACCGTCCTGCAAGAGATGTTAAATGAGGACCCCATTGAAGCCTAGAGTCGAGCGTGATCCCCAGGAAAACAGTTTTATCGACGAATTCTAGTTTCTCTTGATTCAATACTATCTCATAATCACTACTTTTTACATTTGGTAAAGAAAATCGTATGCACTTAGTTTTTTTTCCATTTAATACTAAATTATTGGCAGTGAACCAATTTTGGACCTGCAGTAAGGCGTTATTTACGTCATCAAAATTTGTAGCACGTCTATCTACCTTAAAAATCAAAGAAGTATCGTCAGCAAATAACACCATTTGTGGTTGATTATTTAATAAATGGAGTAGATCATTAATATACACTAAAAAGAGGAAAGGACCCAATAGCGAGCCTTGAGGAACACCCATTTTTACTTTTAAACCGAGTGAATTGATACCATTTATTTGAACTAGCTGTTGTCTATCGTTTAAATAAGATTTTACTAAACTAAGCGCAAGTTTTCCAAGTCCGTAATGCTCAAGTTTCAATAGCAAGGTTTCGTGATCGACGCAATCCAATGCCTTGGAAAGGTCACAAAAGATTCCTATGGCATCTTGGGCCTCTTCCCACGCGTTAAAAATGTGTCTTAATAAGGTTACACCGGCGTCGGTCGTACAACGTCCTTTGGTGAAACCATACTGTTGATCGTGAAGGATTTTATTCGAGTTGAAATGATTGAGCATTTGATTAAGCATTACCTTTTCAAACACCTTGCTGAAAACCGGCAACACGGATACGGGTCTATAATTATTTGTGTCTTTACTGTCCCCGGATTTGAAAAGTGGTATTACTTTACTGTATTTCATTAAATCCGGGAAGACTCCTTGATCCACACACAAATTAAATATTAAGGCTAAGTAAGGCGCAATAGTCTCAATTATGGACGTACAGACTTTAATGGACATTCCCCAAAGATCTTCGGACAATTTGATCTTGATTTGCCTAAAAGCTTTTAATACTATTATTGGGTTAATATGCTTAAAGTTAAATTCAATAGAGCAGGCTGAAACGTTCGCCCTTACAGAGTCAAAAGCGAGCGAGGGCGAGGAATTTAAAGTTTCTGTAGTTTTCAGTGGGATACTGGTAAAGAAATTTACAAATTCTTGAGCAATTTCTTTGCTATCGCAAATGAGACCACATGACGTCTCCAGTGCGTAATCAGAATCATGCTTTTTGTTCCTATTCGTTTCATTATTGATAATTTTCCAAACCGTTTTAATTTTATTGTCTGCTGACTTAACCTTGTTGCTAATGTATAAGGCTTTAGCTGCCTTGCAAGTGTTTTTAAAAGTTCTGGAGTAAGTAGCAACATATTTATTAAAAGTGTCCGTGTTTATATAAGGCTTATGGCCATACAGCTCGAAAAGTCTTTCCCTACTTTTTCTGAGTCCTTTAGTTGCCCAGTCACTAAATAAAAACCTAGGGCTGATAGTTTTAGTGTTCTTTTTAAAATAATTATTGAACTCGGTTTGGACTACCGAAAAGAATTCTTTATACAAAATGTCAACACTGTTCATTGAAAGGTCCATAACACCTAACTTACAAATTAAAGTGCTATTAAATTTATTTAAATTAACAGATGTTATTGGTCTGAATTGTATCTGCACTTTTTGTATTGGTATGTTGGACTCAAAAGTTACGGTTTGACCACTGTGATCAGAAGGGAGATAATTAATAATAGCTTTATCTGAATAGTCGCAGCAACAAAAAACATTATCAATACATGTAGCAGTAGTCGTAGTTATTCGAGTTGGTTCTACAAACACATTTGACAAATTGAATGATTTAAACAGATTTAACAATCTACTGGTATTTGAATTATTTTCTAAAATATTAATGTTAAAGTCACCACAGATAATTACTGATTTATTCCCAGTTACAAGTTTTGCCAAAACATCTTCCATAACAGACTCAAATAGAGAGTAGTTTTGATAGTTTGGGGGTCTGTAAACGCACACTATAACATGCTTATCTAGCTCAACACAAGACAGTTCAATGCTATGTTCAACCGACAGTTCAACTATGTCTTTACGAGTTTTTGATTTAATACAACTTCTAATTAAGATTAGTGAACCACCACGCAGCATTGATTTCCGGTTAAAACAACTGGCCACACTATAATTCTCATAATTAATTAACATTTCATAATCTTTTGGCCAATGCTCAGTTAAACAAATAATGTCAAACATTGTTTTTTCTAAAAACAATTCGATTTCCAATTGGATGGAAGAAAAACCTTGAATATTTTGATGAAATAACTTCAAGGATTTCTGCTTAGCTCCCTTTCTACTGTTAACTATGTTAGTGCTAGAAAATACTTTTTTGTTATTAAGTGTAACTATACTGTTAGTGGTACCTTCTGTTGTCTTACAAACTAGTTTAAATTATTAGAACTAACCACCTTAACATTAGTACTATTACTAAATGTGGTGCTAATTATAGACTTCGACATACTAGTTATGTCCTGGTTAATATTAAAAGCTAATAGCCTAGCTATTTGACGTCTAAAACTAATGGGCAGATACACAGTATCCCTAGTCGACCTTAGCTTATCAACAAAAATGTTGGTGTCAAAAAATATAAACTTGTCACTATGGTGACTAACTAAGAAATGCATGTAATTATTTAACATGTGAATGTAGTTGTTTTGCCTGTTTGACAAGGGCTCAAAGTACGGAAAAGCACACAAAATTATTTTCTTACAGTTTACCTTCAAAAGTTTGGTCACACTGTCAGTGATATCATCTTTTTTAACATTAAAACTATTACCTATTAGTACAGTAATAATGGTGTTAGGGTCATATTCATTCCTAGTTATTGAATACATTATTTTTTTGTAGGAAGTCTGAGGCATGCAATAGTTTAGAGAAGAATGACTCAGGTTGTTGCTAAGTAATTTACCTAATCCTTTTCCAAAACTATCAGAAAACATAATGGAGTAGTAACAAACTTTACTACTACAAGGGAGAGAACTAGCTTCCGTCTGAACTACTTGCAATGGAACTTGTTCAATAGCTGCTGTATCTTGATTGGGAATAGAGTCCTGAGCACTTCCTGACTGGTACGGGTCCTCCGTTGCCTCAGGTTGGAGAGTGCCAAGACTCAATTTCCTTTGCAATAAAAATTGAGGGCTGCTAAGAGTCAGCTGGTCCACTCGGTCTGCACTACAGTTGCACATGGCCACTAACTCATTTGCAGCGAGGATGTGCTCCTGAATTTGTTTTTCAGACCACACATACTTAGTATAGAGTGAATGTAATGATGCCTCTAGTGCCTGAATATCAGTCTGTAAGCGTTTAGTATCAATCTCATAAATGTTCTCAAGGAACTGATTATGTTTGTCACTCCTATGATGAGGTAAAATTTACTTAGATAATTATTTATCAAACTTACATTAACAACTTACATATTGTAACCAAACTAAAAAAAAAATATTATCTCTGCAAAAACAGTACAATTTTAACTTAATAATATTAATAACAGTACTAATGTCAAATCCTAGGAATGAAATAACAAATTCTGATTAGCATTTACATAGCATTTATGATTAATTTGAAACTAATAAAAAAATTCTAAACAAATTACTTAAATATTTGTTGGACATAATAACATAACTTATGGGCGGGAATCCAGATTCCAGATATTTGCGGTGAAGGTTTTTCAAACTGTCTAGTAAATACCTTTTTTGCTTTTTTAGACCATTTCTAGTAATGCAGTCTTGTTTACCTGGAGTCAAACGCGTATTTTCATCATCCTCGTAGTAGTTTTCGAATAATTGTAGCCGGAGGGCTTAGTATCTTCATGGGTTTATTTTATTAATAATTGTAGCCGGAGGGCTTAGTGTCTTCTTGGGTTTATTTTATTAATAATTGTAGCCGGAGGGCTTAGTGTCTTCTTGGGTTTATTTTATTAATAATTGTAGCCGGATGGCTTAGTGTCTTCTTCGGTTTATTTTATTAATAATTGTAGCCGGAGGGCTCAGTGTCTTCTTGGGTTTATTTTATAAATAATTGTAGCCGGAGGGCTTAGTGTCTTCTTGGGTTTATTTTATTAATAATTGTAGCCGGAGGGCTTAGTGTCTTCTTGGGTTTATTTTATTAATAATTGTAGCCGGAGGGCTCAGTGTCTTCTTGGGTTTATTTTATTAATAATTGTAGCCGGAGGGCTTAGTGTCTTCTTGGGTTTATTTTATTAATAATTGTAGCCGGAGGGCTTAGTGTCTTCTTGGGTTTATTTTATTAATCATTGTAGCCGGAGGGCTCAGTGTCTTCTTGGGTTTATTTTATAAATAATTGTTGCCGGAGGGCTTAGTGTCTTCTTGGGTTTATTTTATTAATAATTGTAGCCGGATGGCTCAGTGTCTTCTTGGGTTTATTTTATTAATAATTGTAGCCGGAGGGCTTAGTGTCTTCTTGGGTTTATTTTATTAATAATTGTAGCCGGAGGGCTTAGTGTCTTCTTGGGTTTATTTTATTAATAATTGTAGCCGGAGGGCTTAGTGTCTTCTTGGGTTTATTTTATTAATAATTGTAGCCGGAGGGCTTAGTGTCTTCTTGGGTTTATTTTATTAATAATTGTAACCGGAGGGCTTAGTGTCTTCTTGGGTTTATTTTATTAATAATTGTAGCCGGAGGGCTTAGTGTCTTTTTGAGTTTATTTTATTAATAATTGTAGCCGGAGGGCTTAGTGTCTTCTTGGGTTTATTTTATTAATAATTGTAGCCGGCGGGCTCAGTGTCTTCTTGGGTTTATTTTATTCCTGATCATCTTACTTGTAGGACTTATTTTAAGTGTCTGCTCTAGTCTTTGTAATCTCTTTCTGTATACTTCTTTTTCCTTCTTAAGTTTTAAAATAGCTTTTTTGAACATGAAAATTTCAGCGGACTTTTTTTTTTCTGAAATGAAATGAAATGAAATGAAATCGTTTATTCTGTAAATAGGATATTAAAATCACTTTACACGTCATATAAAAAAAAAAAATCTAGATGTAGCCGACATTTCCTATCTGACTACCCCTGAGAAGAAATGGCGAAACAAACTCAGGGGTCAAAGTCTCTTTTAAAGTCCAGACATAATCTTGGTCAGATCATGTGAGGACCATGTAGATCCGTGTCTGAAATGGTCTTTTGAGGAAAGAACCACGCAAATTTGAGCGGACCTGACCAATCAGTGTAAGCATTTGTCAGTAATCGTGCAGCTCAACTCAAAACTTAAGGAGCTCAACGACTCGACGAACAGTACCAAAAAAAGGACATTTGGGTAGGCCGCATAAAGCGCTCAAAATGTCAGACCATCATTAAAACTTAACTGAGAAAAGAAAGGAAAACATTTAAAGAAAAAAAAAAAAATTACCTACATAGTGCTCACATTCACAATAAATTAAAGCAGTAAATATAATACTTTTCAAAGTAAACATTCATGTAAAATTGTATACAATATTCTGCAATGTCAATATGTATATAAAATCATGCATAATAATTAAAATGTCAAGTTTTATCACAAGGCTAGCAGAGCGAGTAGCTCAATCCCAAGCTTTTTTGTCCTCTAAATAATCAGAAATCTTATAGTACCCTTTTTTACAAAGTTTAGTTTTAATACAGATTTTAAATCGTTTAATGGGTAAGTTCCGAATGTCAGTAGGAAGTTGGTTGTAAAAGCGTATACATTGACCCATGAAAGAGTTGCCTACTCTGTGGAGGCGAGTGCGATTTACAGCAAGATTGTGTTTATTCCTGGTATTTAAACTATGAATATCGGACATTTTCTTAAAATTTGATTTATTTTTGTGTACATATAATAGATTTTCAAGTATATATTGAAAGGCTACAGTCAGAATATCTATTTCTTTGAATATTCCACGAAGTGAATCTCTTGGACCTAGATTGTAAATGGCTCGAACAGCCCTTTTCTGTAAAATAAAGATATTATTAATGTCCGCACATGTTCCCCAGAGAAGGATCCCATACGACATAAGACTATGAAAATAACTAAAATAAACAATTCTGGCAGTATCTACATCAGTAATCTGTCTAATTTTTTTAACAGCATAGGCGGCCGAACTAAGCCTTCCTGACAATTTTTCTACGTGTGGGCCCCATTGTAATTTACCGTCAATAGTTATTCCAAGAAAAACTGTCGACTCAACAGGGTCCAACTCTATTCCATTAAGTTGAACATTAGTAGTTAGCTGCCTGACATTTGGCATTGAAAATTTAATGAGTTTAGTCTTTTTCTCGTTCAGGAGAAGATTATTTACATTAAACCATTGGACAACTTTAGAGAGTGCATCGTTAACATGTTCAAAATTGACTAGCTGACGTTTGATTTTAAAAATGAGTGAAGTGTCATCTGCGAATAATACAATCTTGTGATTATCCCTTATGTGAAAAGGTAAGTCATTTATATAAATTAGAAACAAGAATGGACCTAGAATTGAACCCTGCGGAACGCCCATAGTGACCGCAGATCCTGCAGATCTCTTGCCATTAACATCAACCCTCTCAATTCTGTTGTTCAGATAAGAAGTCAGAAGGTCGAGAGCACTGTCCCTCAAACCATTATTATGATATTTTGTTAGTTGTGTATTTACTTCTCGTTTTAATATACATCAGAATTGGGACTACATGGTGCGTTGGTCGAAATAGGAGAATTTCTGCTGCTTACACGAGGAGATATAAGTGGAACAGGTGATGTGCAGGGGAGTGGACTACTGGTTTGCTGAATTGAAAAAATACTTTGTAGCTCTGTTTGTGTCTCTTCAACGCTGTCACCATGGTTTTCTTGTTAACATAATTTTCTTGAACGTAGATTATTCAAAGGGTGTCGGGACTTGGCTTGAGATGAACATGATAAAAGGCTGTTAGGTTGCATCATTATGTATTGAAGGTGATATATCTGTATCTCCACTATTCTCATTTTCCTGTAATTTAGGTAATTCCTTTTTTTGTTGTTGTCTTTTATAACAATTTTGTGTCTTTTTTGTTTAAGTCTACGAGCTCGACCTGGTATCTCACTTAGGGGTCCAATTTTCCTTCTGCTTTTTTCCGATGATAACGTTCTCAATCTTTCCTACGCAACTTCTCAGCTTTGACATTTTTTTTTTCTCTGCTATCCTCTTCTTTCTTAACCTTTCTTCTCGGCTATTTTTTTTCTTTTTTGGATTCCTAAAATAAAAAAAAGGTATTTAAAATACTGTTGAGTCAATTTAAACTCTCACATTTGATTATGAAAGCATTAGCAAAATAATGATGGAATGGATGGGATATAACAGACTGTAATGGATTGGATAATGCTAACTCTGTGTAATCTATATATATCTAGGTATGTCCTGTACTGTCAAAGTAATTTCGGCATAACAATTGTTTATTTTCAAGAACCTTTATTAGCATTAATTGATTGGTAGAATTTCTGCGGAGTCGTCGTCCGTAGACACCCAGATGCCACGGAAACCACAGAAATTGGAAACGTGGCTATTTTTTTTTAATTACAAGAAACTATCAAGGCTATGACTATTGTTTTCTATAATGTTAAATGTGTACCAAAGGCTACTTAGCATGCATAAAAGTGATACCTTTGTTTTTTGAAAAAATCCTTTCACTGAAATTGCCAAATTTTGTTCCGAGTAAACTGAAATCACGTACTTACATTTTTGGCGGGAAGACGTGGTGATATGGTGCACTACCGTTCTCACTACGCGTAAGTGCATGACCGTCTTTTGCCGGGCAGGGGTTTATTGTTCGTTTATACTCATTGATGGAAGCTCAGGACGACGAAACAAAATGACCATAGAAATTAGTAATGTCGGTCGGACAAAACTACCGGTGACATGTACTCATCAACTATGAGTCAAACATTCAAAAATAATTGACTTCTCGTAGGTCAATTAATACTTAACGCAATCAAAATACTTTTTCCTATAAATGTTGGGGATTATCTGCCTGAGAGGTAAATGCTGTGTATGAAAGTGATTGTGGACAAGACACAGAAATTGAAAATTCGTCATTTACTGTTTTTTTTTTTTTAATTATTAGTCTTTTAAATATAATTTAAGTGGCTTCATATAGATTCACGTCTCTTTAATTCTGAGAATCGTTGCAATATCTGTTAAGCAGCACTGCGTTTTCAGCCCAGACGCGTAAATTTTTCGCCTGAGAAATTCACTCACATATTTTTTTTGGAAAATGTATATTTTTACAATATTTGTACTTAAGTGAGCACCATATTGTATCTATCACATAATTAGTTTGTCTGTCATTGCTTAATTTTTAATTATTTTTACATATTGTGTATTAAAGTTACTAATTATAAAATTTTATTTTAGGTGCACCGTCTTCACATATAATTAATGTACTACCTAAGTATACAAAATATTGTAAAACATTTTAAAAGAGTACCGGTGGAGTTTCTTGCCCATTCTTCTCCATACGAAACTATCTTTTGGAAGGGGCAACTCACAACTAGAATCATATTGACGTTCAAAAGTGCCTTTTATGTGCCTATTTGAAATAAATTATACATAATTTGACATTGACTTCCTCAAAGGGATTTTGATGAACTGATTTTAAGCATGCCAAATCGCTGCGATTTTGTGATTTGTGTCAATGGTGGAAACACAGATTATTATTTTTTTTCATCTTTACAATAAAATTAAAAAAAAAAACTTTTTTTTGCGATTTTTGTCTTTTAATTGACGACATTAAACTTAGGTCCCACAATTTGCAAAATTGCAATTTTTCTTAATTTTTACAAAATAGGTATAGGGATGAGTTGTTAACTATTAAAATAATAAGAAGCCAGTCTGGAAGACTAGATTTGGTAAATATTAATTGGATATTTTTATACTTAAAAATGTGCTTGATCCCTAGACACTTTTGTTGTGTGTATAAACTACTGCCATTTTTTTTTTACATATCTAAAAACAACCACTTCACTGGCAAATGTCCCCCACTTGACTCTCATAAAAATTTGCACTTACGCAAACGGATCCTTGAATCAAAAAACCCATTCGGTAGATTATGTTATAATATCTACAAACTGGAGCAGAAAACAAAAAATAACAATTTACCAAATGGTCTGGTCACGTAAATAGTGTTGCGTCTCGTCTAAAAATAGGCAATGAATCGGATCGCACGTCGCCGGCGGCGGCGGGCGGCGCGGCGGCGGCGTGCTCAGTAGCGGCGCGTGCTCCAGCGCGCTGTGAGTGCCGTGAGTCGCGAGTGCGGCACGTGGGAAGCGATGTGGTGGGCGCTGCTGGCGCTGCTGGCGGCGCGCGCTGCCGCAGAGGATCTCGTCATCGGTCGGTACAGCACCTGCAGGCAGCTCGCTAACACTCTGCAACCTCTCCTACGTACTTCGTTCGTAATGTTCATTATGAAGTCGTAATCACAGTGTGGATGGTTGTGCACTTGTGCTTTGTGACAACCAGCTGATGACGTTCGTTAATTTTATTGGTTTTGAGATTATTAAAAGCAAAATCTAAACATTTTATTTCACACGCATGGGCACTTATGAAACGTCAGAAGCTAGGTGCACGGTTCCAATTGGTCGCTTCTTATGGAGAAGAGCCGGCAAGAAACTCCACGGTTACTCTTTTAAAAATAATTGGCTGTTACAATGTTTTCAAATTACAGTGATACTGATAATAGGTATGGGAGGGCAGTGTAGGTCTGTCAATAAGTAACAGGTACTTAACACAAAACAAATAATAAAAAATAATAAAAAAACACGCCTACCATATCAAAAAGTGAACTGATAAATTAAAAACAAGTTACATGATTTTAGTGTTGAATGGCCACAACAAGGTAGGTACTAAATAGATTATAATATTTACTGTGCAATTAAAACGCCATTGTGTCCAAAAGTGGAAAACTGAAAATCAATCTTTTCTTTGCAGTCGGGGGACCTGTAAAGAACTATTCCAAGGATCCGTCCCCCCGACTGCAATGAAAACTGTTAAAAAACTTACAGCCGAACATATAACCTCCTCCTTTTTGGAAGTCGGTTAAAAATGGTCTTTACAGACCCTCAATATTTTGAACGGCCTATCCAACGGTACCCACCCCACATTATCAAATAGACGAGAAAAAAAAATCCCCAATTTACGAGTAAGGGAGCTACCCTAAAGAAAATATATTTTTCAAGATTTTATTTTAGCACTTTATCAGTGTAATTAATATGTATACCCAAATTACTACTTTCTAGTACTAAGAATCACAGACACAGACAGACAGACTGTGTCAGATGGACATGGCGAAACTTTATGGGTTCTTTGTTGACTACGGAACCCTAAAAACATCTATTGCCCATGTTTGCAAAGTAATACAATTATTTGTTTTGATTTGATACCAAGCTTTTGACTAGAGGGGGGGGGGCAATCAATCCTATGGTATTTTAGCATAAGTTGTAGGATTATAACTTAGCAATCTTACCAACCAATTGACTCAACGGTAGAATTATAGAGACTCTCAGGGATTTACATGGACGAGGGTCTAATCAAAATAAAGTCCTTGTCTTTGGTCTTCTCAATCAACTTTAATCACTTGTTACACATAAGTACAGCACGTCCATATCACAGTTTTCTTGATGTTAATAGAAAGTAACGATGAAACTTATATTCAGCGGGGCAAATTACCCAAATAACCTTAATTCCAGTGACAGGCTGTCGCTCGCAGAACCGCTCGCCTGTGGAGTGTTAGTCCAGGATATTGTCTCATCAAGCACATCTGTGTGCAGAGCCTGATACTTCTATGTTGTTCACAAGTTAAAGTGAACTCATCTTCTTTAAATTTGAACTTATTAACGTGAGCTGGTATGTGGCTTAAATCATATTGAGAAGAGCCTTTTGTTTTTTGTCATCTGGGGGCACGTGCCTCCCGCCAAGACGAGCCAAGGGAAGCGCATTAGGGCACTACCTACCTTTTCTCGAAGTGTTTCGTCGTTTTTTTGAACCCTCATAGAGTTGGTTTCCGATGTACCATATAGTTCATATTCTCAGGATATGATGTCAATAATAGACTTAATAAAACATACAAAGTCTCAATTGAATAGCTCTAAAACTTTAGATTTTATTGATATCTAAAATATACCGATTTCGTCACTGACACACTCACTGACACACTGACACGCTGATGATCATCAAAATGTTTGGCTACTTCCTGAAGCGCTAGAAAGCTGAAATTTGGTATATAATCTAAGTTTAGTATACAACCAACAAAAAAAAAACATTAACTTATATCTTTCGCCCCCTATACCCTAAAATGGGGGGGTGGAAGTTTGTATGAGACTTCAAACTCAAACTCAAAACATTTATTTCAATTAAACCTATTACAGGCACTTTTGAATTGTCAAAGAGTCGGTCAGTTAGTCAGAAAGTTGAAGCTATTTGCCCATTCCAAAACGTAGATCTCTATGGAGAAGAATAGGCAAGAAACTCCAAGGTCACTCTTTTAAAGCAAGATATTACAAAATCCTGGGTACATTATTCTTGTTGCTTCTATATGACAGAACAATGTAAAAAAAAAAATTGTTTATTTAAAAAACAATTCAAAATATAAGATTAAAAGATTACAAATAAGCCCTGGCAGTTAAGAGAAGACCAGTCTCAACTGACGGCGCCCGTTCACGAACGTGACGCGTGGATCAGCACCATCCAACTCAACCATTTTGTAGGGAACCGAATGATCCAACACACGCGCCACCATCAGCGAGCCATTTAAGTGAGCATGACATACTCTCAACTGCCACGCTTTTTTAAGTCAACATACATCTTATCATAATAAACGGCTCCATGGTACTCAAATTAACAAAAATGAAAAAAAAATATTGCTTCTAAATTATAGAAAACTATAGCTTGCAATGTATTTCAAAAATTAATAAAATTTTACTAGCAAAAGGATATTCATTATTACCTATTCAAATCAAATCAAAAATATTTTTATTTCACATAAGCCTACATGGGCATTTATGAAACGTCAGAAGCTAGGTGCACGGTTCCAATTGGTCGTTTCATATGGAGAAGAGCCGGCAAGAAACTCCACGGTTACTCATTTAAAAAAAACGGCTTTTACAATATTTTCAAAGTATGAGAGGACACCGTAGGCCCGTCAAAAGTACCAGGTACTTAACAAAATAGAAAATGGTCTACAGATCTACAGTATATTAAGCCTACAACGTCCTCACATTAACAAAAAAGCTATATAAAATATGATTAAAATAATAAAAGTTAGAGCCTTGTTGAAATCAAAAAACATCGATTATGTCAAGGAAGTATGTAAAAAATTAATAACATAAACATCGCAACTTGGGAGCAGTTAATAGACATGTACATATTTTTGCCGTTAATGAGATACCAGGGAAGCCACATGTGCAGAAGGAATTAATGCCAAACTTCCTTGTCTTCAACGTAGTCTTTAATCTTATAATATGCTTTTTTGATAAGGACACGTTTGATGTGGGTTTTGAATTTTCCATCGCTAAGTTCTGTAACAGACTTTGGCAACTTGTTATAAAAGCGGATACGGTTAATAAGAAATGACTTGCTTGTTTTAGTTAATCTAAATTTGGGTATCACAATTTCATGTTTACTACGTGTATTTATATTATGGAAATCGCTTCTTATTTTAAGAAGGCCTAAGTTTTTGCGAACATATAAAATACTTTCTAAGATTATAAAGAGAAGGCAGAGTTAGTACATCAATTTCTTTGAATTTGATTCTAAGGGACTCACGAGGACCCATTCTATAGACCGCGCGGATTGCCCTCTTTTGTAAAATGAAAATTGAATCCACGTCGGCTGCCGATCCCCACAGCAAAACGCCATAAGACATAATACTGTGGAAATAAGCAAAGTATACTAACCTAGCTGTGGCTATATCTGTCAACTGCCTTATTTTTCTTACTGCATATGCAGCTGAACTTAATCTACCTGAAAGAGCTCTAATGTGGGCACCCCATTGCTATTTGGAACCTAGAGTAATTCCTAGAAATACAGTTTCCGTAATAGCATCTAGTTTCTTGCCATCAAGTTTTAAATTTAGACCCACTTGGGGTACATTTGGTAATGAGAACTTAAGACATTTTGTTTTGTTCGCATTAAGTTAAAGATTGTTAGCTGCGAACCATTTCGATCCACCATGCGACCATTCATTATTAAAGTATTCAACAACTAAAACTTGATTACATTTTCTTCTTCTTCTTAGTCGTCGTCGATTACATTTTATAGAATCGATATGATTGTAATGTCAGAACATAAAAAAGGGGGGAAGCTTCTCTTCCAAATATTATAATTTTAACCTCACTGGTTAAAATTTAACCTCCCAAGTGGTTGTGGAGCAGGACCAGCATTAAGCCAAGCATTTTTATCTACGATATAATCATCAAACCTATAACATGCTTGTCTACATAGTGTGCGTTTAATGCATGTTTTAAATTTCTTCTCATTTAGTTGAAGAATATCGAGTGGTATTTTATTATAACATTTTACACAGTACCCCATAAAAGAAGTGTGTACTTTAGACAATCTGAAACGTGGTTGATCTAATTTGTTTCTATTTCTAGTGTTAAAATTATGATTCTCACTAATCTTACTGAAGAGATGTAGGTTTTTTCTAACATACATAATATTTTCATAAATATATTGGCAAGGTACCGTCATGATGTTAATTTTTTTAAAGAGTTCCCTTAGAGAGTCGCGTTTGCGGAGGTTGTAGAGGGCTCTGATAGCCCTCTTTTGCAGAACAAAGATAGAAACAATATCTGCAGCCCGTCCCCACAGCAAAATACCGTAAGACATGATGCTATGAAAGTAACTAAAATAGACCAGTCTCGCTGTATCCACGTCTGTTAATTGGCGGATTTTCCAAACAGTGTAGGCAGCTGAACTTAGCCGCCCTGCAAGTGATGTTAAGTGAGGACTCCACTGCAGCTTAGAGTCAAGCGTGATTCCCAGGAAAACAGTTTTGTCGACGAATTCTAGTATCTCTTTGTTCAATACAACGTGACATTCACTACTTCTAACATTCGGCATGGCGAATCTTATGCATTTAGTTTTCATCTCATTTAATACCAAATTATTTACAGTAAACCAATTATGGACCATAAGCATAGCGTTATTTACGTCGTCAAGCTCCTGTGCATGTCTGCTTACTTTAAAAATTAATGATGTGTCATCAGCAAATATTACCATTTGAGGTCGGTTTTTCAGTAAATGAGGTAAATCATTTATATAAACTAAAAAGAGGAATGGACCCAATATTGAGCCCTGCGGTACCCCATTTTGACTGTTAAACCCAATGAATTCACACCGTTTATTTGAACTTGCTGCAGTCTATCATTCAAATATGATTTTACTAAGTTAAGCGCAAGTTTACCCAGTCCGTAATGCTCAAGCTTCAAGCGCAGTGTTTCGTGATTCACGTAATCAAATGCCTTGGATAGGTCACAAAAGATGCCTATTGCGTTTTGTGCCTCTTCCCATGCGTTAAAAATGTGTTTCAATAATGTGACCCCGGCGTCAATTGTACAACGTCCTTTGGTGAAACCATATTGTTGATCGTGTAAGATGTCATTACGATTGAAGTGATTGAGCATTTGATTTAACATTACTTGCTGAAAACCTGGCAAAACCGATACGGGTCTATAAATTATTAGTGTCTTTTCTGTCACCGGATTTAAAAAGTGGAATAACTTTACTAAACTTTATTAAATCTGGGAATATTCCTTGATCTACACACAAATTAAATATTAAAGCTAGATATGGTGCAATTGTCTCAATAATTGATTGACAAACTTTAGTAGACATGCCCCACAGATCTTCGGTAATTTTAATCTTAAGTTGCTTAAAAGTCTTTACAACGACCACAGGGTTTATATGTTTAAATTTAAATTCCACAGGGCAAGCTGAAACATTCTCTCTTAATAGATCGCAAGTGAGGGAGAGGAATTTAAAGTTTCTGTAGTTTTAATTGGAATATTTGTAAATAAAGTAGCAAATTCCTGAGCAACATTAATGTTATCGCTAACGAGACCGCAGGAAGTTTCTAGTGTGTAATCAGACTTATGTCTTTTATTCCTGTTTGTTTCATTGTTAATTATTTTCCAAACTGTCTTTATTTTATTGTCTGCTGATTTAACCTTATTGCTAATGTATGAAGCTTTAGCCACTTTGCAGATATTTTTAAAAGTTTTAGAATAGGTAGCAACATACTTATTAAAAGTTTCCGTGTTTATATACGGCTTAAGGCCATACAGTTCAAATAATCTTTCCCTACTTTTCCTGATACCCTTAATTGCACAGTCACTGAATAAAAACCTGGGGCAAATAGTTTTAGTTTTCTTCTTAAAATAAGGATTGAACTCGGTTTGCACTAACGAAAACAATTCTTCATACACAATAATTATTACCATTGTTCATATTTAGGCCATGCGCACTTAACTTGCTAATTAAAGTGCAGTTAAATTTTTCAAATGACCCGATGTCATTGGTCTAGTTTGTATCTGCACTTTTTGTAATGGTGTGTTGGACTCAAAAGTAACGGTTTGACCGCTGTGATCCGAAGGGAGATAATTAACAATGGCTTTATCTAAATAGTCACAGCAACAAAAAACATTATCAATACATGTTGCAGTAGCTGTATTTATTCGCGTTGGTTTAAAAAACACATCTGACAGATTAAACTATTTGAAGAGGCTTAATAATCTACTGCTATTAGAATTATTTTCCAAAATATTAATATTAAAATCACCACAAATAATTACTGATTTCTTACCAGTTGCAAGTTTTGCTAAAACATCTTCCATTACTGACTCAATTATAGAGTAATTTAGATAATTTGGGGGTCTGTAAACGCACACTATAAAATGCTTATCTAGCTCAACACATGACAATTCAATGCTATGTTCCACCGATAGTTCCACTATGTCTTTACGAGTCTTAGATTTTATACAATTTTTAATTAAGATTAGTGAACCTCCACGCAGCATGGATTTTCGGTTAAAAGAACTGCCCACACTATAGTTATCATAATTAATTAGCATTTCATAATCTTTCAACCAGTGTTCAGTTATACAAATAATATCAAACATTGTTTTTTCTAAAAACAATTCAATTTCTAATTGTTTGGAAGAAAAACCTTGAATATTTTGATGAAACAATTTCAAGGAATTCTGCTTAGCCCCTTTTTTACAATTAACTAATTGAGTGCTAGAAGATACCTTGTTGATGGTGAGATTAATAACACTGTTACTGGTACCTTCTGTTGTCTTACTGACTAGTTTAAATTACTAAAGCTAGCTACCTTAATATTAGTAGGTATCATTACTAATTTTTTTGGTGCTAATAACAGCAGACTTCGACATACTACTTATGTCTGAGTTTATAATAAAAACTAATAGCCATGCTATTTGATGTCTAAAACTAATAGGCAGATACGCTGTGTCCCTAGTCGATTTTAATTTCTCAACAAAAGTGTTGGTATAAAAAAATATAATCTTGTCACTATAGTGAGTAACTAATAACTGCATATGGTTATTTAGCATAAGTATATTATGATTTTGCCTACTTGACCAGTGCTGAAAGTATGGAAAAGCACACAATATTATTTTCAGACAACTAATCTTCAAGAGTTCAGTGACATTGTCAGTGATGTCATCTCACATTAGAACTATTACCTACAAAAACAGAAATAATAGCATTTTAATCATATTCCTTTCTAGTTACTGAAGCCATTATCTCTTCATAGGATTTCCCAGGCATACAATAATTAACAACAGAATGACTCAGGTTGTTACTTAATAATTTACCTAACCCTCTCCCTAAACTATCAGAAAACATAATGGAACAATGACAAACTTTACTAGAACAAGGGAGTGAAGAAGTCTCTGTCGGTGCTACTTGAGGTGAACCTTGTACCACATGTGATGTATCTTGACCGGGGATATAGTCCTGAGCTCCTCCAGACCGGGACGGGTCCTCCGTTGCCTCAGGTTGGAGAGCCTCAAGGTTAGGTGCCCTTTGACAAGAAAATTGCGTGGTGCTGAGAGTCAGCGGATCTACTCTGTCTGCCTCATCATTACACATTTCCACTAACTCGTTTGCAGCAAGGATGTATTCCCTTATTTGTTTTTGAGAGCTCACATACTTAATATGAAGTAATTGTAGTGACTCTTTAAGTACATCAATTTCAGACTGTAATTGTTGAGTGTCAATCTAATAAATGTTTGTACTGTCTTCTAATTTAATTTGATAATTTTTTAATTTATTTATTAGAAAAACACGTTCTTTCATTAGTTTAGTATTATAGGAACTGTGTTTTTGTTGTTTCTTAAATTTATTGCATCTATTTATGATTCTAATTAGTTTTGCATGTTTTTTAATTTTATTTTGACTACCTTTATAACTACTATTATTATGTTTTAATATAGAATCCTCAGTAAGATCTATTGTTATTAATGAATGAGGGTTGCAATTGGTTTTAAATAATTCATTATACAAGTTAATTGTTTCCTTAGCTTGAGTACATTCTTTTTGTTGCTGTAACTTAGTCATTTGAACATTTGTATGAATTTCGTCCTCCAGGTCCCTAACCTTACACAAAGCCTCCTCATATAAGTAACTGCAGTTGTTGAAACCATCTGTAACAACCCGCAGTTTGTCCCGTCCATCAACAACATCCATGTATTGCTGATGTAGGCCCACTAGCTCCTGCTTTAAGCTTGTGTTTTTGAAAACGACCTTCTTGACTTCCTTCTCACTATCATCAATTTCCTGTAACAGCTGCTGACATTTACTGTCGGAAGCCTGGAGTTTTAGAAGGGTTGTTTTCAATTTTAGCTCCAACTCCTGAGCAGCAGCCTTACAGGTCATCACAGGCATGGTTTCAGGAATCAGTACTGAAAGTAGAATTAAAGGAACTATGAGAACTATTTAGATAGACAGACAAAAAAGGAAAGCTAGAAATGAAAGGAAAAATGGGAAAAGTTAGCGTTGCTTAAAGAGAAATGAGGTAGGCTGCTGAATCTAATTGTAATGCAACTATGATTAACAAAATATGATTAGATCAAGTAGAAAATTACATTGATTCTATAGTCTTATGTTTTTACTTTTGCCTATGTGGGTAGGATGCTTAGTTTTATAAATTCAATTTGTGCATAAAGATTACAATTACGACGTTATTGTTGTTACGTACAAAATAACACTAATAAAATTACAGTATTTTGATATTTCTCAATACTAAATATCGTTATTTAGGTAAACAAAGTGACTTTAGACCCAGTGCAGGGTGTCAGATCAAACAAAAATGTTGTGATACAAAGACTGAGTAGTATATTCCTTGCAAAGACTCAATGAATGTGTTACAGAGCCTAAGTAATGATTGTGTGCTATGTAAAGAATAAAAAGTACTCCCCGTTTATATCCGCTGGTCGACAAAATGTTAGGGTACTTCCTGAAGTGCTAGAAAGCCGAAGTTTGGTATGTAAACAAAGTTCAGTATACAAAAAAACACTACCGTGCCCCCAGATACACTTAAAACTTTCGCCCCCCATCCCCTAAAATTGGAGGGGGGGGGGGGTGGAAGTTTGAATGAGACTTTTACCAATTTTATGAATTAGGACATTAAAGTTTACACGGGACTGTAGAGAGTAACTAATAAACTTAATATAATAAGTACTTACAAGAACCTCCGCCATAATCAAGAGTCTCATGGTAGGTCTCAGTTATTTACGCCCTTTGACGACGAGGTGAGCAAATCGACTGTAAGTATCAAGAGTCTAATGGTAGGTCTCAGGCAACTTACAAAAAGAACTGAAATCCCACCAAAAACATTTCATGTAAAATGTTGCAAAAATGTATGGCTTCGCCGTTTCGCTACCGTAGTGGAGGTGATGCGAATATTTAGTTTCTGAAGTAAGTAACGAAACAGCCAAGCCATACCTTTTTACTGATGTAGAATTTGTGAAGTTAGGGTCGGTAGAGTTAGGCCGTGTAGATTCAGAAGCTTGGCTCTACATGAGATCTGATATCTTTTTCACAGGGCAAACCTTATGTGGTCGTCTTGGAAACATTTTACATGAAATGTTTTTGGTGGGATTTCAGTTCTTTTTGTAAGTTGCTACCTAGCAACTTACAAAAAGAACTGAAATCCTAGCCTTTTTAGTGTTTATTTTTTTCTTCTTTTTTTGGGATGTAATTCTTGCACATCAGCAGTGCCGGTTTTCATAGCCCATTCTCTGTCTTTGCCTTTTTTCTCTGATGGTTCACTGATTACCATAAGCGATAAATCAAGGCGATATTTCGCTCTTAAGTGATTATATTCAATTATAGCTGACTGTTGTGCTTTAATACTATATTTATGCAAAGTCTATAATTATTTATAAGGTGAACACCTTGTAAATTGGTCATAAAATTATTTTAATTATATACCTAATTTTACTATTATATCTTATCGTATTCATTAAGTACTTAGTCGATTCGCTCACCTCGTCGCGTCGTCAAAGGGCGTAAATAACTGAGACCTACCATGAGACTCTTGATCCTTACAGTCGATTTGCTCACCTCGTCGTCAAAGGGCGTAAAAAACTGAGACCTACCATGAGACTCTTGATTGATGCGGAGGTTATTATAAGTACTTATTAAAAGGTTTTTAGTTACTGTCTACAGTACCGTGTAAACTTTCATGTCCTAATTAATAAAATTGGTGAAAGTCTCATTCAAACTTCCACCAATTTTAGGGGATGGGGGGCGAAAGTTATAAGTTTATCTGTGGGCACGGTAGTGTTTTTTTGTATACTGAACTTTGTTTACATACCAAATTTCGGCTTTCTGCACTTCGGGAAGTACCCTAACATTTTGAAGTCTCATACAAACTTCCACCCCCCCATTTTAGGGGATGGGGGGTGAAAGTTATAAGTTTATGAGTTTTTTTGTTGGTTGTATACTAAATTTAGATTACATACCAAATTTCAGATTTCTAGCACTTCAGGAAGTAGCCAAACATTTTGATGATCATCAGTGTGTCAGTGTGTCAGTGATGAAATCGGTGTATTTTAGATATCAATAAAATCTAAAGTTTTAGAGCTATTCAATTGAGACTTTGTATGTTTAATAAGTCTATTATTGACATCATATCCTGAGAATATGAACTATCTGGTACATCGGAAACCAACTCTATGAGGGTTCAAAAAAACGACGAAACACTTCGAGAAAAGGTAGGTAGTGCCCTTGCGCTTCGCTTGGCTCGTCTTGGCGGGGGCACTACAGTGCCTCCAGATTCGCATCACCTCCACGACGGTAGCGAAACGGCGAAGCCATACATTTTTACTGATATGTAGAATTTGTGAAGTTAGGGTCGGTAGAGTTAGGCCGTGTAGATTCAGAAGCTTGGGACTGGGCTACATGAGATCTGATATCTTTTTCACAGGGCAAACCTTATGTGGTCGTCTTGGCAACATTTTACATGAAATATTTTTGGTGGGATCCTAATTAAAACTTAGGTCCCTGTTAAAGAGAAAAGAAATGGTGAGATTCCACTCCACGAGCCTTCCATACATATCTACATATATGGCGATTTAGGTTATTTAAATGAATATACTCACAGCGTTGGCTGGATCCAAGTTATTACAAGCTAGAATGATGTGTATATATTAGTTACACAAATTCTTTATAATAATTATAATTATTACTTTAACAATTAATGTTAGCGCCATAACTAGATGGCGCTAACATTCATCGTTAAAGTAATTAAGTAAACAACTTTTTCTCTAAATTTACCTCATGGATCGTTTAATTGTTATAAATATCTGATGAAAGAGGGCGCTGCCGGAGAGATTATTTTTAATTGTTACAAGGTACGTAACTTATCAGCATTTAGCGATAAGTTACGTACCTTAGCATGAGAGGCAACGGGATGACCGACATTATTGTGAGACCTCTACCCTGATGTTCGCCAAAAACCGAACGCCTTTCGCGCTCGAGCCCTGTGGGGGTGTGTGTAGTACGAGTAGTATCTCTTACGTTGTATGGTGCAGGCGTGGTGGAGCAACCGGTGCGCGCGCTTCAGCTGGCGGCGGCCGTGGACGCGGCGCTGAACGCGTCCGGCAGGGCCGCGGTGGCACCGCTCGAGCCCGACGAGCCGCTGGCGCCACCCGCCGCCGTCTGCGCGCAGGTACCCGCGTCCTAGTCTGCTGCCCAGCACCAGACAGTACCTAGTGTAGCGTGGGGTGTGGGTACTAGCGCTGCATTTATTTTTTTAATGTCGCAGCTGCTGAAGTTGACCTCGAATAGGTCTCTTTATTCTTTTTGGGGTATCTTGAATGTAACCAGATAATATGAAATATGGGCTGCTTTTTATCATGGCAAAAATTAAAAAGAATACAGTATTTTTTCGCACTTGGCGACTTATTTTTATTGTTTGTGTTTGCGTGTCACAAAAAATAAAAGGTATGTTTTCTATCTGTCTTGTTTGTTTGAGGCTGCGGGCAGCGAGGACGTGGGTGCAGCGGTGGCGGCGCTGAGCGGCGGCGACGCGCGCGCTGCGCGGCTGGCGGCGGCGGGCGCTGCGCGCGCCGCGCTGCCGCTGCTGCTGGTGGACCACGCGCCTGCCGACGCCACCTGGGAGGCCCTCGAGCTCTACCCACATCCGCAAGTGCTGGCGCAGGTCTGCATCCTCATTGTCTCTTTGAGTATTACGCAACCGATCGGTCAATAGTTTGTACTTATCGTATTTTTTCCTGCAGGCGTGTGCGGAACTGTGCGAGGCGAAGGGCTGGCAGCGCGCCGTGTTGCTGCACGAAGGCGACGCTCGCGGCGCCGCGCTGCTTACGGCTGGCGCGGCTCCGCCCGCACTGCTGGCGAGGCAGCTGCCGCCCAGCAGCGAGGACGCGCTGCTTAGGTCGCACTTAGCACAACTTATGATTATGTCCGAATGTTTCAAGTTAAAGCATGTTATTGGTAAATTTGTCTGATGCAGAAACTTGCTGCTGGTGCTGAAGAAATCTGGCTTGACGAATTTCATAGTGTGGTGCTCGGCAGAGTGCACGGTGCGCGTGTTAGACGCGGCGCAGCGCGTGGGGCTGCTGGCCGAGAAGCACTCGTACATCGTGCTGTCGCTGGACCTGCAGACGCAGCCGCTACACGACTACAGCCACGGCGGCGCCAACGTCACCGGTGAGCTGCACACCAACCCACCGCCTGCGACACATTCTGCTCACTAACTGGTTGCACGTTCCACAGCATTTCGTCTCTTTGACCCTGAGTCCCCCGAGGTGATGGAGGTGATGACTCAGTGGCGCAAGATGTACACGGAACGACTGAAAGTAGCGGGGAGTGCGGAGGACGGGGAAGAGCCACGGGAGCCTGAGGAAGCAACGGATATAGTGGCGGCGCCTCCCACCGCGCTCCTGCTAGCGCACCTGGGCACGGGACTGGTGGCCGAGGCGTGGCGTCGCCTGCAACTACCCGCCGCGGTGCCCGCCAACTGTGAGATGGGCGCCGGCGCCTTTCACGCTGACACGCTGCTCAATTACCTGCGCTCGGCAAGTACAGTGCCAACCAAAAGTCCATAGGCAACCTCACAAACGAATAGCTTCACGTTAAGTTTCACTTACGACCTTCTTTTTCTTTCTTCGTTTTATAATTTCTACATAATGGTATGAGTCAAGATGACTTAGCGGTTAAGCGCGTGCAGATAGATGCGTGAATCAATAAGTCGTAAGTTCAAATTTCACGCAGTAAAGACTTTTTGCACGTTTTTACTCGTTTGGAAGTAATATGACAGAAGTATAACATTCTTTATCTTGTTCGCTTCGTTCACACATTTCGTAAAGTTAGGAAGGTAGATCATAGAAGACTAAATAAAGAATTTAGATTTCTGTGAGGTAAACATGAGTTTTATGAATATTTAATTGATCGGAATGAACGTTGTCGGTTGGTTGTGGTTGTTGGGTAGGGACGTGTGATATAATAAACGAACTGACGTAAGTGACGTTCCATGACTATTAAATAAACGAACTGACGTAAGTGACGTTCCATGACTATTAAATAAACGAACTGACGTAAGTGACGTTCCATGACTATTAAATAAACGAACTGATGTAAGTGACGTTCCATGACTATTAAATAAACGAACTCACGTAAGTGACGTTCCATGACTATTAAATAAACGAACTGACGTAAGTGACGTTCCATGACTATTAAATAAATGAACTGACGTAAGTGACGTTCCATGACTATTAAACGATGTGATTCGCCCGACAGATTGTGGGTACCGAGTTTAAAAGAAGCGATAGTGCTGCTTTAGTTCAATTAAAATGGAGCCATACCTTTGACCCTGGTTAAAAGGTTAACTAAGAAATTTAACACGTTAGCAACTGATGCTTGAAATAAATTTAAGTTTTTATCCTGGCAGAAGGTAAACCATCGTTTAAAACAAGTGTTGTATTGTTTTAAAGTACTACCAGTTAAAGACGCCAACATCACATCCGCAGCATCTGGAGGAGCCCTGCATCAGAAATGCTTGTCTGACAATACTCCGGCAATCAGGGTAAGGCTCTCTTGAAACTTGTGTTCCACACCGTATGGTGATGATAATAAAGTTTTATTTGGTGTAAATTCAATTGGGCTGGTGATTAGCAACTTCCTAAAAAGTGGATACCAAGGCTGTGTTGGCCAGAGAGGGACAACAACAATACCATCAGCCTTATCTAAAGTAATTTTCTTTAAAACTTTTAAAATTAAGCATAATGGAGGAAATGCGTAAAAAGAAATAAGTGGACCATTTCAAGGTGAAAGCATCTACCTTGCTTCTGGATCTTTAAGCCAAGAAACAAATTTGGAACATTTCTTATTTAATCGACTCGCAAACAAATTAATTTCAGGCCGATTGAATCTTTTACATATAACTTGAAAAGCATTGTCAGCGAGCTCCCACTCAACATCAGCATGTGTGCGGTGGCATTCCGGGTCTGCGACATAGTTATCCCTAGAACTAATAATATACAAACAAACAAAACAAAGAAACGAAGAAGAACAAACAAACGTCGCTCTTCACACCACTGCCAACTGTCACGACTTACAGAACTAAGATAGGGGAATTGTATGCCGCCCATCCTATTGATAGAAGAAATTGCAGTGGAATTGTCAATTCGTAAAAGTATTTCACAATTACGATAATCATTGGCGAAGATCTTCCACCCAAAGAATGCCGCCGTCAGTTCTAAATAATTAATGTGCATCCGGTAGGCTCTAATAATCCTTCCATATCCCATGGGCATGTCTTCGGAATGAACGTCATTATCGCGCACCCCGGTCTACTCTTTGATATACAATGGTCTCTGTAGTCTCATGAAACATAAGGTTTTAGGGGCTAATGTGAATCTCTGGGTTCATTCGAGCAATCGAGTCTGGTACCACGCTGGGTTTGGTGCATTTCATTCATTAATTCATTATGAGTTAATTCCTTACTAGACCATTGTCCGATGGCCGTCTGGCCTGAGCAACTGGCACCCTAACCAGTTCGAGACGCATCTGAGTATATTTCAAGCTTATAATCGCTGGATCGAATAGGGCTGGCGCAATTTTCAATATTACTAAGCCACCAGTCAAAGTCTTCGCGTAAAGAAACAGGTAAATTAATATATTGATAAAATAAATAAAAATAAAATAAGTTTATTTCATATATCCATTTGGCTTACATTGCATGTCGAGGAGTCTCCATTTAAGCTTAGGAAATGCCTGTAGTTGAAGGCTCCGCTCTTCCGTTTCATTATACGAGTTACATGTACGAGTATAAACAGGTATACAAAATAAAACAAAGAAAGGAAAAAATAAAAACAAAATAAAATTAAAATTACGATTAATTTATGCGAGAGTGTGTGTGGGTGTGTGTGTTTGTGTGAGAGAGAAAGATTTTGAGTGAACATGAGTGACTAAACAAGCAAATAACATCACTCTAATAATATTTATTATTAAGTCACACGTTGCAAAAGTTACTTTGTATCATCATAATTTAAACTGTGAAGCCATATCTTTTTTTTACATTCATATTTTTTTAATCATAAATATATTTATTTATTTAACAGTTTATGTACACACATATACAGACAAGAAAAAAAAGGAACAGAAAAATACGTACAAAGGTAATGCTTATTTCTAAAGAAATCTCTTCCAACATTCCTGCGACAAAAAAAGTAGACGAAGAGATGAAGACAACGTGTGTAAGAGTAGAAGAGAAAAGATAATACATAAAATCAAAATAAAAACTTACTAATATTATTACTATATTAATCACTAATTTAAAAATAAACACACAATAAGAGAATATACTTACATACATACTTCTAAAATAAATATCACTAAAATCTATATATATAAAAGAGAAGTCCACTCACTGACCACTCATCACGAAATCTCGGAAACTACTGGGCCGTGAGGTCTAAAATTTGGCACAAGCACTCTCTATGGGGTGCAGGCGCGCACTAAGAAAGAATTTTTATAAATTCGCACCTTAAGCGGTTGAAAAGGGGTGTCAAAGTTTGTATGAAACTCCTATGTTTTTAAAGTTAGAGACATGAATGTTGGCCTGATTGTTCCTTTCGACTTCTAGGTGCTCACTAAGAAAGGATTTTACGAAATTCGGCGCTTAAGGGTGAAAATAAGGGTTTTTAATGTTTGTATGAAAAATGTACCAAATGCAGTTAAGATCCAAATTGAATCTTACGGCAACGAGTTATTGCATACTTTACATTGAAATTAGAACTCGGAGGCCGATAAAGATCTAAATTGAATTTTACGACAACACGTTAATGCATATTTTACATTGAAATAAGAATTTTTGGAAGTTTCTTGAGGTTTATATTTAGTTTTTTTTCTAGCTGGCCAGTATGTTTCAGTGCAGGCGTGATAACGTTCTAAAGTTTTTATGCCAGTTCTAGGTGGCCAGTATTTTTCAGTATGCAGGCATCTGCTAAAAGATAATGAAATGAACTTCTAATTGGTATTCAGGTAATTTGAACGTTGCACTTATAGCATTAAAGTCGAGAATGCCAAGGGGAAAACTTCACAATGTTTAACCTTAATCGCGGCTTGCAAGCCGATCGTATCAAAAAACGAAGTCATGTATCAATCACAGACTACAAACCTAAGCGATACACGTTCAAGCTATAGTTACCGAAATTTCTGTACTGCGATATTTTGTTATTAGACTTACTACTAATTTGCTTTGAAATACTTTTCATCGTCGTTGTTTGGTTTTCGTTTTGGTTCGTTTCGCTTCCTAATTTTAAATTGGAGGATAATAATTGTGTTCTTACCTATTGCCGGGTTGGAATTTTGTTATTTCTATTTCTTTGCGAATTACTTATTGTGTAGGTATTTCACACTGTGGTATTACTATAATAGTTTTTAGTATTAGTCGTTCTTACTAGAAAAAGTGTCCTTGAATACCTACGTTCGTATTTTAATTTTATTGCTTAGTATCTTTGGTTTAGGCTGGTGTTGTAACGGTTGGAAAAAGGCGGGAGAACTATTCCCATTTTAAATGGATGTCAGCACCAACTGACGGGGTCCGAAAGGGCCAATGCCTGCCAGGGTTATGAGCCTGTCCGAAAGGGATATCGTGGCCCTGGCACACACAGGCATTTAAAGGAACACGGGTGGGTTTTAGCCAGTAAAAGTCTGACACGCATCAAAATGACCTTCATTGAAATTTCCTGAGAATAAGATTATTTTTACTCCCTGTTGTGCGTCCCCAAAACCAGCAATAAAAATACCATCTTGAAACACCTGGAATTCCAATGGGAATAGTTCTACCGCTGCCATGAGTTCTCAGGTGGTTCCGTAGGTGCCATTACAAGACATTTCAGCGACGTATTCACGCTTTGAACCATAAACAGCTCCTCCTGACCGATCCTGGGTGAAAGGCATCCAAAATTAGATGCTGAATATAAACCAAAAGCATCCATTATATCAAGAAGTGCTAAATCAATGTTTATGGCTCTCAGTACACCACACGACATACATAAATTAATAATGTCATTAAAAACACTGGTAGTGTGGGTTTTGATGGGATCGCCACTAAAATAATAAAGTCAGTATCAGTCGAGATATGCAGTCATCTGAGTCACTTAATCAACCTCAGTATATGTACGGGTGTATATCCAGAAGCATTAAAAATATCCATAATTAAACCACTATTCAAGAAAGTAGATATGGAGTTGATGGAATATTATAGACCCATCTCACTCATACCAGTCATCTCAAAGGTATTCGAAAAGTACATTTACAAACAGTTAGCTAATTTCAGTGAAAAGAATAACATCTTATGTGAAGAACAAAAAGGATTTAGGCAGCATAGAACCATCGATATGGCAATTTATGACTTTTTGTTTCCGATTATTAGAAATGTGGATAAACGATTCCCCATATGTGCCATATTTTGCGATATGACGCAGGCTTTCGATTATGTTCATCATAATACATTGTTAAATAAGTTAGAAGCCTACGGCATAAGAGGCAACGTACTCGAACTAATGAAATCGTATTTAGAAAACAGAACACAGATGACCGAAATTAGTCGCATCAATGTAATTAATAAACATGAAGAGATAGCGCGGTCTCGAGAACGCAAAAATACATTCGGTGTTCCACAGGGAAGCGTTGTGGGCCCGTTTGGATTTATATTATATGTTAATGATATGCCCACGTCCATTGAACATCCCTTAACTATGTTTGCTGATGATAGTACCATTACGATCCCGTGTAAAAATAAAAATACATATGAAACGGACATAAATGATTCTCTTGACAATTTGATTAAATATCTAGATAAGAATAATTTGAATATAAATTTAAGTAAGACTATGATAATGCACTTTAGACAACGTATGCCTCGTGTACCTAACCTTAACATACACTACAAAAATGACGACATTGATGAAGTAACTGATACCAAATTTTTAGGATTACAAATAGACTGCAGTTTAAACTGGAAAGCACATATTGACAGGTTGTGTAAAAAATTGAGTTCGTCTGCATTTGCTTTACATAGACTATCCTCCATAGTGGATACAAAAACACTTCTTGCGGCGTACTACGGTATTGCTGAATCTTATTTACGCTATGGTGTCATTTTCTGGGCGAACTCCACCGACAAAGAGACAGCATTTAAGGCTCAAAAAAGATGTCTCCGGTCAATGTATAAACTAAAAACCACCGACAGTTGCAAGCCATATTTCAAGCAGTACAACATATTGACCGTTCCGTGTATCTATATTCTTGAAGTGGCTATGTTTGTGAAGAACAATCCAAATCGTTTTGAACGTTTGGCCGATGTACGTATACCCAAGAAACAGACGTGACAATTCAAAATTAAATAATGTACCGTGTCAAACCGCTACTATGCGCAAAAGTATTTATTGCATGGCCCCAGTTGTTTATAATAAATTGCCAAGTGCATGGAAAGACTTGAAAACGTTGCAATTTAAAAGTACACTTCGTAAATTGTTAATACATAAAGCATAATATTACAGTGTAACTGAGTTTTTAACGGACAATTTTTATCAGACCACCTCGAATTTTTAATTAATTAATTATTGTTTTGCGTATGGAATATTTATGGTGTGTTGTCTATGACCTGGAATTTTGATGTTTGTTTGTTTATTTATCTTCGGACCACGATTTGTATTTCTTGTATATACCTACTGTTACTGACAATTTTTTTTTTTTTTTTATGAATATTTGAATTTTAATAATTTTATTTAATGAGAATGACATAACTAATTTAATGTTCCAACAAGAGTTTAAATTTTAACAATTTTATATAGGTAATGAAAATGTTTGCATGCCGAATGGTGAAATATGGCAGAACTCTGCTGAAAACCTACTACTACCTACTTATGTATAACCCATATTTGCAAATAAATGCTAAAAAAAAAAAAAAAAAGGTTGGAATATTTCCCAGTTTTTAGACACGTGGCGCACAATGCTGTCTCGAATTCGAGAAGACAATGACATGGCCACGTTACTGTTCACCAAATAGGAGAGAGATGAAAATAAGCATGCGCCATCGCCAGGGATATTTACTATTTGCCAAAGAATTTGCATGCCACAATTGTGGCGATAAGTCCCCTCTATGAGGAGTGGCTAGAGAGGCGCCACGGCTTTCTCACCTTCCGCCTGACGCACGTCCTCACCGGACACGGTTGTTTCGGGAGGTTCCTATTCAGAATAAAGCGGGAGGAAACGCCCGGGTGTCACCACTGTGTGGATCGCCCGAAGGACACGGTGGAGCATACGGTTGTCCGGATGTCCTCACGGAGGCAATCGGCGGCGGTGATCTCTCGCATCTGGCCCTGGTTCAGGCCATGGTTCGGAGCGAGAGTGCACGGGAGGCCGTCACCTCCTTCTGCAAAGCAGTAATGCATGCGAAGGAGGAGGCAGAACGCGTGAGGGTGAGGCAGGGTTCGCGCCCTCACGTCCTTAGTCACCGCAGGAGACGCCCCGGGCGTCGGGAATCGCAGGCCGATTCCCGGCCACCGTGGGCACGGGCTTGCGGACGGTGAGCGATGGGTAGCTCACCGTCCGATAAAGACTGGTCTTTATCGGACGGTGAGCTACCCATCGCTCACCGTCCGCAAGCCCGTGCCCACGGTGGCCGGGAATACAACGCGTCGACGACCCGGGCCTGGGCCCGGGTCGTCGACGCGTTGTATTCCACGCGCGCCTCAAAGAGATGTCAGCACCAATTGACGGGGTCCGAAAGGGCTAATCCCTGCCAGGGTTATGAGCCTGTCCGAAAGGGATATCGTGGCTCTGGCACACAGGCATTTGAAGGAACACGGGTGGGTTTTAGTCAGTAACAGTCAGACACGCCCTCTTCGCTCCGGCCAGAGCGGGAGAAGTTATTTAATAATTTACCACCCAAAAAAAAAATGGCAGCGGCAGAACTATTCTCATTTAAGTTCTAGGTGTTTCAGGATGGTATTTTTATTGCTGGTTTTGGGGAAGCACCAAAGGCAGGGAGTCAAAATAATCCGATTCTCAGGAAACTTTATTGAAGGTCATTTTGATGTTTTAATTCCGTTGGCTAATTTAAACAATAAAAAACCGGCCAAGTGCGAGTTGGACTCGCCCACGAAGGGTTCCGTACCATTATCTATAAAAATGGCAAAAAAATCACGTATGTTGTATGGGAGCCCCCTTAAATATTTGGTTTATTTTAATTTAATTATTTATTTTTAAAGTGAATATATAACTTAATATTCTGTGAATATTTCAAGCGTCTACCTGTTGCTGTTATCAATATCTAGCAAAAACGAGCAAAAAAAACACGTTTGTTGTATGGGAGCCCCATTAAATATTTTTTTTATTCTGTTTTTTAGTATTAGTTGTTATCCCCGGCAACAGAAATACATCTTCTGTGAAAATTTCAACTGTCTAACTATCACGGTTCATGAGATACAGCCTGGTGACAGACGGACAAACGGCGGAGCCTTAGTAATAGGGTTCCCGTTTTACCCTTTGGGTACGGAACTCTGAAAATATCTTTTGACCCCTCACGCCGGCAAAATTGAAGAATCACCGACCGTCACCGACTCAGCGGTAAATGTGCAGTTGAATTCACAATCCCAGTCCCAATTCACTGCTATTGATTTTGTCGAGAAGTCGCTTGCCTATAGTGAGCAAACGGAATGCGAGTAGTTTTTTTTAAGGATATTGTTAAACCGTTGCTTCATCTACTTATATTAATGTTTTATAGTTTGTGAGGTTGTAGGGGTAATCTCTGGATCTACTGAATCGATTTTGAAAAATCTTTTACCCATTGAAAGCCACGTTATTATTTTGTGAGTGTCATACTCATAACATAAGGCCATAATTTAATCCGAAAAATGAAAAGACGGTAAAATGTTTACCGCCCAACGAAGTGGGCACGGGTCAGCTAGTATATTTATATAAGTATAAAATAATAAATACATAATATGCACATATATTATTTTAATAATTTTATTGTATAAAAAAGGTGAGCGGTTTTTATATTGTCTGCTGGCACATTCTGTCCTAGCTATGGGAACATTTACTATGTGGTGTTTATTTCTTTTTCTTAGTATTTTAGCATCATATGGTATCTCTTTGTGCGTTTTGAGGATGCTATGAAGGATATTCAATTTTCTCACTGACAGCAGATTACATAATTCATAAAGCTTGTCAGTAGGGAATCTTCTAGTTTTGAAGTACATCACCTTAAGTATCACTCTTTGAGCGCGTTCTACCCCTACAAAACTAGACTTCGCTTACATACGACATAAATTTCATTTAATAGATTTCTTTGGTTGTTCTTATTTTTATTTACATGTATTCTCCTTGGTACAACACATCTCAGTTCTTTGAATATCCATATAAGTTTCCTTACTCGACTCATGACTTGTTCCAGTTGAGGATACCAGGAAAGACGCTGGTCAATAATCACTCCCGATATTTTGCTTGGGTAACTTGTTGGATAGTTGGGCAATTGCAGCGAGTTCTATCGGTAACAATGTCGCACGTGTGGATTCTTAACCCAAATTCCTTATCAGGTGAACCTGACTATAAATATTAAAGCAGATGTAGTTGGTTTTGCTAGCATACAGGGTGAGCAAATTATCTTTTAACCAAGTTGCAACAACAACCGCAACAAGAGCAAGCCCTTCTTCTGCACTATTTTCAACATCATCCCATGTTTTCCCCATGAAGACGACAGCTGTATCATCAGCGTATGAGAATACTTCGGCATTATTAATCTTCATGTTACAGAGTTCATTAATATAAATGAAAAACAGCGTAGGTCCTAGTACACTTCCTTGAGGTACGCCGTATGATGCATCTGCATCCTCACCAACAATTTGTCCAAGTTTCACTTTTTGTGATCTACCAGAAAGATAATCTTTAAACAGTGCCAGTGATATTTCACGAACTCCAATAGCCTCAAGCTTGCGTAAAATAACGAGAGCAGAGACAGTCTCAAAGGCTTTTCTTAGATCCAGAAAGGCTGCCATACATTTATCTCCTTTATCGACCTGTTCGATTACTAGTGAACTTAGTGCTATAACAGCATCTTCAGTTGATTTTTTTTGCCTAAATCCAAATTGAGAAGGTGACAGAATATCAAACTTATTTAGATACTGCAAAAGGCGAGAATTTATAAATTTTTCTATAATTTTTGAAATTGCAGTTAAAACAGAAATAGGTCGATAATTGTTGACATCGTCTCTACCACCGCCCTTGTACACAGGTGTAATAATGGATTTTTTTGATGGGGCTGGAAAAACACCTTTCTGAAAACATAGATTGGCAAGGTGTGTGATAATTGGTACAACTTCGTTTTTAGCAAGCTTTAGGAAGCATGTAGAATAATAAATTAAACAACTGAATCCTTGACTGCTGATACACGCACTAACACCATGCCAAGCAGTAAACGTTTATTAAAACCCTGGATTACTCAGGGTATTCTGAGATGTATTCGGAATCGCAATGCGTTACAGAAAAAGGCACGAACTGATCCTCACAATGAAATTGCTAAAATTACATATAATATACGTGGTACAGAAACTTTTGCAATAATCTCCTACAAAATATGATAGGGGTACAAATTACTAACGCTATCAAAAACAATAGACTTCTTTATAAATGAGATCAGTTTTGGCAAATTTCGAATTTCAATTGTTGTTGAACAGGTTTTCCTATCTAAATAATCTACTCTTTCCTCCAGCGCAATAATCCGTTTCCTGTCCTCTTTCACACAGAAGTGTTGCCAAATTTAGTCCTTGACAAACATATAGATATCTCTTTTTTCATAGGTAGCTCTTGATGATTTAGAAAGAAACAAAACGCTTTTTGACATGACTGTGTCGATATGATAAATATTTGTATAACTATTCTTCATATAGTAGAATATGCCCTCTCCATAGTATTCCTACCACAATGGGTGACAATGACAGATATATGTATAGACTTATTAATTTGGTCATATTTTTGAGGGAGGGCACTCACCGCGACTTGTGGTATATTTTGTAATCATCTTTTTGTTTTAAACTAAGATACTTAGTACTCTCGAAATGTTTTATGTATAACCAGCCGTACTGTGTTGCTGTACAAATTGATATCAGCAAACCTATTAAATGAGCAAAATTATGTAACTTATCTTTTCAAGTTAGAGAAATGTAAAAGTTAATTCTTGATTCTACGTTTCTTTTCTACTGGAATGCTGATCGTAAGATTCTCGGAATTAAAAACGAAACCTAAAAATGTTGCAGTTCAACTAGGTATACTAACACTCTTTTTAGGGTTCCGTACCCAAAGGGTAAAATGGGAACCCTATGATGATGCAACAAAACGTAGGATAGAATGCCCCACTTGGCGCGTTCTCTTTTTCCTCGTAAGTTCGTAACCGACCGGACACGCCGCGACTTTGTCAAAGCGCGTTAATTCTAGTCTTTATAGTTGCCGCTAGGTGTCGCGCCTTGTCTTGTTGTAAACATTTTGCCGGATGCGACATATATATTTTTTTTTTACATACAATTATTCCTATTTATTCTCAAGATAAATAGTAGTAATTCTATTGTAATTAAATGCTAATATAATTACATAATTAGGCTTTCCATGCCGGGTGTCCAAAACTAGAAGAAAGGGAAACGTCAGTGTCAAAGAACTAATATGACACGCCCATTGAGATAGGAAAACTATGGAGGTGCCCCATTCTACTATATGAAGAATAGTTATACAAATGTCTATCTTAACGACACACACATGTCATTAAGCGTTTTGTTTCTTTTTAACTAGTCAAGAACTGCGTAAGAAAAGAGAGACGTCTAAATGTTTGTCAAGGACATAATTTGGCAACAATTTTTGTGACGTCAAAATCATGTGTATGCGTGACCGGTCGCCCTGTTTCTTGCCAAGTTTTGTGGTAGATGTACTGTCAAACGATTGCTTACTCTAAATATTTTTATTATTTTCGAGAGAAATACGTCTAGAAACTAAGTATTTTGGTGTTCTGAGTTTTGCTTTGCCTTTCAGACCCTGTGACATAACAAACGTCAAAATGCTCAAACCCCGCCTCTTATCTTAATGGCCGACAGATTTATGACTTCCGTCGCCAATGTAAACAAAAAAACGTTTTAACTAATTTTTATGAGCTTGGCATCCATTGTTTAAGCAGATTTGGCTTTGTGTTTAAAATTAGTGTAATAAACAAATAACACAATGGACATAGGAAGGGTATTGTATTTGACGGAAGCCATATTGTTTAACAGCTGCGAGAGGCGGTGACTAGATGGCGCTAGTGGAACGTGCACCATAGACAATCATTCATTCTATCGGTAATTTGACTTAACACACTTGAAGTCAATTGAGTGCAATATTGTAACGTTGCCCTCCACTAGCGGATCGCCTTTATAAGGAGGTGCGCTATTGAGTCGGTACGCATTTTGAACGGATGCGTCTTGGTGCACGGACCACTGTCTCTCGACAGTCAGTACTGCCCGGTTATTGGATATGGAACGCTGTCTGCGACAAATTAGTACTATCCTTATTGCGGTGAGTGCATGGACCACTGTCCCTGACAGTCAGTAAATAACTAATAATGGTAGTGGCGGTCACATAGGGCAGTATGTGACCGCCACTACCATTATTAGTTATTTAATTAATTCTATTTAATTTCTATATTCTCTCGATTTAAAATAACTGATTGTTCGATTGAAATATATTTCTGTATTGCCATATCTGAGTATTACTTCTGATGTCTGAACCTATCCCGACATCAGAAGTGGGATACGAAGACCACCCCACTTCTGGAGACTCAGCTTCCAATATCATGCAAGACTAGATGCTTTTGTTTACTAACGGCATGGAAGCCTTAATTTCTAAAATCATCGGAAGTTTGTCATCTACCGCCTGTACACTAAGTGCATTAGTCTCATTCGACCGTGACGCGTCCGCAAGGAGAGAATTACTTGTAAATTTAGAGGTAGAAGAAGTAGGTATAGGCAATAAAAATATCAATAATACTTTGCAATTGCTGTGTCAGGCAGAAATTAACGATTTCGCGACGGAGATTCTATTCCAAGTTTTGCTAGATAAGTACTTGCGTCGTAACATCGTATTGAGTCGAGACATTTTAAATAACGGTTTTTGTTCGAGCAACTGAATTAATTTTGCCTAGAACTATAAACGTGTGTAAAGCTATTCAGACTACGGCAATCATTAATTGTGTCGATTGGATTCTTGTCGTTTTCTTTTTCGTGATAACTGAGGGGTTGTTTCTTTGACTAAAATGTTCACATTATCCATTTTAACGTAGTAAATCAATTAAAATTCGGCACGAAATAAGTACAGAGTCAACTCGTTACCAACACTGAGAAAAATGGTCATTTTAAACCTCTGTCAGTTAAAACAATCTCGCGCTCCTGATTGGCTGAAAGGATTTGACGTCTCGCTCCTGATTGACTGAAAGGATTTGACTAAATTTGTTAATAAACTTCGAAGGATTTGACTGAGTTAGATACCGATGGTAACCGGTTTTTGCCTTAATTTAAGTGGATTTGACTACTTTTGTAAATCACAAGCGATAAAAGACTTTGTTTTTCAAAAATAACGTTCTTAACTTATTTTCGTTTTTTTTGGAGATGACCAAATTTGATTTTACCAGTTGATAGAAGACGTGACCTTGTAAACATCTTAGAATTATACTGGACTTTTTTAGTAACGGTTTTCCGACAACACGTGTTAACACTGGTGAGTTGGAGGTAGGGATTGTAAATGTTCGATAATTTTTAGTATTCGAATACTTCTACAGCCTTGTTCGAATGTTTGAACTGTTCAAGTGATGTGCGAGTTATTTACTCGTACAATTCGGTATTCGAATATTTGATTGCAATGCCTATTTGAAAGTAAGATTGATAGATCCTAATCGTACAGTGCAAAGACGTTCTTACAGACTGTCTCCGGATGAAAGTCGAATCATGCGCGATAGGGTTAATTTACTGTTGCAAGCCTAAATAATTAGACCCAGTAGTAGTAATGTAAATTAATGCGAATTAACCCATCAGTACCCAGTAGTACGCCGTTTGCTAGGCGAGCCCTTTTGGTTATAAAGTATGATGGATCAGACCGTATTTGCATAGATTATAGAGACGTTAATAATAATACAGTGACGGATCGTTATCCATTACCGTTGATTTCTGACCAAATTTCTTTACAAAGTTAGATTAAAAATTTAAGGGACCGTTTGAGGTCATAGAGGTTCTTGACGGTGATCGCTACACATTGAGAGCATTCAATTTCAAGCGTATTTACAAGTACGTGCATGATAGCCATTTGAAGTAGAAGACGTTGAGTTGAGTGATAGTGGTGAACTTGGTTCAGCTGGTCGGACCGTACCAGTAGCCATTTCGTAGCCGTAGTCCGTTAGAAGTCGGTATCTGCTTATAGTAGTCCGTGGATGCGCGGTGCGCGGGTGGCTCTAGTGAAGGTCGGGTCGTGTAGTGACCATAGAGTGCGTGGGACTCGGAATTTCAGGTGAATTCAGTGAAACAAACATGGGGTTTGTTGAACTGGCTTAGTGAAAGGCCACAGGCCACGGATAAGATTCCTACTTTGTGTTTTGTTATGGTCTAAGGCTGATTTATGAATTGCTCTCACATGTTTAGTTTGATTTTGTCTTTTGCGAGATGCGCGATAAATGTGTAGTCAGATCTCTCTGTCAAAGTCAAGATCTTTGACTACGACTTTCAATTTCCTGATTATTGATAACATGTTAATTTTCTTTTAATTTTTCATTGATTTATAGTAATATGGTACTCTAGTTTAATTCAAAATGAAATAAAGAGTTAGGTTTAAAGAGTACTTTGACGAACGAAGTAGGGAAAAGGGTATCTGGTATAAAACTATACAGTATCAGCCTCCTCGTATACCGTGGTTTGCTATCAAGGAAATGAATAGGTATCATATTGTTCTGTTTCATAGATTACGCTCTGGTCACTACCCATCCCGCAAGTTTGGTTATTTGATGAACAAAGTAAATCCCAATTGTGAAACATGCAGATCGGTTGAAGATGTTCACCATCTACATAAAGAGTGTACTAAGACTAAGAAGGAAAGAGAATCATTGTTGAGTGTGGCAAAAGGTAATGAATATGATATTGGTAGATATGTTAAAGTTTTGGCGCAGCCTTCTCCTGAGATAGCAAACCTACTTACTGATTTCTTTAAACATTAATAATTTATAATGTATGTGTAGATTTAATTTAGAATACTTTGAGTTATGATGAGGCTGGCATGCCACTGTGGATGCCTCTTGTAAAGAGTTCTGTTAAATTTTGACTTTATTTAATTCTGACAAATCAGATGTTCACTTCATTTAATGGCTTACGACAATGATGACAAGACCTTGATGTCATTAGGAGATTGGCATCTGAAGGCGTTGAGAAGTCCACGCGTTATGATGAAAGTCGTTTTAATAGTACAATGGCAAGCGTGAGTAAGTTCTCTGTCGGGGAATTCGTGCTTATTGAGAACGAGAAGCGTTCTATGTTAGAGGGTTTGGTTTCCGCACTTCGTCCTTCATGTGGACCATTGTGCGTGTTATTCCAACCAGCCCACCTACCTCCAGAAGCTGATTAGGTCTTCTGGACTGCATAGGATATCTGTGAAGGATCTGAGTGACCCGAGGGTTTCTGCTCGGATCAGGGTGACGCCTGTGTAGTCAAAGAGCACATGCGAAACGGTTTCTTCAGCCTCCATGTAAGCCCTACACAGAGGGCTGTGCGTTATACATATTGTGTGGAATTGTTTGTTTAAGTGATCAGTGTTCCGTGATGGTCCCCGTCACTGGGCGCAGGCCGTTCCTGTCCAGGCGTAGCAAGCGCCTGGTTAGCCTGCCATCTAGGGATGGCATGGCTTCCCTGGATTGCCTGCAGCCCGGTGTCGAGGTCCACCAGTTCTCCGCTTGTGTGTGGGTGAACTCCTGTAGCCAGAACGAACGAGGAGCGTAATCAAACTAAGCTTGACGTGAAGTATAGAGGCCCTTTCAAATTGTTGAAGTGTTAGATGGCGATCGGTATGTTTTAAAAATCTCTAGTTAACAAGCGTACTTACAAACGCTCATGACCGTGTTCGGATGATGCCCGATGTCAAGTACCAATTGAGATTGTAGACGAAATAGATGAATTGACATCACTTTAGTTTATGTAACATGTTTTCGGTTCATTGGGTCGGAGACTACAATAGAGTATCGTAGTGCTCAATGAGTAGTCCATGGGTACGCGGTAGGCGGTAGTTCTGGGTTGTATAATCGGGTTTTGCCTAGAAGCAAAGACCATAGAGGCAAGGGTTGACTCGGTATTCCCGTGGGGAATAGTGTGTGTGTGTTATTGACCATGAATGAGATACCTATTATTTTAATATGGAATCATTATGCTTGGTCTCGGTAATCTCAAAACTAGATAGTTCCAAGTTTTAGTTTCAAATTGCTTGGAAATTAAAACGGATTTTAAAGAGATAGTTCTCAAAACTTAAATGCCAGTCGTGTCTTAGAATCCAAAAAACATTATCGATTGGTTCACAAACAGTAACTATTAATTCTGAATCCTGTAATTCTGTCCTGTATAACCCAGTACCGGAACAAGGTCTCTTGCTGGATGACTAAATGTACTAGTACTGGTTTATACCGTAGGGGTTGCAAGAGTTGTGTGTGGTGACCTAGCCCAGTTGTAGCTGGAAGGGTCTCACCTGCTTGTGTGGGTTGATGACCTAGTCCAGCGCTTTGTCGATTTAGACTAGCAAATATGTAGCTGAAGGGGTTTCACCTGCTTTTGTGGGTTGATAACCTAGCCCAGCGCTTTGTGAGCTGCAGGAATCTCACTTGCTTTAGTGGGTGACGATTTAGACCAGCATGTTTGAACTGTAGGGGTTTTCTGTTGTAAAGAAATACCTAGACCAGTGATATTTGGTATTTTGATTCATTCTATCGGTAATTTGACTTAACACACTTGAAGTCAATTGAGTGAAATATTGAAACGTTGCCCTCCACTAGCGGATCGCCTTTATAAGGAGGTGCGCTATTGAGTCGGTACGCATTTTGAACGGATGCGTCTTGGTGCACGGACCGGTAGGCCCTCGCCACCCGCAGTGCAATGGCCCTTTGGCTCCTTCGGATGGCAATGGCGTTCTCCCTCCGCGTCCGCCCAGATTGGGGCCCCGTAAAGGGCCATGCTCCTAAGTATGCATACAATCGCCGGCATCGCGACTTCGGACCCACCAGGTTCGGGAGGAGCCACGACAGGGCACTCGCGGTCTTCAGCAGGCGCGTCGACAGCCCGCTGAAGTGTGGGCCGAAGCGCCACCTGCTTTCGAGTACAAGGCCCAAGTACTTCATCTGGGCCTTGACCCCGATTCTAACGCCCTCCACGACAATGTGGCCATCAGGAGGAATTCGCTGCTGTGGCCCGTGGAAATACACGCCTCCGTTTTGTGAAGCGCCACCTTCAACCCTAGGTGGCGGATCCTTCCCGCCACTAAGGATCCGCCAGCAGAGGCCAGACTGGCCACCTCCCTGAAGTCCGGGCAATGAGGAGAGTATCATCTGCGTAGCAAAATTAAATGATGCTCGTGCCACGGAGGAGGGGCCCCGCAGGAGCCAGTCGAATCCAATGTTCCACAGCGGTGGTCCTAGGACCGACCCCTGTGGAACACCAGACTCTGCGCCATATTGCCTCACTCTGGCCGTCTTGTCTGCAAGGAGGACCACCCGGTCCTCCAAGTAGCTGGCCAAGAGTTGGCGCAAGTACTGAGGCACTCCGTGATACCGGAGCGCCTCCAAGATGGTCGAGTGAGGGACAGAGTTGAAGGCGTTGGCAATGTCGAATGACACCGCCAACACTCCGCCTCCACGGCCTCCCTCACCTGGCCCTTGAGTAGGGCCAACGCGTCCACGGTCGAACGACCCCGTCGGAACCCGAATTGGGCGTCGGACAGGTCCGGCCCCACCGTCACCAGCAGGCTATCTAGCCGGTTGGCGATTATCCCCTCAAACATCTTACCGACCTCATCGAGCAAAACGATGGGCCGGTAAGCCGAGGGGGAGTCCGCCGGGCGTCCATCCTTTCGGAGGAGGCATAGCCGCCCCTCCTTTCAAGGTTTCGGGAACCTCCCAGTCGTGAAACACGCGCTAAAGAGGTCCCGAAGCCTCTCCTCCATCTGTGAGGCGGTTATGGCCACCACTCGTGCGGGAACGCCGTCCGGCCCTGGGGCCGTGTTCTTCGCGCGAAGGCGAAGAGTCCCTGCGTAGAGTTCCGACGCCGTCACCGGGGGGATCTCCTCATCTGGCGGAACTGCCTCCCATGGGGGGTCCATCACTGGTGGGGTAAAGTCGGTCCTGGACGGAAACAGGGACCGGACCACCCCATCCAGCAATGCCGGCTCGAGGGTCTCCGTCAGTGGAGGACCACAGGGACGCAGTTTATTCCGCGCCGCCTTGTAAGGTCTTCCAAACGGGTCATTATCGAGACCCTCCAGCATGTCGGCTCTCGCCGAGTCTTCGGCCGCGCACATCGCCAGCTTGAGGACCGTCTTTGCGTCGATGTACGACGCATAGAGGCCCTCCTCGCTGGCTGGGTCTCGGGGCCTGCGCCTTCGGCTCCGCGTGTAGGCCCTCCTGGCCGCCAAGCAGGCGGTTCGGAGCTCCGCCAGTTCCTCCGACCACCAATAGACGGCGCGGCGGGGAGGTGGGTGGTGAGGCCGGGGCATGCTGGAGTTGCACACCTCGATCAGGGACCCCCTCAGCTGGAGCGCTGCGGCGTCCACGTCCAGGACGTCGGCAGGAGGAGCGAGCCAGTCCTGGACGAACGCCGCCTCCTCAGCAGCCTCTCGGTCCAGGCGGGTGAGAGCCCACCGTGGGAACGCAGATTGGCCCGAGCGGACCCCCTGGGGGCTCTGGGAGGAGATGTCGAAGCGCACATATCGGTGGTCCGAAAAGGTCTCCGCCATCTCCACCCGCCAGTTCACGACGCGGGCGGCTATAGCACGGGGGTGGCAAACGAGACGTCGACCACCGATCCTCCCCGTTGCCGCACACACGTGTGGACAGTCCCTCTGTTTAGGAGGGACACACCGCATGACGCTGCCCAAAATTCTGCGGCGCGCCCCGGACGTTGCAAGAGCGGGCCGGGTTGCCCCAGGCCGTCGCCTTGCATTCAGGTCGCCCAATATGGCGACCTGGCGTGGCGCCGCCCTCCCGACCACTGCGGTCAGGATTTCGAGAAAGTTCTCGAAATCCGAGAGAGTTTGGGGAGAAATATACGCCCACAAAGGCCAAGTCTCCCCACGCGGCGGCCACGTATCCCGGTCCCCTCTCTAAGAGCGAGAGGGGAGGGGAGTCCGTGGAAGACCGCGACACCAATGCCACCGAGCCGTCCCGATCACCCAGCCAACGGCCAAGGACCGAGTACGGCTCGGCAACCACCGCCGCGTCCACCAACCACTCTACTTTAAAAGGAAAAGTAATTTTTTTTTTTTGTTTTATCTTTAGAAATCGATGGTGTTTCATGTGCCGGATCGACCCTCCACGGGATTAAGACATTCAAAATTGAACAGTGTATAATGTTATGCGTAGTGCGACGACAGTTCATTAGTGTGTGTTATCTGTGGAATGTTGAGATATCACTCATACATGCTCACGCACACGCACTGGCTGTATCGTGCTCGAATTCATAGCAATGTAATCCTTAGCATGCTTAGGGAGTTTTGAGCGTTTACTGTACCTGTCGCTCGGTACAACAGCAACAACGAAGTACCTAAGAATGTCTTATAGGAAATGGTCATGCGATTGTAGGAGGAGTGGAACAGCGAGGACGGCGCGGGGCGGCTGGTGGGAGGCGCCATCACGTGGGAGGTGGAGGGCGGGCGGCGCGAGGTGCAGCTGGAGGTGGTGGAGCTGGCGCGTGGTGGGCGGCTGGCGCGCGTGGGGCTGTGGGCGCCGCGCGCCGGCCTGTCCTGGCAGCGCCACGACCCGCCCGCCGACACGCCGCCACCCGACTCTATGACCAACCGCACGTTCACCGTGCTCATCACTGAGGTGTGTATTATGCATTTAGCTTCAGGGTGAACACTTTAATCAAGTGAATTGATGATAGCTTTTGAGTTGACCACTAGTTCCGCAGTTTAGCTTTATTGCCTCAGCTCCCACCCACTGCTTCAGTGTATATGTATATGTTAGTTGAGACAATGCGTTCATTTTCTGTTTTAGAACAAACCGTATGTGATGATGCAAGAGTCCACGGACCGTTTATCTGGGAATGATCGCTATGAAGGTAGATAACTTAGAATTTGTTTTATTATTATGATAATTTGAATTGTAAGGATCAAAACTTGGTCAAAACCTAGTAAGTTGTTTCAGCTTAATTAATTGATAGTGAAATAAATTCCAAGTTCAGAATAGTATGCAGGAGATATATTTCCCTGTGCCATGTGTTGGCACCTATGCCATGTGTTGGCACCTGTGCCATGTGTTGGCACCTGTGCCATGTGTTGGCACCTGTGCCATGTGTTGGCACCTGTGCTGCGCTACACGAAAATTGCGCTAGCATTTTGCTGCTCTGTGTAACGCTGACTCCTAGGGTGCCACCAGACACCAGATGGTTGATGTCGACTTTCCGTGGTCTGGTACAACCTTACGGAATGCAAGGCTATTCTATATTATGATTATGGATCAAAGTTAAAATCATAGAGGTAGTGACTACGGTGTGTCCGATTAAAGGTTTCTGCATCGAACTGATCGACAAACTGGCAAAGCTGCTGCAGTTCAACTACACGTTCGTGGAGCAGGAGGATGGCAACACCGGCAAGCGTGACAACGTCACCGGCAAGTGGTCCGGCATGCTGGGCCGCCTCATGGAAGACGACGTACGGTTCACGGCACCTGAGTAAGTGAGCCGGACAAACAAGCAGTTCATGATCTCTTTGTGTGCAGAACATCGACTTCGCGATCACCGACCTGACCATCACGGCAGAGCGCGAGCGCGCGGTGGACTTCACCACGCCCTTCATGAATCTCGGCATCAGTATCCTGTTCCGGACGCCCAAGCAGCCCGAGCCCAAGATTTTCGCTTTCCTTCTGCCCTTCTCCAACGGCGTAAGTTCTTGGCACCTCTAAACATAGCTTGAAACAAAAGAAATGGAATAACCGTAGATAAAAAACAAAAAATTAAAAAATACGCCTGCCAATTTAAAAGTGAACTAAAAAATAAAAAACAAGTTACATGATTTTAGTGTTGAATGGCCACAACAAGGTATCAAATCAAATCAAATCAAAAATATTTATTTTCTAGAATATGGTACATAGGGTGTTACAGTAAATTTGTTTCAGCATATCCTGCCATAACATGGCGTGCAAATCTCTGCACAATCAGCGATGTCAATTAATCCAACTTACAAATTACAGATTCTATTGATTTGTCTTCTAAATAGTCCTTAATAGTATAATATCTTTTAAATAGTAATAGTTTAAAAAGCATTTTTTTAAACTTTGTCAGCGGTAAGTCTTGAAAAGTATTTGGTAAATGATTGTAAATAATAATCGACATGCAGTATACATGTTTCTTAAATAATTTTAGTTTTATTGGTGGCAGCCGAAGTCTATCTTTATGCCGTGTTCGGCTATTTGGCCTAAATGATAAATGATTTATTTTCTGTAAGTAGGTTTGTACAAACACTTTTACACGTCAAACATATTAAAAAAAACTAAAAAAAAACTAGATGTGGTCGGCGTTTCGTAACTGACTACTCTGAGAAGGAAGGCCGAAACAAACTCAGAGGTCACAGTCTCTTTTAAAGTCCAGACATAATCTTGGCCAAATCATGTGAAGACCATGTAGATTGGTGCCTGAAATGATCTTTTGATGAAAGAATCACACAGATTGAGGGGACCTGTCCAGTCAGTGCACGCATTTGTCAGTAGTCGTGCAGCTCAACTCAGAACTTGAGGAGCTCAACGATTCCACGAACAATACCAAAGAAAGAACATTTGGGTAGGCCGCATAAATTACTCAAACTGCCAGACAATGATGAAAACTAACTGAGTAAAAACAAAAATAAACAATAACCCACATAGTCTTAACATTTACAATACTTAATTAAAACAATTTAATACTTAACAAAGTAAATATTCATGTCATAGTATATATAAAATTCATCAATGTCAATGTGTATATAAAATACGGATATAATCTTGGTCAGATCATTTGAGGACCATGTAGATTGGTGTCTGAAACGGTCTTTTGAGGAAAGAACCACACAGATTTGAGTGGATCTGTCCAGTCAGTGCACGCAATTGTCAGTTATCGTGCAGCTCAACTCAAAACTTAAGGAGCTCAAAGATTCGACGAACAATACCAAAGAAAGGACATTTGGGTAGGCCGCATAAAGTACTCAAACTACCAGAGCATCATTAAAACTAAGAGAAAAATAAAACAAAAACAATGACCCACATAGTCCTCACATTCATATTAATGAAAATAATATAATACTTTACGAAGTAAATATTCATGTCATTGTTAATGTAAAATGATCTATAAAAAAGAAAAAGAAAAATATAAGTAGTATAAAGTGGCAAAAAAAAATGTATATAAATCAAATCAAGATTCACTGTAAATTTATTGGAGCAGCTCAATCCCAAGCCTTTTTGTCCTCAATATAGTCTTTAACAGTATAAAAGGCTTTCTGGCACAGTTTCCGCTTTATAAAACATTTGAATTTATTAAGGCTTAATTCTTGAATATGGCTGGGAAGTTTATTATAGAAACGTATACACTGGCATCTAAATGAGCCAAATTTGTGCTTGTTCCTAGTGTTTACATTATGGATATCACTGTATTTTTTAAACATATCAATATTTTGATGTGCATGTATGCACATAAAATTTTTCATAAATGTACTGAGAAGCTACAGTCATTATATTGATATCTTTAAATTTGTCTCTGAGGGAGTGTCTGGGACTTAATTTATAAATTGAACGAATTGCCCTTTTTTGTAAAACAAAATATGATTGAATATCGGCGGCATTTCCCCACAACAGAATACCGTACGACATTACACTATGAAAATAACTAAAGTATACTAAGCAGGCTGTCTCTAAATCAGTTAAATCACGAATTTTTCTAACGGCGTATGCTGCAGAGCTAAGCTTTTTTGACAATTTATCTATATGGGGGCCCCATTGAAGCTTGGCATCCAAAGTTATGCCTAAAAACACTGTGGTATCTTCGGGTTTCAACTCTTCACCCTTTATGAGCACACTAGTTTTTACTTGTCTAACATGAGGTATTGTAAATTTAATACATTTAGTTTTTTTCTCGTTAAGAAGTAGGTTATTAACATTAAACCAGTTACCTACTTTTTCCAGGGCATTATTTACATTGTCAGTAACCAACTGCTGACGTTTGAGTTTAAATAAAAGTGAAATGTCGTCTGCAAACAACACTATATCATGTTTATCCTTTATGAGGTAAGGCAAGTCATTTATATGAATAAGAAACAAAAATGGGCCAAGAATTGAGCCCTGGGGGACCCCATTCTTACTATAGATCCGGGAGATCTTTTTCCATTAACATCAACTCTCTGAATTCTATCACTTAAATATGAAGTAAGAAGATCCAGGGAGGCATTTCGGATTCCGTAGTGGTGCAGTGTCCTGATTAATGTTTCATGAAGAACGCAATCGAATGCCTTGGACAAATCGCAAAAGATGCCCAAAGCATCGCATTTATCCTCCCATGCATTATAAACATGTCCTAAAAGTTCAACACCGGCATCAGTATTCGAACGACCCCTTGTAAAACCGAACTGTTTGTTATGCAGTAATTTATGTTTATTAAAAAATCTTTGCATTTGATCTAAAATAAGTTTTTCAAAAATTTTGCTGAAGGTAGGTAGCACCGAAATAGGTCTATAATTAGTAGGGTCTGATGTACTACCCGATTTAAACAACGGTATTATTTTACTGTTTTTCATAAGATCAGGAAACTCACCACGGTCAATACAATTATTAAAAATAACAGCTAAAGTAGGTGCTACAATGTTTATAATCGACTTAGCAACGTCTACAGAATTACCCCATAGATCTGCGGTCTTTTTAACATTTAATGTGTGAAAGGTTTTAATTACATCTTTACAGGTGACATATTGGAAATGAAATTCAGAATCACAAACTGGAACGTTTTCTTTAAGTAATGACTCTGCAGCAATGGGTGATGAGTTAAGAGATTTAGTAGTTGATTCGGGAATCTCTGCAAAGAAATTTTCAAAGGCCGCGGCGACTTGAGAATCTGATTCAATTATATTGTCATCAATAGCTAGGCTGTAGTCACTACTTCGGTTGCATGACCTTCCCGTTTCACTATTAATGATATTCCATGTCATTTTAATTATATTACTACTATTTTTAATTTTTGAACTCAAGTAACGTGATTTGGCCATACAACAGACATTTTAATAATTTTGAATAATTCTTAACATAAAGATTAAATTCAGCAGTGTTTATATTAGCCCGTTCATCATACAACTCATACAGCCGTTTTCTACTTTTATGTATACCAATGGTGGCCCAGTCACAGAAAGAAGCATTACTATTAACTGAGAATGTCGTTGGAATGAAAATATTATCAAATTGTGTGCAATACATACAAAAAAAATCATTATAATGTTGATTAGGGGCAGCATTAGTTGACAAAACTGGTAAATTACTCAAAAGTTTGGTTTTAAATGTTTCCAACCGCTTAGTAGTTTTTGGGTTAACAGTGATATCTTTTTTAATAACTTTTTTGTTCGGATTTAGAATACTGAGGAATTGTCCGCAATGATCTGAGTCTATTAGATTAATAATTTCTTTGTGGGTTGGTATAACATCTGTATAACTGTTATCTAGGCATGTGGCACTAGTGGGCGTTATTCTAGTGGGCTCCAAAAATTGGTGAGCAAGATTGTATGACTGAAACAAACTTATAATTTTAGTACTTAACCCAGAATTTTCTAATAAATTAACATTAAAATCACCACAAGCGATGATAGACTTATTTGAATTACAGATTTTGTGCAACACATCATCCATAACCTTTTCAAAACAATCATACAACCCTGAAGGAGGTCTGTACACACTTATTATAATGAACTGCTCCAATTCTATACAAGCTATTTCAATTGTCCGCTCAACAGAAAGGCTCACAATGTCCTTGCGGTCTTTAAATCTAAGCTGATTATTCACTAAAATTAATGAGCCACCATGTATAGCATTTACTCTGCTGAACGAACTACCAACCTGGTGATTACTAAAATTGAACATGAACTGGTGGCTTTTAAGCCAATGTTCTGTCATACAAATAATATCAATATTGTTACAATTCAGGAATAATTCTACTTCTAAATCTTTGTTCAAAAACCCTTGAATGTTTTGATGCACCAAGTTGATACTATTTAATTTTTTTACACTTTCATTTGATTTATTATTTGCCTTCTTAACATTTTTGCAAAAGGTTGCCTGTCAGTGCTCGCTTCAAATAAATTATAGTTTCTCTTAACAAAAAGACTTATTTCAAAAATATATAAACATGGAATTTTAAGTTTTTGAAATAGTGGCTTACAGCTGTCTAAAAAGTGAGCTCCACAAATTGCTAGTATAATTTTTTTTTGAGCTTTAAAAACTCTGTTAAAATCTACAGAGTTCCCCCATATTACAATACCGTATCTAACTAAGTACGGATGATACATAACCATGGTAAGCCAGCATTGCAGTATCACGGGCCTGCGGACGGTGAGCGATGGGTAGCTCGCCGTCCGATAAGGACCAGGCCCGGGTCGACGGCGCGTTGTGTTTCACGCGCGCTTCAAAGAGATGTCAGCACCAACTGACGGGGTCCGTTAAGGCCAATGCCTGCCAGGGTTGCGAGTTTGTCCGAAAGGGACATCGTGGCCCTGGCACACAGGCAACGGAAGGAACACGGGTGGGTTTTACTCAGTAAAAGTCTGACACGCCCTCCCGCTCAGCCCAGAGCGGGAGAAGTTATTTGATAATTTCCCACCCAAAAAAAAAAAAGCATTGCAGTATCACAGTTTACTGTTTGTCTAATTCTTTTCAAGACATATATAAAACGATCTATTTTTGCAAGAATTTTATCAATGTGTGTTTTAAAATTGCAATTTTTATCGACCGTTATACCCAAGAATACACAATTATCGACAGTGGTCAAGTGAGAATCTTTATAATGAATGTCTATTTTATTTATGTTTGAATTGTATGTCTGAAATTGTATTATGTTCGTTTTAGTCATATTTATTTTTAAGTTATTTTTTTCTAGCCAATCGATTGCATTATCCAGAGCTTGGACGATTTCATTTTCTAAATTTTTGTTATAATCACTTTAACATTATTGTAGTGTCATCAGCGAATAGGCAATCTTTGCCTATTGCCTCTGGAATGTCGTTGATGTAAACTAGAAAGAGTAGTGGGGATACGATACCTCCCTGTGGCGTGCCATAGTTATTTTGTTTATATTCCGACCTATAAGTAATTTTTTCATTTTTACAAGTTTTTGTTTTTTCCACGCATTGTACTCTTTCAGAAAGATAACTTTTGATCCAGTCGTTGACCTTACCCCGGATTCCATAATGCTCAAGCTTTGCGAGTAGTGTTTTATGGCAAACAAAATCAAAGGCTTTTGTCATATCTAGGAACACGCAACTTATCTTAGATTTTTTATTCAAAGTTTCAGTTATGTATTTTACTAGCGCAAAACATGCTAAAGCAGTGGAACTGCCCTTCCTAAAACCGAATTGTTCTTTTTTAAGAATATCACATGCTGTTAACAAGATCTCTATTTTAATGCACATAACCTTCTCAAAGATTTTGGGTAAGATTGGTATTAAAGTTATTGGGCGATAATTGCTCATGTCAGTTTTTACACCTTTCTTATAAAGAGGTTTGACAATTGACCTTTTAAGCCGTGTTGGGAATACTCCTTCTGTTAGAGACAGGTTTATAATGTAGGTTAAGGGAGACACTAAACTCTTTGCACATATTTTTAGCACTTTAGTGCTCAGGTCATCGTATCCAGTCGAGTTAGTGTTTCTTAGACTGTGAATGATTTTATACACGTCTGATTCATCTACTGGTGTAAGGAAAATGCTTTTAGCATTTTGAGGAATGGTTATTTTCATGTTTTATGAGCATTATTGGTCGTCTTTGTTTCGGATATATAATAGTCGTTAAATAAGTCACATATTTGGTTTGGATTGTCATAAACTTTACTATTTGCATTAATTACGTCAATTTCAGAGTTTCTTGTCATATTATTTGTTTTTGTTTTAAATATGTTCCAAGCCGCTTTACTTGTATTTTTGGTCTTATGAATGTACTCTAAGCTATTAAGCTGCTGAGCCTAGTATATGCATTTTTTCAGTATTTGAGTGTAGTCGTCATATTTTTTTTTGTTTTGTTTTTTGTTATGTTTGTAGAGATGGTATTTCAAATATAATGTTCGTTTTTTAATGCAGGTAGGTACTAAATAAATTATAATATTTACTGTGCAATTAAAACGTCATTGTTCCCAAAAGTGGAAAACTGAAAATCAATCTTTTCATGAAACCTGTAATGCTATTACCCCCGAATGCAATGAAAATATTGATTTTTTAGAAATTATCAAATAACTACTCCGCCTCTGGGCGGAGCGGGAGGTCGTGTCAGACTTTTACTGACTAAAACCCACCCGTGTTCCTTCAGTTGCTTGTATGCCAGGGCCACGATATCCCATTCAGACAAACTCACAACCCTGGCAGGCATTGGCCCTAACGGACCCCGTCAATTTGTGCTGACATCTCTTTGAGGACGCCGTGGCGCTTCAAAATCAAAAAATCAAAAATATTTTTATTTCACATAAGCCCACATGGGCACTTATGAAACGTCAGAAGCTAGGTGCACGGTTCCAATTGGTCATTTCCTATGGAAAAGAGCCGGCAAGAAACTCCACGGTTACCCTTTAAAAAAAAAAAAAAATTGGATTTTACAATATTTTCAAAGTATGAGAGGACAGCGTAGGCCCGTCAAAAGTACCAGGTACTTAACAAAATAGAAAATGGTCTACAGATCTATAGTATATTAAGCCTACAACGTCCTCACATTAACAAAAAAAAAACTATATAAAATATGATTAACATAATAAAAGTTAAAGCCTTGTTGAAATCAAAAAACATCGATTATGTCAAGGAAGTATGTAAAAAATAAATAACATATTAAAAGATTATTAGCTGCGAACCATTTCGAAAGAACAGCTAGACTATCGTTGACGTGTAAGACATCCGAATCTTTTCTATCTATTTTAAAAATAAGAGAAGTGTCATCAGCGAATAGAATTATATCCGATAAGTTAGCCATCATGTAAGGAAGATCATTTATATAAACTAGAAATAGGAAAGGGCCAAGAATTGAACCCTGAGGCACGCCCATCTTTACTAGAGATCCCGAGGACGTCACCCCGTTAACGTTTACTTTTTGCTGCCTGTTTGATATATAGGAAAGAACAAGATCAGCAGCTAGTCCACGAACTCCGTAGTGGTGTAATTTACAGATCAGTGTATTGTGGTCAACGCAGTCAAACGCTTTTGAGAGGTCACAGAAAATGTCAATGGCATCCTGGGATTTCTCCCAGGATTCCAAAATGTGACTGATGAGTTTCACTCCTACGTCAGTCGTCGACCTACCTTTCATGAAACCAAACTGGCGACTATGTAAAATCCCATTTGAATTAAAATGTGACAACATCTGGTCTAGCATTATTTTTTCGTATATTTTGCTCAATGCTGGTAGCACAGATATAGGCCTATAATTAGAGGGATCACTCTTACTACCTGATTTGAAGCCTCTTTAGCCACTCCTCAAATAGGGGACTTATCGCCATAACTGTGGCGTGCCCGAATTATGGACCTTAAGCATAGAGTTATTTACGTTCTCAAGTTTCTGTGGATGTCTGTTTACTTCATTAATCAGTGATGTGTCATCAGCAAATAACACCATTTGTGGTCGATTTTTCAGTAAATGAGGCAAATCATTTGTATAATACCTACTAAAAAGAGGAACGGACCCAATATTGAGCCCTGCGGTACACCAATTTTGGGTTTTAAACCCAATGAATTCAAACCGTTTATTTGAAGTTGCAGTGGTCTATCATTCAAATATGATTTTACTAAGCTAAGCGCAAGTTTCCCATGTCCGTAATGCTCAAGTTTCAATCGCAGTGTTTTGTGATTCACGCAATCAAATGCTTTGGATAGGTCGTAAAAGATGCCTATTGCAACTTAGGAAAAGTCCCATACGTTAAAGATGTTTGAATAAGGTGACATTTGTTGTCTTTAGTAAGGTGACACGGTGTCAATTGTATCGGGCGTCCCAAAATTTATGCAAGATTTGAATTAAATAGAAAACAACGGTTTTTTTTAAGTTATTATTCCTTTATTGGAAAGTACATAGGTTAGGGTTATGTATGGAATAGCACATCGGGCAAATGGCACGTTACAATGCCCACAGGGTTTATAATTAAAATTCCATAGGGCAGGCTGAAACATTCACTCTAATAGATCAATAGCAAATTAGCAAGTGAGGGCGAAGAATTTAAACTTTCTGTAGTTTTAATTGGAATATTTGTAAAGAAAGTTGCAATTTCTTGAACAACATTGATGCTATCGTTAACGAGACCGCGGGTAGTTTCCAGTGTGTAATCAGTATTATGTATTTTGTTCTTGTTCGTTTCATTGTTAATAAGTTTCCAAACTCCCTTTATTTTATTGTTTGCTGATTTTTCCATATTGCTAAAGTTTAAAGTTTTACGCGCTTTACAGATATTTTTAAAAGTTTTAGAATAACTAGCAACATACTTATGTTTATATAAGGCTTAAGGCCATACAGTTCAAATAATCTTTCCCTTATTTTCCAGCTACCTTTAGTTGCCCAGTCACTGAATAAAAACTTGGGGCAAATAGTTTTAGTTTTCATATTAAACGAATTATTGAACTTGGTTTGCAATGTGTTGGGAAATGCCGCCGACATTCAGACTATCTTTGTTTTGCAGAAAAGAGCTGTTCGATCAGTTTATAAATTAAGTCCAAGACACTCTCTCAGAGAGAAATTTAAGGAGATTAATATAATGATAATGACAGTGCCTTCTCAGTATATTTTTGAAAATCTTTTATATGCCCATAAATATATAAAATTGTTTAAAAAATACAGTGATATCCATAATATAAATACCAGAAACACATATAAATTTGTTGTATCTACAACAAGGCTCAAGAAAATAAGTGGCTCGTTCCGATGTCAATGTATACGCTTTTATAATAAACTTCCAAGCCACGTTCAAGATCTAAGCCGTAATAAATTCAAATCATTCATTAAACTTAAGTTGTGCCGGTAAGCCTTTTATACCGTTAAAGATTATATTGAGGACAAAAAGGCTTGGGATTGAGCTGCTCTATTTTTTTTTTTTACATATTGAGGTGGTTTATTTTTATTGCTTAACTTTATTATTTTATATACAGTGACATTTAATTATATATAACACAATGACATGAATATTTACTTCTAAAGTATTATTATTTTAATTATTGTGAATGTGAAGAGTGGAGAATGTGGGTTATTTTTTTTTCCTTTTCTTTTATTCTTAGTTAGTGTTAATCATGGTCTGGCAGTTTGAGGCCGCTTATATAAGCGGCCTACCCAAATGTCCTTTCTTTGGTATTGATCGTCGCATCGTTGAGCTCCTTAAGTTCTGAGTAGAGCTGCACGATTACTGACAAATGCGTGCACTGACTGGTCAGGTCCACTCAATCTGTGTGGTTCTTTCCTCAAAAGACCATTTCAGACACCAATCTGCATGGCCTTCACATGATCTGACCAAGATTATGTCTGGACTTTAAAAGAGACTGTGAGATAAAGATAAAGATTGTTTATTTGCTTAAACATGTGTACACATACAAGAATAAAAATGCATGCAGGATAACAATAAGTAAGATAAAGGTTCAGACATGTTTGCCACGTACTATGGCGTGCAAATATTATGATTGGTAATAATTAATTTCAATAGGTACAATAATTTAACGTCAAACAATAGTGAATTGTTAAAATGTCAAAAAAAATAAAATATATATTAATAATAATGCTTATACAATAATGCATTTAATCTACGACAAAATAAACGATTCTGCCAGAAATTCATTAATAGTATAGTATGCTTTGTTAGTTAGAAATGTCTTAAGCTGTTTTTTCAACTGTGCATTATTAAGCTCCCTCCACTTTTGGGTAATTTATTATAAATAGTGGGAGCCATGCAGAAAACACTTTTGCGCATAAGTGCAGTCCTACTCATATGCAGACAGAGCTGACTTTGATCACGCCTGTTTCTGGGAAATTTATTTGCCATTCGCGAAAACAAGTTATTATTATTTCTAACAAACATAACGGTTTCCAGAATATAAAGGGATGCCAATATCAATATTTTATACCGTATGAAAAAGGGCTTACAACTATCGGTGTTTTTCAACTTAAACATGACCTCTGAGTTTGTTTTGGCCTTTCTTCTCAGAGTAGTCAGATAGGAAACGCCGACCTCATCTAGTTTGTTAATTAAAGTGCTATTTTTATTTTAATTACCCGATTCTTTCGGTCTAGTTTTTATCTGCACTTTTTGTAATAGTGTGTTGGACTCAAAAGTAACGGTTAGGGCAACTAGAACCAATTCTATTTTTTTTGTCAATTTTGACGTTCAAAAGTGCCTCATAAGTGCCTATTTGAAATAAATAATTTGACTTTTGAATTTGGTTTGACCGCTGTGATCAGAAGGGAGATAATTTACAATTAATCAATCAACTCAGCCTATTGCAGTCCACTGCTGGACATAGGCCTCTCCCAGGCTGCGCCACAACACCCCGTCCTCCGCCTTCCGCATCCAGTCTGACACAGCCACCTTCCAGCAAGATAATTTACAATGGCTTATCTAAATAGTCGTAGCAACAAAAAACATTATCAATACATGTAGCAGTAGCCGTAGTTATTCGCGTTGGTTCAAAAAACAGTTATGACAGATTGAATGTACCTATTAAAGAGGCTTAATAATCTACTGTCATTTGAATTGTCTTTCAAAATATTAATATTAAAGTCACCACAAATAATTACTGAATATTACCAGTTGCAAGTTTTGCAATATATAAAATGATTTTGCAATAAAAAAAAAGTTTTGCAATATAAAAAAAATATAATCAAACTCAAACATTTATTATTATAATAGGTATTAAAATAATATTATAATATTTTTGATAATTTGGGGTTCTGTATGCGCATACTATAAAATGCTTAACTAGCACAACACAGGACAATCCAATGCTATGTTCACATTTCGCAATAATCGCAATGCCTGGCCAGGTGTGGCTGTGCCTGGGCTTCGCGTACCTGGGCACGTCACTGCTGCTGTACGTGGTGGGGCGGCTGTGCCACGAGGAGTGGCAGAACCCTTACCCATGCATCGAGGACCCACCCGCGCTCGAGAACCAGTTCACTCTCGCCAACGCGCTGTGGTTCAACCTGGGCGCCGTGCTGCTGCAGGGGTCGGAGATCGCGCCCGTGTTAGTACATTATTAAAAGTTACATTTGTCTAGTCTAGTTTAGAGCTGAAAACGGGTCATTGTACTTATTATTATAAACAAGATTGAATTATAAGAAACCGTGAAATCACGACAAAGTTATGAGCTGTTCCACATGAGGCTACGTTCAGGTTAAGTACTCGCGGTACGGAACAAGTACGAGCTGCTGCCCTCTGCCCGCAGCGCCTACAGCACGCGCGCGGTGGCCAGCGTGTGGTGGCTGTTCGCGCTGGTCATCACCAGCTCGTACACGGCCAACCTGGCTACGCTGCTAGCCAAGAAGTCGTCCGACCAGATCATAAGCAACGTGCAGGACCTGGCCGACAACCAGCTCGGCATCGACTACGGAGCTAAGTTTGATGGCGCCACCTACAAGTTCTTCGAGGTGTGTATGTTGCACAGCGCAGTGTTCGCACATCTACGTATGTATATTCCTTACAATAAAACATTTGAGGCCTCCATTCTGACTTCTCCCCGCTGCTCACACGTGTTTGCTTTTTGTCGTGTCAGTTTAAGGTTTCATACTGGCGCGACACACGGGTAAAACAATTTTTCATAGAAATTGTTCTTCTTGTCGTCTGCCGAATCTTCTAGATGTCAAACAAACATAATACAGTGGAAATACTTTAATGAAAACTGGAACATGAGGCACATTACGAGTACTTATTATCAAGTGGGAAGTTATACCGGATGACTTATTTACCGTCTTGAAAAAAATAGGGGACCTACATTAGGTGAACGGAGTAGAAGAGCCTATGGAATAGTCCTTTTCTTATTTTGTTTTGTTGTTTTTCATACTAGAACAATAAAAAAATAAATTTTGAAAAACGATAAAAAAAAATTTGGAACTTCAAATCATACGCACCCTACTAAATGCGCGGCGAGTCGGCTGGTTTCAAAGGATAGGATCGAGCTACGAATTCATTGATACATTTTTCCGCGCGATTATGAACACAAGGGAAAAAAAAAAGGACTATGCCATAGGCTCCGTTCACGTAAGGCGCAGATATATGATTTTAGTGTCTTTTAAATCTGTTATTTATTTATATAAATTATGTTAAACTAGAACGCATTCACATCAATTCTATATGTGAATTTTTAAGTATTGTAGTAAAATACTTTATGAAATAAATTCAGGAAGTAAAGTCTACCCAAATCATAAAAAACGATATTACTTTCAAACTACGCAAGATATTTCTATGCTTTTTTTTATTAGGTATCTATAAAAATCAAAATCAAATCAAATCTATCGGTCTATAAACTTCTTACATCCATTTTGAGAGTGAAAATTAATACGCACATTGACAGTCACTCGATTATGTCTGCCTCTCAAAATGGATGTGGGAATGGGTCCCGCGGTACTAAGGAGCTACTCCTCATCGCAGGGCCATAAGCCAACAGGTTCGTCGATCCCGCAAGGATCTGTCGACATGCTGGATAGACTATAAGAAGGCCTACGACTCGGTGCCACATACATGGCTCATGAGGGTGCTGGAGTTGTACAAGATAGATGCAACTCTACGCACCTTCCTGGTGTCATGTATGGCCAATGGAGGACGATCCTTCGCTACCCAGGATGTCGACAGATCCAGGGGAACGATGAGCCTGTATGGATTAAGCAGGGAATATTTCAGGGCGACAGTTTGAGTCCACTTTGGTTCTGCTTAGCCCTGAATCCTCTAAGTACACTGCTGGAGAATTCAGGTCTAGGCTATCGGTCTATATATCTCACCTCCTCTACATGGATGACTTGAAACTCTTTGCCCCCAACAAATTATGACTGATCGAGCTACTGAAGGTAACTGAAACTTTCAGTAGCGCCATCAGGATGGAATTTGGTGTGGATAAATGTGCAGTTATGCATGTAAAGCGAGGGGAGATCGTGGAATCCGAGGGAACACAACTCTCGGGTTCCATACACCTTAGATCCCTCTCCTCATCCGAAAGCTATAAGTATTTGGGTATGTCAGAAGCGTTAGGGATCAACGTTGCTGACATGAAGCAATCGCTGAAGGAGCGCTTCTTTGGTCGCCTGAAAAAGGTATTTTCGGGCGGAAACAAGGTGCGCGCCTTCAACGGTTGGGTCATGCCGGTTTTGATGTACTCTTTTGGCATACTCAAATGGACTCAGACTGAACTAGACGCTCTGGATAGGAGGGTCCGTACACTGCTGACCTCAAACCGGATGCATCACCCACGATCATCGGTGATGAGACTATACATCCCGCGGAAGTGCGGGGGTCGAGGCTTTTTAAATGCGAAGACCCTCCACAACCGCGAGATGTGCAGTCTCAGGGAATATTTTTTTAAAACCGAACTGGGTATGCATCGTGATGTGGCCGCAGTGGACAAGGGGCTCACCCCGCTCTCCATGGCTAAAGAGAACTGGCGCAAACCTGTAATACTTACTACCGATGACCGCAAGGAGGTATGGCAAGGCAAGGAGCTTCACGGGCGCTTCTATCGGGCTCTACATGAGCCCGGTGTAGATTTCTCAGCGTCCGTATCCTGGCTACGTTTTGGAGACCTCTTCGGGGAAACCGAAGGTTTCGTCTGTGCAATTATGGACGAAGTTATCTTGACGAATAACTACCGGAGACATATTATGAAGGATGGGACGGTTGACGTGTGTCGGGCATGCCACCGTCCGGGTGAATCCATCAGACATATTATCTCTGGTTGTTCTCGTCTGGCTAACGGGGAGTACTTGCACAGGCATAACCAAGTAGCCAGGATTATTCACCAGCAACTTGCTTTGAAATATAAACTTGTGGATTCTGAGGTACCGTATTACAAGTATGTGCCCGACCCAGTTCTCGAAAAAGACCATGTCACGTTGTACTGGGATCGGTCTATCATCACTGACAGGACTATTGTCGCCAATAAGCCTGATATAGTGGTGATAGATCGATTAGCGCGCCGCGCAATGATTATCGATGTTACCATTCCACATGACGAGAACCTCGTGAAAGCTGAGAAAGAGAAACAAATTAAGTATCTCGACTTAGCACACGAGGTTGTTGACATGTGGAATGTGAGCTCAACTATCATTGTGCCGATTGTCGTATCGGCCAATGGCCTGATGGCCGAGAGCCTCGATCAACATCTCTCGAGGCTCTCGTTAGGTAGTTGGATCAAGGGCCTGATTCAGAAAGCAGTACTCCTTGATACGGCTCGTATCGTGAGAAGGTTCCTATCTCTGGGGCCCTAACCACCGGTAGCTTGGACCCTGCTCCCGCTACCAGCGGACAACTGTTTTTTTATACTTTTTTATATTCTTATATTTAAAAATATAATTTATATGTAGGTACATATCGTTAAATAAAGGAAATAATAATCATAATATAATTCTATCTGTGATTTTTTCGTTACTAAAAATAAATATTCCGTATGAAAGTTAATGGTGGCGGGGCTTGAGCGCGACGCGCATATGTATGGCCAAGGTCAACGGCGACTATCTGACCCTTATTAATATTAGTACCCTATTCTTATCTAGACGGTAAAAAAAAACATCCGGTTTATGTCAGTCAGTTTCACAGACTGTCGAGGCCTTTGGCATCAATGTTCTGTTACATGCTTGAAAAAGACAGATAGTTACCTGCCAAACAACCACCAAGTTGTATCCGTAATTGTCATGTACATTAATTAGTATTTTAGTAATTAAGATTATTTCTAGCTTATGTTTAATGTATGAGATGGCTGTGCTTTTTTTCAATAAATAAATCAAATAAAAACATTATTCACATAGATAGGTGGTACATAAATGTTACATAACATTAAGATCCTCTTATAACCGTTTCTGGTATGCGAAACTTAAATACCTACCTTCATACTTTTTTAAATGATTACAATATTTTATAATAAATTATTTGTCTACTATTGAACATAGTAAGAGATTACAATGATTTAGGGCTACGATGCTAAGGTATTCTCGAGACGTGTAGAAACGTAAAAATATGAGTCAGTATTGTTTAATTTGGTTGTGATTACAGCACTCGCAGAGCGAGCTGTACCAGCGGATGTTCCAGCACATGAGCAAGCACAAGATGCCCACTTCGAACCCGGAGGGCATCGCCAAGTAACACTTACAACATTATAATTATTTTCATTAACTGACTCACTTTCTTGACGCACTGACAACTGGCGGAACTAGGCTTGCAGATACTCGGTACTTGCCCGGTATTGAATCAGCGTCGTGCTTGAAATGCGCCATTATCACTGGGCTATCATGACATTGTACAATATTAATCTGTGAAATGTAATTACTAGAATTCGAATTAAGCTGATTCTTGCTGCTGATCCTAAGTAAAGCGAATGATTGCAGAGTAGAGAGCGGAAAGTACGCGTTCCTGATGGAGTCAACGACCATCGACTACGAGACGGAGCGCAACTGTGACGTTACCAAGGTGAGTCTATCCACCGAGGAACAGTCGCACACTCCGTGCACAGTCACACGCATTCACGTGCACAGTCACACGCATTCACTTGCACAGTCACACGCATTCACGTGCACAGTCACACGCATTCACGTGCACAGTCACACGCATTCACGTGCACAGTCACACGCATTCACGTGCACAGTCACACGCATTCACTTGCACAGTCACACGCATTCACGTGCACAGTCACACCTCGTGCACAGTCACACTTATTCACGTGCACAGTCACACGCATTCACTTGCACAGTCACAACAAGTGCACAGTCACACACATTCACGTGCACAGTCATATGCATTCACGTGCACAGTCACACGCATTCATGTGTACAGTCACACCACGTGCAAAGTCACACGTAAACACGTGCACAGTCACACGCATTCACGTGCACAGTCACACGCATTCACGTGCACACCCACACACTCACACACCCACACATCACCCACACTACACATCTACTAACATTCGTTTCGCATACTTAGATATTAATCATATTATATAAAACTATAAAATGTCTTATGATTCCTTACTACATTCTGTCAGCGCGCTTAGTACATAATTTATGAAATGAAAATGTAAAGGGGTGGGATCCTGGTGACCTGAAACACAGGCCACGAGCCTAGCTTAGGCACCAGTCTCCCACAATATATACTTACCTGAATTGTGTATCATTGTCAAATCTTTGGCGTTTAGGCAGTAGAGGAATAAAACTCCAGATGAGATAAAATGATTATTATTTATTAAACACTAAGCCTACCTATGTACAAAAATTAGATGGGTTCAAGTAGTGAGTAGATGCATACACCATTGAATAATAAATCTACCAATAGCGACGAAGTACAAAATACTCAAAAATATATCGTTTTGGTTAAACGGACCGAAGTTATAAATATGAGTCACATATGTAAAGCTGAGCGCCAGTGTTATGTCGTGTAGTGCGCGCGCAGGACGTGCGCGCTGCCACAGTGCTCCCCCTCAAGCGAAGCGTACCGGTGGCTTGATGACTCGGCCGGAGCGCGATGTTTTTATGCCATCTGACCTTGTAGGAACATCTATTGCGGTGTTATCTGCTTCGCATGTGATGAATGCTGGCTTCAGGCGATCAACTGATATTACTGCTTCTCTTCCAGGCAGATGTAGGGTGAAAGTTTTGCTATCTGTGCGTAATACTGTGTATGGACCATCGTATGGAGGCTGTAATGGTTTCTTCACTGCATCGACTCGCACGAACACTTGCTTACTCGTTTGTAGGTCGCGGTGTACAAACACAGGGCGATTGGTGTTATGCGACTGTGTATGTACCGGACGAATATTGTTAATTGACGTTCTCAGTTTTTCGACGTAATTACAGTCCATGGTGTCTGCTAGTGACGCCATGAAGAAAACACCCGGTAGCCGTAAGTTTTGACCGTATGTCAGTTCGCCTGCGCTTACGTCTGTGTCGGTTCTGATTGCAGTACGCAGTCCTAGCAAAACGATGGGTAATTCTTCAATCCAGCTATTATTACTGAGACGAGCAGTGAGAGCAGTCTTCATACAACGATGCCAACGTTCTATTATGCCGTTGCTCTGGGGATGATATGGCGTAGTTCGTAGATTCTTGATTCCAAATAATCTGGTCAGCGTTGAATAGGTGGCTTTCAAACTGTCGGCCTTGATTTGTCGTCATCCTAGCCAGACAGCCAAATCTTGAAATCCATCCTTCATATATCATCTTGGCAACGGTCTCTGCAGTCATATCACACACAGCGTGTGCTTCGGGCCAGCGTGTGGCACGGTCGATCATTGTGATGACGTAACGATGACCGTTAGGCGATGTTCGTAGGGGTCCGACGATATCTACGTGAACGTGTTCGAAGCGATGTGACTGTTCGAACGTAGCTGTGGCACTCGACGTATGCCGTTGGATCTTAGACCGTTGGCAGGCGACGCATGTTTGAACCCATGTTTTGACGTCTGTATTGTGACGGATTAAGTTTACGTGGGGGGCAAGAAATCAGACCACGTAAAGTTGTCAACATAAAATTATATTTCATAAAAAGAGAGAAGGGGGTAAATAAGTTTATGGTCACAAGATTCCCTTAAATTCCCTTGGGAGTAGCACAGTACTCTCCTGGCTCAGCCTGGTGTGACGATGACCGCGGCGGGTGTGCCACGCTGCAGACGCCAGGAATGTTGACGGTCGGTGGATGTTCTCGCCAGACCCGTAGTCCAGCTCGACGTGCCGCCCGGGGAAAATATGTACCCGGCGCGGAGCTGGAAGAGTGCCGGAAATGCCGGCAGGTGATGGCCCGGTAAAATATGGCCGGATGCCACCGATATTAAGCGATCGGTTAGATGGTAAGCCGGAGTTGTTAGCCGGAACTTTGGATGGTACCCGGAACTTGGATGTTAAGCCGGAGCCTTGGATGGTGAAGAAACCGGAACTTGGATGTTAAGCCCGAACTTTGGACCCTGGAACATAACGTCCAGCGTGTCACAAGATGACCTATATTGGTCACCTCCGCAGATTGCGACACCCAAGCATAAGGAAAGCGAGATGTACTATTGTGCTAATGAAGGTGGTGTGTGGATGTCGCAATCAGTACGGAGTTAACAAAATGGTTGTGAGAAGTACGACATGATGAAGCACATTTTGAGTGAGATAAAATATACTTAATACTAAAATGCACAGAACAGTAGGCAAATAGGTTGCTTTAAATATGAAATGCGGAAGGCATAATGAGCTAGACAAAGGTAGCAAATAGGTACATGCCCTAAGTTAACCTAAATAGGTAGGTACACACAATATAAAAGCGACATTGTTCAACACTTACCCAATATGGGGATTACACAGAGTTTAACGACTCATGACTATAATGATGTATAGTCCTGACAAAACGAGAACCGTCGCTGAGGAACGAGCGCACACATATGAATGTCGCAGCGCGAATGCGTGCGCCGTTCAAGTCAGCGGAGGACGGTCTGTTTGTTACCGGCGGCGTATGCGCACCAGGGCGCCACTACAGCCTGGCGGGGATCCGCGAGGAGAGAGGGGAGAGGGGGTCGCTTACCGGGCGAGTTGTCATGTGTAAACCAAGGTCACGCGCATTGCGTTGAATATTCGCGTTGGCAATTTGGTTTTTATAAAAGTAAACAATTATAATGCTTTAATTAATGAAGCAAAATCTACTGATATATCTTATTTTTTATGTATTTATATTTAAATTAAAAAAACTGGAACGTTACAACGTTACAGTATTCATGGATAGCTAAAAGTATCTTCTCTGCATAAGCTTCCTCGTAGTTCGATACCGGGGTGGTTTGAGTCCGTGGATGGCGTTGAATGCAATAATACGGAACTCTTGAGGAAGGTATGGACAAACGTCGTGTGTTGAGGTTTCACAGTATATTTGCTGAGATGAACCGGGTAACATTATTCTCTTCAATTGGACATTCGATTACTGCTTAAGTTCGGCTATGTCCTTATCCTTTGCTTGTGCTTGAGAGAGTGCTTCATAATCGAACGGGTTCGGACAGCTGATTGCATCGACGCGTGATAGTGCATCCGCAACCACATTGTCTCGTAAATCGTTTCTTAGGTGTCGTAAATCGTTTGAAAATTCACTGATGAATAATAGTTGTCTTCGTCGGCGTGGAGTCTCAGAATCTGACGAGATCTTTTGCATGGCGTATGTAAGCGGCTTGTGGTCAGTGAATATAATGTGTTCACGCCCTTCAAATATTTTCCGGAAATGCTTGACAGCCATGTAGATTGCTTGAAGTTCTCTGTCGAACGTCGAGTAATTTTGCTGAGCCGGTGTGAACTTCTTTGAAAAAAAATAGCCAAGTGGTTGCCATTTTCCTTTAATTTGCTGCTGAAGAACAGCACCAGCGCACCGATCGGATGCGTCACACATCATTCCAAGTGGAACAGCACCAGCGCACCGATCGGATGAGTCACACATCATTCCAAGTGGAACAGCACCAGCGCACCGATCGGATGCGTCACACATCATTCCAAGTGGAACAGCACCAGCGCACCGATCGGATGCGTCACACATCATTCCAAGTGGAACAGAATGATGTGGTGCGACATATAGGTTGTTTCTGTAATACATTTCTTGCAGTTTTCAAACGCTTGACACTTTGTAGCCGAAAAATGTTACTTCGCGTTGGCCAAATACACACTTGGAAGGATTGATAGTTATGCCATACTCGTCCAGTCTTTGCAATACAGTTCAGTGCTGTCTGTGCATGTCTTCATCTTCCGGGGCCAGTAGAAGGTCATCAATGAACGGGTACATGAAGTCATGTTCTCGCAGTACTTCATGAATGAATCGTTGGAAAGTTTGTCCTGCATTCCTCAAGCCTGGACACATTCGCGGGAATTCAAATAGTCCGAAAGATGTTATTATTGCAGTTTATTGTATGTCTTCGGCACGTAATATTTGTTTGCCCGTCAGCTGGTACGTGAAGTCGTTTATCCTCGGAACAGGATAGCGGTCTGGTTTCGTGACGGAGTTGCACGTCTGTAGTCCCCACATGCTCGCGAATCTCCGTTTTTCTTCGGCACAATGTCTAGCGGGCTAGACCAAGGACTCTTGCTCGGTCGGCACAATCCTTGGCTGATCATGTTCTCGAATCCCTTCTTCGCTCGTTCATACAGATGCGTTGTATTGGTCGTGCTCGCGAGTAAATGGGTGGTCCTGTTGTTTCAATGAAATGATCCACTTTGTGTTTTGGGTTCAATTTCATTGAAGAAAGACGAGTAGTTCCTGGAAACTCGGCTAATATGTCGTGAAACGTTTGCTGTAGATTTATACTACTGACAGTAGGTGTATTTGTATAGCGGCCAGGAGCTTCGTGGTGTTATCGATGAATCGCTGGCTTCGTAGATCGACTAGTAAATCGTGATAGCCGAGAATGTCCGCTCCAATAATTGGTTTCATAACAGCAGCGACTATGAACTTCCACTTGTATGGTCGATGAAGATTTATGTCAAGCTCTTCTCACCATATGTTGGTATAACAGTGTTGTTTGCGGCGTATAATTGATATGGTACCTAGCGGTGTCGATCGTATTCCTTTTCTTTTCAGTAAAACAGATATATTGGTACCCGTATCTACCAAAAAACTCATGTATGTCGTCTTATCAGTGATAAATAGGCGGTAGTATTTCTTCTCGACGTTAGGTTCCGCCACTGCCAACGCCTCCTTTAGTTTTCCGTCTTCCCTTCATTGTTGAAACTGCACGGTGTAGAACAATGTCTTGCATTTTTTCCGAAACGTCGATGATAAAAACAATGCGTTGACGGTGTAGTTGAACGAGATTGCGAGCGCGACGTCAAACGCGCACGGTATGAATTGCGGCCTTAGTGTCGCGTCGGCGTGCGCGAGCGGTCGTGACACTTGTGGCGGTATGAGTATGACGTCTTCAGTTCGGCGATCTCGACATGCAATTTTCTTATTTCTGCGACGAGATTTTCTATGCTCACACGTGGGTGTTGCGCTTGCTGGGATGTTGACGCTGATGCGACAGACACTGCTGACACTTGTTTGTTCAAGCATTTTGTCGGCGAGCTTGGCTAGTTCTTCGAGTGCTGTATCTTTTCTTATTGTGTCACTTACTACAAGCACTGAGCGGACGTGCGCGGGTAGCAAGTTCATCCACTTAGGCCGTAGTGTTATCTGGCACCTTATTGTGAGCGAGGTTGCGCATGCGACGTAGTAATTGGCTCGGCTTCTGGTCACCAAGTTCCATATCTGAGAGTAGCTTCTGTAGCTGTTTGCCATCCGAATTCTTCGTAAACAGAAAGAAGACGTTCCTTTATGACGATATATTGACGATCGGCAGACGGATTGTACAACAGGTCACATATTTGCTCGATGTCTTCTTTTTGTAGCTGGGCGATGACCATCTGTGCCTTCTGTGCTTCACTTTTCTTGAGATCACGCGTAGCTGCTTCGAAACTGATGCACCATAACCAGGTTTGTCGCACCAGAAAGGTGGTACTCGAAGGGAAAGTGAGATACCGGCGATATGTTGGGGTGATAGCGAAACATCGTGAGAGGTCGCTGAGCTTGTTCCTGCTGACTCCATGTCTGGTTGTTCGAAATCATTTTTTTATTTTCTTACGGTTGCTTCGTTCGGGGTTACCACTTTGGCGTTTAGGCAGTAGAGGAATGAACCTCCTTAGGAGATAAAATGATTATTATTTATTAAACACTAAGCCTACCTATGAAAAACAGTGTAATAAGAAGGAAGACCAAAGCAAAAGAAGCGGCAAGGAAAGTGCTGGGCTTAAAATGGAAGTGGGCTGGACACATCCAACGAGTAACAGACGACAGATGGACGAAAGTCACCATGAATTGGTATCCAATAAATATAAAATGCAGACCTGGTAGACCACACAAAAGATGGAGCGACGATATTTCACAAATAGCAGGCAGAACATGGAGCAGAATCGCCAGAGACAGGACAGCTAGGAAACGGCTGAAGGAGGCTTTTACCGCTATAGATAGCGGTCCTTATACACCTTAGTTTTAAAAGACTATTTAGTAGTTGATATAAATATGTTTAGTTACTAGGTCAAATAAGGTCATAGTGTTAGAAAATAAGGAAAAGTGTGTAAGGAATAATACAGCTATTTTATCTATTTTTTAAGCCTACATAATATGTACAAAATTGATGAGTTCAAGTAGTGAGTAGATGCATACACCATTGAATAATAAATCCACCAATAGCGACGAAGTACAAAATACTCAAAAATATATCGTTTTGATCAAACGGACCGAAGTTATAAATATGAGTCACATATAGTCATATAGCTGAGCGCCAGTGTTATGTCGTGCGGCGCGCGTGCAGGATGTGCGCGCTGCCACAAATCTGACCAATGTAAAATAACTATCGAAACAATGTAAAATAGTCACACCTCGTGCATAGTCACACTTATTCACGTGCACAGTCACACGCATTCACGTGCGCAGTCACATGCATTCACGTGTACAGTCACACCACGTGCACAGTCACACGCATTCACGTGCATAGTCACACGCATTCACGTGCACAGTCACACGCATTCACGTGCACAGTCACACTTCGTGCACAGTCAATTTGTTCACGTGCACAACCACACGCATTCATGTGCACAGTCACGCGCATTCATGTGCACAGTCACACGCATTCACATGCACAGTCACACATCGTGCACAATCACACTTATTCACGTGCACAGTCACACGCATTCACGTGCACAGTCACACCTCGTGCACAGTCACACGCATTCACATGCACAGTCACACATCGTGCACAGTCACACTTATTCACGTGCACAGTCACACTTATTCACGTGCACAGTCACACGCATTCACGTGCACAGTCACACCTCGTGCATAGTCACACGTATTCACGGCCGTGCCTCCCGCAGGTGGGGTCGCTGCTTGACAGTAAGGGCTACGGCATCGCCATGAAGAAGAGTAAGTGCCTGCTAAGCTTGTTACAAAATTTTACTTAGTTTTACCTGTCCCGGTGTCTGTCTGTCTGTAATCAAATCTTGCAAGTTAAACCTGCCCCACTTCCCGGTTCCCGATTGAGCTGAAATTTTGCATGCTTAAGTAAATCAAAAGACAATCCAATATTATTATGACATGGAGCTGATCTGATGGAACCGGAAAGTGGCCATGGAAACTGTAATAATACGACGCAAGCCGGCGAATCTGGGCTCCTTTGATTCGTCATGACAAATACTCTGCTTGTAGAGTCTGATGACTAAGTGGTCAACTATTATATAAAAACTTTGTAGTGGTAGGAACCTGCCCAACACCAATTTTAGTGGTAGGAACCTACCCCACACCAATTCGTATACCACCTACTTGCTATGAAAACAACAGTGACAGGATGATTTATAATATCAACAACATACACCGAGTGGATTAAATACGTATTATTGAAGAGTTAGCTGCAGATAATGTAATGTATATGAGACAGCGCAAGCTTCCTCTACCAAATAAAATAATAATAAAAGTCAGTTCATAAACAAATAAGTGATGCCTGAACAATGAACATATACATATAATACTTACTAGCTTCTGCCCGCGGCTTCACCCGCGTGGATGTCAGAAAAAATCTCACGGAACCGGGATTAAAAGTACCTACCCTACATAAAAGGAACCTAAGTATTCGTCCAAGTTTCAAGTTTATTAACTCTAGAAATAATATTGTTCATGCAAACAAAACCCCCCGTTTTCCCCCCTTTAAAGGTCAAATTTCCAAAAACCCCTTCTAAGCGGATGCCTTTTTTAGGGTTCCGTACCCAAAGGGTAAAACGGGAACCCTATTACTAAGGCTTCGCAGTCTGTCTGTCTGTCTGTCCGTCTGTCACCAGGCTGTATCTCATGAACCGTGATAGCTAGACAGTTGAATTTTTTACAGATGATGTATTTCTGTTGCCGCTATAACAACAAATACTAAAAAATAGAATAAAATAAATATTTAAGGGGGCTCCCATACAACAAACGTGATTTTTTTGCTCGTTTTTGCTCTATATTGATAACGGCAACAGGTAGACGCTTGAAATATTCACAGAATATGTATATACAATATATATTGACTTTAAAAATCTATAATTAAATTAAAATAAAACAAATATTTAAGGGGGGCTCCCATACAACAAATGTGTTTTTTTGCCATTTTTATAGATAATGGTACGGAACCCTTCGTGTGCGAGTCCGACTCGCACTTGGCCGGTTTTTTTTCCTACGTGCCAAATTTCAGCCCAGTCTGTTCAGTGGTTTGAGCTGTGTTGATAGACCAATCAGTCGCGGTATTGTTCAGTGGTTTGAGCTGTGTTGATAGACCAATCAGTCGCGGTATTGTTCAGTGGTTTGAGCTGTGTTGATAGACCAATCAGTCGCGGTATTGTTCAGTGGTTTGAGCTGTGTTGATAGACCAATCAGTCGCGGTATTGTTCAGTGGTTTGAGCTGTGTTGATAGACCAATCAGTCGCGGTATTGTTCAGTGGTTTGAGCTGTGTTGATAGACCAATCAGTCGCGGTATTGTTCAGTGGTTTGAGCTGTGTTGATAGACCAATCAGTCGCGGTATTGGCTAGATATATATATATGTATTGAGAACCTCCTCCTTTTTTGTAGTGGTTAAAAATCATTTATAGCCAGAGTGCTTCTCATGACAATTCCAATAAGACCAAACACGGGTAGGATACATTGTTTTATTACGGAGTTCCAGTGTCCGGCTTCATCATCAGATCAGTTTGATGAGTTTGTTTCATTTTGATCAGAACTATTTATTTAAATTTGCTTCGACATAAAAGCGCGACTTGCGACGCGACACAAAGGCATCGCTCGTCGCGCGACACTCGGGGCCTTCGTGTCACATCGCGTGTCGCGCCGGTTTGTAGAAGCCTTAACTATCTTAATCCAGATATCTCATCGCCACCCGTGAAATCATCATTGAGAAGTTCCGGTGGCCATCTGTGGCCTTCTTCATCAGTTCCACTTCACCAAACTATACTTTCTGAATGCAAATGATTGACTTGTTCATGAAAATATAAAAATCGCTAAGTATATGTTTGCCTATAATATTTCAGGAGTTCCCTCAATTACCCATGGATCCCAACATCAAAACTGGATTTTAATAAAAATGGGACCAATCTGGAAGTATATCCTTTCAAGTAAAAAAATAATTTTTGAAATCGGTTCATAAACGACAGAGTTCTGAGGTAACAATGATAAAAAAAAACACGACTTGAGAACCTCCTCCTTTGTGTGAAGTCGGTTAAAAAGAAATACATATCTATAATAACCAACAAATTTCAGCTTTTTAAGATTATTGTTTGCTAAAATATAGGTACTCGTAGGTACGGTTTACTTCTTCGAGCAATGAAATGAAATGAAATCGTTTATTCTGTAAATAGGATATTAAAATCACTTAAAAAAAAAAAAATTGTATTCAAGTATAAAGTAAAGTAAAATTATGATTTAGATTAATTACAATCGGGGAAAAATGTAATTCTAACTGTAATGTAGACCTGTTTTACACGTCATATAAAAAAATAATCTACATGTAGCCGACATTTCGACGGCACGGTTGGCGCAGTTAGTTAAGCGATTGACTGCTGCGCTGCGTGTCGTGGGTTCGATTCCCGCACGGAACAAATATTTGTATGACCTGCAAGTAGTTGTTTCGGGTCTGGCTGTTTGTCTATGTGAATTTAAATGTTTGTAAACGCACCCACGATACAGGAGAAATTCCTAGTGTGGGGCAACGTTTTTTAAAAAAAAAAATCCTATCTGACTACCCCTGAGAAGAAATGGCGAAACAAACTCAGGGGTCAAAGTCACTTTTAAAGTCCAGACATAATCTTGGTCAGATCATGTGAGGACCATAATCATAATCATAATTTATCTCAACATCATATTACAAGCACTGGTTAATAAAATGTACAATCTTAAATAGAGAAAGGTGTCTGAGGTAGGAGGGTCCTGAGTTACAGATCACCCGGCTCTCATAGATAGGACATGTTAATTTACAAAAACAGTTAAGTCAAGATACTATAAGGAATAATAAAAGTCTGAAATTGCAATGAAGTATAAGCAGAATCTATAAAATTAAAGATATAGTCAGTTAAAAATGTACATAATGTTTTTGATTATCATGAAATTGGGGAAAATTGCATATTATATTGTCTGTTATCTAATTTGACTTATATATAATTATTATCTGTTTGTGAGAGTTTACAAAATTCAGAACATAAAATTAAAATTAAAAAAATATAAAATCAAAGAAAAGCAAATTAACAAAAAATTCAAGGAAATATACAAATTATGTATATTATTATTTACTAATACACACTTAACTTATAATAATAATAATGAGCATAACAAAGAATGAAGAATGGAAATGCAGAAAATGAAGAATATTATGTGTATTGTATGTTTGTAAGTGTAGGTGTGTGAGTGTAAATATGGTGTTAAGACACTGGTGTTAATAAGTTTTCAGTGGCATTGTAATCTAGATTTAATAGCCAAATGCGTAATTTTCTTTTACAAATAACTTTTGTATGAGTGTAGATACATATTTTGTTATTAATTGAATTATAAAGAAAAGTGCCAAGAAAACAGAAAAAATTTTGGGAGAAACTAGTGTTATAACGGATAATTGAACAAACATTTGTTCATCGTCTATTTTGTGTTAGTAAATCGTGATTTAAGGGAAGTTCAGTGCGCTTTTTTAGAACTGTCATGAGAATGAACAACTGCCGAACCGTTAGCACTTGGCAGTGTTGGTAAAGTTCGAAAGTTGGATAGAGAATTGGGAAAAAGCAACTAACTTTTAATACAGCTCTTTGGGCTTTCTCTAAATTTATCATAAAACTTTTAGATGTACCGCCCCAAGTAGTAATGCAATATACTAGCACTGACTGGCAAAGCGCAAAGTAAACTGTTTTAATAACTGATGTATCAGATATATGTCTTAGATTTTTAAATATGTAAATCAACTTTCGGATTCTTTTGACTAGGGTTTCGAGGTGTTGTTGGAAGGTGAGACGGTAATCTATGATTATGCCAAGATATTTGATATAATTCGTTTTAATTAATACAGAACAAGTACAATAGTTGAAGAAATTACATGAGTGGGCTTTCAAGTTGAAGTTTGGTTGATCCTGGGGTCTAAGGGAATATGTCATGTATTTTGTTTTATCGACATTGAGGGTAAGCAAATTGGAATATAACCATTTATACACCGTATCAAGACCTTGTTGAGCATAATTATAAACTTCATACCACGTATTAGCATCGAATATCAAGGCAGTATCATCGGCGAAAGTGATGATTTTACCGTTTTGCAGCTTGATGTCGCACAAATCGTTTATATAAACTAAGAATAATGTTGGGCCGAGGATGCTACCCTGTGGAACGCCGTACTAATTAGGAAGTTCGTCGCTAATCCAATTATCTACTTTAGTAGTTTGTGTTCTGTCAGACAAATAGTCTATGAATAATTGAAGTGGTATACTTCTTACTCCCATATTCTCTAATTTTTTAATCAAAATCGGAACAGATACTGTGTCAAATGCTTTAGCTAAATCTAGGTAAATGGCTAAGGTCTTTTTTTTATTATCTAGTTTGTTGACTATGTGGTCTGTCAGTTCGTGGACGGCTTCAGCTGTTGATTTGCCAGATCGAAAGCCAAACTGTGATGGAGATAAAAGAGAATTTTGTTCCAGGAATTTAGTAAGTCTGGTGTTCATCAATCGTTCTAAGATTTTTGACAACGTTGGTAGAATAGAAATTGGTCTATAGTTATTGACACAGTATCTGTCGCCGGACTTGAATACGGGAACAATTTGGGATTTTTTAAAGGCACGTGGAAATATTTCAGCAGAGAAAGAGAGATTGCATATGTATGTAAGTGGAGGAACAATAATATCAGCACATCGTTTTAAAAATGATCCAGATATATTATCAACTCCAACTGCACACTCGTTTTTTAAATTAATAATTAAGGATCGTATTTCTTCTTCATCAGTAGGAAAAAGAACAAAGGAATTTTGAGAAGAATTAGTTGGCTTCTACATTACACTATTGGGTTCTACATTAGGAAAATTTATATATTGTAAGAGTAATTTTTCTGACAATGTTTTACCTACGTTTGCAAAAAATCAGTGAATTTACTCTATTAATTGATTCAATAGGATTGTCTATTGAAATAAGCTGTGTGTATTGCTGTTTAGCTTTATTTGTATAGGTTATAGTTTTAATTGCTTCCCAAAGTTTTTTGTTGTTTTTCCCTGCGTTTTTAATGATATCTTGCTCGTAACTTTGTCTAACTTTCTTTAATATATCATTGCAAAAATTCCTGTATCTTTTGTAAGTGCAAAGTACTACCTCATTATCTGGATTTTTAATAGTTTTAATATGTAATTGATCACGGTTTCGCATGCATCTTAATAGGCCTGGCGTTATCCAAGGCTTCAAAATTATTTTACGTCTAGAATATAGGAGTATATAAGAAAATTGGTTGCCTCGTTAACATCTGTCATACTGTAAATCTTTTCAAAATCTATGTTCGTTTAATAGTTTTGGGGCCATGTTTTTTGTTAAGTTTACGGTCTAAAAATAGTATAACGCTATTGTGGTCTGTAACCGAAATTTGAGCAACATAACAGAACGCTGATCATTTTGACTTTAACATTATATGATCTAAGCACGTGCGACTATGAGTAGGAATCGTGTGAGCTGGAAGCATACCATGAGAAGCGATAAGGTTGAGATATACGTAGGATCTATTATCTTGGGAATTTTCAATCATGTCAATATTAATATCGCCAACTAATATGATATTTTGAAAGGATGAGAGATTGCTTAGACAATCGTTGAGGGATATTAAAAAGTTATCGATACTTTTATGGCTAGGTGGTCGATATATAGCAACGATTACAGTGTTTGTGTTTATTTTTAAAATAAGGCAATTTGAGTCGACAATTTCCTGTTCATTATGTTTTATGTTTTTTTTTTTTTTTATGTTTTTTTTTTAAAAACATAAAAAACTGAAGTGAACTGTACTGTTCTGAGTAAATTATCATAGCAGTAAATGACCACACGTTCATTTTGAGGTTGATTATTGCGTGTAGTGAATGAAATATAACCATCGAATTCAGGAACGGTAGGATTTCGCTGCAACCAGCATTCTGTTAGCACAATAATATCCCAATCAACTTTTGACCTTGCAAGTAACGTTTGAAAGTTGGGAGTGTTGCAATTAATACTACGTATATTTTGGGTTAATATTTTTAGGGTACTCGAAGAATTTTTTAACAAAGAGTGGCAGTCATCAATGCCACAAGTGGCGGATTGAGCTACAGTAACAGAATCCAAATCATTATTTAGTATCACGTTAAAATCATCAATTTTTGAAAACATAATATTTTAGGGTGCAATTTAAATTACCAATGTGTTTTACCAGCCATCGAGTGACACTACCTCTCACGCATAAACTCATGACAAAAATTATTAAAACATTTAACCCAGCAAGATAACAATCTGTGCTTGTATAAAATAAGTGTGTGTTTGTGTGTGTTAATGAGTATAATGAGGTGTTATTTATATCAAATTTTTCGAAAATTGTGAAGTGAACATAGTGTAAGGTGTTTTAACTGAGTACTAACATATTTTTTAAAATTATTAAAATGAACATATTAAAGTATTGACTAGTCATTAAAAATATTTTTAAAGTTATTAACAAAATATTAAGAATGAACTTAAACAAAGGTATATAAAATTGAATAAAATAGTGCAGCAAAGAAAAAGTGGCTAGTCAGAGTTCACATTCTGATTTAAGCTTATCTAAATCAGCCTCCGAACTAATACGAATACGATTATCTCCTTCATTTTTCCGAATAAATATCTTGCCGTGGGAGGCCCAACAATATGCAAAATTATAGGTCTTAGCAAAGTCACGCGCTAAGAAAAACAGCCTTTTACCTTTGCTCGTTAGATTTTCAGCTATGAAAATTGATTTACTGGAGCCATGAATATGCAGATGTGAGGTATTCAATTTATTGTCTTTATGTTGGTTGTTGAAGATTTTTGTGTGTTCTATAAATTTCTCTTTAAGCAAAACTGAGTTGAAGTCCAAGATAATAGGTTTGTTTCCTTCAGTTTTTGTGTTAATTCGGAAGACATCTTTTATGTCACTATTTTGAATAGTAAGATTTATGGCTCGTCCAACTGTATTCATTAACTTAGCAAGATCATCTTTCGTTTCTCTTGTTCTAGGAGGAATATTTCTTATCTCAATACTGGAGATTCTTTGCGCATTTTCAAGGTGTTCAATTCTAGTCTCGAGAGTGTAAATGTATTGTAAATTATCTCGTTTTTCCTTTTCGATTAATTCAAGCTGTTTTTTCAGGTTATTATTATCTTCAGATAGATACTCAATCGATTGTATAATTCCCATATTTTGCTTTTTAATATCACTTATCGTATTTTGGAGAGCGTCAAGTTTAAAGTTCTGTTCGTGTTTAAAATCGGCAATTATGTTCCTTATTTCCGACATAAAATCCACATTCTCGGAATGAGGCGTTTGCTTACGCGGACGCGTACGACTAGCTGTGCCCGTAGTGTCCGTATTGCTGACGTTAGTAGTCATGTCAGAGGTACAGTTTTTTGTCGTCTTAGCCGCCTTAGGTGTCGTCGGTGGTGTTCGTTTAAGAGGCATGGTGAAAAATCTTAATGTTTAATAAAATATTAATTATTATTATATAAAATAGTTCAGATTAATACAATTCAATATGGACAATAATATTCTGTACTAATATTAATACAAAAAGAGAAGCATTTCGTGAGAATCGATCTCGAACACTCGTGCACGGCAAGCGTGCACTTTCGTTCATAGTCTATGCGGGAGTTACGTGATGGATCGATACTTAAATCTATGGAGTACGTCTCCGGTATTTACAAAATATTTATGATTTATAACCTTACTAATAATTTACTTCAATGTTACATCCTCGAGATTTAACAAACATTATAGTCCATACTTATTGCACTACACTGTCACACTGTTCAACATAAAAAAAAGAAATATTCATTTGATAGTCTGTGTCATCTGTCAACTGTCACCTCATTCGTTCTTCGTGTGTTGCACTGTTACGCTGTGTATTTCAATAATTCAATCCACATCCTTAAAAATCTTTATATTTTCATTGAGGTAAGTATTAATAAAGTGAAAATTAGTCATGGGAAACGAAAAAATAAACGTGACGAAGAATAGTTTGGGCGTTTCTTATTTTAACAGTCATGACTCTATCGTTATCTTAATGAGATAACAGCTGATGTTATCCTGATAACAAAATGGTATTTCTTAGCGAGGTAACACGCGATGTTATCCAGAAATACAATAAGTACTTTATTGATAAGGTAGTACGTGAGACTATCCTGAAAGTAACTTTCTTTTTGTTTTGGTCTTCAGAAATCCCATCGTTGCAATCTTTAAGCTCATCGCCATATGACGCATATCAAAGTTCTGTTAAAAACAACGGAAATATCGATGAACCACAAGAGGATGATGAAATCCCAGTAGTCAAATCGGTCGTTAGTAGACAAACACCGCCCTTGCTACTCGTACAAGGACAAACTTCCAGTGACCCGAGTGAGGTCAATGAAACTTCTACTGTGGATATTTCCACAGAAATTCTTGATTTGCTTGGCGAAGCTAAGAAATTAGATCCCGCACTCGGAGAAAATATACCCAATGAAATCTCTTAACGCTGGGGAAAAATACTGATTGATGGATCAGATAAAGAACACAAGAAATCATTAAAAGCAAAAATGCTTGTTGCTGAAAATTTCACATTAGTGCGTGCACCAAAATCATTTGGTATCGCAAAATCAGCTTGCTACAGGGATCGCTCAAAATCAAAATCAAATCAAAATTATTTTTATTTCACTTAACTGAATAAACTGATTATTATTATTAGAAGCCTACATGGGCACTTATGAAACGTCAGAAGCTAGGTGCACGATTCCAATTGGTCGTTTCCTTTGCAGCCTGCTATCCTAGCAGCTGCAGTGCTGGCAGCACTATCTGGGTTCTAGGGCACTCTTTCCAGTCAGTAAATCATAGATTTTTTAACGCAGTTTGGGTAGGTAGTAGACATATTTTCTAAGCACTTTGCATAAGTATCGGCAATGCTCAGAATATTATCAAGATGTATAACAGAAAGCAACCCTAATGACCTCAGGAGATAGACAACTAGTCTTCATGATCCTTGTGAATACATATGGTTTGGAAAGCATGTAGGTAAATACAATATATCTTGAAACAGAAACTGGAGATATCTTCTAAAATATGTTCTTATGGGTAACAAGTAATATGCTTTTTAGGGTTCCGTACCCAAAGTGTAAAACGGGACCCTATTACCAAGTCTCCGCCGTCCGTCCGTCCGGCACCAGGCTGTATCTCATGAACCGTGACAATTAGACAGTTGAAATTTTCACAGATGATGTATTTCTGTTGCCGCTTTATCAAAAAATACAAAAAAACTGTTTTTTTTTATTGCTCATTTTTGTAGTTAATGGTACAGAACACTTCGTGCGCGAGTCCAACTCGCACTTGGCCGGTTTTTTAAAACTATTGTAGGCAAACAACTATACTGTCCTTAACGCTACCAGTTTAAAGTGGTACGTATTAACATACTTTTTAGATGTTTTTGAGATTTAATATGAATCTCCAAGTGCCGTCTGATTTTATAAGGCACCTAGTTGTATGAGATTATTAATTTCTATGGAGATATTTTTTCCTGGTTGAAGTTGCTATTCGGAAGTTTGAGCTGAAAAAACATTTTACAAAAAAATAATAACCGACTACCAAAAATAACACTGCAAAGTGAAAAATAACTTTAATTTCGGAAGTCGGTGGCAAAAAACTCAAATTCAAAGACACCGAATTCCGAAATTAAAGTTATTTTTCACTTTGCAGTGTTATTTTTGGTAGTCGGTTATTATTTTTTTGTAAAATGTTTTTTATTCTTCACTTTTTAGTGGGTCAGTTTTGAATTTATATAAGTTATAATAGCCTAATGTTAACTGCTTATCACCTTTTACGAAATATTGCTTTTCCCGATGCCGGGACGTAGATTGTTGAGGAGTTCTCCTGGTAAGTACCAGGAGAACTGCAACTCACCATATGCATAGTGACGAGCATAAATTGCTTAATCGCAACCCGTTAAATAGGTACTCATTATTATATTGTTCCGGTGGCCATCTGTGGTCTCCATCATCAGTTCCACTTCACCAAATCGTGCTTTCGGAGAGCAAATGCATGAGTTACTATAAAAAATACCCAAATCGCTATAGGTTTGCATATAAAATTTGTGGGTTTCCCTCGATTTCCATGAGATCCCTTCATCAGATTCTGATTTGGTGGCAATGGGACCACCTCGGGAGTATACCCTTTCAAACAATTTTTTTTTTTTCAAAATCGGTTCATAATTGACGGAGCAATCGCGTAACAATCATACAAAAAAAAAAAAAAAACATACAGCCGAATTGAGAACTTCCTCCTTTTTGGAAGTCGATTAAAAACTCAATTGGTGGTAGTTTATAACCATTGATTTTAATCTGAATGTGTATGGTTGGATTAGTAGTTATACTATTTCATACCTCAGAAATGCTGCACCTACCAGCCCGTACATGAGCGAATGACAATCCAGGTTCTGGCGACGTATGATAGCATTGAATTTATCTTTATTAGAATACCTGTTCGGCTATAAGCTTCAAGCTTATAGCCGAACAGGTATTCAGATAGTGGTATTTGCTCCATTAATTATTTCCTTTCCTCACTTTGGTAGGATTAAGAACCTCAATGTGATGCATTTATCATGATAAATGACACAATAGTCTAGCTGAGACACTTAATGTTGTAATTTAATCTGCACCCCCTTCGGAGCCTATTAAACTATTTAAGCCTTTGCCAATGGACGTAATGGCAGCAGCCATTGTAATACACTGCCCCCTGATCCTTTGGTCTTATTTTATTCCACATACATTTAGTGCTGCCGCCACATTTTAGTCCATTTATTAAAAACCATGCTGACCATCGTGTAGCCAGACTGCTATGCATTTACATAGGTAAGTGAAGTTACTAACTGTAGCCCCGGATCTTTGAGTAGATTCTCAATACTTGAACGTAAGGTTTCAGTTGGGATATGGATACCATTTCACTCTCAACTCGCCCCCCCCCCTCCTTCTGGTTGTATTGTAGTAGAATTTAAGTATTAACGTAGGATACAAGTTACATTTGTCACACACATGTACAATCTTGGAATTTTTGAAGACAACTGGACGTTGTCTAATAAAAGAATAATTTATGTTTGGCAGCATTGTGTGTGTACAGCTATGCCGAGTCCGGCTGAGTCGACTTCGGCCTGCCGAGCCTGTTCGACTGTAATGTCTTCCACGGAAGTGGGCTTCGTACACATCTACGAAGAATAATTAATGTTAGGTTTCAGACTAGCCTCTCGTGATAGCTCTAGGGATGCAGCAGGCACGTGTTTTTAACACTAAACGTGTAGACCATCAGCTAACCTCTCATGAAAGCTCGCGTGGTGGCGTTCTTTTGTAAGTATACAGCACAGTTAATGTTCTCATGGCTAACCTCTCGTGAAAGCTCTTAGAGACTGCTAGGGATCCAGCAGGGACGTGTTTTTGCCAATGAACATGCATACCATCGGGTACCTTCTCGTGAAAGCTCATGTGGTGTCGTTATTTTATGAGAATACGGAGACTTAATGTTCTCATGGTTAACCTCTCGTGAAAACTCTTAGAGACTGCTAGGGATCCAGCAGGAACGTGTCTTTGACACTGAACATACATGTAGCGGCATCAACATCGCCACATACGAACTACGCGTCACACTGACGTCACGCGGATCCTGCATCGCGCAATTAGAGTTTACCGCGCGACTAGCATATATACAACGTCCTGACATCAACCGCGGGGCAGTTGCCCACCAGACTCGACACCCGTCTGGTCGGAGGATCCTCCCTTTTCTATGGTGGATGAGTGAACTTTACACCCTGTTCCTCATACCACCAAACTGGTGACCCCGAGTATGAACGTCAGCGCAGCCTTCGTGCAACTACTTCAGCGTGACGTCATCATCATCATCAGTTCCTCAAGCTTTCGAGCGGCGAGTCACACAGCCAGCCAGCACCCACGGCTTCTACGGGTATCCTGACCACCAGCATGCAGCGGACGCGCATTCCTGGTCATCACCCACAGCCTTATCGGCAACCTTGGCACAGCACACTGCACTTTCGGCCGGTCCACAAGCAGAGAACATGCCTCTCCTGGTCGACGCCAGCAGTCAGCCACAACACAACCCTGCGCTGTACTACATCCGACGCACTGGAGCATAACGCAGCGCTACCCCGACTCACTGGGAAATCACCGCAGACAGTTCCGACTCACCGAGATGAGATGTGTGTCGTTCTTTTGTAGTAACACAGTTAATATTCTCATGGTTAACCGTTCGTGAAAACTCTTAGAGACTGATAAGGATCCAGCAGAGACATTTTTTTAACATTGAACGTACATACCATCGGTTAGCCTCACGTGAAAGCTCGTGTTGTTTCGTTCTTTGTAAGTATACGGCACAGTTAATATTCTCATGGTTAACCTCTCGTGAAAACTCTAGAGACTGATGTGCGTATTATGGCATCGCAGATAATTGTAGGAAAATGATTTAAACTAACGACAAATTGGTAGGTATATCGGGAAACTTAGGTACCTAAGTTTTGATGACGATTCCGCCTTCGCTTCTTCACTCGATTTTCCTTCTCGCAGACGTTCGTTCAGCTGCTTCATTTTCTTGTGACGTTTTCTTCGATATTCTTCCATTTCGTTGAAAATTTTCTGAACTTTTTAACAGAAACGTGATCAGCGCGCGGCACAAAAAAGTACAATGATTTGACAGATGCCAAGCGCGCGTCAGAAGACAATAAATGTTGTCCACAGACAACATTTATTTTTAGGGTTCCATACCAAAATGGTAAAAAGGAACACTTATGGTGAGACTACGTCTGTCTGTCTGTCTGTCTGTCACACCTGGATCTCAAGAACTGCTAATGCTATCAACTTGTTTAGAACAGTTTTAGATAACGTTTGCCCAACTATTTTGCAAGCAAGAAATAAATTAAAAAAATATATCTTTTTTGCAAAAGGGACTGAAAGGGGGTCTTAAAATTTTTAAGTAAGGCTACTAGGGCATGTGGGGTATCATATGAAAGAACGCTGTTTGCACATTTACAAAAGATTTTTTTTGTTTTTTTAGGCAGCATAGTTACCGACTTTTGATGAAAAATTTACAAAAAAATGCCGTCCTTTCCCCCCCCTTTATCTCCGAAGTTTGCTAGAAGCTTATGTAAAGATTACAGGAAAAATTAAACAATGTCTCTAAATAGCACAGTTTTTCAGAAATCATCAACATCATATATTCGTACGGAACCCTCGGTGCGCGAGTCGGACTCGCTCTTGGCCGGTTTTTATCTTTATGATGAAGGAGGCGTAGGCGGAGACCGAGATTACGAAGCATAATGCCATGCCTCTGGTATATCCTTTGCCGGCACTGGAGGAATAATCGCGCTCATTCTTGTTACGGTGCGACCTTCGCTGGTTGCATTCAATTTGATTTTTTAGAATATCTCCAAATCGCATCATTAAAATGATGGTAGCAAGCCGTTACTTCAGCTTGCGGGAAAATCAATAGCATTCATAATCGCGATCTCATAATCACATTTGAATGTTTTGATTTCCTTAATTTCTCCTTATCGAGAGTAAAAAGGCGAACATAATGTTTCTTCTGTCTTATTTGGTAAGAGGGCGTAGATGGCTGGTACTCTATTAGTTATATTTTTATCGGATTCCAAATCCAAATGCAAAACAAACATTTGATAAATTGGTTTTGGTGCCGATTTAAAAGTCCCGTCAGCATAGTAAGAACCTGGCATTTTTACTGGCATTTTTACTATAATCTTTGCTGTATTCGTTGCAAAAACTATTATCTTCTGTGTACTCCCTTCACTACATATTAGAAAATCTTTTGCTAATGCCTATGGTATTTGAATTGATTCAGTATCACTATGTCTTAGATTATATACTTGTCTAGATTGAGCAATGCAAACAAATGACATGCGAAAACTGTCTCCAATTGCGTGCTATGTGTGAGTACCGCTCGTGTATTTATTGTAGTCAAACTGTCAAGGTGTGCGTGTTTAGGGATGCCTGCTCCAAATTATTGACTTACCATTTCTCCATTATTAAATAAGATGAAGGTTAATCAAAATAAGCTTAATAAAATAATATTTTGTAGATTAGTGTTTTATTAATTTAAAACAGATAACTTATACCTATAATTAGTCCAAATTGGTTCAATGCCTCTATTCACACCATCTCGCGCCAGAGACGGTCCTCTCTATTCGGAAGTGATTTTTTTTTTATCTAGGCAAAGATGCGTCTTTACGGCGATAATATTTTTGGAATATTATACAATGTTTATAAATAGAATACCATGAATATTACAATAAAAATAACGTTTATGAACAAATTAACATTTATTTGTGTTCTAAAGTTCTAAACTCAAAAATATTTTATTTTTCTATCTTTCATATTAGGCTGTTTATCGGCTTTATACCTTTGCTTCTCCTTTCAACCTGGCGAAAGCAAAGCTCGGAAAAAAGAGAAAATTAAATCCTAGTTTCCTAATAATTCATGACAAAAATATTTTTCGTTATTTTATTTTATTTCTTCAAAAGTGTATTGAAAAACGTCTTTTGATATACGTGGACATTTGTTATTGTGGGTGTAAATACCGCCTCGAATGCAATAACAAACATTCTCCACTTGTATCAAAATGTACTATTAAGTAGGTAAGTTATCATGTACTGATCAAATAAATACTGTCATATTTAAAATAATAATGTTCTCCTGATCGAATGATGATGTAATGTGTTACGTTGTTTTTTAGGGTTCCGTAGTAAACAAGGAACCCTTATAGTTTCGCCATGTCCGTCTGTCTGTCTGTCTGTCTGTCTGTCTGCTGTCTGTCCGTCCGTCCGTCTGTCGCCAGCTTAGCTCAGAGACGCTTAGTCCTAGAAAGCTGTAATTTGGCATGGGTATACATATTAATCATGCCAAAAAAATGGTAAAATTAAATTATGAAAAACATTTTTTTTTAGGGTACCTCCCTTACACGTGAAATGGGGATGTTTTTTTTTTTTCTCGTCTATTCCATGTTGTGGGGTATCGTTGGATAGGCCGTTCAAAAATATTGTGGGTTTGGGAAAACCATTTTTCAATTAAGGGATCCGTTTGGGTAATATTAAGCTTTAAAGTGCTAGTTTTTGTTAGAGTCAAGTGTCCCCCCCCCTGCCAGCTAAATGGTTGGTTTTGGATATGTGAAAAAATTCATCGCAATATTATATATAACGAAATTAAAAGGAAAACTATCACAGCTAAGTAGGCTTCACAAGTTAACGAGTAATAGTCGACCAACTTAAATTTGCAGTTGGAGAATTGACCGTAACGTATATCGATGTATGGGAGAGCATGTTTTTCAAATACAATGTTAAGTTTGTTTTTGGGATAAATTCATCCCAACCACGGAACCCTTCATTGTGCGTGGTCCGACATGCACTTGGCCGGTTTTTTTGTACCTACCACTGGTTGGTATTTCACAGCTGCGACCCAATCATTATAAAGAAGCGTTTACCTGAAATTATACGTAGTAGAATATGATGCTTCCAACTAAAATGTTTCATTGTAGTTTGTACAATGGACTTTAGCCTGAAATTGATAGAAGGATTCATTCCTTCAACTGTATTCCATCACTAGACTCTTTCGTAACATTTTCTGGCGATAATTCACTTGTATTACAGGTTTACACAATAAAGTAGATAAAAATCTTCTAATTAAGTTTCCAGTGTTTACATTTCAATTGTCATATAGTGAACGTCACATTTGACAGCTTGAAGCGACGGTTGCGACACCTGATGGCAACCGAGTCACAGTTGAAGTTTTAATCGATATTAGTTAATTTTATCTACTTTGCAATCGATATTAGTTCATTTTATTTACTATTGATTGGAAACCATCGAAATAATATCGTATGGACCAATCCTTAATAATTTTCAGCTTTTGGTAAACAATCATAATAAACATTAAAACTATTTAATCCAAAGCGGAAGTAAAATATTTTTTTCAATATGGATAATCTTCTAGAATGATCGATGTAAACTCAATCCATATTTTATCTGTGGCACGGTGTTGTAAGAGACACATTAAGTACTTGCCGAATTCATGTTCTAGGATAATTTGGTGATTATTATTGATTTCAATCACCAAATTTCGATATTACTGATTGTAAATAACTCGTTATTGTTATAATAGGTTATTGTCTCGGCGTTACACTACAGGTTGGAGAGTTGTTAGTGATTTTCAAGAATTTCGATTCTTGGTCTTGGTGTAATATTTATCATTAGTGTTCTTGTTGTGAATTTTACCTAACGTAGAGGAGTTTTTCTTTAGTGGTCACTTGGTCAGTATATTTCCGGTTTTTTGTCCGTGATGTATTGTTGTGGAATGCGAGAGCTTATTTGCCAACGAACACGCTAAAGTGATACCACAACTACCTCATGTCTTAAAAGGTAAGGATTGTTGTGAATTAGTGTTTGAAAGTGGTCTATGAGCCCTTCCCTGGGTGTTAGAAGTATACTCGTATTGTGGTGATCCATGGATATTTATTACAGGATTCCCAAGCAGCGCATTGCCGATACTTCTCCAGCCAGTCGAAGATCCGGCAGTCAAGTACCATCACACATAATCAACCGTGAGTATTTGATCCACTGACTGTTTAACATAGATATGCCATGGAAAATTCCTCAATGTTGACCACGATATTAACTTATAATTCAGGGGAATGCAGTGCGCACTGGGTAAGGAGTTGGTAGACGCCACGTGGGTAATCCTCCTTCCTATTGTCCCACCACTCAGGAGTATCCAAACACAAGTCGTAGCTCATTCGATTTTATTTGCAATAGGCCATGTTAAGCGGCTATTGTTTTATATTTCCAAGCTCGGTCTCCTCTGTTTACCGCAAGGAAAATAAATTAGTTTCCCATTATAATTAGGTCTCCGTATTGTCAATTCCAAGAGAGGCACCTAGAGAGATTCGTCTCGCCGCCAGGATTTGGCGAAGCGTCCGAACCCTGGACGCGAGACCCGTTCCTCGAGCAGCTCGAAACCTCCTGCAAGTCCGCCTAGGGATTGCGCTGGCGGGACGGTTTTTTTTTTCTTCTTCACTAATACACGGAATTTACATTACAGGAATGCGGTGATTCTCTTAAAATATTTTCCTTGTTTGGTCCAATGTAACCGACGCAGTACATGTACATATCGTTCTATTTAAAACATCTCCATAATGTGCTTATGTTTTTGTTTGTTCTATTTTTGCTATATTGAAAACCTTTATATACTAATGCTCTTCTTGATGAATTCGTTCTTCGAGAAGAAACCCCAAAGGAAGTGGACCTGGCAGAGCCCCGATAACGTGACAAGGAACGAAGTAGACTTCATTATGACGGATAAGAGGCACATATTTAGAGATGTCTCCGTGATCAGCAGGTTTAATACCGGAAGTGATCACAGGCTTGTCCGAGGCACTTTAAATATCAATTATCGAGCCGAGAGAATCCGAATGATGAGGCCTACCCTTCGACCTACGCAGCTCCAAACCGCTCTTGGATCCGAAAAGTTCCAACTGGAACTTCAAAATCGATTCGCCGTACTGGAAACCACAGGCACTATCGACGAGAAAGCCGACGAGGTGGTCAAAGCACTACGCGACGTATCCCGCAGATTTTTCCCGTCGCAGCGAAAAAGTAAGGTGTCCAAACTTTCCTCGGAGACTCTCGGACTTATGAGGGAAAGACGAGAGTTGCCATCCACGCAGCCGTCTTCGTCAGATAAGAGGGCCTTAAACCTAAAAATTAGAAAGCTGACACGACGCGACTTTCGGTGCTCCAGTACCCGTGACATTAAGGTCACGATTGAGCAGAACCGAGGGTTGAAAGTGTTCGCTCAGCAATTAGGGAGGACCCATTTGACGAAACTGAAAACTGCGGATGGTAGAATCGTGATTTCGAAGTCCGAGATACTCGAGGAACTCGAGGATTTTTACGGACACTTGTACTCAACGCGGACGGCGAAACCAGCGGGGCATAGTGAAGTTGACCATCGAGCCGAATTAACGCGCCACTACACGGAGGACATCCCGGATGTCGACCACTGCGAGATTAGGGCGGCTCTCGAGCAGCTAAAGAACAACAAGGCACCTGATGATGACGGAATAACGACAGCTCCTTAAAGCGGGCGGGGCTCTAGTCCTGAGAGAGCTAGCGAGTCTCTTCAACTCCGTCATCCAAGGGGGTACAACGCCCGAACCGTGGAGCAGAGGTGCGGTGGTTCTGTTCTTCAAAAAAGGCGAAAAAACCTTGCTAAAGAACTATAGACCCATCTCACTTCTGAGCCACGTATACAAGCTGTTCTCGAGGGTCGTCACGAACCGTCTCGCAAGGAGACTTGACGAGTTCCAGCCACCAGAACAAGCCGGTTTTCGAAAAGGCTTCAGTACCGTAGACCACATCCATACTGTTCGGCAGATTGTGCAGAAAACCGAAGAGTACAATCAGCCGCTGTGTTTGGCATTTGTGGACTACGAGAAAGCCTTCGACTCCATCGAAATATGGGCAGTTTTGGCCTCTCTGCAACGATGTCGAATTGACTGGCGCTACATCGAAGTGTTGAGGTGTTTGTATGATGCGACAACGATGACTGTCCAGATCCAGGATAAGGAAACCAGCCCCATCCACTACTCAGGGGGGTGAGACAGGGGGATGTGATATCCCCGAAACTGTTTACCAATGCGTTGGAGGACGTCTTTAAGACGCTGGACTGGACTGGACAGGGTATCAACGTAAACGGCGAGTACATCTCACACTTTCGTTTTGACGATGACATCGTCATAATGGCAGAGACGCTCGAACAATTAGACCAGATGCGGCACAGCCTAAATGGAGCCTCTCGGCGGGTTGGCCTCGGCATGAATTTGGACGAGACGAAAGTCATGTACAATTCGCACGTCTTGCCGTGTCCAATCCACATCGAAGGGTCGCTTCTCGAAGTTGTGAAGGAGTACGTCTACCTAGGGCAAGTTTTCCAGCTTAGTAGGCACAACTTTGAGAAAGAAGCCGACAGAAGGATCCGGTTGGGTTGGGCAGCGTTTGGAAAACTTCGTCAAGTCTTTTCGTCGCCAATCCCGCAGTGTTTGAAGACTAAGGTCTTCAACCAGTGCGTCCTGCCCGTTATGACATACGGTGCCGAAACGTGGACACTGACAGTCGGGCTGGTCCACAAATTTAAGGTCACTCAGCGTGCTATGGAGCGAGCTATGATCGAAGTTTCTCTGAAGGATAAGATCAGAAATGAAGTTATCCGGAAGAGAACCGGAGTTACCGACATAGCCTGCAAAGTAAGCAAGCTGAAGTGGCAGTGGGCTGGCCATGTTTGTCGAAGGACCGATGGCCGTGTTGGAGCAGACGAGTCCTAGAGTGGAGACCACGTATCGGCAAGCGTAGTGTGGGACGGCCCCCAGCTAGATGGACCGACGACCTTAAAAAGGTGGCTGGGACAGACTGGATGCGGAAGGCGGAGGACAGGGTGTTGTGGCGCCGCCTGGGAGAGGCCTATGTCCAGCAGTGGACTGCTATAGGCTGAGTTGATTGATACACTAATGCAAGCTTTCCTTTTTGATTACGTATACACTCTAGTTTCTCGCTCATATTTACGTCACCTTTTCAATATAAAACACACAGACACATTTCTTCCCGCAAATCCACTATATGCTACCCCTGTACCATGCATTGCAATAACCATTCAGCCAGTAACCCTGAAGAAATCTGTAATCTGTTCTCAAGCTTTTTTAATTCGGTATACGAGCCATCCATTTCAATTGACGGTATTTCATCGCAGTGCGGAGATTATTCTGAAACCTGTTCTCTCCTTAGTAACATTCAGTTTACTGTCGATGAAATATTAAGTGCGCTAAGAGTATTAGATCCGTCTAAAGGCCCGGGACCAGATGGCCTACCAGTTGTGTTCATTAAACAGACCGCCGTTAATCTGTGTGTGCCATTACAAATTATTTTTAATTTATCTATTTCACAAGGAGCCTTTCCCCAAGCATGGAAACTTGCAAACCTAACTCCTGTTCACAAGTCGGGACCTAAATAGGATATCGAGAATTATCGTCCCATATCGATATTATCGGTTTTGTCGAAGCTTTTTGAGAGACTTGTTCATGATAAAGTTTACCCTCTACTACATAATAACATAATTCCACAACAACATGGATTCGTCAAAAAAAGGTCAACTGCTACTAACCTTATAACTTTTGTTGACTATTTATTTAACAGTATGGACACTCGTATTCAAGTTGATACTATATACACGAACTTTCAAAAAGCATTTGACAAAGTGGACCATCAATTGCTGTTGAGTAAAATTGCCTTTAATGGCATACGTGGCGACCTATTGAGATGGTTTTCTTCTTACGTTCTTAGCAGATCTCAGAAAGTTGTGATAAACGGTTTTAATTCTGCGACCCTGAATGTTACTTCCGGTGTTCCTCAGGGCTGTATACTGGGTCCTCTTTTGTTTATTATGTTTATTAATGATATAGTTACGTGTTTTCAAAATTCAAAAGTATTACTATATGCAGATGATCTAAAAATTTTTAAGCCAATTATTAATTTGCGTGACTGTTTACTTTTGCAGGAAGATTTAAATAGATTCTCTGCATATTGTGTAAAGAATAAGCTTAAATTGAGCATATCCAAATGCCATTGCATTAGTTTTACTAAAAATAAAAACTTATTTAAATATGCTTATTAGTTGAACAACATAGATCTGACAAGAGAAACAGTGGTCCGTGATCTTGGTGTTTTGTTGGATGATAAACTCCATCTTGATGCTCATGTTGCTAAAATTGTGAACACTACTTTTCGTATGTACGGTTTTGTGATGAGATCGGCTCGGGAATTTAAACGCCCTGGTAGGTACTTATTTATACCTTTATAAAACTTTGGTCAGGTCTCAGTTGGAATATGCGGTCCCGGTGTGGAATCCCTTCTATGAAAAATATTCTAACATGATAGAAAGAGTACAACGCAAATTTTTAAAGGCCATGCATTTCCGTTGTTTTCGTACGTATGCATCTTACAGCGACTTACTTAATAGATATAAGCTTCAAAACCTTAAATCTAGACGTATAATGCTAGAATCGACGTTTCTGTTTTGATTTATGTAACTATTCATATGATTGTATAGACTTATGCAATAGAATAAGTTATGTAGTACCCAGAACTACTATGTGTCGAGGTGTGCGCGCGCGGCCGCTGTTTGCTGTAACATCTTTACCGATCAAACGCAGGATCGCGAGCACCCCTTCGGCGTATTACTACTCAGTTCAATAGGATTTTCCAGGATATTGAGTTCTTTGCTGTTTCTACTGGAAAATTTAGAAGTATTGCGCTTAAAATCATAGCAGAATTAAGTACACAACAATTCTAAAGTCATAAAATCTATTTTAAATACTATATTATATCTTTTTTCTATTATTATTATGTATTCCTGTATATGTTTCAATTTAGTTTTACTTTTTATATTTAATTTTAACCATTGTTTAATTTATATCGCACGCCGTTCGTGTTTGTTTAACTTTTTTTTATATTATGTGGAAAATGTTGTTGGTTATACATTATTTTATACTCATAACATAGTTTTAAGTTCTATACCATAACATTGTAATGTGTAACCGTTTCTTTTCCCAAATAAAATAAAATAAATAAAATAAAATAAAATAAAATAAATAAAATAAAATAAAAAGAATTCATAATTTTTCATAACTACCCACACTTGCGACAACGAATCGTTTTTGTTAATAATAATCCCACCAAAAACATTTCATGTAAAATGTTGCCAAGACAACCACATAAGGTTTGCCCTGTGAAAAAGATATCAGAGCCAAGCTTCTGACTCTACACGGCCTAACTCTACCAACCCTAACTTTACAAATTCTACATATCAGTAAAAATGTATGGCTTCGCCGTTTCGCTACCGCCGTGGAGGTGATGCGATTATTTAGTTTCTGAAGTAAGTAACAAAACAGCCAAGCCATACATTTTTACTGATATGTAGAATTTGTGAAGTTAGGGTCGGTAGAGTTAGGCCGTGTAGATTCAGAAGCTTGGTTCGAGGGCGGGCGCAGGCAATTAAGCTGTGTTTGTGTCCCTACTAACAATACTAATATAGATTATAAGTACTTTCGGTTACTAACTGATCACTAAACAACCTATGGATTGTTCATGTTTTTTTTTTACTTTGCACCCGTTGATATATAATATATTATATTGTCGGACAACGAAAAATTTTGTTTGTGCAGACTCCAAGTTCCGGCAGAGCATGAACCTGGGCCTGCTGAACCTGCAAGAGGCGGGCACGCTGCGCGAGATGCAGTTCACCTGGTGGAAGCAGAATCGCGGCGGCGGCGCCTGTAAGGTACTCTCGCGCACCTGACTGCGCCACTCAAGTTGACACTCCTTACATTCGAGGATGACGGGACGTAATGACCTGTCAGGGTAGAAATCAAATCAAACCAAATCAAAAATATGTTTATTTCACATAAGCCTACATGGGCACTTATGAAACGTCAGAAGCTAGGTGCACGGTTCCTATTGAGAAGAGCCGGTAAGAAACTCCACGGTTACTTTTTTTTTTTAATAATTGGCTTTTACAATGTTTTCAAATTACAGTGTTATTAGGTATGAGAGGACAGCGTAGGCCCGTCAAAAGTACCAGGTACTTAACAAAATAGAAAATGGTCTACAGATCTACAGTCTACTAAGCCTACAACGTCCTCACATTAACACATTAACAAAAAAGCAATATAAAATATGATTAAAATAATAAAAGTTAGAACCTTGTTGAAATTAAAATTGTAGGTATAATAAAAAAAGAAGAGAGGAAGGGCGGGACCCTTTCTCTGCATTGTCCTGAGTCTGACGGGTCATTGATCATTGTCGGAGCAATGGCCATCATCATTGTCGGAGCAATGGCCATCATCATTGCCTTCAGTGCTAGGCGTGAACATTAGCGAGACTCCAAACCGCGATATTTAATCCTGAGCAAGCGGGTCGCTCTCACGATTCACGCTCTACGTTATGCTGCTGTATCAGCCGCATCAGCTGCTCGGATGTGTTGCAGGTGGACGAGGAGCACGAGAGCGAGGAGCTGTCCATGATGAACTTCCTGGGGCTGTGGCTGGTGCTGGTGGTGGGCTGCGCGCTGGGCATCGTGCTGTCGTGCTGCGACCTCGCCTGGGCGGCCGTCCGCCGCAGCCGAGTGGAAGGCGGCCGCTTCCACACACATTTCTGGTCGGAACTACGCTTCGTCTTCCGCTTTGAGCAGTCCGTCAAACCACTTCAGGTTGCTACCATTAGTACATTACTGCAGCAGCCTGCAAAAGGGGCATTGACGGACAAACGTGAAAATGTGGGCCAAGGCTCCGCCGTCTGTCTTTCTTTCTGTGCGTCTGTTTGTTTGTCGTAAAAAACAGAATAATAATAACAATTTATTGACACACACAAGTTAGGAATCATTTGTAAATTGGAACAATTTTAATTGGAGGAGTGCTTATGTAGATATAGCCGTGGGCCCCAAACTAGGCACAGCCTGTATCTTGGTGGCCCAATATAGATAGCCAAGACAGATCTTGACACAGCACAGCAATACACAAGTAATAATTAATTATGAAAATATGAATTAAAATCATTCAGAAATCAAAAATAAAATAAAAGTAACAAACCAATAAAATAAAAATATAAATTATGTATAAAAAAAAAAAACAATATAAAATCAAAGATGAGACATGCGTAATTGTGAGAGACGTAAGTAAACATGTTGGCATTATTAATTGGAAGAGAGTAGCGTGTGTGTGTGTGTGTTTGTGTGTGTGTGGGGGGGTGTGTGTGTGTTAGAAAGTTTAATACAGGGGCCGGGAAAGGTCTTGACTATTTGAGTGTCATCTTGACTGTGAGAGTAACGATTGAGTGCTAGTTACTTCAAGGGGCACAAGAGATCTTCTGTTTCATCATAGGTCAGGTCCTGAAGCCATGTCTTTATAGCAATCTTGGCTTCGAGTATATTTCCACGGATCTTTAGCGTCGATTTATTGACTGTGTTGAAGACTCGAATAGGGAGAAAGAGCGAAAACCGTGCAGCAAAAAACGTTTTAACTCTTGGGATTGCAAGTCTATCAGCGCCTATCCTACCTCTTTGTGTGTATTTGAATTGTCTCCCTGACGCAGCAATAAGTTTTAGAAGGGTTCAAGATATATAGCTGTCGGACACGCAAGACGTCTGCTTCTTTGTGGAGTTCGTCTGTTGGATAACGACGCGGTTTTCCAAGGAAGACTTTAAGAACTGCCCGTTGCGCACGTTCGAGTTCAAGTAAACAGGACTTGGCCGCACTACCCCAGACGCCTACACAGTACTGCGGCAGCGTTTGACAAAGAGCTTGGTAAACTTTTCTGGAAATGTCTTTCGGGGCACTGGCACGTAGAGATTTAAATACATAAATAAACTTACGGATTTCTTTAGTGTTGAGATATGTTTCTTAAAAGACAAATTCTGGCTAATTGTGACTCCTATATATTTAGTAGAATTGACTCTGCCTATATCATTACTGCAGCAATTTGTGGCATGGCAGTGGATGTTGTGAATTTTGATATTATCAATCATGGGACGACAGGAGGGGCTGATGTAAAACGTTATAATTTTTTTTTTTTGACATTTAAGATTAAAAGATTTCGATCAGCCAGTCAGATACAGTACGCATGCCATTTTCTGCGGCGTCTGTTGTGTCCGCCCATGTGTCACCGTGAAATATGATAGCTGTGTCATCTGCGTAACAAATCATATCTGCAGGCTAATTCACGTAACTAAAGAAGTGCGGTAGCAGTGCAGTTGCAATTAAGTTTCGATCAAAACAACGCATTTCGTATTCTACTATTCTCTACGGCTGTCAGATACTATATAAATTCAGCTATCACTCAAACTTAAACTTCATTGCACCTGCACTGCAACTTGATCGGCGCGTCATGAAATTACGTGAATTAGCCCTCTGACCGGGGAATATTCAACCTCATAATGTCATCCATGTACATGGTAAATAATGTCGGCCCTAGAACACTGCCCTGTGGCACACCAAAAGGGGCCAATATTTCATTGATAACGGCTACAGTTAGACGCTTGAAATATTCACAGAATATTTAGTTATTTTTTTTATTTTTAAATTAAGTAAATTAAAATAAAGCAAATATTTAAGGGGGCTCCCATACAACAAACGTGATTTTTTTGCCATTTTATAGATAATGGTACGGAACCCTTCGTGCGCGAGTCCGACTCGCTCTTGGCCGGTTTTTAAATTACACGACAGATATGAGTTTTGATAGTAGTTTATTTATTCGGCCGCTGAACATGACAGATATGCTTTTCATAGTAGTTTATTCGGCCGCTGAACATGACAGATATACTTTTCATAGTAGTTTATTCGGCCGCTGAACATGACAGATATGGTTTTCATAGTAGTTTATTCGGCCGCTGAACATGACAGATATGCTTTTCATAGTAGTTTATTCGGCCGCTGAACATGACAGATATGGTTTTCATAGTAGTTTATTCGGTCGCTGAACATGACAGATATGGTTTTCAAGTAGTTTATTCGGCCGCTGAACATGACAGATATGCTTTTCATAGTAGTTTATTCGGCCGCTGAACATGACAGATATGCTTTTCATAGTAGTTTATTCGGCCGCTGAACATCACAGATATGCTTTTCATAGTAGTTTATTCGGCCGCTGAACATGACAGATATACTTTTCATAGTAGTTTATTCGGCCGCTGAACATGACAGATATGGTTTTCATAGTAGTTTATTCGGCCGCTGAACATGACAGATATGCTTTTCATAGTAGTTTATTCGGCCGCTGAACATGACAGATATGGGTTTCCATACCAAAATTGCCGACCGCCTGTGCGCATGTATTTGACCAGGTACAGCATTTTCGATTTATCTTGAAGAAGATTGTCAAAATAATGCTCGAATTTCTAAGCATGTTTGAGAAAAAGCATTAAATAGGTACATGAGCTATGCGGCGCGCTCTACCATTCTCTCACATCTGATGCACTGCGCCGCAGGGTCCGCTGAGCGGGTCGTCGAGCGAGTCGGCGGAGACAGCGCGCTCGGCGGGGTCGGCGGCGGGCTCGGCGGGGTCCGCGCTGGACGAGGCGGGGTCGCTACAGGACGCGGAGGCGCGTGCGCGTTCTAGCTCGGGCGCCGCGGGCCCTCGCCGGCGCCGCTCCTCCATGCACGCGGCTAGCCTGCGCCTCGCGCGCCACACCAACAGAGACTCCGACACGCCCGCAAGACGATAACCTGCTACTACATGTTACACATTATCCCAAAATTATATTTCACCACTTCATGTCGTGCACCTGGCGATCTATTCTATAAAAATGTCACCGTTAGGTACATTGAGCCCAGTCACTTCACCTAAGATGTCGCGATGAGATTTGTACAGCGAAGCAGCTGTGAGCTGTGCTTACCTGTAATTGAGTGTGCATTACAGGACAATGTATAATAGACAAGTTTGTATTATTGTAAAAGATAATTGTAATGTTTCTCGTTGGTAATCCTTAAATAAATAAAACAGAATAGACGGACTGATGTCCTGATGAGAATGTGTCGTCGTCACTCACATGTGATCCACGTAGTCCCCTAACTCCGACTGAATCACTCTTGTGTATGCCCCCAAAGATTGTTAGATTATAATAAGAGCTACGCTGAATGTAAGTCACAACTTTACATTGTAGTTGCAAAACATGTTCGCCCATAAATTCCAACTGTGAAAATATGTAAGTTTGTCCCAACCAGCAATTCAGTCCTATTATTTCAGCTCATAACTCTAAAAAGCTCTATAAACGATTTATTAAGGTTTTAGCGGTGCCTGAGTGTTGTATAAAAGCGTTCGACAGTACATTATTGCTCTAAATGCTTATAGAGCTAAAAATACCTATAAACAAAGGATGTAAACGTTTACTACGACATTTTATACAACCGTTATAGTCAAGTACTATAGCAAGTTCTAATATAACTAGTACATAATAATATTGCTCTATAAAGTTGTTAACAGGTGCTTTTATTTATCTGATTAGCGTAATGAGGGTTCCAAATGAACTGCAATAGTAGTTTCGTTATAGCAGTGATGAACACTCAACTACAGGGCGATATTGTGATATTGTGGATATTCCGATCGCTGCTATAGTACGTGTGCGTTAGTAGTCACAAAGACTTTACAATAGAGTGTTTTTGTGATGTAGTCTAATTTCTGATCACGCTATTAGAACGTAAGTGTACTATAATAGTTTGTAGATGCATATTATAATGTTATCGATAAGCATATCACACAGACACTATAATAGAGCAGAATTATTGTATAACAACTTTTTGGTGCCTAGCAATGCGCTTGTTAGTTTTATAAATGGGTATCTATCACTATAATGACGCAAAAGTGGCACAAACATGTAGATAAATGTTTTTATTAAATGACAGTTAAGTCCCAAAAAGGATTATTGGCTCGCTTTTACAACACTATTCAGACATTTTGATACGGAATTAATGCGACGTGCATCCTGCCCTAAAAACAAAAAAAAATGGATTTAAAGAATTGGAAAAGATATAAACACAGTGGAACTTATAGAAGAGAAGTGATTAGACGTTTTGGAAAAGCAGCTTCGTCATCATCAAACAATAAAAGCAGTAATACTAGCCAAAATCAAGTTGGAATCACAATTACGGGAAACGGTTCCGTACAAAATGTGTCTTACAAAGATATTATTTCTGAAAAGAGTCCTTACCCTAGCGATTTTTCTGAATCTTCAAGCAATGATTCAACATTCGAAAAAGACCAACAATTTCGTGATGGCGTGAAAAATTGGGCCATTAATTATAATATTTCGCATGAAGCAACAAAAAGTTTAGTACGATTAATTAACAATACGTAGAATACCAAATACATTACCTAACGATCCCCGAACGCTTCTTAAAACAGAGAAGACTGTTACAACTTATCCCGTGGGAACTGGACAGTACTGGCACAACGGTTTGACAAACACTGAAACACTACCTACAAATGATACAAATTGATCGCAATCTACCCGTCATTTCACTGAACATAAACATAGACGGCCTGCCTGCCTTTAAAAGTTCAAAACTTCAATTATGGCCAATTTTATGCAACGTTTATGAAATACCAAAATTGCGACCCATTGTAATAGGAATTTATTCAGGCCATAATAAACCATCATCTGATTTAGATGGTTATCTAAGATTGTTTGTAGATGAAATGAAAAAACTACATGAAATGAAAAGATGGCATATTAATCGTGATTAATGGAAAGGAAAAAATAGTAGGCGTCAAAATACGGGCCTTTATATATGACTCTCCAGCTCGAGCTATGATCAAGGGTAAGTTTAATTCTAGCACTATTGTTTTATTGCTAACTAGCAGCGCCTCGCAGTTTCACCCGCGTAATTTCCGTTCCCGTGGAAATTCCGGGATAAAATATAGCCTATGTCACTCCCTGATGCAAATATTTACCTCTCTCTGACTCTCTTTTTTCTCTTAGATCTTATTTTTATAGCTCAGTTATCTTAGAAAGAAAGAAAATACGTTTATTTACGATAAACATGACGAAAAGAAATAGATCGAACACAAAATAAAAGAACAAATTGGGGGAAAAATATGCGTCACATCTATTGTTGTTAACCGGTAAAACTATTTTAAACCAAAAATCTGTGGATTAAAAAAGGATTAGTCACATCCACGTAAAACGACCATCGCTCAGCATAAAGGTCATAGCCCACTTAAGGTCATAGCCCACTTACACGACTCTGCTACCACCCGACTAATAAAATATCATTCAAATATGGGCTTTAAGTCATGGCCTTGCGATAAAGTTTATATTGACAACATAATTTAGCAGACAGCTCGGTGTCAGCAAGCTTCCCGCCATCAGACTGCTCGGTAGTTGACGCCTCGCTGGCCACACGTTGTAGACGAGCGGCCGGCGCGGTGTCTGCGCGCTGACTCTGCTACCGAATAACCGCGCGCGGCGCCGCTCAGTCCGTAAACAACGAGCGAGCTGTCGACGAGTGGACCGCCAGCAGTCGTTTTAGTTTAGGGCGGTGTTGGAGCAGAGTCGTGTGAGTGGGCTATGACCTTAATGCTGCGAGCCCATACGAGACAGAGCCCCAGCGCTGGTTTTCAGCGACAGCTGGCGTTGACGTGATGACGTCTACCGGTGCAGCATGCAATGAAATAAGAATAAACAAATAAAAATAAAATAAAATTAAATACACAATACAATACATTCCGTTCCGTCAGCACATACTCACAAGCACACGACGCCATCTGTTTGCAACTAAGTATTTTTTTTATTTTTATGAATTAACATTAAATTTAAATTGATTTTGCAGGTGTGTGCAATTACAACTTCCTAGAATATTTTAGAGATATATATGGTGAGTGTTATATGACCAGCAACGTGCACTATTTATGTCATATTATTGACGAAGTAAAAAAATTTGGAAAACTACAAGATTTTAGTGCATATCCATTTGAGAATCAGTTATATTCTCTAAAAATATGATAAGACATGGTAACAGACCTCTTGAACAAGCAGCTAAACGTATTAGTGAAAAAGTCAATATTGAACTGCAGAACTTTAAGACAGACATCTTTGGAGCTCCATTTTTAACTCACAACATAAATGTGAGAATCCTTCATTTACAAAGTTTTATTTTGTGTCCACGTAAGGAAGACAAATGGTTTTTAGATAAAGAAAACCAAGTTATTGAAATTGAGTCTATAGAAAATGGAGACAATGGCATAATTATGTCATTGAACCTATTGAGGACGTCTTTAAAACTCCAATAAAATCTTCATATTTGAACATAAATAAATTATTCAGAGTAGACGCAATAAAGTGTAATCTTATATCGATCTCTTACAACTCAACAACTTATTTTGTGCCATTATTACATACTGTTTAATAAAGACATTTTACTAATTCCTAAGGTTATTTATGCAGATGGTATATAAATAAAAATCTTTATTAATTAAATGGTTCTTTATTTTGAACTAAAAAAGAAAAACCTTTCATTTCTTATTCTTCTATCAGTCTTGATCGCACGTTAAAATCAACCCACATTGTTAACTCAGCTTATAAATTATCAGGTCTCTACTATATAGGTACTCGAAAATATGAGAAAAACATAAAAAGTTAGAATATTCACTTCACAGGAATATTCAATTTAAAGCTAGTATAAAGACGGAGTCTTAGGGCTGATTTTTCAATAGTCAGATAACTTTTATCTGAGGAATAAAAATAGTGGTTTGATATATTTTCTATAGATAAGTTGTCAAACCGCCATTTTTATTCCTCTGATAAGTTATCTGATTATTGAAAAATCAGCCCTTCGTTTTATTAGTTTTATTGCTATTAAACTCTAATGTTATCATGTTATTCTCAAAATTTACTACAAATTTATGTTTATTAAAACAGAAAAATAATATTATTTACTTTACACAGTTAACACAGTTTGCAATTAATATAAAATGTGAACATGAAATCGTCTCGACTAAGAAATTTATCGATATCCATATTGGCGTCCATTAGGTACACTGAAAAAACACAATGTTGACTGCAGTTTATATTTATAAAGGTAATACTTCTAAAGTTCAGTGATACTACTAGATACATACATAGGCACTTCATATAAAGAAATATAAGCACTAGGTACGTAAAACTTGATATAACTACTATAAACTGGTTACATGATTAATTCACACTATTCGTCAGTAAACAGTTTATAATTAACTTTTTTTCTCATTACCTATGGTCTTCAGAAAAATAGTAAAAAAACTCTGTGTAATACATATTTAGTCATGCTCACACAGAACCCCAATTTAAGGTTGAATCCACGATGACTGACTGTGAAAACATTATCACGGCAAGTAAGTACTATAATGGCTCTTAGAATACCGAAATCACTATAAATGATAAATATTTTAGTAAAAGCTCAACAATTCGAGAGGGGCACTTTAAATTCACGGTAAACCTATCCCTAGTTTAACAGTAAAGCTGCAGTCGCACATCATTTCCACCGTAATAGACTAATATTATAATAACAAAATAAAATCTTACTCACCTCAGATTGCTTGTACCTATCCTTTTGTAAAATTATTTAAATTATTTTTTTCACTCTGCACTATCACAAATGTAAAATAATGAATAGTGAATGAAAAATGTGAGGTAAAGGAAACTAAACTCTTGTATAGTATGAAAAAGTACTATAAAAGGTCCTACAGTAGCCAGTACATCATTATGTTGAGACCTGCATCACTGTTACATAGATTTTATTGGACTGTTTCGTCATTTTGAACACTGCAATAAAATTATTTTATCACTACACTATACACTATTAACAGAGATCTAAATGCGCCACTTCCGAATAAAAGACACGTTCTTTGGGATTTTATAGAACCAAGGACGGTTTTTTACAAAACGTTCTATGGTTTTTTATAGTACTAGTTTTTGCTGCTTGGGGTACACATACTATTAGGAGATTTACTTTCTTGTAATCTATAAATACTACTACAACTGTACTGTACTTTACTTTCTGTATTTTTTCTATATTTTAGGCTCCGTAGTTTCGAAAATAAGGGGGGAGCCTTAAATTCATCTATTTTCTAAAATAACTTTAAAACTATTTATTTTAAAATTATTAAAAGAATATGAGACCCTCACAGTTAGCTCTTTCATGTAATGTGTCACACGTACAGTGTACAAAACTTTTATTTTTATGTTCCTCTCAAAACTGACTCCCATATTTAAAATTAATTTATTGAAATACGTGTCCGTGTTTGGATCATAAAAATCGATATGTGTACCAAATTTCAACGTCGGTATATTAGGTTCGGAGCAAATTGACTGTGACAGACACACAAGTGATCCTTTAAGGGTTCTTTCTGAAAAGAAACACCTTTTCATTACGAACATTTCTGTATTTAACCTCTTGAACACATACAAACTTGGTACACAGCAATATTTAACGAACTATTTAATTATGAACTCAATATAATAATAACTATAGGCTTTAGACATCTTGAAGACAACCTTTAGGTTCCGAGCTCCATGAGAATGAACCTAGCAACTACGCGACACCCCAAAACGTCGTGTTTCTATTCCGTTCCATTAAACAACCCGTACTTTTTAAAACAACTGTCAAATGCTTCGATCAACAATACCCACGAGATACTTTTAAACTTCATGACTACACTGATACAAAAATCATTTGAGGCAAATCACTTACTTACACACATTAAATATTTAGTATTTTAAATATTGTTCTTTTGTGTAAAAACTGCTCAACAAACATAGAAATGGGGACGAAAAGGAAGTCAGAGGATAAGACAAAAAGGTCACACTTACTGAAAAAGATAAAGAAACTCGAAAAAACAGATTAAATACTTAAATTCCGATTCGAGTGACGAAGATAATAAAATGGCCGCTATGTTTAATGCGTCGTTTAGTACTTTAGTGTGTTAATTCAACTATCCTCTGCTAAGGATATTGAAAGCAAGGGCCTAAGGCCCTGCTCTCCAGTGCTTAAAAACGCTACGCCGAAAACGAGTGTTTTGTGTCATACGCTTTGCATGTGTTTTGCAACCTACGACTACGCGTGGTGTACAATCAAATGGTTCTATTTGGAGTACGGTAACTTGCCTAACCTTTTGGGGTGTTCTGTGGGAACGCACATGGTTTATAATGGCTATATTGTAAGCGACTTGCCTGACCTTTTGGGGCGTTCTGTGGGGACGCACGTGGTTGATAATGGCTATACTGTAAGCGACTTGCCTGACCGTTGGGGCGTCCTGTGGGGACGCAAGTGGTTAAAAAATGGCAATGTCAGCTAAGCAACCTGTGGGGTGTTCTTTAGGGACACACGTGGTTGACTTTTCATTATAACCTTCAAGGGAAGTTCTGTGGGAACTTACATGGTTATATGATGCAATGTTTGTGGCCTTTACAGCATGGATTATATATGTTTTCATACAATATAACAAGTCCAGTAAAAAATCCACCTGATATACAGGAAAATAATGAAAAATATACCTCCCGAGTTGGTTGAAAAATTTCCTCCGGAGTTGATAAAAGATGTTCAACCAAATGTTGAGTATGAAAACATTGAATGAAGAAATGCCTGAGGAAGAGACATTAGATGATCAGGTTTTGGAGTCTATCTCACAAATCAGACCTACACAAGCAGATAGTTCAAAGGTAAGATAGAAAAGGAAAATCCACCATTTACCAATTTAAATCATACGAGTATGGTGCCACCTATATTAAACCCAGAGGTTAGCGCTGCAATTAATGAGATGTCTAGAAAGCAAGATCAAATTATACAAAAAAGACAAAATCAAATTGGCAGCTGTGCAGCCTTGTCATGTCTGGGCTCGAGCCTTCAAATGTGTCTAAAGGATGCTCAAGGACAGAAGATGGACATAATTAAAAAGCTCAATGTTGCTTCAAGGTTATTATGTGTCTAAATGTCTAGATACATTATCTGTCATGAATAAAGACATGAATGAGTTTTTGCGCTGCAATCGGAGTCAAAAACATTCTTGTTTGGTGAACACCTTACTGAAAAAATAAGAACAGCTAAATCGGTGAAAAAATCTGGCCAGGTTTTGAAGATAGTGGAAACCAAAAAGTTCACCCCTAGACAGAACACATGGGAAAACACTTCTAAAAATAACATTTTTTTAAACTGGCAGGGCCCTACTCGCACAGAAGTGAAGAAGGGGGGGGCCATCACCCAGGGCTCCAGCAATGGACAGAAAGTAGGAGGACAGGAGAAACGTCGCAAATAAACTCACAGGTGGGCAGACTTAAATCTAATTTTTGTCATTGGAAATTAATCACCACAGATCCGGTTATTCTTGATTGGGTTGTAGGGTATAAAATTCCATTTCACACTAAACCACACCAGAGTTACACTCCTGTTAATGACAAATTTTCCAAACTGGATTCCTTACAGATAAAATCCGAAATTAATAAATTACTTTCTTTAAAAGCAATAACAATTTGTCAACCTACAGATAACCAGTTTTTCTCACCAGTTTTTTCTGGTTACAAAGCCCAATGGAACTTTCCATTTTATCTAAAATATTATGCTTTTGTTAAAAGATCATTTCAAGTTTAAACTTTTACAGAAAAATTATTTTCTTGTAACATTAGATTTAAAAGCTGCTTATTACATGTTCAACTTAGATAAGGATAGTAAGAAATACTTAAGATTTATATTTCAAGGAATATACTATGAATTTAATGTTTTACCTTTTGGATTATGTACGGACCCATTAACATTTACAAAAATGATGAAACCAGTAATAGCTTACATATGAGAAAAAGGCTTTATATCAGTCATATATTAGATGATTTTCTATGTATAGGAAATAGTTACTTACAATGTTTAGAAAATATGCAGTCAACAGTAAATATACTAGAAAAATTAGGATTTATAATTAACAAAGAAAAATGTGATCTTATAACAAAACAACAGTGTAAGTTTCTAGGTTTAATTTTCAATATGTACCATTGACATGACTCTTGACATCACTGAACAATATGTACCATTGACATGACTCTTGACATCACTGAACAATATGTACCATTGACATGACTCCTGACATCACTCAACAAAAAAGAAATAAGTAACTGTTTGAAGTTAAAAGAATTATTAGCTAAAAGTAAAATTAAGATTAGATTTCTAGCTTAGGTTATTGGAACTTAATATATGTTTGCCCAGCTATGAAGTATGGTATTCTCTATACTAAAGAACTCGAGTGACATCATTATTCTTATTTTAACTAATTTCTATCTTATTTTAAAAGACCATAATGACAATTATTATTTAAACACAACATTGAATGCTGCATGCATACAATATCTCGAATGGTGGTCTATAAACATAGCTAAATCGGGCAATCCCAATAGAAAGAACATTTTTGAGTTAGAAATATTTACAGATGCCTCGTCCACAGGGTGGGGAGTGTCTTGTGACTCTCCGACTGCCCATGGCCGATGGACTGCAGATGAAGCTTGGCTTCACATTCATTCTTTGGATTATTTGCTGCTTTCTTTGGGTTAAAATGTTTTGCCAGACATTTAAGAGATTGTGAAGTCTTATTAAGAATTGATAATATGACTGCAGTATCATACATTAACAGATTAGGAGGAGTTCAATATCCCCACTTACATAAAATAACTAAGAATATTTGGCAGTGGAGTGAATTTAAAAATATATGGATTTTACTACTTACATAAATACCAAAGATAATGTGATAGCAGATTTTGAATCTAGAAGAGAATTAAGCAATACAGAATGGGCACTTAGTGAAAGTGATCAAAAGGTCATTTCTTTATTTGGTGAACCTTCAATTGACCTGTTTGCATCACGGACCATGTATTGGTCCGTGATGCAAACGGGTCAATTGAAGGTTAAGTGCCATAATTATGTATCATGGCACCCGGACCCAGGGGCTGTGCAAGTTGATGCCTTTACCTTGCATTGGTCTCACTATCATATATTCTATGTTTTCCCTCCATTCTCTATGGTTCTTAAAACCATAGAAAAGATAATAACAGATAGAGCAACAGATTGTCACACCCCCTTCACCAGAAATTGACATTGATAGCAGGAATATTATCAGGAAAACATATAAAGCCCATGGAATTAGTGATGATACAGTGCATATTATGATGAACTCAATATCCAAAAGTACATTGAATCAATACTCACCACCTGCAATTGTAGCATGGGCTAAATACTGTAAGTCAGAAAAGATAAATATTATCAAGCCCACCATTACTGAGGTTATTCAATATCTCACTCGGAGATTTCAGGAGGGAGTTTCCTATGGAAGTTTAAACTCCCTTAGATCTGCTCTAGTTTTCATTATAAGACCACATTTAGGTACAGATGACAAACTCTGAAGACTCTTCAGAGGTTTCTAAATATAATAATATTTGGGATGTATCATACTTACTCAATTATATTGAAAATAATTAAGTACATTCACCAAACTGATTTACAAATTGTAACCAAAAAAGCTGTGACTTTATTAATGTTAGCCACAGGTCAAAGGGCACAAACGATCTCATTAATTAATATTAATAATTATAGTGACTGCATAATGATTAAGATTGATAAGTTAATCAAAACTTCAGGGCCAAATAGATGCCAACCTTTTTTAACTGCTCCCTTCTTTAATACTAGAATAGGAATATGCCCAGCTACGGCTGTGGTTCATTATTAAAAATTAACGAAAGATCTGCGAGACTGTAATAATTTGTTTATATCAACTAAAAAGCCCCATAAAGCTGTGAGCTCCAGTACAAAATGGAATTGACATTAGCACCATTCTCAACGCACAGCACCCGCCATGCATCAACATCAGCAGCCTACGGTTAATATCGATGATATAGAAGAAGAGCGGCTGGTTAGACTGGGGTCAGTCAGGAATTTTCGCTAGATTTTATAATAGACCTATAATCAACAATAGAAGCTTCTCTGAAGCAATTTTTTGTAGTAACGAAAATAATACAACTTGAATTGTAATTTTCTTTTGTATTAATAAAAGATGACTAATTATCTACATTTGATTGTCTATAAGAAATATTAAAAATAACTCGTGTTATTTTATAAATATAAATAAATAATAATAATAAATAATTATTGATTTTACAACTGGTCTTTGAACTTGTTTTCTATCATCATCGAGGACGAGGCAATAACGAGTATAATTGAATAGTCAAACGAACTTACCTGTAAGTGAAGTTCCACGGTAATTATACGAAGTTATTGCCTCGTCCGAAGATGAGTCCCACCCGACCCAAACATTCCATGCTATATAGTTATATGAACATGGACACTATGTTGTAAAACCAATAAATTGCTATGAACTTAATGAAGATTGTTACAGATGACAGCACACCCGCATAAGGATGTTTGTTTTTACTAAATTTTTCCAAATTAAATGACGCCACAGGCTATAAAGTCGAGACTACACTTGTTTTCTATCATCATCTTCGGACGAGGCAATAACTTCGTATAATTACCGTCGAACTTCACTTACAGGTAAGTTCGTTTGACTATTCAATTTTGCTTGTTATATAAAAATTAAAAACAATGTACTTACATAAATTCCTATCGATTATACAAATCAATGAATTTTACTTGAAGATACACCAACAAAACATTACAATATACTTGAATATATAACAATGAAAAGGTGCTGCTACGTAAGGACGATAAAGAAAGACAATCCTACCGTTGTAAGGAGCGAATTGGAAATCGATCGGCTTTCGACTACAACGCAGGCAGAAAGTCAACATGTTTATTCGTAATGATTTTGCACTAAGTTACCCTAGATCTCTCTCACGATCTCCAAGGATTATTCACAACAAATTAATACTGATAAGCATAAATCCTTAACAACTTAAATCCTTAACAACTTAAATAAAGCGAAATAGATGATATAGTATAGAGTGTAAAAACACAATTCACCACTGCATAAAAATCAATTCCGTAACTGGAATCAGAATACATCAGAAAATTAATAAAAACAGTATAAAAAAAATATAAAAAATTGATAACATGTGTGAGGAACAGTTATTAAAAGGAATCTAAAAATTATTCAAATAATAAAATACCTACTGCGATTGGAACATAATTGACATAAAATATCACATATATATCTTTATATTTCAAATTACTTTCTGCGCCCTAACAGGGTCATGTACTCATAAGTTTTAACCTAGTCATAGCCTGTGACTGAGTGTACACTGTAAAAATAAATAAATTGAATGATGATATGTAGAATTTGTGAAGTTAGGGTCGGTAGAGTTAGGCCGAGTAGATTCAGATGCTTGGCTCTACATGAGATCTGATATCTTTTTCACAGGGCAAACCTTATGTGGTCGTCTTGGCAACATTTTACATGAAATGTTTTTGGTGGGATATAGTTTCTCCGACTATGGAAATTATAGACCGACCACTATTCTACCAGTTATCGAGAAAATGGTAGAAAACACCATGTTCGTAAGCAGTTTCAAGACTTCTAAACAGGAAAATGACGCGTTTTCAAGCGTGCAATACGGTTTTTAACGCAATAAGTCCACCCCACAGCAATTACCAACATTTACAGATGAGGTAAACGAAGCTCTTAACGATACAAATAATGTAAGTTAGCTATTCATTGATTTAAGCAAGGCGTTCGATACGCTTAGATAGGACAGGTTCCTGACAAAATTTGATAACTTAGGAGTTTATGGATCACAAACGGTGTGAGGACAGCCTTAATAATCGTAAATACAATGTCAAGATCTACAATGAAATCAATGACGCCTGAAGTTACTGTAAGTACAGCTCACAGTACTTAGACCTGCCATGTATACTATCTGACATTATGTCAAAAACATGTAAAATGTGGTCAATTACTGTTCCGTTTACCAGTATGCGGATGGCACATGTCTCGTAGCTTGTACCCACTTCTAACCATCTACGGCACACTACTTCTTTTAAGATAATCGCACACAGTCACAACTGCTCAAGTAACTCACCACCCTACCTTGGATTAATGGTATACAATCGTTTTAGCTGGACCTTTCACATGAACTCAGTCTGTCATAAGGTGCGAGTTATACTGGCAAAATTCTACATTTTGAAACCTAAATTCTCGTTTAAAATCGACAACCTGGATAATTGGACATACATCTAAAAGTGCCTCGTATGCACAAGCGGTACAACCAAGTACACAACCATCAAGTCTTGAGGACAAGCTCAACCAGATCTGAAGTGCATATCCTCTTTTGACAAGAGACTAGAGAAATTAGAATCAAGGAATACAAAAATCAATCATGAATAACACACTAAAAATAATGGCGTGGAATTCTAACGGGCTGCTGCAACACCAACATGAGTTGCAAGTAGTCCTAGACACAGAAAATATTGATGTGTGCTTGATCTCTGAAACGCATTTCACTAAACAGTCTTTTGTTAAGTTTAGAGGCTATAAGGTTTATCACTCGCTGCATCCTAACAACACGGCCCGAGGAGGTAGTGTGGTTATTATTAAAGAAAATATCTGTCATCACGAACAGTGTAAATATGAGGAGCCAGACACGCAAGCTGTGGCGATATCGGTTAAAACAACAAAATTTTATGTTACAGTAGCGGCCGTATACTGTCCTCCAAGACACACGATAAACAATGAACAATATATACACTTCTTCAGACTCCTTGGACAGAGATTTATTATAGGCGGTGACTTTAATGCTAAGAACACTCATTGGGGATCGAGATTAACTTCAACTAAGGGAAGACAGCTACTACGTGCAGTAAAAGACATGCGCTGTGAGGTCATAAGTACTGGAAAACCTACATACTGGCCGACTGACCACCAGAAACTACCAGACCTTATCGACTTTTTCAAAAATATATCAACTAATTATCTGAGTGTGGAAGAGGGGTATCACATGAACTCCGATCACTCTCCTATATTATTACAACTAAGTCACAAAATATTACTAAGAGAAAACCACCTAACATTAGTCAACAAGTTTACAGATTGGGAAAGTTTTAGCTTAGACCTACAAAATATTATCGATCTAAAAACTTCATTAAAAAGCAAAGATCAGCTCGATTCTGAAGTAAATAAGTTCAGCAATAATATCCAACAATGTGCATGGAACAATACACCACAGATTACAAAAAAATATAGAGGAAATACCTACCCAAAGGAAATAATAGACCTATTATATGAAAAAAGGACTCAAAGAAAAAGATGGCAGCAAACTAGGTTCCCGCAAGATAAAACCCTATTGAATAACCTTACGAAAAGATTGATGAGAAAAATACAGACCTTTCAAGATGAGGCTCTCAATACTAACCTACGTCAGTTAACCAGCGACCATACAACGCAATACTCTCTTTGGAAAACGACAAAGTCACTCAAAAGGCCAATTACACCAATTCCCCCTATCAGAGATGTTAACGGAAAGTGGGCCATAAGCAATGAGCAGAAAGCTCTAAGATTTGCACATCACTTAGAAGAAACCTTTCAGCCAAATGACGCGTCTGTAGACAACCTACAATTCGCGAATATTCTGCAAGATCAAAGAATTAAGCTTGTGACCCCGAAAGAAGTTGCAAACGAAATTCAAATCACTAGCCTTAAAAAGTCACCAGGGTTTGACCTAATTACGGGAGAAATCCTAAAACATCTACCGCGTAAAGCCATCGTTAAGCTTACTAGGCTCATCAATGCAGCATTCATGTTGATGCATGCTCCTGAGCCATGGAAAGTTGCTGAAGTGATTATGATTGCAAAGCCCGGTAAACCACCTCACGAAGCATCATCATACAGGCCCATTTCCTTGTTGCCTATACTATCAAAGCTGTTTGAAAAATTGTTTTTAAAACGGTTAAAACCTATCATAAACGAGAGAAACCTGATCCCTGACCATCAGTTTGGTTTCAGAGAGAAACACTCAACAATAGACCAAGTACATAGAATTACCGACATCATTGAGAGAACACTCGAAGATAAGAAAGTCTACTCAACAGTATTTTTAGATGTGGCACAAGCTTTTGATAGAGTTTGGCATAATAATTGGAATGACGTAACTAACTATAGACCAATCTCTATTATATCACAATTTGCAAAGATGTTTAAGGGACTCATATACAATGTAGTGTATTCCCACCTCCGTCATGTAGTTAGTTTGAAGCAACATGGTTTTGTGTCTAACCGTTCTACTATGTCTAACTTACTTATTTACACTACTTTTATTAGTAACACCTTTGAAGCTAGGGGTCAGGTTGATGCTGTTTACACAGATTTTGCAAAAGCCTTCGATCGCGTTGATCACTCAATTCTTTCTTTGAAATTGAATTGCGCTGGTATTCATGGCTCTCTGTTGCGGTGGTTCGAGAGTTATTTATTTAATCGTTCTCAAATAGTTGCCTTGGCGGGTTATGAATCTGTACCTTTTTCTCCTGGCTCTGGTGTTTCTCAGGGCTCTAAGTTGGGCCCTTTGCTTTTTTTGGTATTTTTGAATGATCTTTTAGATTTAATAAATTTCAATTGTTTGGCCTACGCTGATGATTTAAAAATATACTGTAGCATATCGGACCTGAGTGATTGTGCGAAGCTTCAAAAGGATCTTGATGTCCTTCAACAATGGTGTTTGAACAACAGAATGACGCTCAATGTTAAAAAATGCCAGACTATTACATTCACAAATAAAGTGAATTATATTAAATTTGATTATCATATTGATGGATTAGTGCTGAGCAGAGTGTCAGTCATCCGTGACCTTGGGGTACTTTTTGATACATCTCTATCTTTCCGTGAACATATAGATAGCACGGTGACTAAGGCTAAAAGAATGCTTGGCTTTATAATCCGTATGTCGAAACCTTTTCGTAATTATAGTAGCATTATTTTACTTTACAACGCACTAGTAAGGAGCTCCTTGGAATATTGTTCCACTATTTGGTCTCCTTATTATTCAACTTATACTAATAATGTAGAATCTGTTCAGGCCCGTTTTGTTAGGCATTTATGTATGAAGAATGGGATCCGAAAAGCTATACCTGATTATAGCGACCGGTTAAGGCACTTTAAAATGATCAGCTTAAAAGAAAGACGTAACCATTCTGACTTACTAATACTCCATAAAATTATAAACGGTACAATGGACGCACAATTAGTAAACTATTTTAAATTTAGGTCTAGCCAACGTAGTAAGCGTCATCATCGTATTTTTGAATTGCCTACATCCACATTAAATACCACATTTAATAGCCCCCTAACACGTATGGCAAGGCAATATAATGAAAGGTCCAACTTGACAGATTACCCTATTGATATTTTCTCCATGAGTTTCGTTTCATACAGGCGTTCCCTATTCAAACAGTGCGAAGAGTGCACGTCTGTGTAGCTCAAATTGGTTTCTTTTGTCGTGTTCTGGATTTGGGTCTCTGGACACACTTTTAATTTTTTACACTTTTAATTTTTTCTCTTTTGTCTCTAATATTCATATGTTAAATGTCATGCATACCTGTTATTTGCATGGTTACTAAAGTGCCAATTTTATATGTTATTTATTTTTGAATTGTAAGTGACTATGCTGTTGGTGTGCTTATTATAAATAAATAAATAATGGTTTTGATATTCAAGCTAAGACTTATGTTGCCCAATGATTTTGCCGATATCTTGCAATCATACATTACAGATAGAATGTTTCGAGTAAGGCACGAGGATACCTTTTCCGAGTTAAAAAATAATAAAGCTGGCGTACCTCAAGGTAGTGTGCTGGGTCCAGTCCTTTACCTGCTGTATACGTATGATATACCAGAGCTCGAAAATAATACTATTGCAACCTTTGCAGACGACACCGCTATTATGGCTACAGGTTCATGCCATACGGAAGCAATCAGTAAGGTACAAATTGCTGTAAATAAGATTCATGACTGGGCAGAAAAATGGAGAATCAAATTAAATGAATCGAAGTCACTTCACATTGATTTCACCAACAGGAAATGTGATTACCAACCAATCTTCATAAATGGCCAACAAGTGCCATACGCAAATACAGCCAAATACCTTGGCATAACGCTTGACGCGAAACTGCGCTGGAAAGCGCACGTTAAAAAGAAAAGACAGGAGCTAGACATACGTTTTAAAAACATGTATTGGTTTATTGGACGGGATTCCTGCCTATCAATACATAACAAAATTTAATTATACAAGCACATTCTTATGCCAATATGGACTTATGGCATCCAACTCTGGGGCTGTACTAAACCGACCAATATAAAAATAATACAAACATTCCAGAATAAGGTACTCAGGAGTATGGTGTTATAATGGTTATATGGTGGTTAATGCGCCCTGGTATATAAGAAATGACGACCTCCATCGTGACTTAAAAATGGAACCAGTCACCAACATAATTCAAAAATTTGCTGAGGCCCATGAACACCGACTCCACCAACATGTGAACATCGAGGCAATTCAGCTGTTAGACCAAACAAATATAGTGCGAAGACTAAAACGAACAAAACCTTTTGAGTTAGTGTAGTGTAAAAAGTGTAGACATAATAGTGACAATGACACACTTAAAACACATGAACAAAGTGTTTATAATAATATATTAGACTCTAAGACAGTGGAACGGACTTGTGTAAAGTTCAGTCAGCACCACTATTCTAAGTTTTATAATAATTATCACGTAGCAAATTAAGTTAGATTCAAATTACTTATTAGTCTTATAGGCTAGATTGTAATTAATTATTAAGAACCTGGTTCTTTTTAATAAAATATAAAAAAAAAAAAACATCATCATAGCCTTCTCCGAACCATGTTGGGGTCGGCTTCCAGTCCAGACTGGCCGTCAGACCCTCGGGCCTCCGCCGACCCGTAATGACCGCCAAAGATCCACACATGACAGCCGGGACCAACGGCTCAACGTGCTTTCCGAGGCACAGAAGGGCCCCGGCACGCAAAGACGGCCACCCATCCACGGACAACTGCGGCAAGCGTAGCTCAATCCGATCCATCGACCCGTGCTGCCACTATTACTTAGCCTTGTCTTTAAATTTAAATACTCATACCACATAATATAGCCACAAGCCCCTCTTTAAATTTAAATACTATAATACCACATGAAATAGCCACAAGCCCCTCTTTAAAATTAAATACTCATACCACTATAATTTTTGAACTACCAAAACATCCAAAAACAACATAAACTCGAAAACTATGCAAAAATACTATTGCATGGACAATTTAGTTTAATGAAATAATTTGAGTGCCAGGCTTGACATATTGTCATTGTCACACCTCACTGAATGAAACATTACACACTAGCTGAATTTCAATATAATATAATAAGAAGTCGGTGTCTTTGGATCTGTATTTTAGTTTTTTGCCACCGACTTCCGAAATTAAAGTTATTTTTCACTTTGTAGTGTTTTTTTGGAAGTCCGTTATTTTTTTTTATAAAAAGTTTTTTATTTTTCACTTTTTAGTGGGTCAGTTTTGAATTTATCTAAGTTAGAATAGCCTAATGTTAACTGCTTATCACCTTTTACAAAATATTGCTTTTTCCGATGCCGGGACGTTCATTGTTGAGGAGTTCTCCTGGTAAGAACCAGGAGAACTGCCACTCACCATATGCATAGTGACCAGCATAAATTGCTTAATCGCAACCCGTTAAATAGGTACTCATTATTATATTGTTCCGGTGGCCATCTGTGGTCTCCATCATCAGTTCCATTTCACCAAATGGTGCTTTCGGAGAGCAAATGCACGAGTTACTATAAAAAATACCCAAATCGCTAGCTATGCATATAAAATTTGAGGGATTCCCTCGATTTCCATGAGATCCCCTCATCAGATTCTGATTTGGTGGCAATGGGACCACCTCGGGAGTATACCCTTTCAAACAAATTTTTTTTTTTCAAAATCGGTTCATAATTGACGGAGTAATCGCGTAACAAAACATAAACGTGACGTGACTCCATCCAATGTATTTAATATAATAATTGTGTATGTAATGTAATGTACAATTTAATTTAATATCATATTTTATTATTGATTATACAAGTGCTGTGCACACCTATAAGTGACAAATTTACCGCAAAGCTGTTGATATAGAATTTAATGTAATGATTTAGTGAATAAGTCGTTGGTGTGTCAATAAATAAATAAATAAAGCCGAATTGAGAACCTCCTCCTTTTTGGAAGTCGGTTAAAAAGACGGTCAGTTTCCGAATGTTGTAAATTTACAGGAAATCTCAAATTTTTCTTCCCTTAAAAACCAAATTCAGGGGGCCTAAAATGGACGCTTTGGCAGAATCATAATATTATGATCTGCGTACAATTCATATCCCGCAATTCATCTGTTTGACAGTTGTGTATGGAGTTTCGTAAAATGGTCCACAAATTAAGAATTGCTATAGTGAAGTCTAATGTCAAATAGCAGCTGTCAAACAGATGAATTGCGGGTTATATGAATTGCACGCATGATTCTGTCAAAGCGTCCATTTTAGGCCCCCAGACTATAACGAACATTTAAAGAAAAGATGGCCAAATTGCCGCCTACAGCCTTTCTCCAGTGATGCGCTTACCAATGAAAACGAATCAGATTTCAAAGCTAGTTATATTCAATTAATGTCCCAATGATACAGAAAAATAAGCATGATGCATCATAATGATCATAAAGTAAACGGGGTCATAACATCTAATTGACGTGTAAAAGTGTTTGCACAAACCCACCCACCCACAGAAACAAAATCACTTATCATTTAGCATAATCGGCCCATAATGCTTCTACCGCCGAGACACAGGTCTCCTCTCCGTGAGGAGTTGGTCGTAATCTATGTGGGCCCAGTGCGGGTTGGTAGGTCACATGTCTTAAAATTTTCAGTTCTGGGACATGCCGGTTTCCTCACGATGTTTTCCTTCACCGTTTATCATGTATCAGTATCTTGTATCTCGGATATGTATGCAGTATCATGTATCAGTACCATATATCAGTATCATGTCTCGCTCCGAACCATGGCCTGAACCAGGGCCGGACGCGAGAGATCGCCGCCGCCGATCGCCTCCGTGAGGACACGAGCCGGGTAGAGCTGCACCGTATGCTCCACCGTGTCCTCCGGGCGACCACACAGTGGTGACACCCGGGCGTTTCGTCCCGCTTTATCCTGAACAGGAACCTCCCGAAACAACCATGTCCGGAGAGATGAATATGTACTTTTGTCAGTAAGTTCACAACCGTGGGGTACCGTTTCCAATCTATAAAAAATATAAGATTTTAAATAAGTAGAAATGTCAATTCTAAATATTCTAGTTCTATGGTTCACAAGATGGTAATTACATTTTGTTTATTTTTTGTATTTGACTTTGAAAAATTGTTAACTAAAATTGCTAACATTCATAATTATATAATTTTAATTCCTATTTATTATAAACAAAATCAATAAAACTGAAGTCTTACGCATTGGAAATAAGTTCCGTGTTGATATTTTTGACTTTCCTGCTCATAATTACTTTTTAAACGGGTTTTCCAGTATTTAATAAATATATCTCAATATTAGTACGATAAATAAAAGAGAAAATATTGATTTTGGAGTTCTTGGGATTCGAACTCGGCCACTCTCCAATGTAAATCCAAACCTCTAGCTCAGGGATGCACAGACTTATTAAGACTAGGGGCCACTCGGGCAAATTATGAACTGATGGCGGGCCGCCAGAAGTATAGGTAATTAAAGACAATAAAGAATTGATAATAATGTATTAAAATTGAAAAAGAATTTATTAATTTGAAGCGTGTCACTGCATAGTGCTTACAATCTTTTTTATATTTGGCTCAAACTTACTTGTAGCAACACGTAAAACTGCTTCCAAACTTTCGTTTGCAAGGCGGTTCCGATTTTTTGTTGTAATATTATTTAGTATTGAAAAGGTTTGTTCGCATATATAGGTAGAACCAAATAAGCTGGCACATTTCAGAGCGTTTATGCGCAACTCTTTGTACGTATTTTTATCAATGCAGCGGTAAAAGTTCAGCAAGTCTCCTTCGTTGAATTTGTTGCGTAAATCTTGGTCGTTTTGAATGTCGATAATTTCTAACTGCATTGACTCTGGCGCATTTTCAACTGAAATCGTGAAAGGATTGCTGAATATGTCCAACAGAGGTTTCACTTTTTTAAACTCCGAAAATCTGTCTTGAAAAGATTGAATCAAAATATATAGCTTTTCTACATAACTAAAATTAATCGCAGTTTTGTTGAATTTTTCAGCCATTTTCTTATAATTCGGAAATTTATTGTAATTTCTAGAATTCAATTGCGATCTGAAAAGTGTCAGCTTGCATTGAATGGATGATACATGAGCGTAGAGCTGGGATATCAGTTGATTTTTGCCTTGAAGCCGTGTGTTCAAGACATTCAAATGATTTGTAATGTCAACTAAAAAAGCCAAATCACACAACCAATCAGGATTTTTAAATTCCGGGACATCCCTTTGCTTTTCCGCCAGAAATATTCCAATTTCTTCTATTAAATTTAGAAATCGTTCCAGTGTCAATCCACGACTTAGCCACCTTACTTCTGTATAATACAGTAAATCTCCATATTCGCTTTCGATGTCATCCAGGAATTGTTTGAATTGCCTGTGATTGAGTCCTCGTGATTTTATGAAATTTACAGTCGAAACTACCACTTTCATGATATTTAGAAATTCATTTTTTTTAGAACTGAGGGATTTTTGGTGTATAATGCAGTGAAACTGCATGAGATCTTCAGCGTTTATGTTTTTTTCTTGCACATGCTTTTTCAGCAAAGTAACTAGCCCAGAATTGACACCAATCATCGAAGGAGCACCGTCAGTCGCAACTCCCGATAATTTTGATATGTCCAAATCAGTTTTTGAACACTCATCCAAAAGTACATTGAGTATATCAACTGCTCTGGTTTGACCTTTCAATGAACACATTCCTAATAACTCTTCTAAGACTTCAAAATCTTGAGTAACACCTCGTATGAATATGAGAAGTTGAGCTGTGGAACTAATATCAGTGGATTCGTCGAGTGCTAATGAAAAAAGTTCAATGATCTTAGTTTTTTAATTTAATTGTTCCGCAATATTACCTGACAAAGACATAATTCGTCTTTGGATAGTCATACGATTCAGTTGAATTTTTTCAAACTTTTTTGCTGCTTCTGGACACATTTTCTTAGCGGCAATTTCTATGCATTCTTTTACAAAATCCCCATCATTGAAGGGGCGACTTCGCTTTGCTATCATTCGAGAAATTTCATATCTAACTTCTGTAGCTGTTTCTGAATCTTGAATGGGTTTTGTAAACATAGCTTGCTGACCAATAAGCTCCCGTTTTAAAGACAACATTTTTTGCTTTCTTAATTCGCCTGTAAACTTGGTAAAAGTAGGATGCTGCGTTTCATAGTACCTTTTTACATTATATTCCTTTGCAATCGCAATAGAATTCTTGCAAATTAAACAAACGACTTTGTTATGCGACCATATAAAAAGGTATTTTTCAGTCCAAATTTCTTGAAACTGCCGATTTTCATCTTTAAACCTTACGTTTTTTACTAGGCCCTGGCTTGTCCATGTTGCGTTCTAATCCTGGCTAGGATTAACACAGCACCTAAAAACAATTACAGGACCTACTTAAATTACCCATCCTTTTTTAAATTACCAAAAATAATTGATTAAATATGTAGGGAAACACTTATTATTAATAACAGAGTTTTACTTACGATTTCACAACACAATTATACACGGCACTTGACGGGAAATCTACGTTAAATGTGGATCAAAATATATGACACCGGCTAGTCGAGTTAAAATCTACACTAGAACTATTGACACTTCACTCAAATTAAAACCGAACTGTCGGTCGCTGCGATTAGCGTGGCTTTTATACCGCGCGTATAGAGTCGAAAACTGTCTGGAGAAATCTCGAAACCGACTCTGGAAGCTTCGTGTATCTACCTACGCGAGCAATCGGGAATTCGGGACTATTGCTATCTCGCTTGCTCTAACAATATAACCCGTGGATAAGCCGCCACCGCGCTGCCGTCGTCGCCGCGCCGTCGGCCGCGGCGCTTCCTCAAGAAAACGAATTTAACCGAGATCGGCACGAACATTACCGACCGCTGTTACCGACGCATGCACGGCGCACCGATAAGCGCACTTAAGAGCGCGCGCGCGAGATTCAAATTACTTTTCGGACATATTTTTTTTGGTTTTATTCTGGAATAGAATTCAATATTTTTCGAATGTACGAGAGTATTATTTTTGCTGTCCGCGGGCCACCAGTATTCGACCGGCAGGCCGCATGCGGCCCGCGGGCCGTGGTCTGTGCATCCCTGCCTAGCTAGTAGACAATTGAAACAACTGAACGTATGCGAAGTGATTGTGCAGCAGTTCGCGTACTTACGTTTCCAAAATTCAAAGTTTTATTGATAAAAAGATAAATATTTTAATATTTTGGTAGTTAGTACAGCAGTTCTAGCATCAGGCCTCGGCCGGTACTGTCAGTACTCAGTACAATGATTTGACAGATGCCAGGCGCGCGCCGGCAGCGGCGTCCACAGACAACATTTATTTTTTATCGTTATGATGAAGGAGGCGTAGGCCTTCAAATAATGTGAGAAAGCGTCTAACACGAAAGTATGACTACATAGTAACAAATGAGAACGAGATTACGAAGCGTAATTATGTCTTTCGCCTCTTTTACTAAAAAGATGAAAATTTTTTCTTACGTACATGATGTTTTCATAGATATATTGACAAGGCACCGTCATGATGTTAATATCCTTAAACAGTTCCCAAAGAGAATCGCGCCTGCAGAGATTATATATGGCTCTGATGGCTCTTTTCTGCAGAATGAAAATAGACTCGATGTCTGCAGCCCGTCCCCAAAGTAAAATACCTTAAGACATGATACTATGAAAGTTACTAAAATAGACTAGCCTCGTGGTATCTACATCAGTAAATTGACGGATTTTTCTGACAGCGTATGCTGCTGAACATAGCCGTCCTGCAAGAGATGTTAAATGAGGACCCCATTGAAGCCTAGAGTCGAGCGTGATCCCCAGGAAAACAGTTTTATCGACGAATTCTAGTTTCTCTTGATTCAATACTATCTCATAATCACTACTTTTTACATTTCGTAAAGAAAAACGTGCCTATGCACTTAGTTTCTTTTCCATTTAATACTAAATTATTGGCAGTGAACGAATTTTGGACCTGCAGTAAGGCGTTATTTACGTCGTCAAAATTTGTAGCACGTCTATCTACCTTAAAAATCAAGGAAGTATCGTCAGCAAATAACACCATTTGTGGTTGATTATTTAATAAATGGAGTAGATCATTAATATACACTAAAAAGAGGAAAGGACCCAATATCGAGCCTTGAGGAACACCTACTTTTACTTTTAAACCGAGTGAATTGATACCATTTATTTGAACTAGCTGTTGTCTATCGTTTAAATAAGATTTTACTAAACTAAGCGCAAGTTTACCAAGTCCGTAATGCTCAAGTTTCAATAGCCAGGTTTCGTGATCGACGCAATCCAATGCCTTGGAAAGGTCACGAAAGATTCCTATGGCATCTTGGGCCTCTTCCCACGCGTTAAAAATGTGTCTTAATAAGGTTACACCGGCGTCGGTCGTACAACGTCCTATTGTGAAACCATACAGTTGATTCGTGAAGGATTTTATTCGAGTTGAAATGATTGAGCATTTGATTAAGCATTACCTTTTCAAACACCTTGCTGAAAACCGGCACACGGATACGGGTCTATAATTATTTTTGTCTTTACTGTCCCCGGATTTGAAAAGTGGTAATTACCTAACTGTAGTTCATTAAATCCGGGAAGACTCCTTGATCCACACACCTTGCCTTAAAATTAAATATTAAGGCTAAGTAAGGCGCTATAGTCTCAATTATGGAGGTACAGACTTTAATGGACATTCCCCAAAGATCTTCGGACAATTTGATCTTGATTTGCTTAAAAGCTTTTAACACTATTATTGGGCACACTAGAGCTTCAAATTTTCAAGGGCTGGTATTACTCAGTACGCTCCCACAAGTGATGCGTGCGCTTGTTGTACAGTGTACTTTACTTGTGTGCGTAATACGCACACTAGAGCTTCAAATCTGGCCTTTACTTTTTGTTGCGTTTGCAGCGCAACACTATCAAGGATTTCATGAATATATTGCCCGCTGATATAGTACCAATTTTTTATTTACTATAATATCTAACAAATACAATTTGTCAATGTCTCTCTTTAAACTAATAATTATGTAGGTAGCTACCAAAATAATATTCCAAATTAATGGTAATTTAGAAAATAATCTATCAAGCGCATTAACTTAGTAAGATGCAAACTTTGAAATGTTAACTGTTCATTACTTGGAGTCGACAAATAACGTTTCAGAAGACTAACAATAAAGTTACAACGCGAACAGTACGAGTCATTCGTCTCGTCGGTCTGGAGAGGTGTCTATCGGAGGTAGTGCGTCGGGCAGCGTGTGGTGGTGATGCAGCAGCACGATTAGCACGTCGGAGGAGTCGGCATGCGTCGTGCGCACGACGCGCGCGCACGTGCCCGCCACCGCGCACCGCGCTGCCGCCGCCGTCTGGCAGGCCACTCCACGCCGCTCCGCCAGCCCCGCCTCCGCGCCCCCCGCACCCTGCTCCTTCCCCGGCTGGTACTTGCCTAGGTGGCAGCGGATGGAGGTCGCCGTCAGAAAGTGAGCGCGGGTATTGCGCGCCGGACGACACACGCACACCCATACGCGCGGGCCTAGCGACAGCGCCACGCACGTGCCCGCCGACAGTGACACGCACGCGCATAGCGTGGCCGTACGCGCCGTGCTCACCACGTACAGCGGGAAGAACGCCACCCATATGACGCACGTGGCGTACGCCGCCGCGCCCACAAAGCGAGTTTCGTTGAAATTGTGTGGAAGCTGGCGAGTACGGACTGCCAGTACCACACACGTCGCCAGCAGCACCAGTGCGGGAACTAGTGGTGCCAGCTGCGCCAGGGCGTGCTCGCCGCCGCAAGCCAGCACGGAGCGCGCGCGCCCCGGGTGCTGCAGACGCGGCGCCGCCGGCCAGCGTGCTGCGCTCCACACCGCAATGCATGCGCCGGGTGTGCTCAGTGCCAGCCACATCCACACCTGAGCTCGCGATGACAGGAGGCGTGGGCGAACGGCCGGCTGCCGCTCACACGCTGCTACCAGCCGCGCCACGCGCAATGTGCGCGCCAGCACCGCCGCGTATACGCCACCCAGTGCAGGCGCCGCCAAACGGACTAACGCGCATGGCGCCATAGCTGGCCGCGCCACTCCCGCCAGTGCAGTGCCGTGGCACACTGCTGCCGCGCACAGAAGCAACGCGCAAAGTTCACGCGACGCCGACTTCACCACAGGCGTTGCGCGATGGCGCCAGAACGTGACTGCGCATGTCACGACCGCAGCCAGCCCAGCGACGCCCACCACAGCGGACACCGCGCGAGGCCCGCGCCCACCACCACCCCACTCCACGGGCGACGGCAAACACGCTACCAATCAATTTAATTCAATAAAATCGCTAACAAGATGTACGCACATTCAAAAAAAGAAAAGAAACAAAGGCAAAATATGATATTCGCTAAAATTACTGATGCGGTCCAGATCGGGGCGATGTCCCGGTGGACATAGGCGGCAGCCGGGTGCTGGCGGCGCCACGGTGATGGCGAGTGGCGCGCACGTCTCGCACGACCAACAGCAGCGCGCACGCCCCTGCCCCACGCGCGCCCACTGCCCCACGCCGCACGGCGCCGAGCACACCGCATGTACGCCACGCGCGCGCCTACACACGCGCGCCACCACTATACTAACAGCACAGTACAGTGCTACATACATGAATCTAAATGAACGTGTCGAAATAGAAACCGATACGAAATGTCTTGGACTTGACATTTCCTTTACAAGTAGCGCCGCCAATCACGTTCATTTAGTCTCATGTCGGACTGTACACTAGGCTACGTTGGCCGTACCGGTGCGCGGCGTCGGCGCCCCCGCGCAGGTACAGTGCCCCACGACGCCAGCGCCCCACGCGCTCGTAGCGCCAGGCGCCGCCTTTGCCGCCACTCCGCCGCTCGAAGCTCATCACGTCGTACTCGCTCAGCCTGAGGACAGAACATCACCAGAGTGTAAACCTAACTAATCAAAGTACTTCTACATGTTGTTCCAACATTTTGAATTGGCCGGCGCGTATCAGTTTTTAACCGAACACAAAAAAATAAGTTTTCCTACATTTATTTATTTATTTTAGTGCATAGAGGACTTACAGCTAATTAATAAAAACTGACAAAAAAGGAAACCATAGTCACCAGAAAGCCAATTACAAATCCTCACGTATAATAATAATTTATGGTGTGAGCACAAAAACAAAAAACACATCGCCTAAAGCTTAGAGTAAGCCATCGAGATATAAGTACTGTACGTTAGTACTTATATCTCGAAGGAGTAAGCCTATTACTTTTATGGCCTAAATAAGAAGCAATATTACTTAAACAGACTAGTATTTCTTACACACACGTGTAAACATCGCGTTTTTTAGAATTAAAATACAATAATTGTCGGATCCGGTCATTAGTACGCAGTGTACGGACACGAAACGAATCGCAAGCGCGCCACTGCACACTGGTGACATTGACATCACGTGATCTACGCACACAAGCGCGCTTCTACAGAGTCGTGATGTTTGCATGCGATAACGACGATAACGGCGAAAATGACGATGAATGCATAATTGGGATCGAACTTCACTTGGTAAGTTCGTTTGATCTTCAATTATGCTTCGCAGCTTCATTCTTTGCGATTTACGTTTAACATGGTGTAGGATGTTTATAGCAACGGTTATAAAATAAATACAAAACACAATGATATTCTAGAGAATGCCATTGTACAAAAACAATGTTCAATACTTGTAGGTTTGAACATTGTTTTTACTTCGGGTATATAAATACCAAGATAAGTATTAAAGGAAGTGCACACAATCATTCAAAATACCAAGATAAGTATTAAAGGAAGTGCACACAATCATTCAAAATACCAAGATAAGTATTAAAGGAAGTGCACACAATCATTCAAAATCAATTCTAGTTTTATTAATAAGTTTACATAAATGTATTGTAATTTGTATTACCTATTACATTATATTTGAGATGAATTAAGCAATGATTCAGCGAATTCATTATGATTTACAATTTCTTTATTGTAGAATTGAGCAAAAGCTGAAGACGAATTAGTCCATCCAGCAGTCTTTTTAATCACATCTATGTTTACTCCTAATTTATTTGCCTTTGATGTGGCTGCATGCCGTGTACTGTGAGCGCAAAATATTGAAGTGTCTACGCCACTTTCTAGTAGCGTATCCTTTATCCAATGACTAACAGTTTGAGAAGTAACGTTTGAATGTGGTTTTTTGAAACTTATAAATAAATTATTATTCTTACGTAATGTTTTAGTTTTATTCATATAGGATTGTAGCTGGTTAGCTGGGCAGATTTCTGGACGTGTATTATAAAATGGAAGTCTTAAAATTGGTTGAAATGTATTTAATTTAGTTGTCTTTATTGTATCGGGAATTTTAATAATAATTTCATTGGGATTTGTAATTATATTGTTGATTTTAATTAGAGATAAGGTTTGTACACGATGTGCGGTCACAAGAGCAACGCCCACAGCAACGCGTCTTAGAAACCGATATCTAAACGAATTAGCGGTACCAACTTCAAGACTAGCTATGTTTCGTTCTGGGCCTCTGGCCATGTGCGTTAAAATCTATAATAAACTTCCGAATTCAGTTAAGGATACAGTTTTGTAGGTCATTTTTGAATTTGTTGTCGTACACAAATTCAAAAATGACCTACAAAACTACTTAAACTTAAAATCATATTATAGCCTAAAAGAATTTTTAACTGAGAAATAAATAAATTACTATCGACTCGAACACATTACTCATACATAACTAGGTACTCTACAAGACATCAGTCAGAAAATGATAATTTATTTATTTAGTTTGTAAGAATGACATAATGTATAATAATAATTAATAATTTTTAAATTAATCTATATCAACAAATTGTATTAATAATGAATAATGATAGCATGTTAAATTAATTAAAACCTGTCGCCTATACATTGCTGTGCACTAGCAGGGTTCATTGTTTGGAACTATCATAATGTAACAACCTGTAAACAACATGAAATGCAATAAATGAATATGAATATCCGACATATCACCTGTCTTATTCTTAGGAACGGGCACCACAACTGTTTTCACCAGATCAGCGGGTAGATAAGAATGACTGACACACAGGTTGAACAATAAGGCAAGAATCCTTGGGAGATGAACACCTGCGTTCTGCAAATGCTCAATACTCAAGCTGTCGTGACCCGGCGACTTTCCCCTGGACATGTTTTGGATAACGGAAGACACGTCACGGGCAGTGAAGCGTACACTTAGCTCACTACAGCTTACATATGATGTTTGGTCTGCTGGACCTAGAGGTGGTTCAATTTTGAAACGCTGTCGAAATAAGTTAGCAATATCGACAGACTCACTTTTACCATCAACACTCGAGGGTAGACTCGACTCAGGATTTAACCTTTTCGTTTCTCTCCAAAAGCTTCCAAAGTTCCTTGCCGAGTGGTGAGAAGCAATAATGTCCATTTTGATTTGCTGCTGGTTGTTTTGACACCACTTTAGTTTCGCCTTAAAAACCTTTCGAGAGTCACGCATTTGATTGCAAATGGGCCCCGCACCAGGTTTACCATATTGCATCCAAACCTCAAACCTGAGTCGCGCCTCCGCATGAGCTTCTTTCACATGCTTGTTCCAACCCGTGACATACCTCCGCTTACCTTCAGTCCGACACTCACAAGTCGTCGCTGCTGACTCACTCAAAATGTTAATAACAGTGTTGTACAAGCTATCTATATGTGGTCTATGCTCCAGGTTATGGCACATATTATCACAGCATTCATGAAAAACAATAGGAAAGTCAACCTCTCTCATCCTATTATGACACAATTCTTGGTACCTGTTTATCTGACTAAGTTCTCTAATCCCCCACTTAAATTAACCTTGTTACATAAGATATATAGTGATAGATAGAGTGTGATATAAATATATATCACAGTCTATGTCAATTAGATTTCACCAATGTCGTAGTCGGCCAAATTTACAGACATAATTATCTAAGTGAAAAAAATGTTAATAATTTATTGAAATTTGTATGCTATAATTGTAAAAATTCGTGTTTCGTACCATTGCATAGTGATTTTAACATTTTATCAAATCACGTAAATAAAATGAATACATGTAGATTAATTCACAGACAAATTCTGCATGTAAATTACAAAAATAGCTATCAATACTATAGTGAGGAATTAATTACTAAGATCGGGCAAAAATGTACAAAGGACGTAGGTGTACAAACATATAGTTTGAATGATGTTGGTGTTCAAACTGATAATACTGATAATATTGATACAGCGGCTCAAGAGAGTGATGATTTTTTCGTGAATAAATGTGAGTCTACCTTAACACTTATACATCAAAATATAGCCGGGGTATTAAATAAGCGTGACGAAATTTCATTTGCCTTATTAGAGTTAGTAAATAAGGATATTGGCGTAGATGTACTGTGTCTAACTGAAACGTTCTTGCTAGAAGGGACTGAAAAAAACTTTCGCCTTAAAGGCTTCACGACAGCAGCATATTATTCGAGGAAAACTTCCAAAAGAGGGGGCGTCCCTTTTCTTATAAAAAATGACATTGAATTTAAAATTATACAGGAATCACAAAAAATAAGTGAAACATGTGTGTTTGAATGCTGTGGTTTGGAACTAATTAAATATGGTATAATATTAATCCGCCTTTATAGAACTCCTTCGTCAAATGTGACGATTTTTCTTAATAAACTAGACACCCTTTTAAGAACACTCTGTCGGAATACAAGAAAGAAAATTATTGTTTGTGGAGATACAAACATAGATATTTTAAAGCAATCTAAGGAAAGTAGAGATTATAATTATTTGTTAAATACGTACAACATAAAACATGTAATACTGACGCCTACTCGTGTAACAGAAAAGTCGCAAACTTGTATTGATCATATCGCTACCACTATCGAGAAAGGCGATGCAGTAGTACACGATTTGGGTTTATCGGATCACTCAGCCCAATCTTATACCTGGCCTGTTACAAAGCGGAGGCAGCTAGTTTTGAAATGGTGGTATGAACTTAAACGAGATTACAGTGATGAAAATAAGTATAAGTGTTTAAAATCAATTTCGTGCTTGTCTTTTAACGATGTATTTGAGGAAACCTCAACGAACGAAGCATTCTGTAAATTTTTCGACACATTTTTACTATTTTATAACCTATGTTTTCCTACTATTCGCGTAAAAGTTACTAATAAAGCTTTAAGTAAATTAAACTTGCTTACTAAAGGAATAAAAGTAAGTTGTAAAAATAAAAGTAAATTCCACTATAAATTAAAACATAAAAATAATGAACCTCATAAAAAAACGTACAATAACTATTGTAACCTATTGAAAAAATGCATTTTGACGTCACGAAAACATAATAATACAAATTACATGAATAAAGCCCAAAATAAGTGTAAAGCAGCGTGGAATCTGATAAAAAAAACATACTGCCACAGACATAAAGAACACATGCATCTCAAAAATTACAATTAATGACAACGATTATGTAAGCCCGGACTCCATTGCAAATCATTTTAATATTTTTTTTATTAACTCGGTTACCAGGAATAGCCTAGACAGTACAGCTAATTCTAGCTTAAATCATATGGAACATATTGAATCAATCGGCAATTCTATATTTCTCTACCCATTGGACGGCACTGATTTAAAAAAAATAGTAATGTCTCTAAATGATTCGAAAGCTAGTGGTTATGATGAAATTCGCACTGACAAGTTATCAGTAAATATGATTCTGGAACCTCTTTTATATGTTGTTAACCTCTCACTAGAACAGGGAATACTTCCTGATATATTAAAGAATCAGTAGTGAAACCACTATATAAAACGGGAAATAAAACGCAAATGGACAATTACAGGCCTGTTGCACTAATACCTATATTTTCTAAACTTTTGGAGAAAGTATTTCGTAATAAATTATCAAACTTCATTGAAATACACCAAATTATAAAGGATGAACAAAATGATTTTCGCAGGAATAGAAGCACATCTTTATCAGCCTTTCAATTAATAAAATCAATTACGGAGTCTATCGATTATAAAATTCCTGTTTCAGTTCTTTATGGACATGAGTAAGGCTTTTGTAAAAGTTTCCAGATATGGAGTCAGAGGAAAAGCATACGACTGGCTGAAGTCATATCTAACTGATTGAGTACAGACAGTGGAAGTATCAAGCTACAATGATCAATCCAAAACGCGAGAGTTATTTCAGTCTTCGTTTTTGTTAAATAGGTACGGCGTGCCTCAAGGTAGTATTTTAGGTCCGCCACTGTTCTTGCTCTACATTAATGATTTTGTAAATATCTTGAATCATAAATGTGTACTATTTGCGGACGATACCACTATTATATTAAAAGGTAACGATAAAAATACCTATGAACAGGAAATAAACATGGCTCTCCAAACGTCCATAGAGTGGCTAGAAGCTAATAATCTAAAGGTCAACATTAGTAAAACAAAATGTATGCAATTTCATACCTACCGATTAAAACCGTTGAACCTAAATGTAGCCTATAAAGGAAACGCCCTGACAGAAACTAACTCAATTAAACTTGGAATATCTTTAGATAGCTTTTGCTTGTGGAAAAGCCATGTTAATGACGTTTGCGGTAAAATTAATAGTTTTGTCTACCCTCTGAGGCGTATTAGTGGCGAGATATCAAGAAACGCTGCAATTAAAGTCCATTTCACGAAAGAAGTCCCGCAGACGTGGCGCTGCAGGCATGGGTTATTTTAGGAATGTTGCTAACTTAGCGTATAATAATAATTAGTTCCACTTATTTCCGCGGGACTTCTTTCGTGAAATGGACTTTACCGCATATCACGGCTATATATCCTCCATTTTGCGGTATGGTATCATTATTTGGGGTCGCTGTGTCGAAATCGATCAAGCATTTGTAATGCAAAAAAAGTATTTAAGGGCTATATTTGGGTTGAAACAAATAGATTCTTGTCGCCCATACTTTAGAAAATATAAGATACTGACTTTACCGTGCATTTATATCTTGGAATCCTGTTTATTTGTTTTCAAGCATAAGAGTCTTTTTCAGCAAGCGACAAGCTACTATGCCCCTCGATCTCATAATACCAACAAGTTATATAAACCAAAGACGAATCTCACACTCACATCGAACAACAGTTATATTATGTTATAAAATTGTTTAATAAAATTCCAAGTACCATTCAAATTCAAATTCAAATATTTTATTTCAGATAAAATCCATATAATGTTAGTAGTAGTCTTAGCCTAATGTTAGTATTAAATTAAATTAAATAAACAGCCAATTATTTGGATAAGTGTGTCTGAACACTTACCCACCTTCGTAAGAGAGGAGAGTCCCACCGGTCTGAAAACACATTACGACACTCCCATTTTTTACATTCAAGAGTGTTCTTACAAAAATATTAATTGATAAATGTTTTTATAGCGTACTTGAGTTCCTAGATTATAAGTTGTAAGTCTGAATAATTGTAGTATCATGATTGACAGTCAATTTAGAATTAATTTAATATAATTTAATTTAATAAATTTAATTATTGCATGCACAATCTAAATTAATTAGTTTTTCTTTATATAGTAAACAATTATGTAAAATTTGCACGCCGAAATTAATGGCAGAATAAGAGATCAATATACTTATCTTTAAGAACAATCTGTACCTTATTTGCGCAAATAAATTATTTTGATTTTTGATTTTTTGAAACAAAAAAATAATTTTCAAAATCAGTCCATAATTGACGAAGATATCGGTGAACAAACATAAAAAAAAAGAAATATACAGCCGAACATATAACCTCCTTCTTTTTGGAAGTCGATTAAAAAATGACAAAAGCATAGGCCCGTTTTGACATTTAACTGGAATCGATTTATCATTCGTGAGTATCGAGTACCGAGTCGTCTGGTTACTTCACTAGTTACGTCGCGATATTCGTGAGTATCGAGTACCGAGTCGTATGTATCGAGTACCGAGTCGTCTGGTTACTTCACTAGTTACGTCGCGATATTCGTGAGTATCGAGTACCGAGTCGTCTGGTTACTTCACTAGTTACGTCGCGATATTCGTGAGTATCGAGTACCGAGTCGTATGTATCGAGTACCGAGTCGTCTGGTTACTTCACTAGTTACGTCGCGATATTCGTGAGTATCGAGTACCGAGTCGTCTGGTTACTTCACTAGTTACGTCGCGATGGTAAATCGATTCAAGTTAAATGTCAAAACGGGCCTATTATTTTTTGACAACTATAACAATTACTACAACAAACTTTTTGTTAAAATCAAATGATTTAATTTGCTTGAATACGGGTACATGAGGTATATAAGTGTATAATCTATGCATGAGGTGATACAAATACAAAATCACCTAAACAGTTGTGCAAATATCTACTATATTAACAGATTATTATTAACATCTGGTCCATATTTAAGCTGCATATCAAGACCTTTGAAGCCTGAAACAAAGGAAATGTTAGTCGCGTGGGAAGCAGATAACCAGTCTGAGAAGGACAATATACAAGTAAGAGAGGGCAGGAACACTGATGACGTGATGACACAGATGAAGAAGCTGGGATGCCTCGTCAGACTAGTATTTGAAAAAAAAAGAAAAATATTAGGTAAGTAAGTATTCATGAAGTCACTTTTGAATTTATCTAAGTTACAATAGCCTAATGTCAACTGCTCATCACCTTTCACAAAATATTGCTTTTTCCGATGCGGGACGTTAAGTGTTGAGGAGCTCTCCTGGTAAGGACCAAGAGAACTGGAGCTCCACTTCACCATATCCATTGTGACGAATATAAATTGCTTAGCAACCATATTAAAGTACTTACCTATTTGAATCGCAACCCATGAACTACTTATTATTAAGTAGTTCCGGTCTGTGGTCTTCATCATCGGTTCCACTTCACCAAATGGTGCTTCCCGAGAGCAAATTCACGAGTTACTAAAAAAATTGAGGATTGCCATCGTTTTCCATAGGATCCCCTCATGAGATTCTGACTTGGTGACAATGGGACCACATCGAAAGCATACCCTTACAAACAAAAAAATATACTTTTAAAATCTATTTTTATACTTTAAATAAAGAAAGAAAAAGCATGTATTGAGACACGCACAGATCACAAATAAAAATAAGACACTGATAGAAACATAAAGAACAAAACCAAAAAGAAAACAAAGTTAAAAATGAAAATAAAAACAGAAAGTTCTGTACGAGGACAAAAGGCCCGCATCACAGCATGATGCTGCGGCACGTAAAATTAAGTGTCGCAGCGCTGGTATTGTGATAGGGCCCGCTGTGAAGTCACGGATAGATTATGAAATAAATAAAAAAAAATTGTTGAGTGAATTATCATAATAAAAATATAAGATAATTATTTAATAAAATTATTGTATTAGTAAACGTACAACGCGTGTGAGAACCTAACCTAACATCAGTTAGGTACTTGCCTTTTGTGTCTGTACTGTTCTTTAGGGTTCAGTTTTCCTCCCTGAGGGGTTTTCTCAGGGGGGAATAGTGAAATAAGCAAAGATACACAACTTCCATTGTTATGTAGTTTTTTTTGTAGGTATATTTTAAAATACTTACACAAGTTTGCGCGAGAAAAGTCACATCAGAACCCTGACTGCATTTTTGAGGTCTTAGTGGCTCACAAATACAGCGGTTTACTTTAAGTTAAGTAAAAGGCACAATCTTCATTGATTTAAACAAGTGAGTGTACATGCAGGAGTGGTGACTGACTCGGGCGGCGGGTCGCCGTTGTCGTCGAAGGCGACGAGACCGCCGTCTGGGGCACGGAAGCGCACGCGGGCGATGTGCTGACGGTAGTAGCGCGACACGTTGAAGGGAAGCATTAAACAAGTGAGTGTACATGCAGGAGTGGTGACTGACTCGGGCGGCCGGTCGCCGTTGTCGTCGAAGGCGACGAGACCGCCATCTGGTGCACGGAAGCGCACGCGGGCGAGATGCTGACGGTAGTAGCGCGACACGTTGAAGGGAAGCATTAAACGAGTGTACATGCAGGAGTGATGACTGACTCGGGCGGCGGGTCGCCGTTGTCGTCGAAGGCGACGAGACCGCCGTCTGGTGCACGGAAGCGCACGCGGGCGAGGTGCTGACGGTAGCGCGACACGTTGAAGGGCAGCATGGCGGCGCATAGCCCATCGGCGCGTTCTCCGCCCCCTGCGCCCGCCGCGCACGACGCGCGCACCATGCCGTGCAGCGCGTGCGCCAGCGCGTACACGCCGCGGACCACCAGCGCCAGCTTTGGCTCCTGCGTGTAGTTGGCTGCCAGCGACTCAGATCCTTTCACCACACACAAACAGAGTTAAATGGTACGAGCACATAATTATCTTTAAGTACTTGCATAGAATATACTTATTTGACAAACGTACCATTTTCCAGGTCTTCAACGTTCCATAAACTACAATGCACCGATTCGTATGCAGGTTAGTCATAAGATGATTGCGTTTACATAACAAATTATACAAGAATTAAAACCTGAACAACGTCGTGCTCCCGCCGGTGGCTTTTCAGAGAGCGAGCAGCTGAATTTCTGTTCCCAGAATTCCTGTGGATTTATGTAAAACGAAGTATTGTAAGTTCGTTATTAAATACTTTAATAAGACTATAAGTATACTCCATTTGAAATAAGATTATACCTTTTTTAGAGTCCGTTCACTCGATTTTGCCTTCTATTCCGTAGGCATAAGGATGGCATTAAAAGCAAAAACCTGGTTACAATACCAACTGTTTATTACAGCTCCAATATGTTGTGACGGATACGGTTTACGTGGGGGACAATGAAATAAGACCACGTAAATTTGTCAACATAAATATATAATTTCATAAAAATAGAGAAGGGGGTAGATAAGTTTATGGTCACAAGATTCCCTTAAATTCCCTTGGGAGTAGCACAGTACTCTCCTGGCTCAGCCTGGTGTGACGATGACCACAGCGGGTGTGCCACGCTGCAGATGCCAGGAATGGTGACGGTCGGTGGATGTTCTCACCAGACCCGTAGTCCAGCTCGACGTGCCGCCCGGGGAAAATATGTACCCGGCGCGGAGCTGGAGGATTGCCGGAAATGCCGGCTGGTGATGGCCCGGTAAAATATGGCCGGATTCCACCGATATTAAGCGATTGGTTAGATGGCAAGCCGGAGTTGTTAGCCGGAACTTTGGATGGTAGCCGGAACTTGGATGTTAAGCCGGAACCTTGGACCCTGGAACATAACGTCCAGCGTGTCACAAGATGACCTATACGACTATTGGTCACCTCCGCAAATTGCGATACCAAGCATAAGCAAAGCGAGATGTACTATTGTGCTAATGAAGGTGGTGTGTGGATGTCGCAATCAGTACGGAGTTAACAAAATGGTTGTGAGAAGCACGACATGACTTGTACATTTTGAGTGAGATAAAATATACAATACAGGATATCATAACGTCCAGCGTGTCACAAGATGACCTATACGAGTATTGGTCACCTCCGCAGATTGCGATACCAAGCATAAGCAAAGCGAGATGTACTATTGTGCTAATGAAGGTGGTGTGTGGATGTCGCAATCAGTACGGAGTTAACAAAATGGTTGTGAGAAGCACGACATGATTTGTATATTTTGAGTGAGATAAAATATACAATACAGGATATCAAAATGCACAGAGCTGTAGGCAAATAGGTTGCATGGTAAATATAAAATGCGGAAGGCGTAATGAGCTAGACAAAGGTAGCAAATAGGTACATGCCCTTTTTTTTTTTTTTGTTCACGGGGTGGAAAATCCTCATGGATGTCCTCCGCCCTGGGGCGGGCGGAGGGGTCTGTCAGTCTTTTACTGACTAAAAACCACCCCAGTGTTCCCCTCCCACACTTGCACCGGGGATCTTGGGATCTGTTATTCCTTCCGCAATCCCCGGCTAGTGCCGGCCCGCCTCTGCGGGCCACCTCAAGTCTGGGGGGGGGGGGTGAGGTGTCTGACCCCCCCCCCGAAATAGGTACATGCCCTAAGTTAACCTAATAGGTAGGTACACACAATATAAAAGCGACATTGTTCAACACTATTGGGTAATATGGGGATTACACAAACTTTAACAACTCATGACTATAATTATGTATAGTCCTGACAAAACGAGAACCGTCGCTGAGGAACGAGCGCACACATGAATGTCGCAGCGCGAATGCGTGCGCCGTTCAAGTCAGCGAAGGACGGTCTGATTGTCACCGGCGGCGTATGCGCACCAGGGCTCCAATACAGCATGGCGGGGATCCGCGAGGAGAGAGGGGAGAGGGGGTCGCTTACCGGGTGAGTTGTCATGTGTAAACCAAGGTCACGCGCATTGCGTTGAATATTCGCGTTGGCAATTTGGTTTTTATAAAAGTAAACAATTATAATGCTTTAATTAATGAAGCTAAATCTACTGATATATCTTATTTTTATGTATTTATATTTAAATTAAAAAACTGGAACGTTACAACGTTACAATGTCATGCCTCCAATGCAATAGAAGTCAACATCGGTTGAACGGACATAAAGAACGGATAAAAAGGATAATTTTCACACGACTGCCCAAGTAGGAGTGGAATTTGTTTAAGGTTCATGTATTTACACGACCACCCAAAAAGGAGTGTAATGTGTTAAGGGTATGAATGAATGAATAACTTTTTTCATCCCTTAAGGGTTGAAATTCTAACAACACCGTTGCATTAGCCTCCAACCATAACCCTAGATAATATATTTAGTATTTTTACTTCGAAAATTAAGGACTTTGATACTTACACAACTTAATCCCTTTTTTTAACCATTCGGGGGTGGAATTATCAAAAACGCTGAGACACGTATAAATTAATTTTTAATCGTCAGCCAATACACCAAATTTGAAAGCAGAAGTGTCTCATGGTTAACGCAATCGAATGCCTTAGAGAGGTCACAAAAAATTCCAATGGCATCTTGTGCTTTCTCCCAGGCGTTAGAAATGTTCTTTATTAGGGTAACACCGGCGTCAGTGGTACAACGACCTTTAGTGAAACCGTACTGTTGTTCATGAAGGATGGAATTTTTATTGAAGTTACGTAACATTTGATTGAGCATCCATTTTTCAAACACCTTACTGAGAACTGGCAGAATTGACACGAGCCTATAATATTGTTGGGTTCTTTACTATCTCCGGATTTGAACAAAAGAACTACTTTAGTGTGTTTCATGAGATCCGGAAAGACTCCTTGGACCACACTGGTGTTAAATATGAAAGCTAAATAGGGCGCAAAGGTTTCGATGACAGATCTACAGACTTTTACAGACATAAATCTTCTGTTGATTTAATTTTAAGATCTTTAAAAGTGTTAATAACAGCCTGGGGGTTTGTATGCTGAAACCTTAACTCCAAGGGGCATAACTTTACATTATTTCTAAGTAAAGTGAGGAACTTAAAGTTTCGGTAGTTTTAAGGGGAATATTAGCAAAAAAGTTTTCAAATTCCTGAGCTATTTCTACCTCTGAAGTGATGGGCCCATGTGCAGTCTCTAAATTAAATTCAGTATTAAGCGGTTTTTTCCTACCTAATTCATTATTTATTATTTGCCAGGTAGTTTTTATTTTATCATCAGCTGATTTTATTTTATTGCTAACATAAAGAGGTTTAGCTATTTTGCACACATTTTTAAAGGTTTTAGAATATTTTGCAACATATTGATGAAAGCTTGTATTATTCATATGTTGCTTTAGGCCATAAAGTTCAAAAAGATTTTCCCTGCTTTTACGAATACCTGGAGTAGCCCAATCACTAAATACGAACTTTGAGTAAATACTTTTAGTCTTCAGTGGTAAAGTGTCATTAAATTGCGTGTTTAATAGTGAAAAGAACTCTGCGTAGAACTCATGGGTCACAAATATTATTAAATTAACTTAGAATTTATTAGATTAACTAATAAATAAAAATTAATCCATTGCATTGATTCAGGTAATTTTCCAGAGTGTCTCAAAAAAGCTGTAATTGTCCCTGTCTATAAATCAGGCAGCAAAGAGCAAGTGGCAAATTATAGACCTATTTCTTTACTTCCTTCTATGTCAAAAATATTGGAGATAATAATAAACAAAAGGTTGTTGAAATATTTGGAAGATAAATCTATTCTGTCTGAACGGCAGTTTGGATTCAGGCATAAAGTTTCAACTGCCGATGCGGTACATCATTTGACTGACTATCTGGCGCAAGAACTTGACAAGGGTAACCACACAGTAGGATTTTTTCTGGACCTTGCCAAAGCTTTTGACACAGTTTCCATTCCAATTCTGTTGCGCAAGCTTGAGACCATGGGTGTAAGAGGCACCCAGCTGAAAATATTCAAAAGTTATTTAGAAGATCGTTCCCAGTGCGTAAAGATTGGCGATGTTCTAAGTGAGGTTCAAAAAAACACATTTTTTGGTGTTCCCCAAGGAAGTGTTCTAGGGCCCACTTTGTTTTTGATCTACATAAATGACCTTTGCAATCTAAAGCTAGAGCATGGCACTATCATAGCTTACGCTGATGACACTGCTTTACTTTTTTCAGCTGACTCAGAAAACGAAGTCTACAATCTTGCGCAACACGGATTTAATATTGTAAATAAATGGCTTAAAAATAACTCACTAACTCTAAATGCAGAAAAGACAAAATACATTAAGTTTTCGATGCGCAAGCATATATCGAATATCCCCACAGCGTTGCATGCTCATTGTTGCCTAGAACCAGCAGATGACAGGTGTAAGTGTCCCAATATTAAAAAGACTGATAAAATAAAATACCTAGGTATTATAATAGATGAAACCCTTTCCTTTAAACCACATATGGAAACTCTAAATAATAGAATTCGTAAGCTGATATTCGTATTCAAAAAGTTACGATTTATTACAGATCCAAAAATGCCGAGGCAAGTATATTTTGCTCTTTGTCAGTCAATTCTGACTTACTGTATTACCTCATGGGGTGGGGTGAGTAAAGGTCTATTATTGCCAATTGAAAGAGCTCAAAGAGTTATTCTCAAGGTCGTTACTTGCCGCCCTTTCCTTTTCCCAACTAACCTCCTGTATAAATCTTGTGAAGTACTAACAGTTCGACAGTTATTTATTATGAGCACTGTACTAAAACAACACGCAGCACTTCCATACAGCACTGATTTTACTAAAAAAAGACGGAAAGATATAGTTTGCCCTCAAAAAAGTACAAAACATGCTTTCACAGCCAAGTTTTATATGTACCTCGGACCGCTACTCTATAACAGGCTACATGAAAAAGGAAACATCTACTCCTTAAACCACAATAACTGCAAGAAAATCCTTAAGGAAGCTCTTCAAACTATGTCGTATGAAGATACAGAGAAGTTATTACTTGTGCTAAAGTAAATATTGTTCATATTGTTATTTTTATTTTATTTTAGTTAGCTAGGTTAAGATACTATTTTTTTTTTTTATATACCTTGTTACCAAATATATTAATAAGTTATGTGATTATTATGTCAACTAAAGTTACCTCCAATCGCCTGAAACACAGGACTTCCTAGTTCAGGCACAAATCATCGTGAACTTGACGTAGATTTAAGGAAAACTGTAAACGTTGTATCTTATATTTTTGAATAAATTGTATTATTTATTATTATTATAGACTCGCGCACCGAGGGTTCCGTACGTATACTCGTATATATGATGTTGATGATTTCTGAAAAACTGTGCTATTTAGAGACATCGTTTTATTTTTCTGTAATCTTTACATAAACTTCTATCACATAGAATAATTCCAGATTTTTATCTATGCAAACTTCGGAGATAAGGGGGGGGGGAACGGTATTTTTTTTTACATTATTCATCAAAAGTTGGAAACTATGCTGCCTAAACAAGAAAAAAAAATTGAGAATGTGCAAATAGTGTCCTTTCATACGATACCCCGCATGCCTTAGTAGCCCCACTTCAAATATTTTAGAACCCCTTTTCAGTCCCTTTTGCAAAAAAGAGATTTTTTTTATATTTATTTCTTGTTTGCAAAATAGTTGGGCAAACGTCATCTAAAACTATTCTAAATTTCAAGTTGATAGCATTAATAGTTCTTAAGATATCCAGGTGTGACAGACAGACAGACTTAGTCTCACCATAAGGGTTCCTTTTAACCATTTTGGTACGGAATCCTAAAAACAAAAAATGTAACACTTTATAGTTTCAGGTTTATTAACTCAAGGAATAAGATTTATCCCCCTGTTCACCCCTTAAAGGTTGAATTTCGAAAAATCCCTTAGCGGATGCCTATAGTTTCCAACAATAAGCCGAACGATATTAGTGATTTTAACTTAAAAAGAACTTTCATTAAAAATAAAATTTTATCCCCTTTTTCACCCCTTAAGGGTTCAAATTCTAACAACACCGTTGCGTTAGCTTCCAACCATAAGCCTAGATAATAAATTTAGAGATTTTACTTCGAAAATTAAGGACTTTCCATACACAACATCATCCCCCTTTTTAACCCTTCGGGGGTGGAATTATCAAAAACGCTGAGACACGTATAAATTAATTTTCAATCCACATGCCTATACACAAAATTTTAAGATCCTAACTTCAAAACTGACGGACTTTCATATAAACTTCCATCCCCTATTTCACCCTCTTAGGGGTGGACTTTCTAAAAACCCTTTCTTAATGGATACTTTCTCTTTAAGAAGAAGAAAGAAGAAGAAGAAGAGTTTTTCTTTACTTTGACATTTAATTTTATCTTTATAATATGCTTGCTGAATTGTAATGATACTTAATTTTTAATTAATAATGATGATTTTATAATTTAATTTTGATGAATTAAAATAAATTAAATTAAATTTATATACGCGTACACGGTTTGTGCACCATCTCTTCCTACCAATTTGTACGCCACGATATGCGGCTGAACATGTTAGAACTTTCTGTATTTCATATTATCTTGCATGCAATGTATATCATGTACACCATGTTTAAACAAATAAAATTTTACTTTACTTTACTTTACTTCACACCCTCCAAGTTTCATGTCTCTACGACCAGCGGTTTAGGCTGTGCGTTGATATATCAGTCAGTCAGTCAGGACTTTGAATTTTAGATTTATAGATTACGGCAATTTGTTATTTCTTATTCTAACATCTTGAGTATGTATCACGTGAATCGTGGTGTGCTTTAGTTAGGCGTGGCGTGTGTGTTCGATGTAGTGCGGTTAGATGTGATGTGTGGTGTGGTGTGTAGTGCGGTGTGGTGTGGTGTAGAGTGGTGTAGAGTGGTGTGTTGTGTTGTGGTGTGGTGTGGTGTGGTGTAGTGTGGTGTGGTGTGGTGTAGTGTGGTGTGGTGTAGTGTGGTGTGGTGTGGTGTGGTGTGGTGTGGTGTAGTGTGATGTAGTGTAGTGTAGTGTGGTGTGGTGTAGTATTGTATGGTGTAGTGTGATGTGGTGTAGTGTGGTGTAGTGTGGTGTGGTGTGGTGTAGTGTGGTGCGCTGTAGTTTGGTGTGCTGTAGTGTGGTGTGGTGTAGTGTGGTGTGGTGTAGTGTGGTGTGGTGTAGTGTGGTGTGGCGTAGTGTGGTGTGGCGTAGTGTGGTGTGGTGTGGTGTAGTGTGATGTAGTGTAGTGTTGTGTAGTGTAGTGTTGTATGGTGTAGTGTGATGTGGTGTAGTGTGGTGTGGTGCGGTGTGGTGTAGTGTGGTGTGCTGTAGTGTGGTGTGGTGTAGTGTGGCGTGGTTTGGTGTAGCGTGGTGTGGTGTAGTGTTGGTGTGGCGAGGTGTAGAGTAGTGTAGTATATGGAGAACAGTAAGGTTTGTATCGTTTATGGTGTGTGATTATGTTACTCATGATAAACCAGAAGAGCTTCCGTATCCTCATAACTAAGAGACTTTGTCCAGTTTGTTATAACTTTTTTCCAGTCGTGATTGTTTTCATTGTGTATATATATGTTTTTATTAATCCTGTTGTATATTTGAGCTGAGAGATGGTGAAATTGTCTGCTACTAAATTTGGTTTTACATGGGGGAACTACTGCAATGATATCTTTTCTCCTTTTTTGTTTCTTATTCATATGATAAGGGAGGGTTTTATGTTTTTTTAGAACCGTTTGAGTTATATACAGCTTTCTAACCTCAGTTAGAGTACTAATTACTCTCAAGTATTACTGACGTATAGGTTTTTAGTAGTGTCTTTTAGTTTTAAAATACATAATCTTTATAAGTGCTCGTTGTGCACGTTCCACGTCCAAAAAACTAGTTTTAGCTGCGCCACCCCAAATGGGGATACAATATAGAAGGACGGATTGTGCTAGAGCAAAATAGATTTCATTAAGGAAATTTCTAGGTCGCTTATCACTCCTAAACATTTTAGTCGGAGCCACCCAACTAACAAAAATTGCTCTTGTAGTGGCTTATATTGCCAAAAATTATATTCTTATAGTAGCCGCATTATCGCTAATAAGGGTGCGTTTGGGCACAAATTATAAGGACAATAACCTTATACCCCCTCATAGTTGCTTTATTGTCTGCTTTTTTTCCTTATACGTGTTATATTATGACAAGGAACAGGCCAATACACTTGTAAGAATCATATAGAAAGCGTTAAAGGCTTCTACATACCAGCGCGACTTGTCGCGCGACGCGACACGGCACAAAGGCCCCGCGTGTCGCGGGACGAGCGGTGCCTTTGTGTCGCGTCGCATCGCGCGACTAGTCGCCCCGGTATGTAGAAGCCTTAATACGGGCGATCACCCTTATACGTGTTATATTATGACAAGGAACAAGGCCAATACACTTGTAAGAATCATATAGAAAGCGTTAATACGGGCGATCACCCTTATACGTGTTATATTATGACAAGCAACAAGGCCAATACACTTGTAAGAATCATAATTATAGAAAGCGTTAATACGGGCGATCACCCTTATACGTGTTATATTATGACAAGGAACAAGGCCAATACACTTGTAAGAATCATATAGAAAGCGTTAATACGGGCGATCACCCTTATACGTGTTTTATTATGGCACGATACAAGGGCGTTAAACTCATTGCGGCAAATCAAAGGCTCTTAAAAAGCCGTAGGCCCTTATAGCCGTCTGTTTATGATTCTGCAATAAGTTTTTTTCTTAGTGATTTACATTTTCGCAACAGATTGGCGAATAAAGAGAACGGTACAACCATTTTACTGAAAAGTGAACGGTAAGTTATTATTTTATCTAGTTTATTTACCTGATTTATGTGCTCGTTTATAGTGAAAACTGTATGGGAATTCAAATGCATGATAAAATGTGGTACGCTGTGTGTCATAGTATCAACCCGCCCTTGAATTTAAGCTGTTTTTGTGCTACAAACGTTATTAATTATTTAGTCATGTTATAAACAGTGCTATTAAGAGAGCAAAACGATTCGCACATCGTCTACAAGGCGTCTAATGAGAGTGAAGAATTTATTACGCCATTTGTTGCTTATGCTATCGCCATTTTACATATCATTAGGGTTCCTTTCTCACGAATTCATCATCTTCATTCTTAACTCTTTTTATTAACTATTGTGGTATAGTAATTTTATTCTAGGTGCATCGTCTTCACATATAATTATATAATTAATGTACCTATAAAAATATTGTACAAGATTTTAAAAGAGTACCGGTGGAGTTTCTTGCCTATTCTTCTCCATACGAAACTACATTTTGGAAGGGGCGACTAGAATCAATTCTATTTTTTTTATATGTATCAATATGCTTTTTCTTATAGTTGTTAATAGATTATTTTGATATCACTGTTACCTGAAAAAAAAACCGGTCAAGTGCGAGTCGGACTCGCGCACGAAGGGTTCCGACCATTATCTATAAAAACGGCAAAAAAAATTAGTTTCTTGTATGGGAGCCCCCCTTAAATATTTGTTTTATTTTTATTATTTATTTTTAAAGTGAATATATAACTAAAGATTCTGTGAATATATCAAGCGTCTACCTGTTGCCGTTATCAATATCGAGTAAAAACGAGCAAAAAAAAATCAAGTTTTTTGTATGGGAGCCCCCTTAAATATTTATTTTATTCTGTTATTTTTGGTATTTGTTGTTAAAACAGCGACAGAAATAAATCATCTGTGAAAATTTCAACTGTCTAACTATCACGGTTTATGAGATACAGCCTGGTGACAGACGGACGGACAGACAGACAGACGGTCAGACGGCGGAGCCTTAGTAATAGGGTTCCCGTTTTACCCTTTGGGTACGGAATCCTAAAAATGTGTTCATAAGGAATTGAAAAGTAAAGTGATGGCCTGAAACACAGGTTTGAATAAACCTAGATCAGGCGGGTCGCTACCTAACGTTATAATAAACCTAGATCGGGCGGGTCGCTACCTAACGTTACAATAAACCTAGATCGGGCGGGTTGCTACCTAACGTTATAATAAACCTAGATCGGGCGGGTCGCTACCTAACGTTATAATAAACCTAGATCGGGCGGGTCGCTACCTAACGTTATAATAAACCTAGATCGGGCGGGTCGCTACCTAACGTTATAATAAACCTAGATCGGGCGGGTCGCTACCTAACGTTATAATAAACCTAGATCGGGCGGGTCGCTACCTAACGTTATAATAAACCTAGATCGGGCGGGTCGCTACCTAACGTTATAATAAACCTAGATCGGGCGGGTCGCTACCTAACGTTATAATAAACCTAGATCGGGCGGGTCGCTACCTAACGTTATAATAAACTTAGATCGGGCGGGTCGCTACCTAACGTTATAATAAACCTAGATCGGGCGGGTCGCTACCTAACGTTATAATTCCGAACCATCATTACTTGCACCTGTAATTAAAAATATTTTAGCTTTAGTTTATCATTAGGCACTATAATTATACAGGATATTTTATACTACTTTGACTGATTTTCACTGTTGGGCATTACACCCCAACAGTAATAATTGAGTAAAATTATATTCAGTAGCAATAAATTCATCAAGGAAATCATTCGTCTACTCATTTGTAACATAACATAACAAGTACATAACATTTTCACTATTGGGCATTACACCTCAACAAACCTTGCTTAGGATCTTGATACGAACTTAGTACTAAGTGGTTTTCAGTATTTATTAAATTACCCTGTAAACAGAGTAACAAATACAACTTAATTGTTATTTACGTTTGTTGGCAGCCGTGTTTTTTTTTCTAATCTCATTTCAAATGGAGTAAGTATATTCTTTAGTAAATGAAAACTGTCCGCAATCTAAACAGACGTGTTGCAATACAACCTTCCTTGCTACTAAAGAATATAATAAGGCCGGGGAGACGAAGGGGGTGGGGCGCAGCAGCATAGAATAACCACCTGGAACCAGGGATTCCTAGAGTTGTTATGAGGCTTGAGCGCAAGGTAGTGCGCGTCGAATTCCTCGAGGTAGGGCGAGCGGATGCGCAGCGTGAGCGAGCGGTGCGCGGCGCGCTCCACCCCCTCCACCACATCGCGTCGGTCCGCCCAGCCGTCACTGGCTACCAGCCTCAGCCCACTCCGCCCGGCGCGCGCCAGCCCGGCCAGGACAGCGCGCGCTGTGCGGCCCTCGCACCAGCACACCACCACGCGGGGCCCACCCGCCAGCCGCCGCAGCGCAGCGTCCACCTGCGCCGGTGCCGGGGCCGCGCGCAGCGCCACCTCACGCGCCACGCACACCCCGCCGCGCACTGCTTCCTCGCGGAAGGCCGCCATGCCGCTCTGCCCGTAGCTCTCTGAGACACGCATAGTTACTCGTCTACGTCACCGGTGGCGACGCGGGCGTGCAGGAGCCGGTGGAGCCTCACCGTCCGTGTGCAGCGCGTGCACGTAGGTCCAGTTGTGCGCGCGCAGCAGCGCCACTAGTAGGCGCGCCTGGTGCCGGTCGGAGGGCACCACGCGGAAGAAAGTCGAGAAACGCGCGCGATCCGACAGCTCCCGTGACGTGGCCGAGTATGACACCTGGCGTAGACATGTGCATCAGTGTGATGCTCTGGGGGCGAAGGGCGATAGGTAGAGGTGGTGCAAACAAATACAAACCTGCGGGATGGAAAACAGCTGTAGTAAGTTCTGCACCTGGACGGCGGCAGAACTGGCGCCCGGGCCCAGTATGGCCACCAGCGGCACCGGAGCCGCTCGCGCCGGCTCGCCACTCTGCAAGTACAAAACGCGTCCATTATAGGTAATATACATAACTGTCAACGATCATCAAGTTCAAGTTATTTATTTCACAATAAAATACATTTGTGTCGAAATATTTGCACAGTTGGTACCCAAAAATAGCAACATAAACAATTTTATTTCACGGCGATCTGAAATATAATGAATTAAATAGAGTAGTGTTCCTTACACACACGTATTAACATCTCATTTTTAGAGATAAAATATATATATTATATATTTTTTTTTAAGTTGTATTATTATCTCAGCGTTGGCAAGTGGCAACACAGAAACGTCACTTTTTGTTTCGCGCGCTTACATGACATCGCAAGAAAAAATTCGCTCTCATCAAATTGTTAATTTCTATTATGTTTACAGTACTCTTTACTGAAATGATGATCTTGGACAAAGTGTCAATTATGCCAAGTGATAGAAAGTGTAATGAGTGCATTGTTAGTGGAGACCTGAGACGGCCACGAGTCCACGACGTTCATGAACGACATCAACAGAAAGCAGATAAATACATCAGAGGCAGACTCCTACACCTGACCCAAGATCCGGAGGCATCCCACAACCTTAATGTGCGAGAGTGCCTGGCTTTAACTGACCACCTTGTACGTGATACTGACAGCGCTTTATATAAGCACTATGGTGGTCATTAACACTGCCTATTGCCAGTTGCTGCAAATGTTATAAAGCATTATCTCTCCAGAGACACGAGATGTCACCAGTATTGTTATCTCAACGATACTAGCTGGATGAGGAGCTGCCAGAGAGGCTCGTGAACCCCTTAGCGATGTTACTGTGCATAGCTAACTGGTATGCGTTTATCAACATTACATGTACGTGACAACATTCAGTGCGTGCGAGACACGCCAGTAACGTGTGACCTTCCCGTTACTAGCTGGATGAAAAGCTAACAGTGTGTATAGCTAACTCGGGTATGTACTTGTTATAACAGGTAAGTTTCATTTCTATGATCAGGGTTAAGAAAACTTAAAAAGGTGGTTTGATAGGCTTTTAACTTAAGAGCATGAACGCTGCGAGTCAGCCTTACCCAACCCTGCACATTGTCTGTGTGTTATACACGTGCAAAAGCATTATACGCCCTTGTGAGTGCTGGACCCTACCTCCGTACCTGGATTGTTATCATTGAGTATAAAATACTCTTAACAACACTGACTCTTGTCATAAAGGGGGTTTGATATGCTCTTAACTTACGAGTATGAAGGCCGCGAGACAGCCCTACGCAACCCTGCACACTGTCTGTGTGTTATAAACTTGCAAAAGCATTATACGCCCTTGTGAGTGCTGGACCGTACCTCCGTACCTGGATTGTTATCATTGAGTATAAAATACTCTTAACGACACTTGACTCTTGTCATAAAGGGGGTCTGATATATATATTTTGTTTAATCTTTATTTATTTACGGGGTTTTTTCTGTAAAGAATATGTCACCCCGATGATTACATACAATTAAATAACATATTATACTAAACTATCCTACCCGCAACCTTATAACCGTAATAATACGAGTAATAGAATAAAGGGTCCTAGCCTCATCGGACAGTGGTGAGGCCAGAACGCTATTGTAGAAGCCAACATTAAAACTATTGACAAAAGCTTGACGCCTTTGGACACCCACACGAGCACACTCTGCCAGGACATGATGCACATCTTCTATAACTCCACAGACAACACAATTTGGTGAATCGACTTTGCGCATCATGAATCCAAAGCTATTGAGCGGTATGTGACCGGATCGGAGTCTCAAAGCCGTCACGACTTCTTGCCTGCTCATCCTGCCCTCGCTGAACCAAAGCACTCGTGGAAGAGATGGCTGAATCGTTCTGTACCAGATACCCTTAGTCAAAGACCTTTCATCAAATTATTCTGACCATGCTTGAGTACATTTGTCTCTGACCAAGGGTAAGAGCTCAGTATGCCAAGGAGAACAAGAATACATTTCTCAATCAGACCCTGCTTCGTTAGCCAAACGGTCAACCATCTCATTTCCTTCCAGTCCAACGTGAGATGGAATCCACTGCAATACAATTATTTTACGCTTGGCAACAATATCAGTAATGGTTTTTAATATATTGTACGCCAGTGGAAGGCCCCTAAAAGGTGAAGTACTCGTGCATCTCATCAGATGGAGAAGAGCACTTTTTGACTCAGTGAAAATGACAAATCGATCACTGTCCAAAGATTCGACATAGGCCAAAGCTTCAGCTATAGCAATTAGCTCTAAATGCATTATTGAAACTTTAGATACAATTTTGAATTTATAAGAAGCACCTATTTGTGGATCGAAAAAAGCTGCTCCACAGTAATTTTCGCGTCTAGAACCGTCCGTATACATACAGTAAAAGCCAGAGTACTGTGCATTCAGAGATGTACAACATATTGTTCTAAGGTTATATACATTATAACAATGCTTAGGTTTATCTACTGAATCTAAACAAGGCTTTACAATAACTGATAAGTCCATATTGCTCACCCAAGTGTCCATGGAAAACATGCCAACTTTATTGCTGCAGTACATAAGTTCCTGCTTTAGAACATCGTGAGACAAAACTAACAGTGGCTTTTTCTTATTTCTCCAATAAGAATTATTGTAACAAAGACCATGTAGCTTATCCAGTAAACCGATTAACGGAAAACGGTAGCACCTAGATTTTAAATAATATTTACCAGCTAAATATCGGCGGCGAATAAAAAGAGGGGGCAATATTAATTCGGATTCCATTACGTGGATCGGAGTACTTTTGATAAACCCACCAATTAACCGCAAACAAATGTTTTGTAATCTGTCCAGTTTAATTAAATGTGCGTCCGCGCTATTGTCTAGTAAAAAGCTACCGAAGTCGATACGGCTACGAATAAGGGCAATATACAATCTTCTTAAGTGGTTGGGATGAACACCCCACCCAGGACCCACTAAAACCCTAAAAATATTAATCAATTTAAGCACTCGCTCACGGACCTCACTTACATGTTTCTTCCATCGAAGGCTTCTATCCAGCCACAATCCTAGGTACTTGACGTGGTCCACTAACTCTAACAAAGTACCGTTTAAACATATTTCTATAACTGGCCTTCTAAAACCTCTACTAAATAAACAGATTTTACTTTTGGCGGGGAAATGTTTAGTCCTACTTGTGTCAACATGCTGTTGATGATATCAAGTGCAGACTGGATCTTGCGTTCACCCTCACCAACAGAAGAACACTGCACGTATATAGCGAAGTCATCCGCGTACTGGGATATACAAATGTTGTTTTGCACACGTTTACAAATGTCAGACGTTACTATATTAAATAATATTGGGGATAATGGATCACCCTGAGCTAGACCAGTACCGGAATGTCTACTAATAACGCTATTACAAATTTTAATTTTGAGTACTCTTCTGTGGAGAAAGTTCCATAAATATTTACAGTTACGGGAACCGACTTTAAAGCTATCTAAAACATTGATTAAAACAGAATTATTCACATTATTGTACGCATTATCTATATCTAGAAAACAACCCATAGTGGAACAACCCTAAGAGAAACCAGTTTGAATTGTGGTGATTAAGCAGCTTAAGCCGTCTAAACACGACCTACCTCTACGGAAGCCAACAGTATTCGAAGAAAATGTGTTATTATTTTCAAAAAACCATTCCAATCTTCGGTATATAATATAATGGAAAATTTTGCAAATGCACGACAGTAATGATATAGGTCGGAGTGAAGAAGCGTCACTAGGGTCACGACCAGGTTTTGCAATAGGTACAATACAAATGTCGCGCCACTGATAGGGAACAAAACTGTGATTAAAAAAGTTATTAAATAAAGTAAGTAATACAGATTTACCTACATCAGGTAAATTCTTAATCATAGAATAAGATATATCGTCGCATCCAGGAGATGTATCCTTAGCTTTAATACATTTATCTAGCTCCTGGATAGAGATCTCACATTCTAATGTAGGGTTACTATGGTAATCGGTAGGGATCGGTGGGGAGACATAATCGGGTGTTAAGGAATTTAAAAGATTTGTGGCACTTTGAGCGTCCACAAAATGTCTAGGCGAACGGTAACCTTTCAGCCATCTCATTTTGCGCCACATTTCACTAGACGATGTAGTGTGATCAACCGAGGAACAAAACTTTTGAAAGTTCATTCCCCTAGCCTGTCTGATTAACCTTTGGGATGTATTTATCCTACCGTTAAGAGTATCAAGGTTTTGGGGCGTGGGATTACGCCTGAATTTGGATAAAGCTAACCTACGGTGAGCTACAGTTTGTGAAAGTTCGGCAGTCCAGTACGGTTTCGGAGTGAAATTTGAAGTAGGGTTTTGATTAAATTTAAACATCGGAATGAATTTATTAGCAGCGTCATTCAGAACATCTAAAAATGAATCATACGCTTTTTGGGGGTCATTTGGTAAACATAAATTTAGAAATTTTTCTTCTAGATATTTTTTATATGAAGTCCAGTCTGTTTTTCCAAAATTTCTTTTAATAACTAAAGGAAGGAATGACGTACACAATATTGAAAGTTTAATAATCAAATGGTCGCTGCCTAGATTTTCATTTAACACGGTCCAATTAAAGTTTAACGCAATATCTATAGAAACTAGTGAAATATCTGGGGAAGATTGTTGTAGGTTGTTATCAACTAAATGAATGCGCGTATGTGTTCCATTGTTCAAAATAAAGTGGTTGTCCATTAGTGAGTCGTGAATAACACTGCCTCTGCGGTCAGTTTTATAGGACCAACTGGCGTGATGGGCATTGAAGTCACCAAGAATTAACGTTTTGGATGGCCATAATGAAAACAGACTATCCCAGTCCTGCTGAGTGGTTACGATTCTTGATGGACAATAAACTGAAACGATATTCTCAAACGCGCCACAGTTAAATACTTGCACGCACACTACCTCAATACCTGTGTTAGTGACGACAACGCGTCGCATCTGCGACTTAACAGATTTGTGTACTATAATAGCTACACCACCGTATGAGTCATCCCGTCATCCCGGTCCGCGCGATAATCATTAAACCCACTAACTTTAAAATTACTTTCTGGCTCAAGCCACGTCTCACTAAGGGCAGCAATATGTACTTTTTCCTGACACAAAAGTTCTTGAAACGATGCTAACTTTGGCTTAATACTTTGGGCATTCCACTGCAAGATATTTAACTTAAGTGATTTGTTAGCCATCGCAAGGGATAAAAAAGTTGAACAGTGCTTTTATCCACGGCCATTCTGAAATAAGACTCACTGACACTAGGGTTAACCATTCAAGGCACAACTGGAAGACACACTTTATCTTGAAAATTAAACCTGTCTTTTTGAGGTAGATAACTTCCTTTATTCTGGCGCACAGCTCTTTGAAAGAAGGACATTCATCTTTACCTTCATCATCAACGGGCAATTGATGAAAGTCTCCTTCGTCTGCGTCTGCATTCCAGAACATCCAGTCTTCTTTAAGTGGGCTCTTTTTATTTTTCGGAGGTTTTGGGCTTTGTTCCTACTAGCCGTGGAAGGGGTCTGTGTCTTGTGGACTGTGGCCTTTGTCTGACTCTGAACTATTTCGGTAAAGGTAGGAATTCGGGTTTGTAAATAACCGTCTTCGGGAGGTATGAAAGAAGAACGATTTTCTTTAGCTACCGGAGCTTGATGAGGGATGATAGTTTCGGAGGGAGCGGGTTTTTCGGGGGGCACATAACATTCTAGGGCTTTTCTATATGTACATCCAAACTCAGACATTATTTCTCTCAATCTTCTTGTAAACCGGACAAGACCTGCTGAGCGATATGTGGTTACCCTTGCAGTTAACACACGAAAACATTAAGGTATCACAATTCTCATGATGCCCACCACACTTCGGGCACACCACATTTTTCGAGGGGCACATCTTCCGCACATGTCCTAGCCTCCAACATTGGGAACATTGTGAGACTTGGTGTATGTAAGGCAATACTTTAATATTTATGTCACATACCTTAACTGATGTCGGTAAATGATAACCCTCAAAGCACAGTCGAAGGCTTTCGCTGGGGCACCAACCACCTTCATCCCTGTTGCGACGGTCTAGCCTCTTGAAAGATAAAAGCTTTGCGGGGGCCGGACATGAAATATTTTTCTTTATCTCGTCATCCGTGAAATCGACGTCTACATCCTTGATTAAGCCATAGCAGATAGACAATTCCATGGCCTTCTGGAACCTCCATCCTTTCTCCAAAAGCTTCTCGCACATAATAAAGTTCTGAGCAGCCGATTCACACTCAAATTGGAAGCGTATTTTAAAAGGGCTTAAATATTTAACTTCTCTAATCTTAGAAATTTTATTTTCTTTCAAAATACGTGCCATTGCAAATTGTTTTGGAAGTCGGTCTTTATGCGAAACGTATATCTCATACTTTTCTCTTTTACAGAATGTGAACTTCCGTGACAGATTTTTTTTTTTATCGTCTTAACTTCTTTCCAGCCTTCTTCGTCTTCAGTACTGTCCCCTCTTTCCCTCTTTTCCCCTTTTTCCTCTTTGTTTTTACCGTCATCATCGATAGTATCCATGTCCGAAGAATCATTCAATAAGCTCTGTATATCATTACGGAGTGCGGGTGTATCACAGCGCGCTGCGGGTTGAGTAAGCTGCGAGACAGCTTACTCAACCCTGCACACTGCCTGTGCGTCTTCGGGAGGATACACTCGCAAAGCATTTGTTATTATTGCATATAAAATACTCTTAATATGCTCATAGCATGTTATCCCACCACTATGTGACCTAGCCCTCGCATCAAGGACAATACTATGGAAGCACACCTCGCCTCAACAGGTTACTTTTTATCAGCCACCTAGGTGGCTTAATTATCCTGACCTAGAAACTATATAAAGCAAAATTGTGTAATTTTTACACTCATACATTCAAATTCTGTAAGTACAGGATACGTTAAAATGATTCTGTGATGCAATGGCTGACGGTACAAGATACTTTGCAAAAATGATTATGTTATACAACGGCAGACAACAAATGCTTCAGATATCTATGGAAATTTCCATAAATGTAACTGAAATGAACCAAAACCATACAAAGTATTATTCAATGCTCCCTTAATTATCTATTAGGTAAAAGCCGTACTTTCAGATTCCTCTAAACTGAGGGAATAAGGGATTGGCATAAACAGGGTGGACTGGTTACCTCTATCATAGGGACGGCAATGACTGACCTTATGCTCATGAAGAACATAATACAAACACAAACTGTGGATTGACTTGGCTGATGCAACAAAAAACACCTGCGAACATAAAAAACAATTAAAATATAAATAAATAATAATATAATACTACCAAATTAAAACCAGAATAAAACTAATATTGCTTCTAAAATTGACATGAATACTAACTTACTCTATTTGAAAAACAAACAGATACAATAACAAACTTGGGTATATAATTTTATAGCCACAAACAATAATAATTAATTAATACATATTAAACCCACAAGACATCCACTCTTGTTATCTAACGCTATTGTTGACGCTCGTGAGTTGTGTGTTGTGGAGCAGGTTCGCTGGCGGGATGTTGACTGGAGAGTGTTCGGTGGTAGCCGGAGGGGCAATAATACTCGTAACGCTGATACTCGCAGACTTCTTCTTATTTATTTTCTTGATGTTACTGCTTACACTGCTGGATTCGGAATGTCAAACCACTTTTTTTTTCTTTTTTTTTTTTTTTGACAATGACCTATTGCAGATGGCTCCGGAGTGCCTTTTCTGCGTAACCGATCCTTGGCGGGGCCAGAAGGGCCTCTCGCCGTGTTAGAAAAATAATTTAATTTAAGTAGCACAGCTAAGGGCGTCCCATACTGGGACTCGAACCTAGGCTTAGGGCGCTACTGACTACTGAACCATTGGGGGTATGCAGTATCTGAGTATTATTATTGGGGACATTTGTTGTGATTACTTGCTCCGCACGGGCGGGCGGGGGCAAGGGACGGGGGGGCTGACATACTATTCTAGCTCGCGGTGGTATTCGCCGGCGAGTACAGAATGTATGTGTAGTGTTGAAAGATTTGCGGAGTAATTTGACATTCTCTTGGTACAGAGTGATGTCGTCGTCGCTGTCTGTTAGGGCGTGTTTTGGTCGCAGTATGCGTGATATGCATGAGGGCGTGTATCGGGCGGCTGATGCCACTAGTGGGTTGGTGTGTGTGGTAGCATTATCGAAGAAGCGTTTACTAGCTTTTTTGAAAAATTGCCTGATGGTCGGCAAATTTAAATCGACATGTAATTGGTCGTACGAACCAGGGGCTTCCCGTGGCTCGTCGCATGAAGCGATTTTGGAGGGTTTGCATTTTAGCTAGTCTTGACCGCTTAACGTGTGCGAACACAACGTTGGCATATGTCATAATAGGGCGTATACACGTAGTATAGATTCGCACCTTTGACTTAAGGGCGAGTTTACTACGTGTATTGAGTAAGCAATGGAGTCGATGCAGAGCAAAGGCAGCACGGTTGCATACTGTCTTTATGTGTTCTGTGAAAAGGAGTTTATCGTCGAGGACTACCCCTAGGTATTTGGCCTTCCGTTCCCAAGGGATTGGTTGGCCAGACATGGTGATGGGTCTAGTGTGTGTGTGAGCGTTGCTGTTTTTGCCTTTCTTAACAAATAATACAGCAGCGCTTTTAGTCGGATTTAGTTCGATTCTCCATTTTCTGAACCATTCTTCTAAAGAACTAGCTGCAGATTGGAGTTGTCTAGAGATACTTTCTGTGTTGGAACTAGAATAGTAAATGGCAGTGTCGTCAGCGAATAGAGCCAGCTGGCACTTTTTGTGTTTTGGTATGTCGCTAGTGAAGAGCGAGAATAGGGGGGGGGAGAGCACGGAGCCCTGGGGCACGCCTGCGCGGATCGGATGCGGTGCTGAGAGTGCATTCCCTATGCGGTAGCGAAAGGTGCGATTTGACAAATAGTCTCGTACGATGACCACGAGACGGTTAGGCACCTTAAGTTGGTACAGCTTGTAGATCAAGCCGTTGTGCCAGACTTTGTCAAATGCTTTCGCTACATCAAAGAAAAGGGCTCCGGTCATTCGCCCCGCTTGGTAGCCTGCACTAATGTGCTCGACTATGCGGTGAACTTGACGGACACAACAGTGTTTGGTTCGGAAACCAAATTGTTAGTCGGGTATGAGTTTATGTGATTCGGCATGTGACATTAATCTTTTGTAGATAATGCGTTCATACATTTTCCCCAGAGTACTGAGGAGACTTATCGGTCTGTAGCTGGACGGTTCAGCTTTCGGTTTACCCGGTTTATGAAAGCCAATGACAGTGGCTTCTTTCCACACTTGTGGAAAGAGATTGTTGTTCATAGCAGCATTGAAGATGGCTGCTAGTAGAAAGAATAATTGAGCTGGGAAGAGCTTAACCAGTCGGTTATTAATACCGTCAGCACCGGGTGCTTTTCTGATTTTAAGGTCCCTAACTAAATCTAGAACCTCATCAGGTGTTACTGGGGGGAGGGGTTCGTCGGGGTCCTCGTGAGGGGGGAGGGCGGATCTACGTTCAACCTCTGCGTTCACTATGTCGCAGTGTTTTAGGTCGAAGGGTAGTAAACTTGGCGAGCATTGGGCCTCCAGGCTGTCGGCCAGGCACTCGGCCTTTTCCTCATCTTCAAAGGCCAAGCTTGTGCCGGGGCGAATGAGAGGGGGAATGTCAGTAATTGTATCGGACTTTAGCTTTTTGGTGAGTTGCCAAAATGCTTGATGAGAGGGCTCTATGGTGCTCATGAGTTCGTCCCAGCGTTCATCGCGCACCTCCTTAATACGTGACTTAACAGCGCGCTGTAAGCCATTCTTAAGGGAGCGGTTGGTGGCGTCTGGGAAGGCGTCATAGGCACGGATGGCTGCATTCTTCCTTGTCAACAGAACACGTACGTCGGCTGGAAGTTGCCAGCGGTGGTCTTCCACCGCAGGTACTTGCCGTGAACTTTCGTTCACTACCGTTTGTAAGTGGCTGGTGAGTAGGTCGATAGCACCCATCGCGTCAGTGGCTGAGTCTATGTGTTCGGGGATTTGGTCTAGGTGTACAGACGTGGCAGACTTAAGGCGTTCTTCAACCTTTTGCCAGTTTGTAACTGTTTTAGTTGGGGGGGGCTGATCGGGGTCGTGTTGGCCAGTGCGGGAGTTCAAAGTTAAAATCACTGGTCTGTGATCTGAGTCTAGTTCTTGTAGCGTTTCTATTGAATGTAAACGTAAGTTTACATTTTTTAGTAGCGCTATGTCGAGAATGTCGGAGCTTTGGTCAATATTACCTGGGAAGTGAGTGTGGGTCATCGGTGCGATGACGTCAAAGTTAAGTTTAGCGGCTAAGCGTGAAAGCTCGTTGCCTCTAGGGTTGGAGAGTCTAGAATTCCAGCTGGGGCTTTTGGCATTGAGGTCGCCAGCCAAGATAACTGATGTGTCTAAATTTAATAATAGCGTGATGTCAGGCTCGATCGGGGCCATGCTATTGTTTTTAATAGGAGGTATGTATGCCGATATGATAGTAATGGAGGGATGTCCAGTCATACCTAGTCGACAGATGGAGGCCTCTATTTGCGAAAGTGGGGGCGTGATGATGGGTATGCAATGGAGAGAGTTTTTGTAATAGATGAGGGTGCCACCTCCTCTCCTACCGTTCCTGTCATTGCGGACTACTTTATAGTTCGCAACTTTAGGTACACGTAGGGACGGTTTTAGATAGGTTTCCTGGAGTAGGAAAATGTCTATTTGATGGTCGCGGAGAAAGGTCGCAATCTCCTCTCGCTGACCCGAAATGCTGTTAGCATTGAAGAAGCCTATTTTTAGGGATCTGGGTTTGATTTTGCTACATGTAGTTTGTGTATGCATTATGGTGTGAAACTTAGGTAGAACGCGGATAAGTCGGCGTATTCCGACATAAGGGCCATATTGGCCTGAATATTGCCTCTAGCTGCTACGAGCTTGGCGTGGAGTTCGTTGCTGCGGGCAATCACACGTGGGTTGAAAAACCTCGCAAGTACATCAAAGGTACTGGGGTTGTATGGGGCCGGTTGAGGTGTGTGGGGGTGAACCGGGGGCGTGGGGAGCAGTGGTGGCCGCCGAGGGGCGGTCGGGACTGCGGGGACTGGGATGGGATGTGCCATCAGCGGGGGGGGCGTGGCTGCCGGAGAAGCCTGTGTGGGCTTAAGGGCAGGGAATGCCTCTTGGTGGTTGTGGAGGTTCCACGGCGAGGCACGCTGGGGTCGGAGTTCAATTGGACCCGGGCTTTTCTGGGGCAGCTTTGTTCGCTGCTGCTGGGGCTTGGCTCGGAGGGCCCTTGGGCACCCGCTATAGCTCGCCGGGTGTCCAGATTCGCCACAAAGGACGCAGCTGGGGGGCTCGGTGCATAGCGCCAAGTCTTTGGGACGAGCGCAGTCAGCGGTCGCGTGGTCACCGAGGCACTTAACGCACCTATGTCAAACCACAGAAAGTGCCCCTTTTTTATAGGTAAACTCGTAAGGCTCTGACCAATCAGGGCCCTACACTTTTGCACACGGCACTGACGCCCCGCCCCTTGACCAATCAGAGCATAGGTGCTCTTTTATATGGGAAACTTAACTTAGCCTTTTTCTGTGGCACTCTTTACAATACTATTGTATATTTCTAACCTAAGAGCTAATAAATCTTTATTATTTACATAAAAATCAGTCTAGAAATGCTTAATTAACACTTTAAAATAATGAAATTACAGAAACGGTTCTCGTTACGGTAAAGTTTCTTAGTACTTAAGCTTACGCATTGAAATATGGTACAAGTGGCGCCGCTAGTGGCTGGAATGTACAACACTTTAACATAAAATCTTAGGAAAAAATACCACGTTGAGAGACAAGTTAATAATCAAACTAATTAACAGAGAAAAAATTGGAAAAGATAAATAACAAACTACATATCGTCGCTAACAGCTATCAATCTGTTTTTTTTTATATTATCTATTTAGAATGATTTCTTTCATATTATTATTATGATAATAGAGAAACTTACCAGTCCTTTTGAGAAAATGTACCTAAATAGCACAACAGGAGTTGACTTGTTATAGTAAATAAGAAATAAAACATCCTACAACTGGGTACAGAAATCAATCAATATGGAAAACAAAGATGAATGTTGTTGGTGGACCTTAATAACAATCCGGCTTATATCTACACTCCTGAATGACAATTTATCAAGATTGATACTGGAATGCAACAACTATATGCTAAAAAAACAGCTGCAGACCACTGACCCTGTTATCGGCTGTGGGTACAAAGATACAATAAACTATTTGATACCTATCAAAATTCAATACCTCAACTTCTGAATACCATTTCAGCTAGTAAAAACCGAGATGAATTAAAAATGCATTAAGTACAGATTTACAATGAATTTGTACATTTTAGACCCAAACAAAATAGAAAATTCAGTTTCATTCTGAACCTAAAACTGGTACTTAACCCCTCCTAGGGCAGCGAGAATTCCATTATAGGTAGTTAATTGACAGAAAATTATAAAGCTCCCAGATATAACCCTATTATTTTATACTGCTAACTTGTACACTATTCAATTATTTTTCAACCTATCAAAATAGATAGGTATCTACTTATATGATTTCATTCTATAGGTACCCGCAGGATTCTTCCTATGAGCAGATAGGTTACAAATAAAGGGTTCATTATAAATACATTGTCTAATAACTTCTTTAATAGAATTCTCATACTTCAACTGTATCTTATAGCTCTGCTGTATTGACCTATAATAAATGTAATCAGTGGTCTTGACTAAATTACCAGTAGTGAGTGACACTTAGGTACCGAAACAAGATTTCCTACCAACCCACCCTGATTATTTATTCGTCAAAATATCAAGACCGACATAATAAGCACCTTGAAGACAAACACCAATTTACGTGTACAAATCGAAAATCGCCCGAAAATTAACCATGGAGATCTAACACCTTGAAACAAGTGCCTTGAAATAACTATATTAAAACAAAAGTAAGAGTTTATTTACATAACATTACGCCCGCATTCCCAGAAGGGCCGGACAGAGATGGGCGATCTTATTCAAAGGCTATAAAATCAAAATGTCTAATTAAACATTTAACCATTCCAACTAAGTACTAGACTACACATTTAGCAGTACCTAGATAACAATGATAATCACAACACTAAAGTAAAATTGTCAAGGAAACAAAGGGGGGGCGGTGCATTGTGAGGATAAAGTATTGATGGATTGTGATTAGAACATGAACAAGGCCAGGCATACCATACAATCAATGCAGGCACCATGAACAAAGTACCTAAAAATGTCTTCGTTCTTGAGCACATTGTACAGTGAACATAACTAATTATACAACTTCCTCACCTAAGCCAATTTTATGCCCCATAGATGAAACTAACCTTTTCGATTAGCTCTCAACTTGTCAAGTAATAATTGACTATTTGCTAGCAGAACGTATGAAAATCATGTGGTAGTTAGGATCCCTTTGATCATAAGTACTTGAAGTAAACGGTTTCACTATAAATCAAGAAATATATTTTCTTTTTTTTTTTCTAATTCTAATGTAAATGGTGCTTACAAAACTTAAAACTGATCAAGTCAAAAGCTTCATCTATTCAGCCGAAAGACATCCACTGTTGGACATAGGCCTCCCCCAAAGGGGGTTTCCCATTATCGCCACGCTTGTCAGGCGGGTTGGCGAAAGTCAAAAGCTTATCCAACGCCAATACAACGCAATAATAATAAAAAAAAAAAACAATGCAGAGCTTCTTACAACGATCTGGGCAACAAAACCTGCCACCTCAGTGACTAAAACACATATTATAATGCGCAATTAAACGTAATAATAGAGTTCATGAGCTTATTGCAATCTCACGCAGTAAGTTCCACACTGAATCCCAAATAAGTGAACGTTAAAGCGGAGACATATAAGGCTGCTATTCCCAGTCACGAAAATATTCAAAAGTATTCAATCTCACATACAGAACAAACTTTACTAAACAAGTTGGCTGCCGTTTTGGCTCTAATGTTGACTCTGTGGACTAATAAAACAAATACTTCATTATAACCGTAAGTTACGATAAGCGAAAAAGTAAGTTAAAGTAATATTAATCCTTTACCTCTCACAGTACAACAAATACAACAGCTCAACTTAAAGTTGACACCAATTGAGACAAACACAATGTGGGTTTTCTCGCTGTTGATTATGCCTCATTGCTGACTAACAATAGCCAGGAATAGGAATAATAATTAAATATAATAGGAATAATAATTCCTAACAAAGTAACGCTAATGAACAAAAATAAAAAGTACCTACTTAACAAATCAGAATATTTATAACCAGATAATTTATTTATTAAATAAACCTGAATTATTGCAGACAATTCTAAACATCTACTCTGTTTAATTAATTATATTTCAGATCGCCGTTAAATAAAATTAGGAATCAAACGAGCTTACCTCTTAAGCGAAGTCTTGATTCTAATTTTATGAACGGCGATCTGAAATATAATCACCCACCCGCCACTAGCTAACAACCCCAACGCTGCAATAATCAGTCTACCTAATTCACTTATCCTTTCAGGAAACCCTAGTGAAAGTAAGTATGCGGAACTACTCTGTACAGAAAACAGAGCTTGTTCCTTACTTAAGGATCTCTAAAATAAGTGACGTTTCTGTGTTGCCACTTGCCAACGCTGAGATAATAATCCAACTTAAAAAAATATATATATTTTATCGCTAAAAATGCGATGTTAATACGTGTGTGTAAGGAACACTACTCTGTTTAATTAATTATATTTCAGATCGCCGTACATAAAATTAGAATCAAGACTTTGCTTAAGAGGTAAGCTCGTTTGATTCCCAATTATAATACAAGTAACCTCGTTGCTCACCCATCATCGAAGTTAGAACGTGTATCCAAATTCAAAAACAAACATTAATATTCTTATTGATACAGAACAAAGTCCCTCGCAAAATGCTACAAAATACATTTAATGTCAAAATATTAAGTATAAAAAAACCGGCCAAGTGCGAGTCGGACTCGCGCACGAAGGGTTCCGTACCATTATCTATAAAAATGGTAAAAAAACACATTTGTTGTATTGGAGCCCCCCTTAAATATTTGTTGTATTTTAATTTTATTATTTATTGTTATAGCGGCAACAGAAATACATCATCTATGAAAATTTCAACTATCTAACTATCACGGTTCATGAGATACAGCCTGGTAACAGACGGACAGACAGACGGCGGAGCCTTAGTAATAGGGTTCCGTTTTACCCTTTGGGTACGGAACCCTAAAAAACAACATTTATAACAAAGTCAAAGAGCAATGACTACACATATATCTTGCTGTACGTTCATGACCTTCCCGGACACTTATGCCATAATATCCTATGGTACTATTTGCTGACGACAGCACAGTTACTATAGTTAAATGCGACGATCCTATGACTTATGAAAAAAACTGAAATAAATATGACATTAAATACAATTTTATCATGGTTTGACAAAAATTAAAAAAAAAAAAAAACTTATTATAAATTTAGAAAAGACTAAGATTACCTATGCATTTTCACCAGAGAGTTCCGAGTAAGATCCCTGACATTAATTATTTAGGAACTCAATTATAGTCAACTACTGTCACCAAATTCCTTGGTATCATAATAAATTAGACCTTTGTACTTAAATTATAATTTTAACATTTCGCTCTGTATTTTACTGTGTGTACATAAATATTAATATAAATAAATAAATATATAAAAATTTGACCTGGAAATCCCAGACAGACGAAATTTGTAAAATGTATTTGTGAAACAAGATTGTATATTCGCATAATGTTCTTTACAAACTGTCAAAGACTGTCAGCCTAGAATCGGTGCTAACGGCATATCACGGTTATGTTGCATCAACACTTACGAGTATGTATGGCGTAATGTATTGCGGTAACGCAGTCGATAGAGAATTAATATTTAGCTTAATAAAAATGTATCAGATCTATATGTGTGTGTGTGTGGCCTAAATAGCACCGACAGTTGTCAACCGTTCTTTAAAAGCCTAAACATTCTTACCATCATTGTCCACATCTACGAAACTAATATATTTGTCAAAACACACATCTCGCAATACAAATTAGCTTCCAAAAGCTACTATAGAAAGTTACGTGACAAAAATAAGTTAGAATATAATTTAAAAGCATTTTTTTCCATTTTTGTAAATAATGTGAGTACCATGGAGCCGTTTATTATGTTATGATGTATGTTGACTTAAAAAAGTTTGGCAGGTAAGAGTATGTCATGCTCACTTAAATGGCTCGCTGATGGTGGCGCGTGTGTTGGATCATTCGGTTCCCTACAAAATGGTTGAGCTGGATGGTGCTGATCCACGCGTCATGCTCGTGAACGGGCGCCGTCAGTTGAGACTGGTCATCTTCTATCTGCCACTGGGCTTATTTGTAATATTTTTTATATTTTGTATTGTTTTTAAATAATTTATTTTTTTACATTGTTCTCACATATAGAAGCGACAAGAATAATGTACCCAGGATCATGTAATATATTGATTTAAAAGAGTGTCGTTGGAGTTTCTTGCCTATTCTTCTCCATAGAGATCTACGTTTTGGAATGGGCAAATAGCTTCAACTTTCTGACTAACTGACCGACTTTTTGATAATTCAAAAGTGCCTGTAATAAGGTTTAATTGAAATAAATGCTTTGAATTTGAGTGCAGAACAGCCTAATGAATACAAGTACTTTCTGTATGGCCACAAGAATATTTAACAAGCTGCCTGAGACATTAAAATCATTAAATCTGGACAAATTCAAAAGTGTACTTATGAAAATTTTAATCGATAAATGTTATTACTCAATGAAGGACTATTTGGATGACAGTTCTATAATCCCTTCTTCACTGAGCTACATTTCATTGATTTATTACTTTAAGGACACTCTTGTATTAATTTGATTAGACAAATTATCCAATTTTTTTTTTTTTTGACATTTCTGTTTTATCTTTTTTTTAAAGTTGACTTTTTTGAAATATTTTATTAATTTGGTACTTGTTTTGACATTGTAGTTTTTATTTGGAATTTAATTAATTGACAGAGGAATATTATGTTGATTAATCCTCTCTAGCTATTTCTATCATTTTTATTGGATTGGTTGTTCAAGCGTTGAACGGTTCGGACGTGTTTCAAATTAATTTATTCATTTTGTGAACATAGGGTAAAAAATTATATAGATGTTTAAAATTAAATTTTGATCCATACTACGTCCCGCCAGAAGGCATACAAAATTGTTTGCGTAATCAAATGTCACATTTTAGCAAAACGAAAATGTAAAATAAAATAAAGTCAAAATAAGTATTCTACCTGTCGCAATTTCATGCCCAACACTAATAGTCAAAATTAATAATAAATGTACAAAAACAAATAAGTAGTATAGTCACAATTTGGTATACTTACAATAATAATCTACAACAATAAAATTAAACAAAGAATGTCAATATAGAATATCATTATCATATGGAAGCAACATTTTAATTTTGTTTTATTTACTTAGAATTAAAATATTATTTACATAAATAACAACTTATAACTAATTAATTAAAAAAAATAACAAAATTATATACTAACTAAACTAAAACTATATAACATTAAAATATGACGTCGAAAAATTCCTCCGCATCGCTGTCGACTGGTAATGTACCCAAGAGACTGGCGGCATTGCCACGTTGTATGGCAATGCTTTACCTCTAGCCAAGGTAAAAGCCAGCCCTTGGGTCACGGGAAGCGTCAACCAGCCGTTTGGAGATATCTTTGAACAAAACATGAGCACTTACACGGCCCGAGGGTTTCAACCCCAAACGGCTCGAAAATATAATTACCGATAAGGTTATTACACTTTCACCGTTTGAGATTTTCCGCAGACGCAGCAGCAGCGCCAGCACAGCACGCGGAGTCAGGAAGATGGGATGGCGCAAGAGTATCGACACACGTTGCGTCCCACACTAAAGGCCTACCCACCTTCCATGGAAATAAAGACATGCCGTCCGGTCTCTTGCCATCGTCACGTGCCAAGCCATTAGGTTCTAATACAGCTGGAACGCCGACGGTGACAAGAGCTCGTCGGATGATGTCATTAAAATTCGCGTGCCAGGCTAAGCGACCTGCACTACGGCTGCAAGACAGGCCGTGGTGTCCGAGGCTGTTGACAACTTGGCCACAGTGACAGCGATGAGGAGAACAACAAGGAGCTCCTAGCCCGAGGGAAGCAGCAAGGCGGAAAGTAGTTGTAGTATATTTGAGTGGGTAGTCGGCCTACCCTCACTATTCAAGAGCAATAAATATCAGTGTTCAACCAACTAACGTGTGTTTCACTTCATGGTGACAGCGGTAAAATTTCTTTTGCTAATAAAAGTGCATTAACCCATAAAACTCCGCGTAAATCCAATTTTTACTATGGAACACGCGCGTCCTCCGGCAGAATTATCGCTCGAAGGCGGTCCGGCCGCGCGCTCTGAGTCGTGGTGCAAATGGCGGAAGCTATTTGAGGTGTTTCTGAAGGCGTCCGGAGTGAGCAAAGAGCCTAAAGAGGTACAGGCTAGTCTGTTGGTGAACCTCATTGGATCGGCGGGATACGAGGTTTTTACCACTTTTAAGTTTGATTCGGGTGAAAGTGTACATGAATTTCCAGTACCTGATTTCACACGAGTCACGTATAGTGCCTCAAATTGTATTATAGCAGGATGCCACCAAAGAAAGAATCTGCATAGGATTCATTATAATATAAGACGAAATGTTCTGTCTAAATATAATATATACATCCCACGTGGAACTCGTGTTTGTGAAGTCCATGCTGGGCCTGAAGCACGGTGAAATGATTTCCCAACACATTGTCGTCCTAGACAAGAGCTTTTTAATAGCGCACAAATGTCAGAAATGCTAAAAATCTTTTTTGAATTTTGAAAGATTAGATACTATTGACGACAGCGTCTTTTATTATTTTATTGGATTCAATAAAGAAATATTTTTTAATATTCTGCAAGAGACACTTTCAATCTCGACATCTTTTAGAAAACCTAAAACAGCCCTTGCAACGGTCATGTGTAAGTTGCATACTGGTGATTCTAACGAAAGACTTTCTAGTGTGTTTCGTATGACTCCGCAACATTTAAGTAGTGTAATGAAAAAAATTCGCAAGTGTTAGATGACAGAATTCGTTCTCAACCATTTGGGCTTTGATCATATATACGGACCTGATTGTGCCTTTTCGTACAGAAACAATATGCGCGAAAGGATTTTAAGAATTCCACGGATATTATTTTCAAACCGCAATGAACCATTAGTAACAATTTGCGACGGTACTTATTTCATTCTGCAAAAAAGCTCTAATTACCAATTTCAACGAACTTCATACAGTCACCATAAATACCGTAATTTATTAAAGGTATTTTTAATTGCAAGTCCAGATGGATATATTATAAACACCTTTGGGCCATACGAGGCAAACAAATCTGACGCTTCTATCATGGCAGAATTGATAAGAGAAAACGAAGACAATCCTTATCATTGATTCTTTGAGAAAGGAGAGGTATTCATTCTAGATCGAGGATTCCGGGATGTGATGGAAGATATAAGTTCGTGTGGATACGAAGCTTATATGCCACAAACGAAAGATGAAAATGAACGTCAGCTATCTGTTATCTTCTGTTATCTGTTATTAATAGAGTCGTTTGCCTGCTTGGTAGTAAGCAGGCAAACGACTCTAGAAAAGTAACTTTATGCCGTTGGGTAGTGGAAACTATTAATGGTCGATTAAAAAATCAGTTCAGGCAACTTAGATCGCAGTTGTTCAACATCGCGGCACCACACTTATACGAAGAAGTAAGAATTGCTTGTGCTCTAATAAATGCGTTCGGGAACCGACTGACAGATCATCAGCTCGTTGATCAATTTATTAATGAAATCTATTTAAAATATGATGCCCCAAACCACTTAAGTGAGTTTGTGATTCAAAATAATTTAAACTTCCGTAGAGCCAATTTTCGGGCTATGGATGCCGGAGGAGAATTCGAACAATTCCCAAATCTAACGTATGATCAGTTGTTAGTGATAGCATTGGGATCGTACCAAGTCGCCCAAGCTCGTAGTTACTATGGGGAACATATTAAAGAAGACGGCATATTTTTTATTGAATTATGCGAAGACGTTGCCATCGATTATGACTTGAGTCAATACAACATTGTCGTTTCTGATCCTTGGCTTTTAAGAGCTCGAATCCACTCAAGACACCAAAACAATCGAATTTATTTTGTCTACATCTTGCTCGATAATACTTTGCAAGGCAGGAATAAAATAGTTGGCTACTACTGTAATTGCATTGTAGGAAAACGAACACTTGGATGTTGCTCCCATGTTATGTGTATTATATGGTACATGGCATGGGCGCGACATCAAGAATATCCTATTCAGCCTCTCGCTGCCTTCTTGGATGATATTAAATATATACCGAATATGATTAATAAAGCTTATGTTTTATCCGCTAGGTATTCAATTATTTCATGTTTACCTACAAAAGTAACATTGTAATTCGACACATTTTTCTCATATTCTTATGTTCCGAATGTATTAAAAAAGATTTTAATGAACAAAATAAATGATTAGTATTATAATCTTTGTTTTCTTTCTCTGCCTGGTTCAGATTAACAGTAAATAACTTAATCGACATGAATTAACTACAAAATAAATAAATAAATTAGTTTTAACAATTGTTATTTTTATCTTTGAATATCTCAGAAACGTGACGCTTTATGATGTTATGTAAAATGACATTTTATGTTTGTATAAGTGTCCCCTATCCAAATATATGACATTTATTGTGCACCGCGATTTTGAAAAAAAAACAAAATGGTTGCTGATGTTAGGGCCAAAATCTTCAAACCCCTTTAAACGTAGATAATGCGGCTAGTTAATGTGATGAAGACGGCGAAGAAACGTTCTACGTGGACATCATCAGTGAGGACACATTACTCCGTAAGTCATGTAAGGAATGGACTGAAACATTTTTATGTAATGGGAAAAGTATCACTGTTAAAATCGATACTGGATCGATGTTAAACGTTATTTCCAAGAAAGAATATTTAAGCTTGGGTTTTTCTATTGAGAACCTTAAGCCGTTTACAAAACGAATACTTTCGTTTACCGGTGACCCGTTGCCTATATTAGGCACAGATAGCGTTTCGTTCGCATTCAATAAGAAACATTACGACCTACCATTTGTTGTCGCGGATTTAAATTGCCAGAACGTACTCGGTTTGGAAGGCAGCATGGCGCTGGGGTTGTTGAGTTGTATTCATGCAATAAATATTAGCCAGTACGATGATTTGTTTAAAAGTTTAGGTAAATTACTAGGAGAATATAGTATTTCTGTTGATAGATCCGTGCAACCGGTCGTATGTCCGACGAGAAAAATTTCCTTCGGGCTTAAAGATAAACTATTTAATGAGTTATGTGGAATGGAAACATTGGGTGTAGTGCGAAAGGTCACGCACCCGACTGACTGGGTGAATGCGATGGTATTAGTCGCGAAAAAGGATGGCAGCATTCGCGTATGTGCGCACTACTCGCTGCCGACCGTGCCCCAGCTGGCGGGGCGGCTGCGTGGCGCCGCGGTCTTCAATTTGCTTGATGCGCGCTGTGGCTTCTGGATAGTGAAAATCGATGATCCGAGTGCCGACCTCTGCACTTTCAGTACCCCGTTCGGCAGGTACCAATTTTTGCGTTTACCTTATGGGATTAATTGTGTGCCGGAGGTTTTCCATGCGAGGCTTAGGCAACACCTGGAAGATCTAGAAGGGGTGGAGTCCTTCATTGATGACGTCATCGTGTGGGGATGTAATAAGGCCGAACACGACAAGAGACTGGGTCGATTACTGCAGCGAGCACGGGAAATAGGAATAAAATTTAATCGCGAAAAATGTAAGTTCGGAGTGCCAGAAATCACCTACCTAGGTCACAAGTTTGATGCGGTGGGAATGCGAGCGGATGACTCGAAGGTGAAAGTTATTGTGGAGATGCCGTATCCCAATGACAGGAAATCGCTAGAGAGATTTTTAGGTATGGTGAACTATTTGTCGAAATTCATTCAGAATTATTCGGACTGTGTGAAAGTTTTGCGGTCATTATTAAAGAAGGACTCGGAGTGGGTGTGGGAACAGCACCACTCCAGGGCGGTGGATGAGCTGAAACGCAAGTTGGTGAGCGCGCCCGTGCTGGCGCTGTACTGCGCGCGCCGCTTGTGCTATCTGTGGACGCGTCCAGCGTGGCGCTGGGCGCCGTGCTGCTGCAGGCCGGCCGCCCGGTGGAGTTCGGCTCACTCACGCTCACCGACACTCAGACCAGGTACGCCCAGATACAAAAAGAGATGCTGGCTATCGTCTTTGCGGTAGAAAGATTTCGGCAGTATATTTACGGTAGGTCTGACGTCACCGTGCAGACGGACCACAAGCCCCTGGAAGCGCTGTTCAATAAGCCGTTGGTTTCCGTGCCGGCGCGGCTGGAGCGAATGATGATGCGAGGATTCGACATCAAGGTGGAGTATACGCCGGGCAAGTACATGTATATTGCCGATACGTTGTCGCGGGCGCCCCTGAAAGAATTAATGCATGACCGCGTGACAGACGAGGTGACTGTCCAAACGTGTTTCATGATGGAAAGCGTCCCGTTTAGCGACCAGAAAATGGAGGCGGTCAGAACGGAAACCCAGACTGACCGAGACTGCGGGTCATTAATTAGGTGTATAACGCAGGGCTGGCCAAAAAACAGGCGTGACGACAGCATGAACTTAAATGTGTTTTGGCCTTATCGCGAACAGTTGCATTACATAGATGGGATCATTTTTAAAGGCGAGTGTGTACTCATTCCGCTCGCTTTATGGTCTGTTCGCTTGGAACATTAACTTTCACACTAAATCTTATAAACACCAACATATGAAACACGCGAGTGAAACCGCGCGGGTACAGCTAGTATTATGTATAAACCTGAACTAGCTGTATATAACGCCAAGTGCAAACTCTTAAGTAATTGCACAAGTTCCGGAGCCACAAGATGCACTCGCGACGCGGTCGAGTGCTCTCGCTGTCCTCTCCACCACGCCGCTGCACGCGTGTACTGCGCGCGGGGCCACCGTGTGGGTGCAGGGTCCCCCACGCCCCACGCCCCGCGCCCCGCTCCCCGCACCCCGCAACCTCTTCCCTACGTCCGACACTTCAGCACATTTTTATGATTTTTGAAGGTAGTGTTCATACATACTTTGATTATTATAAACTGACTTCAAAAACCACATTGAAGTGGGGATATCAATTAATAACGCTGCAGTTGTAAGATCGCGATATATGTGATAAAGAGAGTATCTAGAACTTCCTTGGAGTCATTAGTGCATGTGTACTTGTGTAGGTAACGACTGACCGCAGAACAGGCTTCGGTGTCACCGCCGGGCGACTCGCGCTGGTGGCGCGCGTCTGGCGGAGCGATGGCATCGCGGACCAGGTCGATGGTCTGGCGGAGCGCCGTCGGCGGCGCCCAACATGAGTCGCGCAGCTCAGCGCCCAGGCGTAGGTGCGGCAGCAGCTGGGTATCCGCATTGATGGCGTCCAGCGCCAATAGAGTCGCCTCCACGCGCTGGATGCCGTAGTGCTCGCGCACGGCACCGCACGTCGCGCCCTCACGCGCTGCCGCCGGCGCGCCGTGCACAGCGAACAGCGCGCCGAACCGCACCGCTCCCCCCACCAGCGCGCGCTCCCTCGCACACACCCACGCCACGGCACTGACGGCAGTGATGGCACATGACAGTGTGCGCATAACGCGACTGCCGCTGACAACGGCACCTCACAGAATGCCGTTTGTAGCAATTCTTAAGTTGCACTTGCGCGCTAACCATCGCGTATCGCTACACATAGTACACATAGACTTTCATAGCTCATTTACACTCACGCCTCGCGGCTGGTCTCGCGGCTTGTCTCGCGGCTTGTCTCGCGGCTTGTCTCGCGGCTTGTCTCGCGGCTTGTCTCGCGGCTTGTCTCGCGGCTTGTCTCGCGGCTTGTCTCGCGGCTTGTCTCGCGGCTTGTCTCGCGGCTTGTCTCGCGGCTTGTCTCGCGGCTTGTCTCGCGGCTTGTCTCGCGGCTTGTCTCGCGGCTTGTCTCGCGGCTTGTCTCGCGGCTTGTCTCGCGGCTTGTCTCGCGGCTTGTCTCGCGGCTTGTCTCGCGGCTTGTCTCGCGGCTTGTCTCGCGGCTTGTCTCGCGGCTTGTCTCGCGGCTTGTCTCGCGGCTTGTCTCGCGGCTTGTCTCGCGGCTTGTCTCGCGGCTTGTCTCGCGGCTTGTCTCGCGGCTTGTCTCGCGGCTTGTCTCGCGGCTTGTCTCGCGGCTTGTCTCGCGGCTTGTCTCGCGGCTTGTCTCGCGGCTTGTCTCGCGGCTTGTCTCGCGGCTTGTCTCTGTAGTGTCCATAGATAATACAATTAGTATGTTAGTTAAGTCAAGCACTTGATCGTTGGTACACCCCTAGTGTTAGAGACAGATGAGACAGACGAATAAAGATGGTTACACAAAAAGGTTGGTTTCACTGGGTCTAGTAGAATCTCTAAATTCCTGGAGCATCCCGTAAGCAAGATTCCTGACTAAACCCAAAACACAATAGTCTGGTCAGTAGGGAGGTCAGTAATAGAAGTTTTATCGGAAACTTACCTGTGTTCGATAATGACGCACAAAGTTTCGCAAGCTGGTTAGAGATTGTTGAAGAATACTGTACGTTAGATTGCGTCCCGCTAGACAATAATAAGCCCCCTAAACAACCACACGTCCTGATTGACCATCTAATCACGTGGGGGGCGGACACACGAATGAGAAATTACTGGCGTGGCTAACGTGGCTCTGGAAACCCATTTAACATGGACACTAGATCGAAGAAAATACGTATAGGATCGCTACCCGAGGGCAATCGTCGGGCCACACCTGGGGCCGATGCTGGGTGTCTCAGCATGCGACCCATCGGCGGTGGGGGACTGAGTAGGCGGGTTCTCCCCGATAAAAATACTACAGCTGAACCGACAGACAAACTAGACAATATTGATGACAGTAGAGCAGTTACATCTGCCTTGGATGTTTCGCAGGCGGCGTCAGCTACTCAGCCTGCGACCACCAAAGCGGGGAAACCCAGAGTGCGCATGAAATGGACTGAAGATATGAACATATTCATCATGCGCACTTACTATCGTATTACGAAACTTGAAGAGGATAGGACCATGTACTGCACACAATTATTCGAACATTTTAAATTACAATACCCAGAAATTAATGTAACAGAACAAAGAATAGCAGACCAAAGACGGGTCAGAAACAAGCTGTTATCAGATGATACTTTAAATATAATTAGATTTGAAATAAGAGAACAACTAAAAATTAAAGAAGAAAGTATGAATCTCTCACAACAAACAAACATTTTACAGATAACCCAATCGCTTACAACATATAATCCAGCTTTAGAACACGTCACTAGGTCAGGGACAGAAAATTGTGCCACAGAAATAACCACACCCACACAGCACAGCAATCAATTTACTACAGATAATCTCACATTAATACACACACAATAATATTGAGTTTGGCCCTTCCTTAGTAGAATCAATAAGTAACGAATTAGAATCAATTATACTTCAATGTTGCATTCTCAGGATTTAACCCACATTGTATTGCGTACTTATTGCATTACACCGTAACACTGTTGAGAGACTAAAAAAAGAAATATTCATTTGATAGTCTATGTCATCTGTCAACTGTCACCTAAACCTCATTCGTGCTTAGTGTGTTGCACCGTTACGCTTGTATTTCAATAGTTCAATCTACATCCTTAAAAATCCTTATATTTTCATTGCGAAAAGTATAAAGTAGTAGTAGTAGTAAAGTGAAAATTAGTCATAGGAAACGGAAAAATGAACGTGACGAAGAATATTTTCTCTTAGTATTTCTCTTTTTTTTTAAGACTTATGACTCTATCGTTATATTAATGAGATAGCACCTGATGTTATCCTGATAACAAAATGGTATTTCTTAGAGAGGTAATACGCGATGTTATCTAGAAAAGTACTTTCTCGATGAGGTAGTACGTAAGACTATCCTGAAAGTAACCTTTTTGTTTCAGCCTTCAGAAAGCCCATCGTTGCGATCTTTAAGCTCATCGCCTTATGAAGCATATCAAAGTTTTGTTGAAAACAACAGAAATATCGATGAACCACAAGAGGATGATGAAATCCCAGTAGTCAAATGGGTCGTTAATACCGCGTCTCATAATAATTCACAAATACCTACCGCCCTTGCTACAAGGACAAACGTCAAGTGACCCGAGTGTGTTCAATGAAACTTCTACTGTGGATATTTCCACAGAAATTCTTGATTTGCTTGGGGAAGCTAAGAAATTAGATTCCGCACTCGGAGAAAAAATACCCAATGAAGTCTCTAAACGTTGGGAAAAAATACTGCTTGATGGATCAGATAAAGAACACAAAATTTTCAGGAAAATGCTTGTTCCTGAAAATTTCACATTAGTGCGTGCACCAAAATCATTTGGAATCAGAGCAAAATCAGCTTAGCACACGGGTCGCTGGCCTCGTTAACCTAACAAAGGACCTCATACAGACCCAATCTGTAGACAAATTTGACATTCTGAAAAGACTATTAGAAATCAGTCAATTGCTTCTTGATCTACACCCCGACTCCAGTGAATACTACAGGCAACCGGCGAACCGGTTTTCAGGCGGGAAATGCGCGGGGTCCTCTTCGACGAGCAAACAATATGACTGCAGCACCATCCACAAGTCGACACCAACCAGAAACATCGACATCTTCGGCGAGGAGGACCAACTACTCAACCCAACGCAGTCGGCAGACAGGAGCCATCAAGATGAACGACAAGAAGAACCGCAGTAAAAGGTACCTCACGCCGCGCGCCGGTATAATTAGATATTTTATAAAACTCTGGATGTTGTTAACTGATGATCCCATCATACTAAATTATGTTAATGGTTATAAATACCGTTCACTGGGAAAGTGGTTCAAAACACTGAACCAAAAAAACCCACCACCTCATGGAGAAATGGAAACCGCAATATTCAACTGCAACAAACCTAAAATAATCTTACTTTTTAATGCTTAAACATATCTCACATAGAAAATATTTGAGACTAGCTGCGCCTCGCGGTTTCACCCGCATAAGTCTCAATCCCGTGGAAATATCGGGATAAAAAGTAGCAAGTAGCCTTTATGTTAATCCACGGTGTCACCTATCTTCATACAAAATTTTATGAAAATTGGTCCAGCCGTTTGAGCGTGAAGAAGTAACAAACACACACACACTCTTTCACCTTTATAGGTAATATTAGTGTGATGTGATTCCGTTATTCAATTGCCTACCATATGGCCTCAGCCTGGCGCCACTAGTATTATACAAAGTTACAAACCCGTTCTGTCTTGTTTGAGGTACTACTCGTATGGCCAGATACAGTAGCATCTTAAGTGGAGTACATTATTTGGATAGGAAATACTTACGACTCATGTCTCAGGACTGTAAATTCGGTAATACAAACATTTGATAAATTAGGTTGAGTTATCAACTTAGAAAAATTTCTCTCATACCAAATCAGATTTGCAGATTCTTAGGAATCCTCATCAACTCACAGTCCATTATGTTTACAGTCACCCCAAGAAAAAGTAGCTGTTTATACTCTTACAAGAAGACTTCACTTGGTGGAGTCAAATGTCGCACAGAAATATGAACAAACTTCGTGATTGCTCCTTCCAATTGGAAATATTCTCACCGACTCCTCACTCACAGGATGCGGGGCAACCTGTGAGTGAAGAGGCAAGTGAAATTACTAGAGGTCTTGGGTCAATGAAAGAAATAAAACACCACATTAACTTCCTCGAGTTACTGGCAGCATTGATGGGCCTAAAAGCCCTTTGCAAAAACAAAACAAATGCAGATGTTCTTCCTAGATAATACCATTGTCATTGCTTATGTTAACAAAATGGGTGCCACACCAATTTCCCTCATTTAAATGATATCACACGGCAAATGTGGCAGTGGTGCAAGAAAACAATAACATATATTTATTATTGTTTTTTTTTTTTGCGTCGCGTCTTAACAAAAAATGCACAAAATATTTATCCTGGAAACGTGACCCAGACGCCTATGATATAGACGCATTTACAATGCCTTGGAACAATTACTTCTTCTATGTCTTCCCACCATTTGCTCCTGTAATAAAATGCTTAAAGCAAATTCTAAACAACAAAGCAACTGACATAGTTTTCGTCCCGTATTGGTCTAGCCAACCATGGTTCCCCTTGTTCAATAACCTAATTGATTATGAAATAATGTTTTTTCAAACCTAATTAGAATAATTTATTCTATTATAGTTCCCTTCCAGAGAACCCCATCCCATGTAGAAAAAGCTTACCCTAGCGTGCACAATATTGTCAGGGAATCGTACTTAAGGCAAAAAATTCCAATTGAAGAAATATAAATTATGGTTAAATCTTTATCTAATAATACCATGAGCCAGTATAATTTTGCTCTTAAACGCTGGTATTCCTTTTGTATATCTAATAATATTGACTATTTTGATAACTCAATAATATACCTATACATAAAAACTCTTAACTGAGACTTTTAACAAATGTAAAAGTTATGGGAAGCGAAATCGCTCTGCATTGAAATTAATTTTACCAAAAAATCAAACAGAAAAAGTTAAGTAAGTTAAGTTGTCTGTTAGCGTATATCTTATATATTATTATTTTAAGTCGGTTAGTTTTTATGATGTAAAAATTTTATTACTGAGTTATTGAATAAAAATAAACAGAAAATAATTATGCTCATAGATTTTTTAAAGGTGTTTTTAAAAATCAAGCCTACCTTCCCTAAATATTGTACTACTTCAAATCTTAATATAATCGCGATCTGAAATATAATTAATTAAACAGAGTAGTGTTCCTTACACACACGTATTAACATCGATGTTAATACGTGTGTGTAAGGTACACTAAAATAAAATTTATTAATAAAAGGTGATTTAAACAATGCGATTAAAATTATTAAAACTCAGGAACATACATTAATTAACGACAAAATAGAAAAAGAAAAAAAAAAGTAAAGAAGATAATATATGATCAAACGAACTTCGACAAGTGCAGTTCGATCGATATTATATTAATCGCTTCATTCGAAGATATAACATTCACAACGCAGGGGCTTGTCTCCTCTGACCTCCGCGTTCATTCGAAGATATAACATTCACAACGTAGTTCCTCTAACCTACAAGGCAACTTCGCACTTTTTTAAATTACCCCTTTATTTATTTTTTTAGTCTGTTATCTACGATCAGTGTATCAAATCTCATTTTTTTTTAGCGTAAGTATAGTTTATCAAAAACTTTGTTATAGGGAAATAGGGTGGGTGGGTATTATATCTTCGAATGAAGCGATAATTCTTCGCGTATGGCGAACGTTTGAGAAGCGGTTGTCCAGCCAGCCGCCTTCCTGATGGCGTCTATGGACAGGCCAGCGCGGTGCGCCGTGGACGTGGCGGCATGACGCGTGCTATGCGCGCTTAATGTCGTCACGTCCACGCCGCTCGCACACAATACTTGTTTTATCCACCGACTGATTGACTGCGCCGTGGCTCCTCTATAGGGCCGTTTAAACGTCAGGAATAAATTAGGTACGCTCTCAGGTCTAATTTCATAAGTCACTTGCAGGTAATATTTTAACCTCGTAGCTGGGCAAATGCTTGGTTTATCTAAGAAGTATGGTAGAAATAAAATTGGTTGATCTCGGCCAGGTGCCGATGTCTTAATAATGTCGGTTACGATTATTTCAATGCCTCTGGAATTTATTTTTATGTTTGAGGTCTTGATAAGGGAAAACGTTTGAACCCTGTGAGCTGTGCAAATAGCTAACAAAATTGCTAATTTTTTAGTGATATTTTCTATTGTGAGATCTTCATTTGGGAACCAATTAGAGATAAAGTTGAGTACCACCTGGGGATCCCAAGTACTCGTGTACTTGGGTACACACGATCTCAACTTGTATGCTCCTTTTAGTAACCTCTTTATGCAGTCGTCTGTTCCTACACTATTTCCTAGAAGTAGCGATAGGGCAGAGCGATGACTATTAAGAGAACCGTACGATGCTCCCTTATTAAATTGATCGGATAAAAAGGTCATGACCCGTGAAATTGACACCTCAAACACGCTATTACTATTAATTATACAGAATTCCCACCACAGTTTAAAGGTGACATTATATTGCTGTATAGTGTTTTGGGATAAAGAAGCTAACATTAAGTCGAGAGCGGTTGGAGGCGTCCCTCGCTGCGTGAACGCGAGCCGGAGAGCACCGCGGCACCCAGGGTAAGCGACTTGTAAAGTGGATGGTGTTTTCTGAAACGGGACGATAAAAGACCTTTATTTGCTTTCAGAATAACAATTTCGGTAACAAGCATACTTTTCAACTGGGGATACCAGGCTTGTGATGGCCATAAGGGAAAAACAAGAATACCTTCGGCTTTGTCTAAAATATTTTTTTGTAAGCATTTTAATATCACAGAAAACGGCGGAAAGGCGTAAAAGTGTTTATCGCGCCAGCTTATTGTAAAGGCGTCAATTGTGATGGCATCGGGGTCTGGTCGCCAAGACACATAGTTCTCACATTTTGCATTGTAAAGGCGTCAATTGTGATGGCATCGGGGTCTGGTCGCCAAGACACATAGTTCTCTCATTTTGCATTGTAAAGGCGTCAATTGTGATGGCATCGGGGTCTGGTCGCCAAGACACATAGTTCTCACATTTTGCATTGTAAAGGCGTCAATTGTGATGGCATCGGGGTCTGGTCGCCAAGACACATAGTTCTCACATTTTGCATTGTAAAGGCGTCAATTGTGATGGCATCGGGGTCTGGTCGCCAAGACACATAGTTCTCGCATTTTGCATTGTAAAGGCGTCAATTGTGATGGCATCGGGGTCTGGTCGCCAAGACACATAGTTCTCACATTTTGCATTGTAAAGGCGTCAATTGTGATGGCATCGGGGTCTGGTCGCCAAGACACATAGTTCTCACATTTTGCATTGTAAAGGCGTCAATTGTGATGGCATCGGGGTCTGGTCGCCAAGACACATAGTTCTCACATTTTGCATTGTAAAGGCGTCAATTGTGATGGCATCGGGGTCTGGTCGCCAAGACACATAGTTCTCACATTTTGCATTGTAAAGGCGTCAATTGTGATGGCATCGGGGTCTGGTCGCCAAGACACATAGTTCTCACATTTTGCATTGTAAAGGCGTCAATTGTGATGGCATCGGGGTCTGGTCGCCAAGACACATAGTTCTTACATTTTGCATTGTAAAGGCGTCAATTGTGATGGCATCGGGGTCTGGTCGCCAAGACACATAGTTCTCACATTTTGCATTGTAAAGGCGTCAATTGTGATGGCATCGGGGTCTGGTCGCCAAGACACATAGTTCTCACATTTTGCATTGTAAAGGCGTCAATTGTGATGGCATCGGGGTCTGGTCGCCAAGACACATAGTTCTCACATTTTGCATTGTAAAGGCGTCAATTGTGATGGCATCGGGGTCTGGTCGCCAAGACACATAGTTCTCACATTTTGCATTGTAAAGGCGTCAATTGTGATGGCATCGGGGTCTGGTCGCCAAGACACATAGTTCTCACATTTTGCATTGTAAAGGCGTCAATTGTGATGGCATCGGGGTCTGGTCGCCAAGACACATAGTTCTCACATTTTGCATTGTAAAGGCGTCAATTGTGATGGCATCGGGGTCTGGTCGCCAAGACACATAGTTCTCACATTTTGCATTGTAAAGGCGTCAATTGTGATGGCATCGGGGTCTGGTCGCCAAGACACATAGTTCTCACATTTTGCATTGTAAAGGCGTCAATTGTGATGGCATCGGGGTCTGGTCGCCAAGACACATAGTTCTCACATTTTGCATTAGTGCGAGAGGCGAATAAGTCTATTTCTGGTTGGCCTAATTCTTGTGTTATCAATTGGAATGCTGAATTTGTTAATTTTTCTAGATTGTTCGTCGGCAATAACATTATCTTGTGTGTTTATGTAAGAAGCTACTAACCAGATATTTTTCCTCTTGCACCACTGCCAAATAGATCGAGATAAATCGTTCAAATGTGGGAATTGTATTCCGCCCATACGATTGATATAACTAATGGCTGTAGTATTATCAATACGTAATAATATAGCACAGTCAGAATAATTGCGTACGAACCACTTTAATGCTAAAAATACCGCTAAGAGTTCGAGATAATTAATGTGAAACTTTAATTCTGAATATTTCCAAGCGCTATTAATGCATTCGTTATTGCAACAAGCGCCCCAGCCGGTCCGGGACGCATCAGTGAATATTTCTAAGGTGAATGCTTGAGCCCTTATGGAATTGGAAGTTGTGGAAATATTTTTTGACCACCAATTTGATCTTTCAAAATTATATTAGATAATTTAATTTTTGTGTCAAAATTGTTGTTTATTTAAAAAAATAAGTATTTCTGTCGTTCTAAAATTTTGGTGTAAATCCATCCATATTTTGCTGCGGGACAAGCAGCAGTAAGAATCCCAATTAATTGTGCAAATTCTCTTATTGTGCAGCGTGGTAAGCGTAAAAATGTATCTATTAAACTAGCTATGTGAGTGCGTTTTTCGTCTGGTAAGGACATAATCAATTTTTTTGAATCATACATAAAACCTAAATATTTACAAGTTTGTTTTGGTTCTAGTGAACTCTTATTGAAATTAATAACGAAACCAAGGGATTCTAATAATTTCAAAGTTTCTGTTACGTTATTACGACATTCAGAATAGGTATCACCAATACATAATACGTCGTCTAGGTATTGAACTGATTTATAACCCCGGTTCCTAAGATGGGACATTACCTCTTTCATAATCTTCGTAAAGGATCTAGGTGCTATAGATAAGCCATAAGGCATACTATTAAACTCATACAAAATGTTTTGTGCTTTATCATCCTCGTGAAAACGCAAGTATTTCCGGTGACATTTAGCAATAGGAATTAAAAGATAAGCTTCTTTCAAGTCTATGTTAGCCATGTAACCGTTTGGAGGTATTAATTTAGTAACGGTTCTATAGTCTTCCATTTTAAAATGTAACTTAGAGATAAACTTGTTTAGTGGCTTTAAATTAAAAAAAACCGCTTGTCGCCGTTTGGTTTAGAAGTCGGGAATATCTTTGATATGAATTGATTCTCGGTCGGTGAACATGTTGAAATCGCGCCTAAATCAAGTAATTTTTTGATGGCCAAATTCATATCCTCTTTATCTGCTGTTGAAAGACAATTACGAGGTGAAAATGTTTACACCGGAGTTTCAGAAAATGGTATGGAAAAACCTTTACGAACCCATTCGAGAACGATGTCATTGGAAGTTATGTCAAGCCAGTGAGAATAAAAAGACGTATTCGTCCAGAATGTACCTGTTCTATTGTTGAGGTTAAGCAGGCGTTTTGTTCGTGTTCGAGTACCTCGGTTGCACCGCTGTCTGTGTCTTGCGTGCTGCAGGGGCTTGTCTCCTCTGGTCTCCGCGCCCCCCCCTGTTCGACAGGTAACGCGAAGGACCTGGCCAGTTTTCCTGGTAGCGAGGTCGTGCGACTGCCGATTGAGCTGTCTGTGGAGGTTTTTGAGGCCCCAAGGCCTTTTTTATTTGCAGGCCCTGCTTTTCAATAGCTTTTGAAGCTTTAATTTTTTCGGATAGTTTTATTCCGAATAAAGTGCTATCCCTTTCGTTATCCTTAATTACATTTAGGAATGATTTTTCTAAGCCGGGTGTTACCAATTTGATACGTGCTTCAGTATCCATATGGTGAAGATGGGTCAAGATGCGACAACTGTCACTTAGCATTTTTATGGCTTGGATTTTTTCTTCGCCAGTAATAAGTAGGGTCATCGCCCTATTCACGGCTGTGACCCATAAGTTTTGGTGCTTGTAAAAGAGCACAGTTGGAGGGGACAAGATATTCTTTTAATAATTTGTCCTTAGCTTCCTTGGGAAGTGTTGTGGATTGTCTATGCACGATTATGAATAAAGCAGTTGTCATCCAGACTTGTCTTTCATTACATTACATGGTGACAGCGGTGCGATTTTATTCTATTTAAATAGTATAGGTCGGTAATAAAGGCACGTTGTGGATTTTAAAATCGTGCGGGACGGTTCAAGAGCGCTATGGAACACGCGCGACCACCAACAGAATTATGTTTGGAGGGCAGCTCCGTCAGCCGGGCTGACGCATGGCGGCGTTGGAGGTCGCAATTTATGTTATTTTTAAAAGCATCGGGGGTGCAAAAAGAGGAAGCTGGTATACAGGCCAGTTTAATGATAAATTTAATCGGACCTGAGGGGTTTGAAGTCTTTGAGACATTTTCGTTTGACAAGGAGAGCGATAAGGATGATGTCAATCTATTGCTTACGAAATTTAATGAATATTTTGGAGATAAACAGAATATAACATTGGCAAGGTACAACTTTTTTACAAGGGGTCAGGAAGTAGGAGAATCAATAGATCAGTATGTTACAGCATTGCGTTTACTGAGCAAAAATTGTAACTTCAAAAATTTGGAACAGGAGTTGATTCGCGACCGTATTGTTTGTGGGATACAGAGTACTGGAGCAAGAGATCGTTTATTGAGAGCAGAGAATTTGACGTTGGATAAAGCTATCAAAATTGTCCAGGTTGACCAAATTTCAATAGATAATCGACGTTTATTGGAGAAGTTTGGTGCTGGTACTTCAGGATTGGTGCAGGTCGATGCGGTTCGCGTGCGCGGCCGCGGTGGGCGTGGTGGCTGGCGCGGAAGCGGACACCGACAAGGGCGTGGTGTGGACAGTGTTGCTGCTGGTTCCCTCACAGCGCCAAGATCCGTTCATTCAAGTGAGACTGGTAATTGTCTCAGGTGTGGAGGCCAATGCAATGAACCCAGTTTATATCCGGCTATTTCTGCGCAGTGTTATTTATGTCAAAATCATGGACATTTTGCTAGAATGTGCAAATTGAAAAAAGGAGTTAAGAAAATGTATGACATGTAAGTAGTGTCTACTTAAAGCACGAATAAATAGATGGATAACACTATAATCACTTTTATTTCACAACTAATTATTAATTAATCACAATAAGACAGTATTTAACAATAGAGACGTTGTTTCTACGGCGAGCGCGAGTGAACTAACCCCCAGCCGTTTGTTCGGGGTTTTTAAAGACTTGGTATCCCCACCGAAGTCACGTCAGCCGTTGCGGGTAGCCGGTGATTCGCCAGCAATATTCCAACATCCGGTGCGACGCAGGTAGGTGGTGGTAGGAGGTACCCACAGTGCGTCGCTTGACTCGCGATACTAGCGCTATCTATGTTTGGTCGCCGGAAACAGTGGCGCCAACATCCGGCCCTCCTGAACTGTGTCTGTCCCTAGACACACCGTCATCTGTATTGTGAGAGTAACATGTTAGCTTTGACGACAATAATACGTATGTTGAATGAGTTCCCACCACTGAGCCAATTAATAGCACATGCAAAAGTGTGATCCCTGACTTCGCACCACCATGCTCAGACTCTCAGTCCACATGATAGCCGAAGCTTTCCAATTCATCCACTTTTATCTGCATGAACCACATTTTCGCCCACAACAAGCTCAAGATCGTTACGTATGTTGAATGAGTTGCCACCACTGAGCCAATGAATAGCACATGCAAAAGTGTGATCCCTGACTTCGCACCACCATGCTCAGACTCGCAGTCCACATGATAGCCGAAGCTTTCCAGTTCATCCACTTTTATTTGCATGAACCACATTTTCGCCCACAACAAGCTCAAGGTCGAACCTCACTTGTTTCTGTAGTGGAAACGCCATTACATTGCAACATTTTTATTCCATAAAGTGTACAAAATATTGTACAAGTGTTATTCTCATATTAGTAATTATTTTGAACCAAAATGTAAAGATGTATTAATACATTTTTATAAACAATAATTTTACCTTTTGATGTTTTATTTTAAATTAGTATCTTGTACATACCAACCACGCCAACATCCTCATCCCAATCGGTTATCTTAATCGATGGTTTTATGTTTTCTACACAGGTAGTACCAGAATATGACAATTGCCCTTTGACGATTTCACAAATGGACCCCACATGGTCCATAAGGAGGGTATGAAAGGGGCGAGCATATTTTTGAATTAGAAACACACTTTTATTTTTATTGTTTATGCCGTGTAAACAATTTTTTATGTATTTAGTTACCTACTGTATTTTTTTTATTTTAGGGAACCAATATTTATGTTTAATTCTTTCCAATGTTTTGTCTACAGCGAAGTGACCTATTTTTTCATGATTGTACATAATTACTTGCCAGATTCTCTCTTTTTGCTTTTCATTACTTGCCACATACTCTCCATTTCAAGTTTGGTGTCGAGTACATGCTCGGCTTCAAGTCTTTCTCTTTCGAACACGGGACAGCTGAACAATATATGTGGCACCGTTTCAGCAACCTCAGGATCGCAAATGCACGATGGGCTCTCCTTGCACTTGAAGCGGTTCAAGTATTCGGAGAACCCACCGTGCCCCGTCATGATCTGTGTTGTGATGCTGCTTATCTTACACTTCCTGATAATCCCGTAGGCCGCCACCGCGTCTGGGAAAAACAGCTTCGTCACTGAAGCAGTTCCTTCACTGCTGTATCTTTGGTTCCACACGTCAAGAGTTGCCATTCGAATGCATCGCTTGACGTATGAAACCGGACACAGATCGTAATCGGGCTTTCGTTTGGAACTCTCAGCGGCTGCCTTGGCAAGTTCGTCGGCCCTCTCATTCCCCTCCAGCCCCGCATGGGCTTTTATCCAAAACAAGGTAACCGCCTTGTTTTGAGTAGAGAGGGACCTAAGGTTAGCCCTTGCCTCTACTGCCAGGGGGTGGTGTCGATTGTAGTTCTGGATAGTTTGGAGGGCCGCCATGGAGTCGCTGAAGATTCCAAACGATTGCGCACTGTGCTTTTGGATCACCCTGGTTGCGACGCATATCGCCAGAAGCTCAGCCTGGTAAACAGTGGAGTACTGTGGGAGAGCAAGCTTGAGAGTTTTGGTTTCGGCGTTACCGCTCCATACGGATAGTGCCGCTCCAACCTTGCCCCCAATCTTGCTCCCATCCGTAAAGATACGAACCTCAATTTCGTTCTGAGCATGTAGTTGCTCTTGGTTTACCAGGCTTACGAGCTCTAGCTCAGCGCGCTCTGCAGGGTGTGGAGCCTCCATTGCCGAGGCGGCCTGCTCGACGCTCCTGTCGCCAAGTGCTGGCTGAGGCACCCCTCTCCTGGCCTCGTATAGCGATGCCGCCTCACGGATTCGCAGGTCGAGAGGTAGTATCCCAGCCAGCACTAGCGAGGAGTTTAAGGAGACCGTCCGGTATCCTTTGCACAGCTTTTGCGCGATGCCGCGCTGGACTGCTCCCAATTGCTTCTTAATACCCAGCTTCTCGACGGCACGAGCCCATACGCTGGCGGCGTACAGGATGATTGGTTCGACGGTGGCCACATATATCAGTCTGATGACCTCGGGGTGAAGCCCCCACCTGGTCTTTGCTGCCCTGGTCAACTGCTTATGGATGCCTATTGCCTTTCTGCATACATTTGCGACGTGCGCGTTGAACGTCAACTGCTTGTCGACGATGACACCCAGGATTTTTATCTCATTGGACATTGCAATGTCGATCCCGCCCATGCTTAGGCGTGGGGTGTCGTATTTTAGTTTGCGAGTAATAACCATTGCGTTGGTTTTTTGCGGGGCAAATCGAAGTTTGTTTTGAACGCCCCACGCCCGAACATGTTCGAGAGCGGCATTGGCACGTCCCTCGATCTCCAACGCTGAGTCACCGTCAAAAACCAGCACAACGTCGTCTGCAAAGGCCTGGCAATAGTCACCCCCAGCCTCCAAGCTCTTTAGAAGCGAGTCCAGCAGCAGGTTCCACAGTATTGGTCCTCCAATAGAACCCTGGACGCAGCCCTTGCTTGTGGCCCTGCAGCACTCTTCACCTGCGTACCTGACCCTGACCCTTCGGTTCTCGAGGTAGCTGTCGATGACCCTCCTCAAGCCAACTGGACACTGTTCCTCAGCCAGACGGACCCTTATGGCCGGCCACCATGCGCTATCAAAGGCTCCCTCTATGTCCAAAGATATAAGGACTACTATTTTCTTTAGTTCCAGCTTACCGCGTATGTGTTGCATTAGTACATAGAGGGAGTCTTCGGTGCTCTTTTGGGGCATGAATCCATACTGGCGAGTACTCATCCCAGGAATGAGATGAAACTTGAGGCGGACCACCAACATCTTCTCGTAAATTTTACCGAATATAGGTAAAAGACCGATTGGTCTGTACGCCTTTGGGGTGCTGTAGTCCGTTTTCCCAGGCTTCTTCAAGATAATGACCGTTGCTTCTTTCCAAATTTCGGGGAAGAGGTAGGTTCTCAGGCAGCCATTCAGGAGAGCCAAGGCTATCTCAGGAGCACTTCTAATGGCTTGGCAGCAAATATCGGCCGTGAAGCCATCCGCTCCTGGCGCTTTTTTGGCGTTAAAGGACCCGCAAGCTGCCATCAGCTCGGCCATTGTGAATGGTGGATCGCATGATTCATCTTGCCCTCCAGCATTCACGATATCGGCCTTTTCTCTTATTAGGCGGTGGCAGGTGCTGTCAGTGTCTGAGTGGTCATCTGGGTAAAAAGTTTTAGCCAGTAATTCCACCGAACCTTTTGCGTCCAGAACCTCCCCATCTTTCACTAATGGCTGGTCCTCTCCTCTTCTCTTGGTCCTCCCTATCACCCGGTAGATGCCTTCCCAAACCCCTTCTCTATCCTGTCTTGTGCAGAAGTTCTTCCAGCTCTCGATCTCGTCTTTGGCTGCCTCCGTCTCATACTCAGCTTTCAGTTTCAGGTACTCTTCGACGACCTTCGATCTACGGGCTGGTGCAGCACTCCTAACTCTACGTTTCAAGGTGGCGACCTTTTTCTTCATCCCCTCGAGTTTCTCGGACCACCACGGCAACGTGAACACTTCATTTGTTTTCTTCGTCGGAATTGACGAAATGCATGTGTCTTTAATTAATTTGATATAAAGATTAGTTATTGAATCTAGTTGTTCTGCTGTATTTAATTTATCTATTTCTATTTGGTTTAATTTATTCTCGTGCATTAATTGGCTGAGTTTCTTACGAAACTCGAGCCAATTCGCTTTTTTAGTGTTAAAAATTCTAGTTGTTCTATTTATTTGTATGCCTTTGGACCTTTGTAGTTTTATATTAAAAGCAATGCCGTTGTGATCCGAGCTCGTGAGTCCTTCGTCTATTCTCCAGTCGTCCACTAGGTCCAGGATGTCCGTCGAGCAAGCCGTAATGTCAACGTGGCTGCAGTATCGTATCCCCCCTCTGATCGTGTCGAAGGTCGGAATTTCCCCTCTGTTGAGGATGTTCAGATCCAGTTCGTCGAGAGCTCCAGACACTTCTTCACCCCTGCGGTCGATGGTCAGGCTTCCCCACCAGGTACTTTTGGCGTTTGCATCTCCTCCAACAATCAACATTCTGGAACCTACCTCTTCCTCAACGCATTTGAGGTGCTCGAGATAAGGTCCGATTGGCTGGTCCGGCTCAAAGTAGAAAGAGACCAGTGTGATCTTCCAGGCACTGGTTCGGATCCCCACCACGGTGATGTTGTTAGTGGTGAGTTTCGGGTATTGTTCGACGATGAGGTCTTTATCGAAGACCGCTATTGCAGCCTTAACTGTCCCCTCTCCGGTGTCAGTGCTCTGGAAGACCCTAACGCCCCTGTGACTCCTCATCATCTTTGCCCCACCAACGTATGGTTCTTGGAGGAGAGCAACGGCGACCCCGCGCTTTTCCGCCTCGGTCATAAGTTCATTTGTCGCCAGTCTTTTCCGCTGAAGGTTTGCCTGTACTAGTCTATAGGGGTTTGGGTTGCCTCGGGTGCCCTTAGCAGTATGCTACAGTAGACCTTGCTATTTCATCCCACTTGCGGCGTGTCGGGCATTCCAAGCTAAAAGCGTTGTGGCCGACGTCCGTGAGCTTGACTCTTGTGCAGTTCTGGCACTTAGGCGGGGCACCAGTTAAAAAGTCGGCACATTCCGACCTCAGGTGAGGCCCGCCGCAGTGACAGCACAAGTCAGCTGGTTCTGTACAGTATCGTCTGCCATGCCCGTAGCCCAGGCAGCGCGTGCATTGCACCAGTGGGGTTTGGTCTTCGACCCTCACGCGCTGGAGATCCACGTGCAGGCATCCGAGTTCCGTTGCCCGTCTCCAGATGATTGGCGAGACGCCGACCACAACGTGACAGGTGTGTGGGTTTCTGGTCCTCCTCCGGAACCTCACCACCACCCTGTCCTCCTCCTTGTCGAGGTTGCGAAAAACGTCCCGATTTTGGTTCCTCAACGCCTTAAGAACGTCCTCGTCTGAGTTTACAGAGAGGACGCTCCTGAGGATCAATAGTGGGTCTTTGTTCTTCACCTCCTCGACGTGGAGGTCTTGGTTTTCTTTTTCCAGCTTTCCTTTCAGCTTGTCTCTTTCTTCTATGTTTTGAAAGCCCATAATTATCTTCCTATCTTTCGCCTTCCTCACCTTCTCTACTTTCACCCATCCTTCCTTTGCGTCAACTGTCTTCCGCACTTTCTCGAGTACCTCGTCTCCAGTCTCCGTCTCGTCTTTGGAAGTTACGACGATAGAGTGGAGCGTGCTCCGCCTAGGCAGGGAGTTCGAGGTCTGAGTTGCGGCCACACTAGCGTAGGTACCCCTATCCAAAACTTTGTTTTGGTAGTCTATTTTCTCCTTTAGCTCTTCTAGTTTTTTGTTGTTATCCGCTAGGAGCTGTGTGTGCTGTTCGATTTTGACAAGGATCCTATTTGTTTCAGATTCTACGAGAGGAGAGAATGAATCTGAGGCTAGAGGCTTAGGTTCCGTCAATACCCCTGGCTCTTTGCTGTTCGTTTTTTGTTTTAGAGCTTTTAGCTCCGATTCGACTAACTTGACCAAATTGTACAGTCGTTCCGTGGCTACAACGACACCGTTCTTTATCTCCGTCTTGGTGTTTCTGGAGCTGTCGAGGTGGTTTTTAGCCTTTAGTAGGCAGGCTCTAGCCTCCGCTGTCCGGTCCACGTATTTAGTTGGTGAGTTTCTGTCGGTGGACTTCCTTATTTTGGCTCTGCTGTCCTGCGTCAAAACTGGCTTAACTTTAGGTTTTGCAGGGCCAGCCTGCGACATCATTTCGGTGGTTTTTTCAGCAGTGGAGGGGTTAGGGCTACGATTTGCGGCTTCCCACTCCCCTATGCTGCGTCTAACGTCTGGAGGGGCAACTACCCCCGGTTTAGACGGCGAATTTTCAAGGTCGGCCTTTGTCGGTGTTCTAAGAACGGACATGTTGGAAAGTATGCGTCAATGTAAATTAATAATTATAAATAAATCGTCAAGAGGGACGAAAAAGTAGAAAAAACAAAAACAGTGTAAAAGTATATAAACAAACAGAGTTATCGCAGTCGGACTAAGGTCCAAAGGGACGGGTCAAACATGAAACCAGTCAAAATTCTTACAAAAAGTCAAAAATCGCAATCTATTTTCGCCAGGACTCTATGTAGAGTCAAAACAAGACTTCCAATAGACAGCCCACGCCAAGCCCTTTACGGTGACACCAAACTCGGTGCGGTTACACCAAGGGGTTACGGAGATATCCTAACTTGAAATTTTGGTTTTTAGCCAAGATGGCGGCCGAAAAGTGGTTACAAGAGGTTATCTCCGGAACCGCCGGTCCAAAAACCCCCGTGCTTGGGCTTTCCGCACTTGGCTCGGCGAGACCCACCGACTGAAACAGTTTTCAGGCAAGAAATATTTTGAGTCCTGAAAATTACTGAAAAGTGTCCCACCCGATAGACAACAGTCAGTTACTTTAAATAGTGAAAATCTCGTCACTCTACGACACTCCGTTGCGGAGATATGGGTGTTTAAAATTTTGAAAAGATGGCGGCACAACTGTCAAAGTCTAACTTTGACCTGCGATATCTCCGCTTTGGACAGTAGCAGAGTACCCGAGTTTGGGCTCACCTAACAGAGCCTGAGCCCTGCTATATGTTAAAAATGTTTTCAGGACCCCAAATATATTTTACTCCAAAGCGCCTGAAAACGCGAAGTAAATAAGGCAAGGAGCCCCCAAGTATGAATTTGAAAACCGCAACCTCCTACGACTTACGGTTCAGGAGTTATTGCGGTTTTAAATAAAACAAAATGGCCGCCGAACTGTCAAACGTCAGGTTTAAGGGCCCGTATCTTCGGAACCCCTCGTCGGAGAAAGTCCGGGTTTTGAATGTACAGGTCGGCGTCACTTCAGGTATCTACCGAAATCAATTTCAGCGATAAAAAATTTTTCAGGCTGAAAAATCCTGAAACCTTACTACACCTAAAATTAATAATACACTTTAAATAATATCGAAAATCCGAGATTCATCGGCCCAGCGGCACCCGAGATATAGCTTGTTAAAATATTAAACCTAAAAAACCAAGATGGTTGGAAACAGTCTAACTCTCAATTTAAGAGATATACAGCCCGTGTTTGGGCTTATACAGGTCACAATAGGCGTATAGGAACCGGTCCTTATGTCAAATTTAGTTATTTCCTATTAACTTTTGAATAAATGCCAAAAATTGTTAAAAAATCAATATCTCAGGTCCCATTAGACGAATAATTCTGGAAAAAATTTGTTAATTATTGACAAATAACAGTCTATACTAATCTAATATAAAAAAGTATTAATGTTTAATTTTACCTATATAAATTTATATTTATGGACTTTAAACAGTTTTTCAATTACTACTTTAATACTAAGCAAGCAAAAAATATAATTTTCTCAGGATGTCCTCTTCTTCTGAGCGCGCAAAATATAGCAGTTGAAGATTCTTTAATTTTGAATTTTTTCCGGAGATACGGGTGTCCAAACTTTTAAGTTTTCGTAATATTCAATAATTTTTATAACAGAAAGTACACAACATAAAAATATAGTACTTGCAAAATTTGTTTCCTCCTATGGGCCTCTTACGTGCTGCAAATTTTCAGGCAGCTGCTGCGTCTGGTTTTGGTTTTTCAGCCCACGTGCTTTTTCGTTTTTTCAAATTTACTCTGAAAATCCTGGACCAAAGTGTCTTCAGGGTGGTCCAAAACAAGGGTTGAAGCCTTCTTCAGTGTTTTTCGTAACAAAAACATGGGGTCATCCACCTCATGTCACGGCAAATGAGTCGAACGTTTCACTTTAAGGAACTTAACCTCAAAACTGAGGGTTTTTCAGGTGTTTCCCTGCACAGCACTGCAATCCGGTTCGCGATTTACACTCGGAGGTATGGGGGCAACTTTTTCGCACACACCAACACTAAAATATTTAAAATCCGAGCACTTTTCACCACTTTTTGTGATTTTAATGTGCGGAGCGACTCAAAAAACGATCCGACCACCATGAGGGCTGGGGGGGAACTTTTTTTTTTTATGGACTAGTTCCGCCAACGTAATTGGCGCCTATTTTGTATCTATTCCTCTTCCATACTAGTTCTCGCTTTTCATTCCTCTCGCACTTGCATTCTACATACTTGATCTTTCTCACATCCTTCTCCGTTTATCCTGGTGGGTGGGACTCCCACTTTAAAGCTACTTCCTATTCTATCTACTGTTATCTAATTTTATTTAACTATATACTATATTCAGGTAAATGAATAGGACAGAGTTTCGTATTTTATTTACACACAATTATTTTAACTTAACGTAACTTATTCTAATTAAACTTCTAAACATGATTCTTAACCTACTGCTTATTTTAGTTACAATTTGCTGCTTATATCCTATGATTGCTGCAATTATATGTTCAATATAACGGTAAACATAGTTTTTTCAACTTGTTTTGTTTCTTTCTATTACTTTCAGAGCTATATTGTCACAGTAGGCTATAAGTTTATTTCTATTCTTGTTACTTTTGCCCACCATTAATTCCTTTACGCTTTCTTTATTCAATCTTATGCCTAAATTCTGCTCTAGTTCGTAACGCTCTTTTTCATGAGCCGGGCATTCCAGCAATATGTGGGGAATGGATTCCGCCACATGTGGGTCGCAGATGCACGATGGGCTCTCTTTACACTTAAAACGGTTTAAGTATTCCGAGAACCCACCGTGCCCTGTTAACACTTGAGTGAGCACACCTACCGGCCTCACCCGTTTCACAATACGGAAGGCGGCTATAGCGTCCGGAAGAAACATTCTCGTCACCGAGGCCGTCCCACCAGTCACATATCTCCGGTTCCACTCACCAATTGAACTCAAACGAATTTGGCGTTTGATGAATGAAACCGGACACTGGTCATAGTCAGGCTTCCTCCGCGACGACAATGCTGCCTCCTTCGCCAGCTCATCCGCACGCTCGTTCCCCGGCAAGCCCGCGTGGGCTTTGACCCAGAATAGAGACACAGCTTTATTTTGGTCCAAAGCCTGAGCCAGATTGGCTCGCGCGCGGACCGCCAGAGGATGGAGAGAGCCATGGCCTGTCAGCGACTGCAATGATGACATTGAGTCGCTGTACAGGCCATAGCTCGTCTCTTTGCGCTTAAGGATTACGTCCGTTGCCTTGCAAATGGCCAGTAGTTCAGCCTGGTAGACAGTGCAGTACGCGGCGAGGCTGAGCTTGAGGTTCTGGACTTCGCCTTCATTATTCCACAAGGATAATGCGGCTCCGACCTTCCCCTCAATCTTGCTGCCGTCAGTGAATATTCGCACTGCCTGCAGGTTAGGTTAGGTTAGGTTAGGTTCCATCCTAAACCGGGGCTCGGTCTACACGTGCGTGCGGCAGCGGGGTGGGTCCATAGTGGACGTCTCGTTCGCTAGCCCTGCTGTCGCAAGCCGTGTCCACGACTGGCGTGTCGCCGTGGAGGTGGAGACGTTGTCGGATCACCGATACATCCGTTTCGACGTCTCCACCCAGACCACTGGCGGCCGTAGTCCATCGGCCCCGCGAAGGGACGGTCCGCGCTGGGCGCGTAAGCGCATCGACAGGGAACTTCTCGAGGAGGCCGCTATCGTCCAGGCCTGGTTTCGGGAGTCGGCGACGAACGGACCCGTCGACGTCGAAGAGGAGGCGCTGTGGTTCCGCGGGGCGATGACGCATATCTGCGACGCGTCCATGCCCCGCGTCAGCACACATCCAGCAAGGCGCCAGGTGTACTGGTGGTCTGCCGAGATCGCACAACTACGTGTTGAGTGCGTAGCGGTAAGGCGCGAGTACACCCGATACCGGAGGAGACGTCGTCGGGTCCCTGACGAAGAAGCCGCGCTGTATGAGGTGTACCGCGCGGCAAAGCAGGCCCTGTGGCTGGCCATCGGCGAAGCGAGAACGCGAGGCAGGAAGGAGATGTTGGAGACTCTCGATGCGGATCCGTGGGGGCGTCCCTATCGTGCGGTTCGAGGGAAACTTCGAGCCGCGGCGCCTCCACTCACGGAGAGTCTCCAACCTGAGCTGCTGGAGGAGGTAGTCGCAGCCCTCTTCCCGGCAAGAGCGGAGCATACTCCGCCGCCGATGGCTTTGCCCACAGCCGCAGAGCCTACAGAGGAGAACGCCATCAGCGTCCCGGAGGTGACACAAGAAGAGATGGGGGCAGCCGTGATGCGGCTCCGGGCCAAGAACGTGGCTCCGGGGCCCGACGGGATCCACGGCCAAGCGCTTGCCCTCGCTCTGAAGGAGCTAGAGCCCCACTTGAGAGGACTCTACACAGCGTGCCTTGAGCAGGGCCAGTTTCCCACTTTGTGGAAATCTGGCCGTCTGGTCCTGCTCAAGAAGGCGGGGCGCCCTGTGGACTCACCGTCCGCGTACAGGCCCATAGTGCTGCTAGACGAGGTGGGTAAGATGTTTGAGCGTATAATCGCTGCCCGCCTCGTCGGCCACTTGTGCGGAGAGGGGCCTGACCTGGCCGAGAGCCAGTTCGGCTTTCGGCACGGGCGCTCCACCATCCACGCGATATCGCGGGTTAGAGTCCTGGCGGAGGAAGCGGTGTCCCGGGGCGGGGTGATGTTGGCGGTGTCCTTGGACATTTCCAACGCCTTCAACACCCTGCCCTGGAGCTGTATTCGGGAGGCACTGCGGTACCATCGGGTGCCTTCCTACCTCCGCCGCATCGTCGGGGCTTATTTGGCGGAGAGGTGTGTCACCTACACGGGACGTGATGGCGGAAACCAGCGCCGCATGTCGTGCGGTGTTCCACAGGGCTCAGTCGTGGGCCCGCTTCTGTGGAACATCGGGTACGACTGGGTGCTGCGGGGCGAGCTCCAGCCGGGCGTGGACCTGACGTGTTATGCAGACGACACACTGGTCACGGCCCGGGGGAGCTCGTACAGGGAAGCAGCGTTGCTGGCGACGGCTGCGGTCTCACAGGTGGTGAGCCGCATACGGCGCCTAGGCCTGGAGGTTGCCCTCAACAAGTCGGAGGCCATGATATTTCATGGCCCTCGGCGGGCGCCGCCGCCGGGATCACACATCGTGGTCGGGGGGGCTCAAATCGCTGTCGAGTCCACCATGAAGTACCTAGGATTGGTGCTCGACAGCCGGTGGGATTTTGGCCCTCACTTCCGGCGGCTTGCGCCCAAGTTGTTGGGCGCGGCTGGGGCGTTATAAACGCTGCTTCCCAATCTGGGGGGCCCGAGCGCCGCCTGTAGGCGGCTCTACGTGGGGATCGTGCGATCGATGGCCCTGTATGGGGCCCCGATCTGGGCGGCTGACCTGACGGCCGGGAGCATCGCAGTCCTGCGCAAACCGCAGAGAGCGATGGCCGTCAGAGTCATCAGGGGTTATCGCACGATCTCCTACGAGGCGGCTTGCGTACTGGCCGGATCCCCGCCATGGGACCTCGAGGCGAAAGTACTCGCGTCACTGTATCGGTGGCGCGAGGAAGCGAGGGCGCGGGGCGAGTGGCTGATGCAGCGACATGTGGAGTTGCGTCGGTCACAGCTTCGCGCAGCCCTGGTGGCGGAATGGCGGGACAGGCTTTCACGCCCTACCGCCGGCCTCGCCACCATCGAGGCGGTCCGGCCAGTACTCGAACCCTGGCTCGGGAGGAGGCACGGCTCCCTGTCGTTTCGGGTGACGCAGGTGCTCTCGGGGCATGGTTGCTTCGGGAAGTACCTGTGTCGCATAAACAGGGAGCCGGACGCCCGGTGTCACCACTGCGTCGACTGCCGGGAGGACACGGCGCGGCATACGCTGGCAGAGTGTGCCGCTTGGGAGGAGCCACGCCGTGCCCTCATCTCAGGAGTAGGCAGTGACCTATCGCTGCCGGCCGTGGTCGAGTCGATGGCCGGCAGCGAGGAGTCCTGGGACGCGGTGGTGTCCTTCTGCGAAACAGTCGTGTCGCAGAAGGAGGCTGCGGAAAGGGAGCGGGAGATCTCGTCCGCTCACCCGGCCCGCAGCAGGCGCACCGGGCGTCGGCGGAGGGCCGATAACGCCCTCTTCCAGCCCCCATAAATGGGTCCAGGGACGGCGGACTTGGGGACGTCCGCCGCCCCCTATCACATTGGACCCGAGGTGGCGGCGCGTAGTGTTCCACGCGCGCCCCTAGCAGACGTCGCGGGGGGGGGTCAGACACCTCACCCCCCCCCCAGACTTGAGGTGGCCCGCAGAGGCGGGCCGGCACTAGCCGGGGATTGCGGAAGGAATAACAGATCCCAAGATCCCCGGTGCAAGTGTGGGAGGGGAACACTGGGGTGGTTTTTAGTCAGTAAGAGTCAAAAAAAAAAGGTTAGGTTAGGTTAGGTTAGGTTGGGGGACCACCCCACAGTGCTTGCGTCCACGTCGCGTCCCCTGGGCAACGACCCGGTTCTGACCACCGTAACGGAGTGGCAGACCGGGCTCGGCTAAAGTGCACTGTGCAGTCGTAGCATATTTTAATCAATTTTATCATATTTTATTTTATTGCGGGAAAGTACATCTGAGGAGGCTATGCCTAAACCAGCGAGGGACGTCTCCGGACGATTTAGAAAAGGCCCTTCTCAGGGCCAACCAAAAGGCCCTTCTCAGGGCCAATCCGAGGGCGCTTCGGCGTCGGAGGCTAGCCGCGCGCCGTCTGCGGCCAGCTTCTTTTGTGAGGTGCCGGACTCTGATAATGAGTCCATCATGTTCGAGTCTGACACAAGTTCGTTGACTGGCCGCCGGGAGCCGGGGAAGCGGGCCCGTCAGAGAGATGGGTCCGGGGGTTCCTCGGACTCGAGGAGGCCACACGCGAAGGCCAAGAAGCCAGTGTCTGACACCCACGACGTGGGTCTGGCTGAGGCCAGATGCCAGTTGGACCTAACTAGGCGGGCGCAGCTGCAGCAAGACCTAGAGGAGCGGGTTGCGGCCAAGGAGCAACGAACGAGCGTCGCCCGGGCCAAGTCAGGGTACGGCGCGTCCCGCGTCCTGTATGCGGACCACTCCCTGGCGGAGCTGCAGCTGATGGCTGAGGAGGACGAAGAGGAGATAGTGGTAATCGCCTCTAAGTCCTCCAATTTGAAAGGGACTTTCCAAAAGTCCCTTAAATGCAGGGCCGCGAGCATGCGCGGCATCGTCGGGGAGCTGGTGCAGCGCACGGCGACCGACGAAACGCGGCAACTGCAGGCGAGAGTTGATCGCCTGCAGTCAGAGGTCAGCCAGCTGCATCAAAAGCTGGCTGAAGCCACGGCCCGGCCAAACAAAGGCGAGCCGAGACCGGCGGCTGAGGTTCCCCCCTCCAACCTTGAGGATATCATCCGCAAGGTCGTCACGGAGGAGAGGAACTTCACGAGAGCCTGTATTGCGGGCATAGAGGACAGGCTCTTGCCTGAGAAGCGCCTCCGACCGCCGCTCGCGGCGGACAACAGGCGACGCGAGTCGGAGGTGCCATCCCAGGTGGAAGACGCCGGTCTTCCGTCCACCACCCCATCCAACAAGTAAGGATGGACGAAGGTGGCCAAAAAGGGGAAAGGCAAGAAAAAGAAGTCGAGGACGGAGGCTGGCCCTGCTGCCACCACCACCACCCCTCCCGGCCCGTCCCAGACAACGGGCAAGGGAAAGGGAAAAGGAAAGGGGAAGGGGAAGAGGTCGGCCCCCAGGCCCACCACCGCTGCTCCCGCTGCAGCTAATGGGGCCCCTGCCAGGAAAGACAATAGGAAGTTGGTTCCCCCCAAGACCGCAGCCGTAGTGGTGACGCTCACCGCTGAGGCTGCGGGGCGGGGGGAGACGTACGCGTCGATAATGACGCGGGCGCGTACCAACGCCGATCCCCAAAAACTGGGGATTGGCACAGTGTCGTGCCGCCGGACCCAGGCCGGGGCTCGAATTTTCGAGTTCCCGGGGGCTCAGGGCAGCGCCAACGCCGACCTCTTCGCAACCAAGCTGGAAGAGGTCATCGCAGACGCGGCCAATGTCGCTAGGCCCGTGAAGACCGTGGCCTTGGAGGTGACCGACCTCGACGACTCGGTCACCAAGGAGGAGGTGGTGGCGGCGATCGCAGCAATGGGGGGCTGTGGCGTCACAGAGGTGCAAGGTCGGGCCATCAGGCCCGGTCGCAGCGGCATGGGCACCATTCTCCTCGACTGCCCAGTCGCCGCAGCCATAGCCGTCCTCGCCAAAGGACGACTTGCAGTCGGGTCCACCACCGCTGTGGAACATTGGATTCGACTGGCTCCTGCGGGGGACCCTCCTCCGTGGCACGAGCATCATTTGCTACGCAGATGATACTCTCCTCATTGCCCGGGGGAGGGACTTCAGAGAGGCGGCCAGTCTGGCCTCTGCTGGCGGATCCTTAGTGGCAGGAAGGATCCGCCGCCTAGGGTTGAAGGTGGCGCTACATAAAACCGAGGCCGTGTATTTCCACGGGCCTCGGCAGCGCATCCCCCCAGACGGCCACATTGACGTAGAGGGCGTCCAGATCGGAGTCAAGGCCCAAATGAAGTACCTGGGCCTTGTACTCGACAGCAGGTGGCGCTTCGGCCCACACTTTAGCGGGCTGTCGACGCGCCTGCTGAAGGCCGCGAATGCCCTTTCGTGGCTCCTCCCGAACCTGACCGGGGGGGTCCGAAGGCGCGATGCCGGCGCTTGTATGCCGGCATCCTAAGAAGCATGGCCCTTTACGGGGCCCCAATCTGGGCGGACGCCCTCAATAGGAGGGAGAACGCCACTGCCATCCGCAGGCCCCAAAGGGCCATTGCACTGCGGGTGGCGAGGTCCTACCGTTCGGTGGGATTCTCGGCGGCGTGCGCTCTGGCCGGCACCCCTCCTTGGGAGCTCGAGGCATGGGTGCTGACCAGAGTGTACGAGTGGACGGCACGGCGGAAGGCGCTCGGGGAGCTCCCCGCCGCAGAAGAGCGGGAGGCCGTGCGGCGGGAGGCGAAGGAGGCAATCGTCCATCACTGGACGGAGGACCTCGCCTCTGCCGCCTTCGGCCGCCGGACGCTGGACGCGCTCGGGCCAGTCTTGAAGGATTGGCTCGAGCGGTCCCATGGTTTCCTCTCTTTCCGTCTGGTGCAGGTGTTGTCCGGCCATGGGTGCTTCGGATCGCACCTGCACCGGATCCAAAGAGAGGAGACCCCGTCGTGCCACGATTGCGGCGCGGCGGAGGACACGGCACAGCACACCCTAGAGGTGTGCCCGGCCTGGTCCGAGCTGCGCCGTAGTCTGGTCGCAGCGGTCGGGCCGGACCTCTCGCTTCCCAGTGTCGTCAACTCGATGCTGGAAAGCGAGGAGGCCTGGGCAACAGTCGCCTCCTTCTGTGAGGAAGTAATGTCCCAGAAGGAGGACGCGGAGCGCGCGCGGGAGGACGACCCTCTTGCCGCGCCGCTCCGCAGGCGGAGGAGGGGTCGAAGAAGACGTCAATATGAAAGTCATCTTCGACTCCTCCCAGGTGGAGGCCAGCAGGCAACGGGTGCGGGGGCACCCTTGCCTGTATTGCACAGGCCTCCACCAGTGTCGGATGGGAATGACCAGGTGTTCCCGGTCATTCCCATAGCCCCCCAGTAAACTGGGGGGCATGCGGGGCCCGCCAACAAGGCGGGCTTGCACCGGGAGGGTTTTGGATGTAAAGGCTGCGCCGGTTTCCCATGCCCTCCCATCACGGCGTTGCGGGAACACCGCTGAGTTTTAGTGGGTATACTGTATGTGTAACAGGAGTCCCACATACCCCGTCTCGTCCCCCACGAGCGGGCATGCGTAACGCATTTCTCAGCGTAAAAAAAAAAAAAAAAAAAAAAGGTTAGGTTAGGTTTTTTTTTTTTTTTTTTTTTGTTTTGGCAGGAGTGGGAAATCCTCATGGACGCCCAGACTGCCTCACTTATGAGCCAGTCTGGGCAGTGCCGGACTCTTACCGGCTAAAACCACACTCCTGCCCCACCTAGTGTCCCTCTGACGTAGTCAGAGACCTTATAATTGAAGTTTGTTAAAATTTTTATGCATTTGCTCTATTGGTTTTACTTAATTTTGAAGAGGTTTTTCTTATTTAAATGTAAGTCTTTGTTTTTAGTATATATTTCTTTATTTAATATTTTGTATTCTATTTAAAATCTATTTATTCGTTCTATGCTTTGTCTTTATATAAATGTATATATTAAAAGCATAGCTTTATACATCTTTGTTTCTGTTAATCACTTTTGTAGCTATTACTGTGCAGTATTCTAATAAAATATTTCTAAGTTTTCCGTTTGTCATTATTTTACTGAGGTTTTCCGTGTTTATCGCCACATCCATTCTTAATTCAGCGTTTAATCGCTCCGTTCCGTACGCAGGGCATTCAGTCAGAATATGAGAGACAGATTCTAGTGCATCCGGCTCGCAGATGCACGATGGGCTCCCCTTACACTTAAAACGATGCAGGTATTCTGAAAACCCACCGTGCCCGGTCAAAATCTGTGTGATCACTCCGGTCGGCTTTATTTTCCTAATTGTCTTGAAGGCATCGATCGCATCTGGGAGGAACATTCTAGTGACTGAGGCTGTTTCGCCGTTCTTATATCTCCGGTTCCATTCGTCGAGCGACCCCATACGGATCTGCCGCTTGACGAATGAAACCGGGCAGCGATCGTAGTCCGGCTTCCTTTTTAGCTTAAGTGCAGCTTCTTTGGCGAGGTGGTCTGCGCGTTCATTGCCTTTCAGCCCGGCGTGAGCCTTTACCCAGAACAAGGAAACATCTTTGCTCTGGGATAAAGCCGCGCCCACGTTCGCTCTTGCCTCAACAGCCAGGGCGTGGAGGGAACCTTGGTTCGTGACTGTTTGAAGTGCTGCCTTTGAGTCACTATAGATTCCAAAGGTTCCCTCTTTGCGCTTGAGGATTTCCCTCGTAGCTACGCATATGGCCAGGAGTTCCGCCTGGTAGACCGTGCAACACGACGGCAAGCTAAGCTTTATGGACTTGGTCTCGGCATCGCTGTCCCAAAGTGACAGCGCCGCTCCGACCTTGCCCTCGATCTTGCTGCCGTCGGTGAAGAGCCGGACCGCCTGGCTGTTATGGGCATCTACGTGAGACTGGTCCTCCAGGCTCACGAACCCCATGGCCATATGTTTCGCCGGATGTGGAGTCTCTGCAAATGCCACCACACTCTCCACTTCCCTGCCCGCCAGGGCTGGCTGGGGCACCCCCCTCTTTGCCTCATACAGAGCGGCTGCTTCCTGTATTCGGAGGTCGAGTGGAAGTATCCCAGCCAGCACCAGGGACGCGTTCAGCGAAACGGTGCGGTAGGACTTGCAGAGCTTTTGGGCAAATCCTCGCTGGACTGTGTTTAGCATTCTCTGCACTCCAACCTTTTTTGTTGCCGGCGCCCAAGCGCTAGCAGCGTACATCACTACCGGCTCCACCGCCGCGGTGTAGATGATCCGTATGACCTCCGGGTGCAGACCCCAGCTCACTTTGGCCGCTCTAGATAGCTGCTTGTAGATATTTGCAGCTTTTCTACACACGAGAGCGGCGTGGCTGTTAAAAGTAAGCTGGTGGTCGATTGTGAGCCCCAGTATTTTTATTTCCTTAGACATGCCAATGTCGACCCCGCCCATGCTCAGAAGTGGGACATCGTGCTTTAGCTTCCTGGTTACTACCATTGCACAGGTTTTATGTGGTGCAAACTTCAGCTTATTTCGAATGCCACCCCGTGAACAAAAAAAAAAAAAAAAAAAAAGGTTAGGTTAGGTTAGGTTGAGTGTACGAGTGGACGGCACGGCGGAAGGCGCTCGGGGAGCTCCCCGCCGCAGAAGAGCGGGAGGCCGTGCGGCGGGAGGCGAAGGAGGCAATCGTCCATCACTGGACGGAGGACCTCGCCTCTGCCGCCTTCGGCCGCCGGACGCTGGACGCGCTCGGGCCAGTCTTGAAGGATTGGCTTGAGCGGTCCCATGGTTTCCTCTCTTTCCGTCTGGTGCAGGTGTTGTCTGGCCATGGGTGCTTCGGATCGCACCTGCACCGGATCCGAAGAGAGGAGACCCCGTCGTGCCACGATTGCGGCGCGGCGGAGGACACGGCACAGCACACCCTAGAGGTGCACCTTACTCGCGGAGCCGGCGGCGGCGTCTACGGGACCGGCCCAACGAGGACCACCTCTATGAGGTGTATTTGGGGGCAAAAATAGTCCTCGATCGGGCCATCGCCGCCGCCAGAGACTCGGCGAGAGAGGAGATGCTGGAGGGTCTCGACAACGACCCCTACGGGAGACCATACAAGGCGGTGCGCAACAAGCTGCGCCCCTTTGGTCCCCCGGTGGCCGAGACCCTGGAGCCCTCATTCCTGGATGGGGTGGTTCAGTCCCTGTTCCCGTGCAGGGGCAACTTCACCCCACCAGTGATGGACCCACCGCTGGGGATAGCTCCGCCAGCGGAGACGGAGGAGGAGGAGGAGGCCCCTCCTGTCACGGAGTCGGAACATGGGGCGGCGATTCTCCACATTCGCGCCAAGAAGACAGCTCCGGGCCCCGACGGTGTCCCAGCAAGAGTGGTGGCGATCGCTGCCACTCAAATGGAGGAAAGGTTTCGGGACCTCTTCAGCGCATGTCTTGCGTCTGGAAGGTTCCCGAAACCGTGGAAGGAGGGGCAGTTGTGCCTCCTTCGCAAGGAGGGCCGCCCAGCAGACTCCCCCTCGGCATACCGGCCCATCGTCCTGCTCGATGAGGTCGGTAAAATGTTCGAGGGCATAGTCGCTGCTCGCCTAAAGAGCCATCTGCGGGATATCGGGCCGGACTTGTCGGACGCTCAGTTCGGTTTTCGGGCTGAGCGTTCCACGGTGGACGCGCTGACCTGCCATAAGGGGCAGGTGAAGGAGGCGATGGAAGCGGGGGACGGATTGTTGGCCGTGTCATTCGACATAGCCAATGCCTTCAACTCCGTTCCCCACTCCACCATCCTAGAGGCGCTCCGATTCCACGGAGTGCCTCGATACCTGCGCAGTCTGCTGGCCAGCTACCTGGAGGATCGGGCGATCCTCCTGGTGGATAGGACTGGCCAAGTCCGGCGGTATGCCGTTGAAGCTAGCGTTCCACAGGGGTCGGTCGTAGGACCTCTCCTCTGGAACGTCGGCTATGATTGGCTCTTGCGGGGAACTCTCCTCCGAGGCACGAGTGTCATCTGCTATGCGGATGACACTCTCCTCACCGCCCGGGGGGGGAGTTTCAGGGAGGCGGCCAACTTGGCCTCGGCGGGCGGATCCTTGGTCGCTGGGAGGATCCGCCGCCTAGGTTTAGCGGTGGCGCTGCACAAGACCGAGGCCGTGTTCTTCCACGGGCCTCGGCAGCGCCCCCCACCTGACGCCCACATCTTTGTGGAGGGCGTCAGAATTGAGGTGAAGGCCCAGATGAAATATCTGGGCCTTGTACTCGACAGCAGGTGGCGCTTCGGCCCGCATTTTAGCGGGCTGTCGTCGCGCCTGCTGAAGGCCGCGGGCGCGCTCTCCTGGCTGCTTCCCAACTTGGGGGGGCCGAGCGCGCGATGCCGGCAACTCCACGCCGGCATCTTGAAGAGTATGGCGCTCTACGGAGCTCCCATCTGGGAAGACTCCCTCCATAGGAGGGAGAACGCCGCGGCCTTGCGGGCGCCTCAGAGGGCAATAGCCCAGCGGGTGGCGCGAGCCCACCGCACGGTGGGCTTCGCAGCAGCATGTGCTCTGGCGAGCACCCCTCCTTGGGAACTCGAGGCGTGGGTGCTCGCCAGAGTGTATGAATGGACGGCGGGGCGGAGGGCGAGCGGAGAACGCCCTGCCCCGGAAGAGCGGGCCGCCGTCCGGCGGGAGGCGAGGGACGCCATCGTCGTCCATTGGACGGACGACCTCGCCACAGCAGCCTTCGGCCGCCGAACCCTCGACGCGATCGGGCCGGTCCTGCGAGACTGGCTCGAGCGGTCGCATGGGTTCAGTGCTTCGCGAATGGCCAGCAGCTCGGCTTGGTAGACGGTACAGTAGGTCGGCAAGGCAAGTTTGAGGGCTTTAGTTTCGGCCTGGCTATTCCATATGGATAGCGCAGCACCAACTTTACCCTCAATCTTGCTGCCGTCCGTAAAGATGCGCACTGCATAATCGCTGTGGTTGTGATATTGATCCTCGTCTACCAAGTGTCCGAGTTTAATTTCGTGCTCCTCCGCAGGATGGGGGGCTTCGATTGCCGATGCCATTCGCTCTATCTCTATGGCTGCAGGCTGGGGTACCCCCCGCTTGGCCTCGTACAGTGAGGATACTTCTCGGATTCGAAGATCAAGGGGGAGTATCCCAGCCAGCACAAGTGCTGAATTCAGAGACACCGTACGGTATGCGCGGCACAGTTTTTGGGCGAAGCTTCTCTGAATAGCATTTAGTTGCTTCTGTACACACACTTTATTGGATGCAGGCGCCCAAGCACATGCCGCATACAGAATAATGGGTTCGACTGCGGCGGTGTATATGCATCTTATGACCTCCGGATGAAGTCCCCAGTTGACTCGAGCAGCCCTCGACAGCTGTTTATATATAGCGACCGCCTTGGAGCATACGTTGGTGACGTGGGTATTAAAGGTGAGCTTATGGTCCAGCGTGAGTCCCAGTATTTTAATCTCACTAGACAGGCCAATGTCGGTGCCACCCATGCTCAGCCGTGGAGTATCGTGTTTCAGCTTTCGCGTTATGAGCATGGCTTTAGTCTTATGCGGTGCAAATTTAAGCTTGTTCGTGACACCCCACGCCTGAACATAATCTAGGGCGGCATTTGCCTGTCTCTCTATAGCAAGGGCTGTGTCTCCATCAAACATCAACACGACGTCATCCGCAAATGCCTGGCAGTGGTACCCTCTCTGTTCCAGGCCCTTCAGCAAGGAATCCAATAAAAGGTTCCACAAGATGGGGCCGCTAATAGACCCCTGTACACATCCTTTTTCGGGTACTTTTTTGTATTCAGCGCCCGCATATCTGACCGCCACAACCCTTCCGCTCAAGTAGCTGTCCATGACCCTTCTCAAGTTGCCAGGACAACACTCCTCAGACAGTCGCACCCGGATTGCTGGCCACCATGCGTTGTCGAAGGCTCCCTCTATGTCCAAAGACACAATTGTTACGAGTTTTTTCTCGTCTAGTTTTGCCCGAATATGCTGCATTAGGACATAGAGGGAGTCCTCGGTACCCCTCTGGGGCATAAAACCGAACTGCTGAATGCTCATTCTGGGTAGCAAATGGTACTTGAGTCGGGCCACCAACATCTTTTCAAACACCTTCCCCATGACAGGCAGTAGACCAATCGGCCTGTAAGATTTGGGTGTGGTGTAATCTTCCTTCCCATGCTTGCGGAGAATCACCACGGCGGCCTCCTTCCACATCCGAGGGAAGTAGCAGTGTGCCAAGCACTTGTTCAACAGGGTTAGGAAAAAGAGTGAGTCCACCGCTATTGCGCGCTCACATATGTCCGCCGTTAGTCCATCGGGGCCTGGGGCCTTTTTTGGGTTAAATGATTTTACTGCCCAACTTAATTCATTAGTGCTAAACGGTGGATCAAGACGTTCGTCCTGGTGCTCCTCACTCTCTTTCCCCGCTCTGTGACGAATGTGTCGGTGCTCTTCGGTATCCTCCTCTCCTCGGTCCTCCGGGTAAAAGGTCTCCGCCAGCAGTCTAGCCGAATCCTCGGCATTCAGCGTATCGCCGTTCCTCTGCATCGGCAGATCCTCCTCTCTCCTAGCCGTCCTACTGATTACGCGGTATATCCCCTCCCATAATCCCTCGGTGTCCTGCTTTTCGCAGAAACCCTTCCAACTCCCGACATGTGCTTTAATTGCTTCGTTCTCATATTTTTCTTTCTGTTTCAGATAATCTTCGACGACCTTCGCTCTACGGACCGGTGCTGCACATCGGATCCTCCTTTTCTTCGTAGCAACCTCCATCTTCATCCTGGCGAGTTCATCGGACCACCACGGCAAGGCGAGTTTTTCTATAGTTTTCTTTTTTGGTATAGTTTGTGTACATGTGTCTACTATTGCTTTGGTAAATGTTTCTATTGCTGTATTTATTTCTTCCGTATTCTTAATTTGACTTATTTCTTCTATTGTAAGTTTATTTTGCTGCATAAGTTGGGTCAGTTTCTCATGAAACTGACTCCAATTAGCTTTCTTAGTATTGTATACTCTAGTGGTTCTATTTACTTGAATTCCTGATGATTTCTCTAGCTTTACTATAAACTCGATGCCGTTGTGATCCGATCCCGTCAGGTCTTCCACGACTCTCCAGTTGTCCACCGTCGCCAACAGATCCGGTGTGCAGGCAGTTACATCGACGCAACTTGTGTAACGCTGCTGCCCTCTTATAACGTCGAAGGTCGGAGTTTTGCCTCTGTTGAGAATTTGCATTCCAAGCTGGTCGAGAGCTGCAAGCATTTCATCTCCTCTGCTGTCGGTCCTACTGCTCCCCCACCAAATGCTCCAGGCGTTGGCGTCCCCTCCAATAAGGAGTCTTGTAGGCAGCTTGCTTTCTATGTTTTCGAGGCACTCCAGGTATGGTCCAATGGGCTGGTCTGGCTCGAAATAGAACGATACTACGGTGATCTTCCAAGCACTTGTTTGGATTCCTACCACAACGATGTTATTAGTGGTCAGTTCTGGGTACTGTATAACGTTTATGGTAGGATCATAGACAACTATTGCCGCTTTAACAGTCCCTTCTCCTTGCTTCGTGTTTTGGAAGATCCTCGCACCTCGGTATCCTTTCATCCTCTTCAACGCTCCAACATACGGCTCCTGGATAAGCGCCACCATTGCCTTCCGTTTTTCCGCCTCAATCATGAGCTCGCAAGTTGCCAACTTTTTTCGCTGCAGATTAGCCTGGAGCATTCGGCATGGTTCTCTTAATGGGCCCTTAGCAGTACGCCACGGCTGACCGGGCTATCGCATCCCATTTTCTTCGCACCGGACAATCCTGACTGAAGGTGTTGTGTGCAACGTTATCCAATTTGGCATGCGTGCAATTACGACAGGACGGCATACCATGGGCAAGCCAGTCGGCACATCCATTCTTGAGGTGGGGACCTCCACAGTGGCTGCACAGGTCCACAGCTTCCTTGCAGTATCGCCTACCATGACCGTAGCCCAGGCAGCGCGTACATTGCACCAGCGGTGACTGGTCTGCAACTCTTACGCGCTGAAGGTCAATGTGCAGAGCCCCCGCATCAGTCGCTCTTTTCCAGATGGTGGGGGAGGTACTTATGACTATATGGCAAGTAAGTGGGTTCCTTGTTTTCTTCCGGTATTTGATCAGAATTCGGTTATCCTTTTCGTCAAGGCCCTGAAAAACGCCTCGATTCTGGTTATGTAACGCCTTTAGTAAGTCGTCGTCACTATGTACAACCAAGACGTCCCTAAGAATCAAGAGTGGGTCTTTGTTTTCCATTTCCTCGACGATGAGATGCCCTCCTAAGCTTTCGATCCTTTCTTTGACCTTTCTTCGGTCCTCTTCCGTACTGCAACCCATTATTACCTTCCTATCTTTAGCCTTCCTCACCCTTTCCACCCGGATCCAGCCCTCTTTCGCATCTACCACCTTCCTTATTTTTTCCAGGACATCATCACCCGTTTCATCCTGGTCCTTAGAGGTGACCACAACTGAGTGTAAGGCAGTACGCTCACAAACTGGTACTACAGTTTGATTTGCGGCCACCACGCTGGCGTAAGTCACTTTCTCGAACGTCTCTTTGTGACTCTCTACGACATTCTTTAATTCCTCTATCCTTTTCCCATTTTCTATTAGCAGTCGTGTATTCTCGTCTATTTTTGCCAATAAGCGGCTGTCTTCTCTGTCTCTGTCTCTGTCTTGCTCCGTCACTTTCGGGGAGTCTTTTCCTAAATGTTTATCCTCTTCTGGATCGTTTCCCTTTACCATCCGTTTCTTTGCGAGAGGAAGGTCTTTTTCTTTATCCGCCTCTTTCACCAGCAGATATAGTCGGTCGATTAGTGCTACGACTTCACTTTTTATATCCGTCTTTAAATTGCGCGAGCTGTTGAGGTGGAACTTCGCCTTACTCAGGCAGACTCTAGCCTCCGCAACTCGCGACGGGTATTTCCTATTCGTAATCGGACTTTTGGTCGTCCCCGTGGCCAGAGAACCGGATACACCGGCTTTGCCCTCCTGAGTGAGAGCAATTTTGGCCATTGTTTTCGATGGATCCCGGGTATTTATTTCGGCATTTGGTTGGGTGGCGCTCGTGCCAGCCTCCCATTCCCCTATGCTTTTTCTGACGGCAAACGTCCTGTCGGACACTGACCCTGCCTGGTCAGTTTTTGCCGTTTCTCCGCTGCTTCGCGGCACACAGGGAAGCGAGGGGCCAGCCTTCTCCATTGAGCGTGGCGAGCCTCTAGAGGCCGGCGAGATCGCGTCTTTCTTCGCCGGTGTGCGCATCATGGTGGTTGATGCAGTGAAAGTAAGTTTCATGAACTAAGAAGGACACTGGTAATTACTTCTGTGTCCCTGTAAAGCGGGATAAGCACAGAAGTAACTTAAGCTTATACTAAATATAAATGTAGTACGGCCTTAAGGCCGTAAGGTCAAATTACTAAGTTTAAAACATCAATTTCGTAACTTTAGGTTAGGTTAGGTTAGGTTAGGTTAGGTTTTTTTTTTTTTTTTTTTTTTTTTTTGTTTTGGCAGGAGTGGGAAATCCTCATGGACGCCCAGACTGCCTCACTTATGAGCCAGTCTGGGCAGTGCCGGACTCTTACCGGCTAAAACCACACTCCTGCCCCACCTAGTGTCCCTCTGACGTAGTCAGAGACCTTATAATTGAAGTTTGTTAAAATTTTTATGCATTTGCTCTATTGGTTTTACTTAATTTTGAAGAGGTTTTTCTTATTTAAATGTAAGTCTTTGTTTTTAGTATATATTTCTTTATTTAATATTTTGTATTCTATTTAAAATCTATTTATTCGTTCTATGCTTTGTCTTTATATAAATGTATATATTAAAAGCATAGCTTTATACATCTTTGTTTCTGTTAATCACTTTTGTAGCTATTACTGTGCAGTATTCTAATAAAATATTTCTAAGTTTTCCGTTTGTCATTATTTTACTGAGGTTTTCCGTGTTTATCGCCACATCCATTCTTAATTCAGCGTTTAATCGCTCCGTTCCGTACGCAGGGCATTCAGTCAGAATATGAGAGACAGATTCTAGTGCATCCGGCTCGCAGATGCACGATGGGCTCCCCTTACACTTAAAACGATGCAGGTATTCTGAAAACCCACCGTGCCCGGTCAAAATCTGTGTGATCACTCCGGTCGGCTTTATTTTCCTAATTGTCTTGAAGGCATCGATCGCATCTGGGAGGAACATTCTAGTGACTGAGGCTGTTTCGCCGTTCTTATATCTCCGGTTCCATTCGTCGAGCGACCCCATACGGATCTGCCGCTTGACGAATGAAACCGGGCAGCGATCGTAGTCCGGCTTCCTTTTTAGCTTAAGTGCAGCTTCTTTGGCGAGGTGGTCTGCGCGTTCATTGCCTTTCAGCCCGGCGTGAGCCTTTACCCAGAACAAGGAAACATCTTTGCTCTGGGATAAAGCCGCGCCCACGTTCGCTCTTGCCTCAACAGCCAGGGCGTGGAGGGAACCTTGGTTCGTGACTGTTTGAAGTGCTGCCTTTGAGTCACTATAGATTCCAAAGGTTCCCTCTTTGCGCTTGAGGATTTCCCTCGTAGCTACGCATATGGCCAGGAGTTCCGCCTGGTAGACCGTGCAACACGACGGCAAGCTAAGCTTTATGGACTTGGTCTCGGCATCGCTGTCCCAAAGTGACAGCGCCGCTCCGACCTTGCCCTCGATCTTGCTGCCGTCGGTGAAGAGCCGGACCGCCTGGCTGTTATGGGCATCTACGTGAGACTGGTCCTCCAGGCTCACGAACCCCATGGCCATAAGTTTCGCCGGATGTGGAGTCTCTGCAAATGCCACCACACTCTCCACTTCCCTGCCCGCCAGGGCTGGCTGGGGCACCCCCCTCTTTGCCTCATACAGAGCGGCTGCTTCCTGTATTCGGAGGTCGAGTGGAAGTATCCCAGCCAGCACCAGGGACGCGTTCAGCGAAACGGTGCGGTAGGACTTGCAGAGCTTTTGGGCAAATCCTCGCTGGACTGTGTTTAGCATTCTCTGCACTCCAACCTTTTTTGTTGCCGGCGCCCAAGCGCTAGCAGCGTACATCACTACCGGCTCCACCGCCGCGGTGTAGATGATCCGTATGACCTCCGGGTGCAGACCCCAGCTCACTTTGGCCGCTCTAGATAGCTGCTTGTAGATATTTGCAGCTTTTCTACACACGAGAGCGGCGTGGCTGTTAAAAGTAAGCTGGTGGTCGATTGTGAGCCCCAGTATTTTTATTTCCTTAGACATGCCAATGTCGACCCCGCCCATGCTCAGAAGTGGGACATCGTGCTTTAGCTTCCTGGTTACTACCATTGCACAGGTTTTATGTGGTGCAAACTTCAGCTTATTTCGAATGCCCCATCTCCGAACATACTCGAGGGCGGAATTGGCATGTCTTTGAACCTCCAATGCTGTGTCACCGTCGAAGATCATGACCACATCGTCGGCGAAAGCCTGGCAGTGAACTCCCAGCTCTTCCAGCCCCTTCAGCAAAGGGTCCAACACCAGGTTCCAAAGGATCGGACCGCCAATCGAACCCTGCACGCAACCCTTTTCCGTAGTCCTGTGGCACTCCGCTCCGGCGTACCTAACACGGACACTCCTACCAGTCAGGTAGCTGTCCAGCATCCGTCTGATATTCACCGGGCACTTTTCCTCAGCCAGTCTGGTCCTGATGGCCGGCCACCATGCGCTGTCGAAGGCTCCCTCTATGTCAAGTGACACAACAGTGATCAGCTTCTTTTGATTCAGCTTGGTTTTGATATGTTGTATCATGGTGTAGAGGGAGTCCTCGGTGCTCTTCTGTGGCATGAAGCCAAACTGACGAGTACTCAACCGCGGGATCAGATGCCACTTCAACCTTGCTACCAACATTTTTTCGAGGACTTTGCCCAGGACCGGTAGGAGGCCGATAGGCCTGTAGGACTTTGGGGTGGTGTAGCATTCCTTTCCTGGCTTCCGGAGTACCACCACTGTAGCCACTTTCCAGGCCCCGGGGAAGTAGCCCTGCTCGAGGCACTTGTTGGCCAGTGCAAGAAACATCCCCGGGTCCCGGAATATGGCTTGGGCACAGATATCGGCAGTTAGACCATCCGCCCCAGGTGCCTTCTTCGGGTTAAAACTTTCCACCGCGGTTTTTAGCTCCTGATGTGTAAACGGTGGGTCATGGTGTTCATCATGCGTCCACTCGTTTACACGACTGGCCGCTTCTCGCGTCCGACGGTGGTCGTCGTTATCCTCCTCTTCCGGGTCTTCGGGGTAGAAGGTCCTTGCTAGCAGTGATGCCGAATCCGTACCATCGAGTGGCACTCCATCCTTCACCAACGGCAAATCCTCGTACCTTTTGGCGGTCCGTCCTATGACCCTGTAGATCCCTTCCCAAACTCCTTCCTTGTTTTGTTTTTCACAAAAACCCTTCCAGCTACTAACTTGTGCCTTTTTAGCTTCAAGTTCATAATGCTCTTTTGCTTGCAGGTACTCTTCGACAACTTTATCTCTCCGGACTGGTGCAGCGCATCGAATGCGGCGTCTCTTAGTGTTAACCCCGTTCATCATGTCAGCAAGCTCGTTGGACCACCACGGCATTGTAAGTATGTCTTTATTTTTAATTTTTTCCAAAGTTTCTTCGCACGTTTCGGTTATGATTTCTATATAATTGTGTACACTATTTTCTAATTCTGTTTTATTGTTAATTTGACTGATTTCTATGGAGTTTAAATTTAAATCGGCTTTTAATTGGGCCAGTTTCTCATGAAACTGGCTCCAATTTGCTTTCCTTGTGTTGTAAATCCTCGTGGTTCTTTTGATATTAAGTCCTTTTGATTTTTGAAGGTTAATACTGAATACAATACCGTTGTGGTCCGAGCCTGTGATGCCTTCCTCAACTTTCCAGTCATCCACCAGGTTCAGCATGTCCGTTGAGCATGCTGTAACGTCTACGAAGCTGGTGAATGACTTTCCACCCCTGATGGTGTCAAAAGTTGGCGTGTTCCCAACGTTGAGCACCTGCAAGCACATTTCGTCCAAAGTCCCCGACATTTCCTCACCCCTGCTATCCACCACTAAGCTACCCCACCAGGTGCTCTTCGCGTTTGCGTCACCTCCCATAATTATTTTAGTGGCACCAATTTCCTTGCGAATCTGCAAAAGCTGCTCCAGGTACGGTTGTATGGGCTGGTCTGGTTCAAAGTAGAACGAGACTACTGCGATTTCCCAGGCGCTGGTTCGGATCCTCACCACCGTGATGTTATTGGTGGTGAGTTTTGGACACTGTGTTACGTCGAGGTCGTGATCGAAGACGACTATTGCCGCCTTCACAGTTCCACTTCCTTGTTCCGCGCACTGGTAGATTCTCGCTCCCCGGTAGTCTCTCATCCTTTTAACCCCACCCACATATGGCTCCTGGAGCAGTGCGAACGCGACCTTCCGCTCACTTGCCACTATCATGAGCTCTTGAGTCGCAAGGTTCTTCCTCTGCAGATTCGCTTGGATCACCCGGTAGTCTTTGCGGGCACTGGGCTGACTTTGGGTCTCACTGCCTGGGTTGGTGTTTCCGGGAACGGCTGGTTGCACCTTAGCAATACGCCACCGACAGTCGCGCCAATCCATCCCACTTGAGACGAGTTGGGCACTCACTGTCGAAGGCGTTGTGCTCGGTCTTGCTAATCTTTGCGAAAACGCAGTTTCGGCACTTTGGTGGCTCTGCAGCTAGCCGTGAAGGGCAGTCCACCCTCATGTGGGGGTCCCCACAGTGTGTGCAGAGGTCGGCGGGTTCCGTGCACAACTTACGGGTATGTCCAAAGCGCAAGCAGCGGGTGCACTGAATCAGTGGTGACTGGTCCAGCACACGCACCCGTTGCAAGTCGATGTGCACTCGACCCGCGTGCGTCAGCCTCTGCCACACAGCAGGGGACACCTGCAGGACGACGTGGCACATGTGGGGGTTCCTCGTCCTGCGACGGTACTTCACCCCCATCCTCAGGTCGGCCGCAGTCACGTCCCCAATGAGGTGACTGTTTTGGCGTTTGACGGCATCGATGAACTCCTCGTCCGAGTGGCACGAGAGGACATCCTTGGCGATGATGAGAGGATCCTTATTTTTCGCCTCCTCCACTGTCAGGTTTCCGGCCTTTTTGATCCTCTCGGTCACCTTGGTCAGCTCCTCCCTCGTCTTAAAGCCGACCACCACCTTTTGGTCCCTCGCTTTCCTAATTCTCTCCACCCTGGTCCCCTCATTCCTGGCATCTACCGCTGTCCTCAGCTTTTCAAGAACCTCTTCCCCGGTGTCTTTGTCATCGACCGATGACACAATCACCGAGTGAAGAGGCTCCTGGAAGTGCTGCTTTGGGGCGGCGGCCATCTCCGCAAACGAGGGCCCCTGTCCTGCGACAAAGCGAGGCACCTGTTTCAGGTGCTCCGACAGAGCCAATGTGTGCAGCTGGCATTTCTCTAGCGCCTCATTGTGCTGCTGGAGGTTCTCCATTAGCTGCCTCATGAGCGCTGTCGGTTCACCTGAGGTCGGCATAAGGTCTAAGCGAGCTTTTTCAGGCAATTCTTTATTTAAATTAATTGGCGCGGCTGCTGGTTGGACTGAAACTTTCCTCCGCTCTGACTCCTTGACCAGCTCAAAGAGCCTGTCTATCGCACTCACCACCTCCGTCTTTATCTCTGTCTTGAGGTTGCGAGAGTTGTTGAGATGAAGTTTAGCCTTATTTAGGCAAGCTCTCGCCTCCGCCGTCAGGTTTAGATACTTTGACTCAGGCCTCTTTGGCGCCTTTTCGGTGCCCACGGGAACCTGTGCGCGTCGGCGCGCCTCCAAAGTGCCGGTTGCAGGTGGCGTGGCATCACGTTTCGGGTTTGCCGGGGACTTTGCCTGGGGCTCAGATTTCCCGGCCTCCCATTCCCCGATACTACGTCGTACGCTGGGAAGGGACGGTCCAGCCTTCTCTGTGGAACGCGGTGAGCCTTCGGAGCCCAACGAGCTAGCGTCATTTTTTGCTGGTGTACGCAGCATGGCGGAGGTTGAGGTGAAGGTGAGGTTCATAAAACGAGCCAGAGGTCACTATACTCGGAATTTTAATTCGATTCCAGATTTGACATTAGCTACTGTCATTTTGTGAAATAATGATACCACATATAATAGTGTAGTGATGAACACAAAAATCGATAAACAATAAGTGTGTGTGCCATCAGTGTGCCAATTAAAGACTAAATTATTGATTTTTATTTAAATAAATACATAATTATTCATAATAATTATTTATTAATTAGTAATCGCTGCTCTATTTTATAAAAAGTTAATATTTTTGTTTTTATATTAAAAACAAAACTTATAATAAAAGAGCCTAAAGTCAACGCCATGAGACGAGATAAATTTCATACTTTGGGATTTAAAACTTTAACTGAAATTGCGTATGGTTCAGTTTCCATTGCAACTAAAATTATTTTATGACGTTTAGCGATAATTTCTTCATTCATAAATCAACTTAGATATCTTGAGTTTAAAGTTGATAGTTGTATAATTTGCAATTTTATGTATTTATAGCTTCTCATGACGGTTACTTTAGATAGTTTAATTATTACCATAATACATCTATCTGTTTTATTTGTCATGTTCCTTCATGATCACATTTTTTTATTTATTTCACACACAATTATAAAAGAAAAGTCTCAGATCGTTAATTAATCGTCAAAACTAAATTATCGGTTCAGAAATATTTAATTTCCTGATATACTTAGTTTACGAGAGTAAAATTATAAACGAGAAGAATCGATCTGGAAATATTCCATTTCCATATCGAATAATTTTGCAACGTCACTATTTAGTACTTGTCATAACGTTGCAACACTGAAATTGTCAAATCTGGAATCGAATTAAAATTCCGAGTATAGTGATTACTTCTGTGTCCCTGTAAAGGGGGAAACACAGAAGCAACGTAATATTAAATTAAATTTATTTTATACTGTCGTAAGTACGGCCGTAAGACCGCTAGGTCAATAAATAAGATTAAGAATATTAATAAAATAAGTTTAACGCCTTAGGAGTGGCTAGTAGAGCCCAAATGAATTTTAAAATTTTCGACAAAAACCCAAAGTTTACCTGGCCAGTGACAACAGGGAGGGTGGGCGGGCAATTTTTTAAAGTTCTATATTCGCCAGACGCACGTGCGAGGTGTCAAAAGACGCGTCTCCGCGCGAGCTAGCGAGCTATGAAATTACTAGAAATATGTGCGATACAAAATTTTTGAGTTTTGGTCAAAAAACTGGTTTTTTGACTGAAAAATGTGAAAAAACCTGGAATAACCACTACCAAACAGGACTCGGGGTGGCTGAGCGCGCACCGGAATACAGGTAAGGCAGGTAGGTATCTATTGAAACTACTATTAACGATGGTTCGGATAAGAATTTTGAGATAAAATTAGTTTTTGAAAATTCCTTCAAAAAATCTCACAAAAATTGCTAAGTCGATATACGAAAATATTTTTTCGCGTAATTGTCAATTTTTATTAGTCAAACCGTTGTACGGAACCTATTTAAGATTGATTTGGCTGAAAACAGCTTCAAAATGCGTCACCTGGATGCAAAGTTATAACGATTTGATGTAATTATTGTCTAGCTAAGGTGGATTTCGTATATATATGAATTTACTTGTTATGGAATTTTTTAAAGTTCTATATTCGCCAGACGCACGTGCGAGGTGTCAAAAGACGCGTCTCCGCGCGAGCTAGCGAGCTATGAAATTACTAGAAATATGTGCGATACAAAATTTTTGAGTTTTGGTCAAAAAACTGGTTTTTTGACTGAAAAATGTGAAAAAACCTGGAATAACCACTACCAAACAGGACTCGGGGTGGCTGAGCGCGCACCGGAATACAGGTAAGGCAGGTAGGTATCTATTGAAACTACTATTAACGATGGTTCGGATAAGAATTTTGAGATAAAATTAGTTTTTGAAAATTCCTTCAAAAAATCTCACAAAAATTGCTAAGTCGATATACGAAAATATTTTTTCGCGTAATTGTCAATTTTTATTAGTCAAACCGTTGTACGGAACCTATTTAAGATTGATTTGGCTGAAAACAGCTTCAAAATGCGTCACCTGGATGCAAAGTTATAACGATTTGATGTAATTATTGTCTAGCTAAGGTGGATTTCGTATATATATGAATTTACTTGTTATGGAATTTTTTAAAGTTCTATATTCGCCAGACGCACGTGCGAGGTGTCAAAAGACGCGTCTCCGCGCGAGCTAGCGAGCTATGAAATTACTAGAAATATGTGCGATACAAAATTTTTGAGTTTTGGTCAAAAAACTGGTTTTTTGACTGAAAAATGTGAAAAAACCTGGAATAACCACTACCAAACAGGACTCGGGGTGGCTGAGCGCGCACCGGAATACAGGTAAGGCAGGTAGGTATCTATTGAAACTACTATTAACGATGGTTCGGATAAGAATTTTGAGATAAAATTAGTTTTTGAAAATTCCTTCAAAAAATCTCACAAAAATTGCTAAGTCGATATACGAAAATATTTTTTCGCGTAATTGTCAATTTTTATTAGTCAAACCGTTGTACGGAACCTATTTAAGATTGATTTGGCTGAAAACAGCTTCAAAATGCGTCACCTGGATGCAAAGTTATAACGATTTGATGTAATTATTGTCTAGCTAAGGTGGATTTCGTATATATATGAATTTACTTGTTATGGAATTTTTTAAAGTTCTATATTCGCCAGACGCACGTGCGAGGTGTCAAAAGACGCGTCTCCGCGCGAGCTAGCGAGCTATGAAATTACTAGAAATATGTGCGATACAAAATTTTTGAGTTTTGGTCAAAAAACTGGTTTTTTGACTGAAAAATGTGAAAAAACCTGGAATAACCACTACCAAACAGGACTCGGGGTGGCTGAGCGCGCACCGGAATACAGGTAAGGCAGGTAGGTATCTATTGAAACTACTATTAACGATGGTTCGGATAAGAATTTTGAGATAAAATTAGTTTTTGAAAATTCCTTCAAAAAATCTCACAAAAATTGCTAAGTCGATATACGAAAATATTTTTTCGCGTAATTGTCAATTTTTATTAGTCAAACCGTTGTACGGAACCTATTTAAGATTGATTTGGCTGAAAACAGCTTCAAAATGCGTCACCTGGATGCAAAGTTATAACGATTTGATGTAATTATTGTCTAGCTAAGGTGGATTTCGTATATATATAAGAATTTACTTGTTATGGAATTTTTTAAAGTTCTATATTCGCCAGACGCACGTGCGAGGTGTCAAAAGACGCGTCTCCGCGCGAGCTAGCGAGCTATGAAATTACTAGAAATATGTGCGATACAAAATTTTTGAGTTTTGGTCAAAAAACTGGTTTTTTGACTGAAAAATGTGAAAAAACCTGGAATAACCACTACCAAACAGGACTCGGGGTGGCTGAGCGCGCACCGGAATACAGGTAAGGCAGGTAGGTATCTATTGAAACTACTATTAACGATGGTTCGGATAAGAATTTTGAGATAAAATTAGTTTTTGAAAATTCCTTCAAAAAATCTCACAAAAATTGCTAAGTCGATATACGAAAATATTTTTTCGCGTAATTGTCAATTTTTATTAGTCAAACCGTTGTACGGAACCTATTTAAGATTGATTTGGCTGAAAACAGCTTCAAAATGCGTCACCTGGATGCAAAGTTATAACGATTTGATGTAATTATTGTCTAGCTAAGGTGGATTTCGTATATATATGAATTTACTTGTTATGGAATTTTTTAAAGTTCTATATTCGCCAGACGCACGTGCGAGGTGTCAAAAGACGCGTCTCCGCGCGAGCTAGCGAGCTATGAAATTACTAGAAATATGTGCGATACAAAATTTTTGAGTTTTGGTCAAAAAACTGGTTTTTTGACTGAAAAATGTGAAAAAACCTGGAATAACCACTACCAAACAGGACTCGGGGTGGCTGAGCGCGCACCGGAATACAGGTAAGGCAGGTAGGTATCTATTGAAACTACTATTAACGATGGTTCGGATAAGAATTTTGAGATAAAATTAGTTTTTGAAAATTCCTTCAAAAAATCTCACAAAAATTGCTAAGTCGATATACGAAAATATTTTTTCGCGTAATTGTCAATTTTTATTAGTCAAACCGTTGTACGGAACCTATTTAAGATTGATTTGGCTGAAAACAGCTTCAAAATGCGTCACCTGGATGCAAAGTTATAACGATTTGATGTAATTATTGTCTAGCTAAGGTGGATTTCGTATATATATGAATTTACTTGTTATGGAATTTTTTAAAGTTCTATATTCGCCAGACGCACGTGCGAGGTGTCAAAAGACGCGTCTCCGCGCGAGCTAGCGAGCTATGAAATTACTAGAAATATGTGCGATACAAAATTTTTGAGTTTTGGTCAAAAAACTGGTTTTTTGACTGAAAAATGTGAAAAAACCTGGAATAACCACTACCAAACAGGACTCGGGGTGGCTGAGCGCGCACCGGAATACAGGTAAGGCAGGTAGGTATCTATTGAAACTACTATTAACGATGGTTCGGATAAGAATTTTGAGATAAAATTAGTTTTTGAAAATTCCTTCAAAAAATCTCACAAAAATTGCTAAGTCGATATACGAAAATATTTTTTCGCGTAATTGTCAATTTTTATTAGTCAAACCGTTGTACGGAACCTATTTAAGATTGATTTGGCTGAAAACAGCTTCAAAATGCGTCACCTGGATGCAAAGTTATAACGATTTGATGTAATTATTGTCTAGCTAAGGTGGATTTCGTATATATATGAATTTACTTGTTATGGAATTTTTTAAAGTTCTATATTCGCCAGACGCACGTGCGAGGTGTCAAAAGACGCGTCTCCGCGCGAGCTAGCGAGCTATGAAATTACTAGAAATATGTGCGATACAAAATTTTTGAGTTTTGGTCAAAAAACTGGTTTTTTGACTGAAAAATGTGAAAAAACCTGGAATAACCACTACCAAACAGGACTCGGGGTGGCTGAGCGCGCACCGGAATACAGGTAAGGCAGGTAGGTATCTATTGAAACTACTATTAACGATGGTTCGGATAAGAATTTTGAGATAAAATTAGTTTTTGAAAATTCCTTCAAAAAATCTCACAAAAATTGCTAAGTCGATATACGAAAATATTTTTTCGCGTAATTGTCAATTTTTATTAGTCAAACCGTTGTACGGAACCTATTTAAGATTGATTTGGCTGAAAACAGCTTCAAAATGCGTCACCTGGATGCAAAGTTATAACGATTTGATGTAATTATTGTCTAGCTAAGGTGGATTTCGTATATATATGAATTTACTTGTTATGGAATTTTTTAAAGTTCTATATTCGCCAGACGCACGTGCGAGGTGTCAAAAGACGCGTCTCCGCGCGAGCTAGCGAGCTATGAAATTACTAGAAATATGTGCGATACAAAATTTTTGAGTTTTGGTCAAAAAACTGGTTTTTTGACTGAAAAATGTGAAAAAACCTGGAATAACCACTACCAAACAGGACTCGGGGTGGCTGAGCGCGCACCGGAATACAGGTAAGGCAGGTAGGTATCTATTGAAACTACTATTAACGATGGTTCGGATAAGAATTTTGAGATAAAATTAGTTTTTGAAAATTCCTTCAAAAAATCTCACAAAAATTGCTAAGTCGATATACGAAAATATTTTTTCGCGTAATTGTCAATTTTTATTAGTCAAACCGTTGTACGGAACCTATTTAAGATTGATTTGGCTGAAAACAGCTTCAAAATGCGTCACCTGGATGCAAAGTTATAACGATTTGATGTAATTATTGTCTAGCTAAGGTGGATTTCGTATATATATGAATTTACTTGTTATGGAATTTTTTAAAGTTCTATATTCGCCAGACGCACGTGCGAGGTGTCAAAAGACGCGTCTCCGCGCGAGCTAGCGAGCTATGAAATTACTAGAAATATGTGCGATACAAAATTTTTGAGTTTTGGTCAAAAAACTGGTTTTTTGACTGAAAAATGTGAAAAAACCTGGAATAACCACTACCAAACAGGACTCGGGGTGGCTGAGCGCGCACCGGAATACAGGTAAGGCAGGTAGGTATCTATTGAAACTACTATTAACGATGGTTCGGATAAGAATTTTGAGATAAAATTAGTTTTTGAAAATTCCTTCAAAAAATCTCACAAAAATTGCTAAGTCGATATACGAAAATATTTTTTCGCGTAATTGTCAATTTTTATTAGTCAAACCGTTGTACGGAACCTATTTAAGATTGATTTGGCTGAAAACAGCTTCAAAATGCGTCACCTGGATGCAAAGTTATAACGATTTGATGTAATTATTGTCTAGCTAAGGTGGATTTCGTATATATATAAGAATTTACTTGTTATGGAATTTTTTAAAGTTCTATATTCGCCAGACGCACGTGCGAGGTGTCAAAAGACGCGTCTCCGCGCGAGCTAGCGAGCTATGAAATTACTAGAAATATGTGCGATACAAAATTTTTGAGTTTTGGTCAAAAAACTGGTTTTTTGACTGAAAAATGTGAAAAAACCTGGAATAACCACTACCAAACAGGACTCGGGGTGGCTGAGCGCGCACCGGAATACAGGTAAGGCAGGTAGGTATCTATTGAAACTACTATTAACGATGGTTCGGATAAGAATTTTGAGATAAAATTAGTTTTTGAAAATTCCTTCAAAAAATCTCACAAAAATTGCTAAGTCGATATACGAAAATATTTTTTCGCGTAATTGTCAATTTTTATTAGTCAAACCGTTGTACGGAACCTATTTAAGATTGATTTGGCTGAAAACAGCTTCAAAATGCGTCACCTGGATGCAAAGTTATAACGATTTGATGTAATTATTGTCTAGCTAAGGTGGATTTCGTATATATATGAATTTACTTGTTATGGAATTTTTTAAAGTTCTATATTCGCCAGACGCACGTGCGAGGTGTCAAAAGACGCGTCTCCGCGCGAGCTAGCGAGCTATGAAATTACTAGAAATATGTGCGATACAAAATTTTTGAGTTTTGGTCAAAAAACTGGTTTTTTGACTGAAAAATGTGAAAAAACCTGGAATAACCACTACCAAACAGGACTCGGGGTGGCTGAGCGCGCACCGGAATACAGGTAAGGCAGGTAGGTATCTATTGAAACTACTATTAACGATGGTTCGGATAAGAATTTTGAGATAAAATTAGTTTTTGAAAATTCCTTCAAAAAATCTCACAAAAATTGCTAAGTCGATATACGAAAATATTTTTTCGCGTAATTGTCAATTTTTATTAGTCAAACCGTTGTACGGAACCTATTTAAGATTGATTTGGCTGAAAACAGCTTCAAAATGCGTCACCTGGATGCAAAGTTATAACGATTTGATGTAATTATTGTCTAGCTAAGGTGGATTTCGTATATATATGAATTTACTTGTTATGGAATTTTTTAAAGTTCTATATTCGCCAGACGCACGTGCGAGGTGTCAAAAGACGCGTCTCCGCGCGAGCTAGCGAGCTATGAAATTACTAGAAATATGTGCGATACAAAATTTTTGAGTTTTGGTCAAAAAACTGGTTTTTTGACTGAAAAATGTGAAAAAACCTGGAATAACCACTACCAAACAGGACTCGGGGTGGCTGAGCGCGCACCGGAATACAGGTAAGGCAGGTAGGTATCTATTGAAACTACTATTAACGATGGTTCGGATAAGAATTTTGAGATAAAATTAGTTTTTGAAAATTCCTTCAAAAAATCTCACAAAAATTGCTAAGTCGATATACGAAAATATTTTTTCGCGTAATTGTCAATTTTTATTAGTCAAACCGTTGTACGGAACCTATTTAAGATTGATTTGGCTGAAAACAGCTTCAAAATGCGTCACCTGGATGCAAAGTTATAACGATTTGATGTAATTATTGTCTAGCTAAGGTGGATTTCGTATATATATGAATTTACTTGTTATGGAATTTTTTAAAGTTCTATATTCGCCAGACGCACGTGCGAGGTGTCAAAAGACGCGTCTCCGCGCGAGCTAGCGAGCTATGAAATTACTAGAAATATGTGCGATACAAAATTTTTGAGTTTTGGTCAAAAAACTGGTTTTTTGACTGAAAAATGTGAAAAAACCTGGAATAACCACTACCAAACAGGACTCGGGGTGGCTGAGCGCGCACCGGAATACAGGTAAGGCAGGTAGGTATCTATTGAAACTACTATTAACGATGGTTCGGATAAGAATTTTGAGATAAAATTAGTTTTTGAAAATTCCTTCAAAAAATCTCACAAAAATTGCTAAGTCGATATACGAAAATATTTTTTCGCGTAATTGTCAATTTTTATTAGTCAAACCGTTGTACGGAACCTATTTAAGATTGATTTGGCTGAAAACAGCTTCAAAATGCGTCACCTGGATGCAAAGTTATAACGATTTGATGTAATTATTGTCTAGCTAAGGTGGATTTCGTATATATATAAGAATTTACTTGTTATGGAATTTTTTAAAGTTCTATATTCGCCAGACGCACGTGCGAGGTGTCAAAAGACGCGTCTCCGCGCGAGCTAGCGAGCTATGAAATTACTAGAAATATGTGCGATACAAAATTTTTGAGTTTTGGTCAAAAAACTGGTTTTTTGACTGAAAAATGTGAAAAAACCTGGAATAACCACTACCAAACAGGACTCGGGGTGGCTGAGCGCGCACCGGAATACAGGTAAGGCAGGTAGGTATCTATTGAAACTACTATTAACGATGGTTCGGATAAGAATTTTGAGATAAAATTAGTTTTTGAAAATTCCTTCAAAAAATCTCACAAAAATTGCTAAGTCGATATACGAAAATATTTTTTCGCGTAATTGTCAATTTTTATTAGTCAAACCGTTGTACGGAACCTATTTAAGATTGATTTGGCTGAAAACAGCTTCAAAATGCGTCACCTGGATGCAAAGTTATAACGATTTGATGTAATTATTGTCTAGCTAAGGTGGATTTCGTATATATATGAATTTACTTGTTATGGAATTTTTTAAAGTTCTATATTCGCCAGACGCACGTGCGAGGTGTCAAAAGACGCGTCTCCGCGCGAGCTAGCGAGCTATGAAATTACTAGAAATATGTGCGATACAAAATTTTTGAGTTTTGGTCAAAAAACTGGTTTTTTGACTGAAAAATGTGAAAAAACCTGGAATAACCACTACCAAACAGGACTCGGGGTGGCTGAGCGCGCACCGGAATACAGGTAAGGCAGGTAGGTATCTATTGAAACTACTATTAACGATGGTTCGGATAAGAATTTTGAGATAAAATTAGTTTTTGAAAATTCCTTCAAAAAATCTCACAAAAATTGCTAAGTCGATATACGAAAATATTTTTTCGCGTAATTGTCAATTTTTATTAGTCAAACCGTTGTACGGAACCTATTTAAGATTGATTTGGCTGAAAACAGCTTCAAAATGCGTCACCTGGATGCAAAGTTATAACGATTTGATGTAATTATTGTCTAGCTAAGGTGGATTTCGTATATATATGAATTTACTTGTTATGGAATTTTTTAAAGTTCTATATTCGCCAGACGCACGTGCGAGGTGTCAAAAGACGCGTCTCCGCGCGAGCTAGCGAGCTATGAAATTACTAGAAATATGTGCGATACAAAATTTTTGAGTTTTGGTCAAAAAACTGGTTTTTTGACTGAAAAATGTGAAAAAACCTGGAATAACCACTACCAAACAGGACTCGGGGTGGCTGAGCGCGCACCGGAATACAGGTAAGGCAGGTAGGTATCTATTGAAACTACTATTAACGATGGTTCGGATAAGAATTTTGAGATAAAATTAGTTTTTGAAAATTCCTTCAAAAAATCTCACAAAAATTGCTAAGTCGATATACGAAAATATTTTTTCGCGTAATTGTCAATTTTTATTAGTCAAACCGTTGTACGGAACCTATTTAAGATTGATTTGGCTGAAAACAGCTTCAAAATGCGTCACCTGGATGCAAAGTTATAACGATTTGATGTAATTATTGTCTAGCTAAGGTGGATTTCGTATATATATAAGAATTTACTTGTTATGGAATTTTTTAAAGTTCTATATTCGCCAGACGCACGTGCGAGGTGTCAAAAGACGCGTCTCCGCGCGAGCTAGCGAGCTATGAAATTACTAGAAATATGTGCGATACAAAATTTTTGAGTTTTGGTCAAAAAACTGGTTTTTTGACTGAAAAATGTGAAAAAACCTGGAATAACCACTACCAAACAGGACTCGGGGTGGCTGAGCGCGCACCGGAATACAGGTAAGGCAGGTAGGTATCTATTGAAACTACTATTAACGATGGTTCGGATAAGAATTTTGAGATAAAATTAGTTTTTGAAAATTCCTTCAAAAAATCTCACAAAAATTGCTAAGTCGATATACGAAAATATTTTTTCGCGTAATTGTCAATTTTTATTAGTCAAACCGTTGTACGGAACCTATTTAAGATTGATTTGGCTGAAAACAGCTTCAAAATGCGTCACCTGGATGCAAAGTTATAACGATTTGATGTAATTATTGTCTAGCTAAGGTGGATTTCGTATATATATGAATTTACTTGTTATGGAATTTTTTAAAGTTCTATATTCGCCAGACGCACGTGCGAGGTGTCAAAAGACGCGTCTCCGCGCGAGCTAGCGAGCTATGAAATTACTAGAAATATGTGCGATACAAAATTTTTGAGTTTTGGTCAAAAAACTGGTTTTTTGACTGAAAAATGTGAAAAAACCTGGAATAACCACTACCAAACAGGACTCGGGGTGGCTGAGCGCGCACCGGAATACAGGTAAGGCAGGTAGGTATCTATTGAAACTACTATTAACGATGGTTCGGATAAGAATTTTGAGATAAAATTAGTTTTTGAAAATTCCTTCAAAAAATCTCACAAAAATTGCTAAGTCGATATACGAAAATATTTTTTCGCGTAATTGTCAATTTTTATTAGTCAAACCGTTGTACGGAACCTATTTAAGATTGATTTGGCTGAAAACAGCTTCAAAATGCGTCACCTGGATGCAAAGTTATAACGATTTGATGTAATTATTGTCTAGCTAAGGTGGATTTCGTATATATATGAATTTACTTGTTATGGAATTTTTTAAAGTTCTATATTCGCCAGACGCACGTGCGAGGTGTCAAAAGACGCGTCTCCGCGCGAGCTAGCGAGCTATGAAATTACTAGAAATATGTGCGATACAAAATTTTTGAGTTTTGGTCAAAAAACTGGTTTTTTGACTGAAAAATGTGAAAAAACCTGGAATAACCACTACCAAACAGGACTCGGGGTGGCTGAGCGCGCACCGGAATACAGGTAAGGCAGGTAGGTATCTATTGAAACTACTATTAACGATGGTTCGGATAAGAATTTTGAGATAAAATTAGTTTTTGAAAATTCCTTCAAAAAATCTCACAAAAATTGCTAAGTCGATATACGAAAATATTTTTTCGCGTAATTGTCAATTTTTATTAGTCAAACCGTTGTACGGAACCTATTTAAGATTGATTTGGCTGAAAACAGCTTCAAAATGCGTCACCTGGATGCAAAGTTATAACGATTTGATGTAATTATTGTCTAGCTAAGGTGGATTTCGTATATATATGAATTTACTTGTTATGGAATTTTTTAAAGTTCTATATTCGCCAGACGCACGTGCGAGGTGTCAAAAGACGCGTCTCCGCGCGAGCTAGCGAGCTATGAAATTACTAGAAATATGTGCGATACAAAATTTTTGAGTTTTGGTCAAAAAACTGGTTTTTTGACTGAAAAATGTGAAAAAACCTGGAATAACCACTACCAAACAGGACTCGGGGTGGCTGAGCGCGCACCGGAATACAGGTAAGGCAGGTAGGTATCTATTGAAACTACTATTAACGATGGTTCGGATAAGAATTTTGAGATAAAATTAGTTTTTGAAAATTCCTTCAAAAAATCTCACAAAAATTGCTAAGTCGATATACGAAAATATTTTTTCGCGTAATTGTCAATTTTTATTAGTCAAACCGTTGTACGGAACCTATTTAAGATTGATTTGGCTGAAAACAGCTTCAAAATGCGTCACCTGGATGCAAAGTTATAACGATTTGATGTAATTATTGTCTAGCTAAGGTGGATTTCGTATATATATAAGAATTTACTTGTTATGGAATTTTTTAAAGTTCTATATTCGCCAGACGCACGTGCGAGGTGTCAAAAGACGCGTCTCCGCGCGAGCTAGCGAGCTATGAAATTACTAGAAATATGTGCGATACAAAATTTTTGAGTTTTGGTCAAAAAACTGGTTTTTTGACTGAAAAATGTGAAAAAACCTGGAATAACCACTACCAAACAGGACTCGGGGTGGCTGAGCGCGCACCGGAATACAGGTAAGGCAGGTAGGTATCTATTGAAACTACTATTAACGATGGTTCGGATAAGAATTTTGAGATAAAATTAGTTTTTGAAAATTCCTTCAAAAAATCTCACAAAAATTGCTAAGTCGATATACGAAAATATTTTTTCGCGTAATTGTCAATTTTTATTAGTCAAACCGTTGTACGGAACCTATTTAAGATTGATTTGGCTGAAAACAGCTTCAAAATGCGTCACCTGGATGCAAAGTTATAACGATTTGATGTAATTATTGTCTAGCTAAGGTGGATTTCGTATATATATGAATTTACTTGTTATGGAATTTTTTAAAGTTCTATATTCGCCAGACGCACGTGCGAGGTGTCAAAAGACGCGTCTCCGCGCGAGCTAGCGAGCTATGAAATTACTAGAAATATGTGCGATACAAAATTTCAAAATTTTTGAGTTTTGGTCAAAAAACTGGTTTTTTGACTGAAAAATGTGAAAAAACCTGGAATAACCACTACCAAACAGGACTCGGGGTGGCTGAGCGCGCACCGGAATACAGGTAAGGCAGGTAGGTATCTATTGAAACTACTATTAACGATGGTTCGGATAAGAATTTTGAGATAAAATTAGTTTTTGAAAATTCCTTCAAAAAATCTCACAAAAATTGCTAAGTCGATATACGAAAATATTTTTTCGCGTAATTGTCAATTTTTATTAGTCAAACCGTTGTACGGAACCTATTTAAGATTGATTTGGCTGAAAACAGCTTCAAAATGCGTCACCTGGATGCAAAGTTATAACGATTTGATGTAATTATTGTCTAGCTAAGGTGGATTTCGTATATATATGAATTTACTTGTTATGGAATTTTTTAAAGTTCTATATTCGCCAGACGCACGTGCGAGGTGTCAAAAGACGCGTCTCCGCGCGAGCTAGCGAGCTATGAAATTACTAGAAATATGTGCGATACAAAATTTTTGAGTTTTGGTCAAAAAACTGGTTTTTTGACTGAAAAATGTGAAAAAACCTGGAATAACCACTACCAAACAGGACTCGGGGTGGCTGAGCGCGCACCGGAATACAGGTAAGGCAGGTAGGTATCTATTGAAACTACTATTAACGATGGTTCGGATAAGAATTTTGAGATAAAATTAGTTTTTGAAAATTCCTTCAAAAAATCTCACAAAAATTGCTAAGTCGATATACGAAAATATTTTTTCGCGTAATTGTCAATTTTTATTAGTCAAACCGTTGTACGGAACCTATTTAAGATTGATTTGGCTGAAAACAGCTTCAAAATGCGTCACCTGGATGCAAAGTTATAACGATTTGATGTAATTATTGTCTAGCTAAGGTGGATTTCGTATATATATGAATTTACTTGTTATGGAATTTTTTAAAGTTCTATATTCGCCAGACGCACGTGCGAGGTGTCAAAAGACGCGTCTCCGCGCGAGCTAGCGAGCTATGAAATTACTAGAAATATGTGCGATACAAAATTTTTGAGTTTTGGTCAAAAAACTGGTTTTTTGACTGAAAAATGTGAAAAAACCTGGAATAACCACTACCAAACAGGACTCGGGGTGGCTGAGCGCGCACCGGAATACAGGTAAGGCAGGTAGGTATCTATTGAAACTACTATTAACGATGGTTCGGATAAGAATTTTGAGATAAAATTAGTTTTTGAAAATTCCTTCAAAAAATCTCACAAAAATTGCTAAGTCGATATACGAAAATATTTTTTCGCGTAATTGTCAATTTTTATTAGTCAAACCGTTGTACGGAACCTATTTAAGATTGATTTGGCTGAAAACAGCTTCAAAATGCGTCACCTGGATGCAAAGTTATAACGATTTGATGTAATTATTGTCTAGCTAAGGTGGATTTCGTATATATATGAATTTACTTGTTATGGAATTTTTTAAAGTTCTATATTCGCCAGACGCACGTGCGAGGTGTCAAAAGACGCGTCTCCGCGCGAGCTAGCGAGCTATGAAATTACTAGAAATATGTGCGATACAAAATTTTTGAGTTTTGGTCAAAAAACTGGTTTTTTGACTGAAAAATGTGAAAAAACCTGGAATAACCACTACCAAACAGGACTCGGGGTGGCTGAGCGCGCACCGGAATACAGGTAAGGCAGGTAGGTATCTATTGAAACTACTATTAACGATGGTTCGGATAAGAATTTTGAGATAAAATTAGTTTTTGAAAATTCCTTCAAAAAATCTCACAAAAATTGCTAAGTCGATATACGAAAATATTTTTTCGCGTAATTGTCAATTTTTATTAGTCAAACCGTTGTACGGAACCTATTTAAGATTGATTTGGCTGAAAACAGCTTCAAAATGCGTCACCTGGATGCAAAGTTATAACGATTTGATGTAATTATTGTCTAGCTAAGGTGGATTTCGTATATATATGAATTTACTTGTTATGGAATTTTTTAAAGTTCTATATTCGCCAGACGCACGTGCGAGGTGTCAAAAGACGCGTCTCCGCGCGAGCTAGCGAGCTATGAAATTACTAGAAATATGTGCGATACAAAATTTTTGAGTTTTGGTCAAAAAACTGGTTTTTTGACTGAAAAATGTGAAAAAACCTGGAATAACCACTACCAAACAGGACTCGGGGTGGCTGAGCGCGCACCGGAATACAGGTAAGGCAGGTAGGTATCTATTGAAACTACTATTAACGATGGTTCGGATAAGAATTTTGAGATAAAATTAGTTTTTGAAAATTCCTTCAAAAAATCTCACAAAAATTGCTAAGTCGATATACGAAAATATTTTTTCGCGTAATTGTCAATTTTTATTAGTCAAACCGTTGTACGGAACCTATTTAAGATTGATTTGGCTGAAAACAGCTTCAAAATGCGTCACCTGGATGCAAAGTTATAACGATTTGATGTAATTATTGTCTAGCTAAGGTGGATTTCGTATATATATGAATTTACTTGTTATGGAATTTTTTAAAGTTCTATATTCGCCAGACGCACGTGCGAGGTGTCAAAAGACGCGTCTCCGCGCGAGCTAGCGAGCTATGAAATTACTAGAAATATGTGCGATACAAAATTTTTGAGTTTTGGTCAAAAAACTGGTTTTTTGACTGAAAAATGTGAAAAAACCTGGAATAACCACTACCAAACAGGACTCGGGGTGGCTGAGCGCGCACCGGAATACAGGTAAGGCAGGTAGGTATCTATTGAAACTACTATTAACGATGGTTCGGATAAGAATTTTGAGATAAAATTAGTTTTTGAAAATTCCTTCAAAAAATCTCACAAAAATTGCTAAGTCGATATACGAAAATATTTTTTCGCGTAATTGTCAATTTTTATTAGTCAAACCGTTGTACGGAACCTATTTAAGATTGATTTGGCTGAAAACAGCTTCAAAATGCGTCACCTGGATGCAAAGTTATAACGATTTGATGTAATTATTGTCTAGCTAAGGTGGATTTCGTATATATATGAATTTACTTGTTATGGAATTTTTTAAAGTTCTATATTCGCCAGACGCACGTGCGAGGTGTCAAAAGACGCGTCTCCGCGCGAGCTAGCGAGCTATGAAATTACTAGAAATATGTGCGATACAAAATTTTTGAGTTTTGGTCAAAAAACTGGTTTTTTGACTGAAAAATGTGAAAAAACCTGGAATAACCACTACCAAACAGGACTCGGGGTGGCTGAGCGCGCACCGGAATACAGGTAAGGCAGGTAGGTATCTATTGAAACTACTATTAACGATGGTTCGGATAAGAATTTTGAGATAAAATTAGTTTTTGAAAATTCCTTCAAAAAATCTCACAAAAATTGCTAAGTCGATATACGAAAATATTTTTTCGCGTAATTGTCAATTTTTATTAGTCAAACCGTTGTACGGAACCTATTTAAGATTGATTTGGCTGAAAACAGCTTCAAAATGCGTCACCTGGATGCAAAGTTATAACGATTTGATGTAATTATTGTCTAGCTAAGGTGGATTTCGTATATATATGAATTTACTTGTTATGGAATTTTTTAAAGTTCTATATTCGCCAGACGCACGTGCGAGGTGTCAAAAGACGCGTCTCCGCGCGAGCTAGCGAGCTATGAAATTACTAGAAATATGTGCGATACAAAATTTTTGAGTTTTGGTCAAAAAACTGGTTTTTTGACTGAAAAATGTGAAAAAACCTGGAATAACCACTACCAAACAGGACTCGGGGTGGCTGAGCGCGCACCGGAATACAGGTAAGGCAGGTAGGTATCTATTGAAACTACTATTAACGATGGTTCGGATAAGAATTTTGAGATAAAATTAGTTTTTGAAAATTCCTTCAAAAAATCTCACAAAAATTGCTAAGTCGATATACGAAAATATTTTTTCGCGTAATTGTCAATTTTTATTAGTCAAACCGTTGTACGGAACCTATTTAAGATTGATTTGGCTGAAAACAGCTTCAAAATGCGTCACCTGGATGCAAAGTTATAACGATTTGATGTAATTATTGTCTAGCTAAGGTGGATTTCGTATATATATGAATTTACTTGTTATGGAATTTTTTAAAGTTCTATATTCGCCAGACGCACGTGCGAGGTGTCAAAAGACGCGTCTCCGCGCGAGCTAGCGAGCTATGAAATTACTAGAAATATGTGCGATACAAAATTTTTGAGTTTTGGTCAAAAAACTGGTTTTTTGACTGAAAAATGTGAAAAAACCTGGAATAACCACTACCAAACAGGACTCGGGGTGGCTGAGCGCGCACCGGAATACAGGTAAGGCAGGTAGGTATCTATTGAAACTACTATTAACGATGGTTCGGATAAGAATTTTGAGATAAAATTAGTTTTTGAAAATTCCTTCAAAAAATCTCACAAAAATTGCTAAGTCGATATACGAAAATATTTTTTCGCGTAATTGTCAATTTTTATTAGTCAAACCGTTGTACGGAACCTATTTAAGATTGATTTGGCTGAAAACAGCTTCAAAATGCGTCACCTGGATGCAAAGTTATAACGATTTGATGTAATTATTGTCTAGCTAAGGTGGATTTCGTATATATATGAATTTACTTGTTATGGAATTTTTTAAAGTTCTATATTCGCCAGACGCACGTGCGAGGTGTCAAAAGACGCGTCTCCGCGCGAGCTAGCGAGCTATGAAATTACTAGAAATATGTGCGATACAAAATTTTTGAGTTTTGGTCAAAAAACTGGTTTTTTGACTGAAAAATGTGAAAAAACCTGGAATAACCACTACCAAACAGGACTCGGGGTGGCTGAGCGCGCACCGGAATACAGGTAAGGCAGGTAGGTATCTATTGAAACTACTATTAACGATGGTTCGGATAAGAATTTTGAGATAAAATTAGTTTTTGAAAATTCCTTCAAAAAATCTCACAAAAATTGCTAAGTCGATATACGAAAATATTTTTTCGCGTAATTGTCAATTTTTATTAGTCAAACCGTTGTACGGAACCTATTTAAGATTGATTTGGCTGAAAACAGCTTCAAAATGCGTCACCTGGATGCAAAGTTATAACGATTTGATGTAATTATTGTCTAGCTAAGGTGGATTTCGTATATATATGAATTTACTTGTTATGGAATTTTTTAAAGTTCTATATTCGCCAGACGCACGTGCGAGGTGTCAAAAGACGCGTCTCCGCGCGAGCTAGCGAGCTATGAAATTACTAGAAATATGTGCGATACAAAATTTTTGAGTTTTGGTCAAAAAACTGGTTTTTTGACTGAAAAATGTGAAAAAACCTGGAATAACCACTACCAAACAGGACTCGGGGTGGCTGAGCGCGCACCGGAATACAGGTAAGGCAGGTAGGTATCTATTGAAACTACTATTAACGATGGTTCGGATAAGAATTTTGAGATAAAATTAGTTTTTGAAAATTCCTTCAAAAAATCTCACAAAAATTGCTAAGTCGATATACGAAAATATTTTTTCGCGTAATTGTCAATTTTTATTAGTCAAACCGTTGTACGGAACCTATTTAAGATTGATTTGGCTGAAAACAGCTTCAAAATGCGTCACCTGGATGCAAAGTTATAACGATTTGATGTAATTATTGTCTAGCTAAGGTGGATTTCGTATATATATGAATTTACTTGTTATGGAATTTTTTAAAGTTCTATATTCGCCAGACGCACGTGCGAGGTGTCAAAAGACGCGTCTCCGCGCGAGCTAGCGAGCTATGAAATTACTAGAAATATGTGCGATACAAAATTTTTGAGTTTTGGTCAAAAAACTGGTTTTTTGACTGAAAAATGTGAAAAAACCTGGAATAACCACTACCAAACAGGACTCGGGGTGGCTGAGCGCGCACCGGAATACAGGTAAGGCAGGTAGGTATCTATTGAAACTACTATTAACGATGGTTCGGATAAGAATTTTGAGATAAAATTAGTTTTTGAAAATTCCTTCAAAAAATCTCACAAAAATTGCTAAGTCGATATACGAAAATATTTTTTCGCGTAATTGTCAATTTTTATTAGTCAAACCGTTGTACGGAACCTATTTAAGATTGATTTGGCTGAAAACAGCTTCAAAATGCGTCACCTGGATGCAAAGTTATAACGATTTGATGTAATTATTGTCTAGCTAAGGTGGATTTCGTATATATATGAATTTACTTGTTATGGAATTTTTTAAAGTTCTATATTCGCCAGACGCACGTGCGAGGTGTCAAAAGACGCGTCTCCGCGCGAGCTAGCGAGCTATGAAATTACTAGAAATATGTGCGATACAAAATTTTTGAGTTTTGGTCAAAAAACTGGTTTTTTGACTGAAAAATGTGAAAAAACCTGGAATAACCACTACCAAACAGGACTCGGGGTGGCTGAGCGCGCACCGGAATACAGGTAAGGCAGGTAGGTATCTATTGAAACTACTATTAACGATGGTTCGGATAAGAATTTTGAGATAAAATTAGTTTTTGAAAATTCCTTCAAAAAATCTCACAAAAATTGCTAAGTCGATATACGAAAATATTTTTTCGCGTAATTGTCAATTTTTATTAGTCAAACCGTTGTACGGAACCTATTTAAGATTGATTTGGCTGAAAACAGCTTCAAAATGCGTCACCTGGATGCAAAGTTATAACGATTTGATGTAATTATTGTCTAGCTAAGGTGGATTTCGTATATATATAAGAATTTACTTGTTATGGAATTTTTTAAAGTTCTATATTCGCCAGACGCACGTGCGAGGTGTCAAAAGACGCGTCTCCGCGCGAGCTAGCGAGCTATGAAATTACTAGAAATATGTGCGATACAAAATTTTTGAGTTTTGGTCAAAAAACTGGTTTTTTGACTGAAAAATGTGAAAAAACCTGGAATAACCACTACCAAACAGGACTCGGGGTGGCTGAGCGCGCACCGGAATACAGGTAAGGCAGGTAGGTATCTATTGAAACTACTATTAACGATGGTTCGGATAAGAATTTTGAGATAAAATTAGTTTTTGAAAATTCCTTCAAAAAATCTCACAAAAATTGCTAAGTCGATATACGAAAATATTTTTTCGCGTAATTGTCAATTTTTATTAGTCAAACCGTTGTACGGAACCTATTTAAGATTGATTTGGCTGAAAACAGCTTCAAAATGCGTCACCTGGATGCAAAGTTATAACGATTTGATGTAATTATTGTCTAGCTAAGGTGGATTTCGTATATATATGAATTTACTTGTTATGGAATTTTTTAAAGTTCTATATTCGCCAGACGCACGTGCGAGGTGTCAAAAGACGCGTCTCCGCGCGAGCTAGCGAGCTATGAAATTACTAGAAATATGTGCGATACAAAATTTTTGAGTTTTGGTCAAAAAACTGGTTTTTTGACTGAAAAATGTGAAAAAACCTGGAATAACCACTACCAAACAGGACTCGGGGTGGCTGAGCGCGCACCGGAATACAGGTAAGGCAGGTAGGTATCTATTGAAACTACTATTAACGATGGTTCGGATAAGAATTTTGAGATAAAATTAGTTTTTGAAAATTCCTTCAAAAAATCTCACAAAAATTGCTAAGTCGATATACGAAAATATTTTTTCGCGTAATTGTCAATTTTTATTAGTCAAACCGTTGTACGGAACCTATTTAAGATTGATTTGGCTGAAAACAGCTTCAAAATGCGTCACCTGGATGCAAAGTTATAACGATTTGATGTAATTATTGTCTAGCTAAGGTGGATTTCGTATATATATGAATTTACTTGTTATGGAATTTTTTAAAGTTCTATATTCGCCAGACGCACGTGCGAGGTGTCAAAAGACGCGTCTCCGCGCGAGCTAGCGAGCTATGAAATTACTAGAAATATGTGCGATACAAAATTTTTGAGTTTTGGTCAAAAAACTGGTTTTTTGACTGAAAAATGTGAAAAAACCTGGAATAACCACTACCAAACAGGACTCGGGGTGGCTGAGCGCGCACCGGAATACAGGTAAGGCAGGTAGGTATCTATTGAAACTACTATTAACGATGGTTCGGATAAGAATTTTGAGATAAAATTAGTTTTTGAAAATTCCTTCAAAAAATCTCACAAAAATTGCTAAGTCGATATACGAAAATATTTTTTCGCGTAATTGTCAATTTTTATTAGTCAAACCGTTGTACGGAACCTATTTAAGATTGATTTGGCTGAAAACAGCTTCAAAATGCGTCACCTGGATGCAAAGTTATAACGATTTGATGTAATTATTGTCTAGCTAAGGTGGATTTCGTATATATATGAATTTACTTGTTATGGAATTTTTTAAAGTTCTATATTCGCCAGACGCACGTGCGAGGTGTCAAAAGACGCGTCTCCGCGCGAGCTAGCGAGCTATGAAATTACTAGAAATATGTGCGATACAAAATTTTTGAGTTTTGGTCAAAAAACTGGTTTTTTGACTGAAAAATGTGAAAAAACCTGGAATAACCACTACCAAACAGGACTCGGGGTGGCTGAGCGCGCACCGGAATACAGGTAAGGCAGGTAGGTATCTATTGAAACTACTATTAACGATGGTTCGGATAAGAATTTTGAGATAAAATTAGTTTTTGAAAATTCCTTCAAAAAATCTCACAAAAATTGCTAAGTCGATATACGAAAATATTTTTTCGCGTAATTGTCAATTTTTATTAGTCAAACCGTTGTACGGAACCTATTTAAGATTGATTTGGCTGAAAACAGCTTCAAAATGCGTCACCTGGATGCAAAGTTATAACGATTTGATGTAATTATTGTCTAGCTAAGGTGGATTTCGTATATATATGAATTTACTTGTTATGGAATTTTTTAAAGTTCTATATTCGCCAGACGCACGTGCGAGGTGTCAAAAGACGCGTCTCCGCGCGAGCTAGCGAGCTATGAAATTACTAGAAATATGTGCGATACAAAATTTTTGAGTTTTGGTCAAAAAACTGGTTTTTTGACTGAAAAATGTGAAAAAACCTGGAATAACCACTACCAAACAGGACTCGGGGTGGCTGAGCGCGCACCGGAATACAGGTAAGGCAGGTAGGTATCTATTGAAACTACTATTAACGATGGTTCGGATAAGAATTTTGAGATAAAATTAGTTTTTGAAAATTCCTTCAAAAAATCTCACAAAAATTGCTAAGTCGATATACGAAAATATTTTTTCGCGTAATTGTCAATTTTTATTAGTCAAACCGTTGTACGGAACCTATTTAAGATTGATTTGGCTGAAAACAGCTTCAAAATGCGTCACCTGGATGCAAAGTTATAACGATTTGATGTAATTATTGTCTAGCTAAGGTGGATTTCGTATATATATGAATTTACTTGTTATGGAATTTTTTAAAGTTCTATATTCGCCAGACGCACGTGCGAGGTGTCAAAAGACGCGTCTCCGCGCGAGCTAGCGAGCTATGAAATTACTAGAAATATGTGCGATACAAAATTTTTGAGTTTTGGTCAAAAAACTGGTTTTTTGACTGAAAAATGTGAAAAAACCTGGAATAACCACTACCAAACAGGACTCGGGGTGGCTGAGCGCGCACCGGAATACAGGTAAGGCAGGTAGGTATCTATTGAAACTACTATTAACGATGGTTCGGATAAGAATTTTGAGATAAAATTAGTTTTTGAAAATTCCTTCAAAAAATCTCACAAAAATTGCTAAGTCGATATACGAAAATATTTTTTCGCGTAATTGTCAATTTTTATTAGTCAAACCGTTGTACGGAACCTATTTAAGATTGATTTGGCTGAAAACAGCTTCAAAATGCGTCACCTGGATGCAAAGTTATAACGATTTGATGTAATTATTGTCTAGCTAAGGTGGATTTCGTATATATATGAATTTACTTGTTATGGAATTTTTTAAAGTTCTATATTCGCCAGACGCACGTGCGAGGTGTCAAAAGACGCGTCTCCGCGCGAGCTAGCGAGCTATGAAATTACTAGAAATATGTGCGATACAAAATTTTTGAGTTTTGGTCAAAAAACTGGTTTTTTGACTGAAAAATGTGAAAAAACCTGGAATAACCACTACCAAACAGGACTCGGGGTGGCTGAGCGCGCACCGGAATACAGGTAAGGCAGGTAGGTATCTATTGAAACTACTATTAACGATGGTTCGGATAAGAATTTTGAGATAAAATTAGTTTTTGAAAATTCCTTCAAAAAATCTCACAAAAATTGCTAAGTCGATATACGAAAATATTTTTTCGCGTAATTGTCAATTTTTATTAGTCAAACCGTTGTACGGAACCTATTTAAGATTGATTTGGCTGAAAACAGCTTCAAAATGCGTCACCTGGATGCAAAGTTATAACGATTTGATGTAATTATTGTCTAGCTAAGGTGGATTTCGTATATATATGAATTTACTTGTTATGGAATTTTTTAAAGTTCTATATTCGCCAGACGCACGTGCGAGGTGTCAAAAGACGCGTCTCCGCGCGAGCTAGCGAGCTATGAAATTACTAGAAATATGTGCGATACAAAATTTTTGAGTTTTGGTCAAAAAACTGGTTTTTTGACTGAAAAATGTGAAAAAACCTGGAATAACCACTACCAAACAGGACTCGGGGTGGCTGAGCGCGCACCGGAATACAGGTAAGGCAGGTAGGTATCTATTGAAACTACTATTAACGATGGTTCGGATAAGAATTTTGAGATAAAATTAGTTTTTGAAAATTCCTTCAAAAAATCTCACAAAAATTGCTAAGTCGATATACGAAAATATTTTTTCGCGTAATTGTCAATTTTTATTAGTCAAACCGTTGTACGGAACCTATTTAAGATTGATTTGGCTGAAAACAGCTTCAAAATGCGTCACCTGGATGCAAAGTTATAACGATTTGATGTAATTATTGTCTAGCTAAGGTGGATTTCGTATATATATGAATTTACTTGTTATGGAATTTTTTAAAGTTCTATATTCGCCAGACGCACGTGCGAGGTGTCAAAAGACGCGTCTCCGCGCGAGCTAGCGAGCTATGAAATTACTAGAAATATGTGCGATACAAAATTTTTGAGTTTTGGTCAAAAAACTGGTTTTTTGACTGAAAAATGTGAAAAAACCTGGAATAACCACTACCAAACAGGACTCGGGGTGGCTGAGCGCGCACCGGAATACAGGTAAGGCAGGTAGGTATCTATTGAAACTACTATTAACGATGGTTCGGATAAGAATTTTGAGATAAAATTAGTTTTTGAAAATTCCTTCAAAAAATCTCACAAAAATTGCTAAGTCGATATACGAAAATATTTTTTCGCGTAATTGTCAATTTTTATTAGTCAAACCGTTGTACGGAACCTATTTAAGATTGATTTGGCTGAAAACAGCTTCAAAATGCGTCACCTGGATGCAAAGTTATAACGATTTGATGTAATTATTGTCTAGCTAAGGTGGATTTCGTATATATATGAATTTACTTGTTATGGAATTTTTTAAAGTTCTATATTCGCCAGACGCACGTGCGAGGTGTCAAAAGACGCGTCTCCGCGCGAGCTAGCGAGCTATGAAATTACTAGAAATATGTGCGATACAAAATTTTTGAGTTTTGGTCAAAAAACTGGTTTTTTGACTGAAAAATGTGAAAAAACCTGGAATAACCACTACCAAACAGGACTCGGGGTGGCTGAGCGCGCACCGGAATACAGGTAAGGCAGGTAGGTATCTATTGAAACTACTATTAACGATGGTTCGGATAAGAATTTTGAGATAAAATTAGTTTTTGAAAATTCCTTCAAAAAATCTCACAAAAATTGCTAAGTCGATATACGAAAATATTTTTTCGCGTAATTGTCAATTTTTATTAGTCAAACCGTTGTACGGAACCTATTTAAGATTGATTTGGCTGAAAACAGCTTCAAAATGCGTCACCTGGATGCAAAGTTATAACGATTTGATGTAATTATTGTCTAGCTAAGGTGGATTTCGTATATATATGAATTTACTTGTTATGGAATTTTTTAAAGTTCTATATTCGCCAGACGCACGTGCGAGGTGTCAAAAGACGCGTCTCCGCGCGAGCTAGCGAGCTATGAAATTACTAGAAATATGTGCGATACAAAATTTTTGAGTTTTGGTCAAAAAACTGGTTTTTTGACTGAAAAATGTGAAAAAACCTGGAATAACCACTACCAAACAGGACTCGGGGTGGCTGAGCGCGCACCGGAATACAGGTAAGGCAGGTAGGTATCTATTGAAACTACTATTAACGATGGTTCGGATAAGAATTTTGAGATAAAATTAGTTTTTGAAAATTCCTTCAAAAAATCTCACAAAAATTGCTAAGTCGATATACGAAAATATTTTTTCGCGTAATTGTCAATTTTTATTAGTCAAACCGTTGTACGGAACCTATTTAAGATTGATTTGGCTGAAAACAGCTTCAAAATGCGTCACCTGGATGCAAAGTTATAACGATTTGATGTAATTATTGTCTAGCTAAGGTGGATTTCGTATATATATGAATTTACTTGTTATGGAATTTTTTAAAGTTCTATATTCGCCAGACGCACGTGCGAGGTGTCAAAAGACGCGTCTCCGCGCGAGCTAGCGAGCTATGAAATTACTAGAAATATGTGCGATACAAAATTTTTGAGTTTTGGTCAAAAAACTGGTTTTTTGACTGAAAAATGTGAAAAAACCTGGAATAACCACTACCAAACAGGACTCGGGGTGGCTGAGCGCGCACCGGAATACAGGTAAGGCAGGTAGGTATCTATTGAAACTACTATTAACGATGGTTCGGATAAGAATTTTGAGATAAAATTAGTTTTTGAAAATTCCTTCAAAAAATCTCACAAAAATTGCTAAGTCGATATACGAAAATATTTTTTCGCGTAATTGTCAATTTTTATTAGTCAAACCGTTGTACGGAACCTATTTAAGATTGATTTGGCTGAAAACAGCTTCAAAATGCGTCACCTGGATGCAAAGTTATAACGATTTGATGTAATTATTGTCTAGCTAAGGTGGATTTCGTATATATATGAATTTACTTGTTATGGAATTTTTTAAAGTTCTATATTCGCCAGACGCACGTGCGAGGTGTCAAAAGACGCGTCTCCGCGCGAGCTAGCGAGCTATGAAATTACTAGAAATATGTGCGATACAAAATTTTTGAGTTTTGGTCAAAAAACTGGTTTTTTGACTGAAAAATGTGAAAAAACCTGGAATAACCACTACCAAACAGGACTCGGGGTGGCTGAGCGCGCACCGGAATACAGGTAAGGCAGGTAGGTATCTATTGAAACTACTATTAACGATGGTTCGGATAAGAATTTTGAGATAAAATTAGTTTTTGAAAATTCCTTCAAAAAATCTCACAAAAATTGCTAAGTCGATATACGAAAATATTTTTTCGCGTAATTGTCAATTTTTATTAGTCAAACCGTTGTACGGAACCTATTTAAGATTGATTTGGCTGAAAACAGCTTCAAAATGCGTCACCTGGATGCAAAGTTATAACGATTTGATGTAATTATTGTCTAGCTAAGGTGGATTTCGTATATATATGAATTTACTTGTTATGGAATTTTTTAAAGTTCTATATTCGCCAGACGCACGTGCGAGGTGTCAAAAGACGCGTCTCCGCGCGAGCTAGCGAGCTATGAAATTACTAGAAATATGTGCGATACAAAATTTTTGAGTTTTGGTCAAAAAACTGGTTTTTTGACTGAAAAATGTGAAAAAACCTGGAATAACCACTACCAAACAGGACTCGGGGTGGCTGAGCGCGCACCGGAATACAGGTAAGGCAGGTAGGTATCTATTGAAACTACTATTAACGATGGTTCGGATAAGAATTTTGAGATAAAATTAGTTTTTGAAAATTCCTTCAAAAAATCTCACAAAAATTGCTAAGTCGATATACGAAAATATTTTTTCGCGTAATTGTCAATTTTTATTAGTCAAACCGTTGTACGGAACCTATTTAAGATTGATTTGGCTGAAAACAGCTTCAAAATGCGTCACCTGGATGCAAAGTTATAACGATTTGATGTAATTATTGTCTAGCTAAGGTGGATTTCGTATATATATGAATTTACTTGTTATGGAATTTTTTAAAGTTCTATATTCGCCAGACGCACGTGCGAGGTGTCAAAAGACGCGTCTCCGCGCGAGCTAGCGAGCTATGAAATTACTAGAAATATGTGCGATACAAAATTTTTGAGTTTTGGTCAAAAAACTGGTTTTTTGACTGAAAAATGTGAAAAAACCTGGAATAACCACTACCAAACAGGACTCGGGGTGGCTGAGCGCGCACCGGAATACAGGTAAGGCAGGTAGGTATCTATTGAAACTACTATTAACGATGGTTCGGATAAGAATTTTGAGATAAAATTAGTTTTTGAAAATTCCTTCAAAAAATCTCACAAAAATTGCTAAGTCGATATACGAAAATATTTTTTCGCGTAATTGTCAATTTTTATTAGTCAAACCGTTGTACGGAACCTATTTAAGATTGATTTGGCTGAAAACAGCTTCAAAATGCGTCACCTGGATGCAAAGTTATAACGATTTGATGTAATTATTGTCTAGCTAAGGTGGATTTCGTATATATATGAATTTACTTGTTATGGAATTTTTTAAAGTTCTATATTCGCCAGACGCACGTGCGAGGTGTCAAAAGACGCGTCTCCGCGCGAGCTAGCGAGCTATGAAATTACTAGAAATATGTGCGATACAAAATTTTTGAGTTTTGGTCAAAAAACTGGTTTTTTGACTGAAAAATGTGAAAAAACCTGGAATAACCACTACCAAACAGGACTCGGGGTGGCTGAGCGCGCACCGGAATACAGGTAAGGCAGGTAGGTATCTATTGAAACTACTATTAACGATGGTTCGGATAAGAATTTTGAGATAAAATTAGTTTTTGAAAATTCCTTCAAAAAATCTCACAAAAATTGCTAAGTCGATATACGAAAATATTTTTTCGCGTAATTGTCAATTTTTATTAGTCAAACCGTTGTACGGAACCTATTTAAGATTGATTTGGCTGAAAACAGCTTCAAAATGCGTCACCTGGATGCAAAGTTATAACGATTTGATGTAATTATTGTCTAGCTAAGGTGGATTTCGTATATATATGAATTTACTTGTTATGGAATTTTTTAAAGTTCTATATTCGCCAGACGCACGTGCGAGGTGTCAAAAGACGCGTCTCCGCGCGAGCTAGCGAGCTATGAAATTACTAGAAATATGTGCGATACAAAATTTTTGAGTTTTGGTCAAAAAACTGGTTTTTTGACTGAAAAATGTGAAAAAACCTGGAATAACCACTACCAAACAGGACTCGGGGTGGCTGAGCGCGCACCGGAATACAGGTAAGGCAGGTAGGTATCTATTGAAACTACTATTAACGATGGTTCGGATAAGAATTTTGAGATAAAATTAGTTTTTGAAAATTCCTTCAAAAAATCTCACAAAAATTGCTAAGTCGATATACGAAAATATTTTTTCGCGTAATTGTCAATTTTTATTAGTCAAACCGTTGTACGGAACCTATTTAAGATTGATTTGGCTGAAAACAGCTTCAAAATGCGTCACCTGGATGCAAAGTTATAACGATTTGATGTAATTATTGTCTAGCTAAGGTGGATTTCGTATATATATGAATTTACTTGTTATGGAATTTTTTAAAGTTCTATATTCGCCAGACGCACGTGCGAGGTGTCAAAAGACGCGTCTCCGCGCGAGCTAGCGAGCTATGAAATTACTAGAAATATGTGCGATACAAAATTTTTGAGTTTTGGTCAAAAAACTGGTTTTTTGACTGAAAAATGTGAAAAAACCTGGAATAACCACTACCAAACAGGACTCGGGGTGGCTGAGCGCGCACCGGAATACAGGTAAGGCAGGTAGGTATCTATTGAAACTACTATTAACGATGGTTCGGATAAGAATTTTGAGATAAAATTAGTTTTTGAAAATTCCTTCAAAAAATCTCACAAAAATTGCTAAGTCGATATACGAAAATATTTTTTCGCGTAATTGTCAATTTTTATTAGTCAAACCGTTGTACGGAACCTATTTAAGATTGATTTGGCTGAAAACAGCTTCAAAATGCGTCACCTGGATGCAAAGTTATAACGATTTGATGTAATTATTGTCTAGCTAAGGTGGATTTCGTATATATATGAATTTACTTGTTATGGAATTTTTTAAAGTTCTATATTCGCCAGACGCACGTGCGAGGTGTCAAAAGACGCGTCTCCGCGCGAGCTAGCGAGCTATGAAATTACTAGAAATATGTGCGATACAAAATTTTTGAGTTTTGGTCAAAAAACTGGTTTTTTGACTGAAAAATGTGAAAAAACCTGGAATAACCACTACCAAACAGGACTCGGGGTGGCTGAGCGCGCACCGGAATACAGGTAAGGCAGGTAGGTATCTATTGAAACTACTATTAACGATGGTTCGGATAAGAATTTTGAGATAAAATTAGTTTTTGAAAATTCCTTCAAAAAATCTCACAAAAATTGCTAAGTCGATATACGAAAATATTTTTTCGCGTAATTGTCAATTTTTATTAGTCAAACCGTTGTACGGAACCTATTTAAGATTGATTTGGCTGAAAACAGCTTCAAAATGCGTCACCTGGATGCAAAGTTATAACGATTTGATGTAATTATTGTCTAGCTAAGGTGGATTTCGTATATATATGAATTTACTTGTTATGGAATTTTTTAAAGTTCTATATTCGCCAGACGCACGTGCGAGGTGTCAAAAGACGCGTCTCCGCGCGAGCTAGCGAGCTATGAAATTACTAGAAATATGTGCGATACAAAATTTTTGAGTTTTGGTCAAAAAACTGGTTTTTTGACTGAAAAATGTGAAAAAACCTGGAATAACCACTACCAAACAGGACTCGGGGTGGCTGAGCGCGCACCGGAATACAGGTAAGGCAGGTAGGTATCTATTGAAACTACTATTAACGATGGTTCGGATAAGAATTTTGAGATAAAATTAGTTTTTGAAAATTCCTTCAAAAAATCTCACAAAAATTGCTAAGTCGATATACGAAAATATTTTTTCGCGTAATTGTCAATTTTTATTAGTCAAACCGTTGTACGGAACCTATTTAAGATTGATTTGGCTGAAAACAGCTTCAAAATGCGTCACCTGGATGCAAAGTTATAACGATTTGATGTAATTATTGTCTAGCTTTTTTTTTTTTTTTTTTTTTGGTGGGAAATCATCAAATAACTTCTCCCGCTCTGGGCGGAGCGAGAGGGAGTGTCAGACTTTTACTGACTAAAACCCACCGTGTTCCTTCAGATGCCTGTGTGCCAGAGCCACGATATCCCTTTCGGACAGGCTCGTAACCCTGGCAGGCATTGGCCCTTTCGGACCCCGTCAATTGGTGCTGACGTCTCTTTGAGGCGCGCGTGGAACACAACGCGCCGTCGACCCGGGCCTGGTCCTTATCGGACGGCGAGCTACCCATCGCTCACCGTCCGCAAGCCCGCGCCTACGGTGGCCGGGAATCCGCCTGCGATTCCCGACGCCCAGGGCGTCTCCTGCGGCGACTTAGGGCGGAAGGGCGGGCACCCTGCCTCACCCTCATGCGCTCCGCCTCCTCCTTCGCGAGCATTACTGTTTCGCAGAAGGAGGTGACGGCCTCCCATGCACTCTCGCTCCGAACCATGGCCTGAACCAGGGCCGGACGCGAGAGATCGTCGCCGCCGATCGCCTCCGTGAGGACACGGCGGTGCTCCGCCCAAGCAGGGCAGACCTCCACCGTATGCTCCACCGTGTCCTCCGGGCGATCCACACAGTGGTGACACCCGGGCGTTTCCTCCCGCTTTATCCTGAACAGGAACCTCCCGAAACAACCGTGTCCGGTGAGGACCTGCGTCAGGCGGAAGGTGAGGACGCCGTGGCGCCTCTCTAGCCACTCCTCAAAGAGGGGACTTACCGCCGCAATTGTGGCGTGCCCAGCACTGGGTTGCGACAATCGCACTTTCCATGTCGCCATGAGATCCTGCCGGAGCTCCGTCCGCTGTGCCGCGATTTGTTGCGGCAGCGGAGTTTCACCCCGGCGTTTCGCCTCTTCGCGCCACACCCACATGTGCGCGAGGACTTTCGCCTCCAGATCCCATGGCGGCAGTCCGGCAAGGAGGCTCGCCGCCTCACGGGAGACCGTGCGGTAACCCCGTACCAGCCTGATGGCCATGACCCTTTGGGACGCGTTCAACCGCTGGGCTGGTCGCAGCCTCAGTGAACGCGCCCACACCGGTGCCCCGTAAAGGGCCATGGACCGCACGATCCCCGCGTAGAGCCTCCGGCAGGAGGCGTTTGGACCCCCCAGATTGGGCAGGAGCCGCTTCAAGGCAGCCCCGGCCCGCTCCAGTCTGGGAGCCAAACGTCGGAAGTGCTCGACGAAGTTCCACCGGCTGTCGAGGACGAGTCCCAGGTACTTCATCGTCACATCGACGCCGATGTGAACCCCTCCCGCCGTTATCTGGGAACCCGACAGTGGCGCGTTCCGAGGACCATAAAAACACATGGCCTCGGACTTGTGCAATGCCACCTCGAGTCCCAATTGCCGGATCCTATCGACGATTGTCGCAACCCCACGTTCCGCCAGTTCGGCCGCCGCCTGATGTGAACTCCCCTGTGCCAGGACCAGCGTGTCGTCAGCGTAGCAGACTACGCTGACGCCACTGGGGAGGTCAGCGCGCAGCACCCAGTCGTACCCGATGTCCCACAGATGCGGCCCCAGAACCGATCCCTGTGGGACACCGCACGACATCTCTCGCCGGTTCCACTCTCCTTGGTGACCGGGGTAGATGACGGCCCTGTCCGTCAAATAGGCCTCGACCACGCGACAGAGGTAGGTCGGCATCCGGTGATACCGAAGTGCCTCCCTGATGCAGCTCCAGGGCAGGGTGTTAAACGCATTGGCGATGTCAAGAGACACCGCCAAGACGACCCCACCCCGGGCCACAGCATCCCCCGTCGTGAGGGCTCGAACGCGCATGATGGCATCCACCGTAGAGCGCCCCTTGCGGAAACCAAACTGGCTCTCCGCCAAATCCGGCCCCACCCGTACCAGCCGCCCGACAAGGCGGTCTGCAATGACTCTTTCAAAGAGCTTGCCCACCTCGTCGAGCAGCACGATGGGCCGGTAAGCGGACGGAGAGTCCGCTGGGCGCCCCGGCTTCTTAATGAGGACCAGTTTCCCCGTCTTCCAACGAAGTGGGAACTGGCCCCTCTCCATGCATGCGCTTAGGAGCCCCCTTAGTCGAGGCCCGAGAGCCTCTGAGGCCAGAACCCAGGCTTTTCCAGGCAAGCCGTCGGGTCCTGGGGCGGTATTCTTGGCATTCAGCCTACGTACCGCCACTCTCAAATCTACCTCGGTCACCTCCGAAGCATCGTCGTCGTCGTCGGCGGTGTGGTCCGCATTGGGCACCGCAGGAGGCGGAGCCATGGGCGGGGGAGTATGTTCCCCTCGCGAAGGGAACAGAGCGCTCACCACGTCCTCCACGAGCTGGGGCCGGAGACTCTGCGTCAGCGGGGGAGCCCATGGGCGGAGTTTATCCCGCACCATATTATAGGGGCGTCCCCACGGGTCTCCGTCGATGATCTCCAGCGACTGCTCGCGGGAGAGACCTCTGGCCCGCTGGATCTCCTCTTGGAGGGCGTTCTTCGCCGCTCTGTAACCCTCGTACAGCTCCGCCTGAATGGCTACCGTATCCGGAGGGCGGATACGGAGCCTGCGGTGCCTGGCATACCGGCGTCGCGCAGCAACGCACGCCTCGCGTAAAGCGGTCAGCTCGCGCGACCACCAGCACACCTGGCGCCGGGCACGTCCGGGCTGGACCCGGGGCATTGCCACGTCACAGATGTTGGACATGGCCTCCCGGAACCACTCCGCCTCGTCGTTGATGTCGGCAGGCCTGTCCGATGATGACACCCAGGCCTGCACGATCGAGGCTTCCAGGAGGAGCTCCCGGTCCAGCTGCTTCAGCGCCCACCGCGGACCACTCGGGGCCTGTCGGACCGGCGCGCTCGAGGTCGGGGCGGAGACGTCAAACCGGATGTACCGGTGATCGGAGTATGTCTCCACCCTCTCCATGACGCGCCAGTCGATGACACGCGGCGACAGAGCGGGGCTGGCGAACGAGATGTCCACCACAGATTCACCCCGCATTCGCACACACGTGGGGACAGAACCCCGGTTTAGGACGACCAGGCCTGTCTCCAGAGCCCAGTCCTCCACCATCCTGCCCCGTGTGTCCGTATACCGGGAACCCCAAGCCACGTTTTTGGCATTGAAGTCCCCGAGGACGAACACGGGGAGGGGATGGTACCCGACGACGACGACTCTCAGCTCCCGAAGGGAGTTGTGGAACTCGGCGAGAGTTCGGTTCGGGGAGAAGTATACTCCTACCACGACAATCTCCCCGAACCGTGCTGCTACGCAACCCTGTCCCCTCTTGACGGCCTCGAGGGACAGGGTACCGGCGGCGGCCGACGAAATTAGGGTCACTGAGCCGCTCAGGTCCTCCACCCAGTCATCCCTGGGCGGAACATAGTACGGCTCAGCGACCACGGCGATGTTAATCGACCACTGCGCCATGCTCTGGAGCAACAGATCCTGAGCGGCGGCGCAGTGGTTGATGTTCGCCTGGAGGAGGCGTAATGGGGCCATTTATTGGCAATCCATTTGAGCTTCCTCCCGGGCCCCCTGAGATGGCCCTGCCGCGGTGTTAGCGGCGGTGACGACGGTAGAGGCGGCAACGGCGGCTGCAATGGTGGCGGCTGCGGCGGTGACGACGGTTGTTGAGGGCTTGCCCCTTCCCTTGGGTTTTGGGGGGGGAGCGCAGGCCTTACCTCCAGCCCGGTGATCGGCCGGCTTGCCAGCCGCCGCACATGCAAAACAGTGCGGCGTGGCATCACAAGAGGCGGCCTTGTGACCGGGCTGACCACAGCGGAAGCAGTGGTCGCTGCGGTCCACCTCTGAGGTGCAGCATACTCCCACGTGGTGACCCACCCGGCAGCGGAAACACCTCAGAGGTCTGGGTTCCAGCAGTTTCACCTGCGCGGATACCCAGCCCACCCGGAGCCTTCGGCCCTCCCCGGCTATTTTTTGGGCCACCGACACGGGGCAGCTCACCGTTATGGTTTGCATGCCCGTGGTGTCAGGACGGATGGTGCCTGCCCGCACCTGCTCGGCAGAGCACCCCCCAGTCCTAGCCACGGCGGCCACAACGTCGTCCGCCGTCACGCAGTCGTCCAGGCCCAGGATGCGCATTTCAGCGGACTTAGTTGGTCTGGACACTCGGACCTCCTCCGCATCGAGGGACGCCCTAAGTCTTTCGGCCAGGGCGTCAGCGGTCGGGCCGCTGGCCGCACCGGGGATCTCGAGCATCCGGGCCCCCGTTGCCGTCACCTTCATTCTGAAGCCCTCGGTGACACCGATCTCCTCGAGGTTGACCGCCTTCCACGCCTTGGTGAGCACTTCGCGGTACGACACGCCCCTCTTTTCCGCTTCCGGCTGTAGTGTTATCACTACGGCTGCGGACTTCGGGGCGCGGAGCCTACCTGCGGCACTACGCTTCTTGCGTTGCTGCCGCCTCTCCTTCTTTTTGGCCGCCCTAGCTGCCTTTCCCGCCTTCCTGCTCTCCCCAGCTACCTGCCATTCGGCATCGGCCGTAGAGGAATTTGGGGGCGGAGGCGGGGGCGACCCTCCTGCCGCGACGGCGGGGACCTTCACCTTCTGCGCAGCCGTCCCACCCTTCTTGGGCTTGGGCGGCGCCTCTTTCGCCGGAGGCGCGGGTTTGGCCGCGGCCTTGGCCGCAGGCTTAGCCGCAGGCTTAGCTGCAGGCTTAGCCGCGGGCGTGACCGAGGCAGCCACTGTGGCGGCAAAAGTGGCCGGCCTGCTCGCCGCTAGCGGTGGGCGAAGGACAATTCCCTCCAGTACAGAGAACCGGCTGCTGAGTGCAGCCAGCTCCTGCCGCACCAGGGTCAGAACCCGGTCCTCCGCCGGCAAGGGCAGGCCTTGCCCATGCTGCGCTCCCCCCTGGGGCACCTCCCGGGGTCCAGCTCCTCGGAGCTGGGCCAGGTCCGCTCGGAGCTCCTCATTCTCCTTTCGGAGAAGCTCCATGGCGGCTGTCAAGCGGCCAAACTCGTCTGACGAAGGCCCGGCTTGAAGGGCTTTCGCTGCCGTCAAAATGGAGGCCGTGGCAGTGGGTACGATCTTGTCCTTGGAGGACTGTATCCTCTTCAAGGCCACACCCCTGATCGCGGCTACCACGACCTCCTCGAAGCTACTGGCCGCTCCCTTCACCTTGGAGCTGCCAGCGGCTTCCGGCTCACCGCCCGAGGACTCGGAGAGGGCCGCCTTGCGGCTGGTCTCTCCGAGTTGAACCTCCTGTTCCATCGGTTCTTGGGTGGTGAGCCCTCTGCCTACCCCCCGTTTCCGAGCTCCGCCCCGGCTGCTGATTTTTTTGCGAGCCGTGTTTGGTCCATCTTCAGAGGACGACCCCTGGCCGTCCCCTGGTTTAGAGCGCTTGAAGAATTTACTCTTCCCTGCAGCCCCCTCATCAACGCGCGCCAGGCTCTTAAAAGAGCCCTTCGCGCCCTTCGCGCCAGATGCGGCGTCGGACTCCGACTCCGCATCACTCCACTCCTCTCCTACGTCTTCTGGTTTTTGGTTTTTTTGTGTTTCATTTTCCATACTTATTCCCACGAGTGTGGGGGATCTAAAAAGTCATTCCTAGGGTTACCCCCTGTGCCTAGGTAAGTGTGACATTTGTAACCCAACCCAGGGATTCCACTGGTCCCTGGCTGGGGGTGCGCTAACGACTGATGCGCCACCTATAACTACAAGTTACAGATGACACTACTCCTCAGCCATTCGTACCCTCGCCGCGCACCAAAACTTGGTATTAGAGGAATTTTTTATAGAGGTTTACATCCTCGCGATCCGGGCGACCAAGCCAAGATCCTCGTCCCGTTCCGAGTCACAAAACATGACCGTGATCTCTTTCCGGATTACGATTTCGACGCTGCTAGCTCGTTGGCAGGGTGAGTGCACAACGAGCACCGCCCCAGCTTCTCCTAAATGGAGAAACGTCCTCCTGTTTTGGCCGATATTGGGCCCGTCCTTCGCGGACTATCCCGTCCCCGACTAACCTAACTTACCCTAACCTAATTATATGTGCATTTTTATTCTAACTCTAAACTTATAATATTTAACCTATCTTAATTATATTTACATAATATATATACAATATATATAAATATCTATCCTAACTTAACCTAACCAGTGGGCTCATCCACCGCGGACTGTACCGTCCGCCTTCCCACTCTGGGTCCGCTCGACCTCCCTCTGTTAACAGAGGGGGGAGTGGACGACCGCCGATTGGCCTCACGAGACCCAAGAGCCCTAGGCTCTCCCCCCCACGCAGAAATCCGCCGCAGTCAATACCCTCTCCGACATGGAGAGACTATTGGCCGCGCCCAGGGTGCACCGGCCCGACGACTGCTCTTTCCCCCGAACGTGTTAAGGTGGATTTCGTATATATATGAATTTACTTGTTATGGAATTTTTTAAAGTTCTATATTCGCCAGACGCACGTGCGAGGTGTCAAAAGACGCGTCTCCGCGCGAGCTAGCGAGCTATGAAATTACTAGAAATATGTGCGATACAAAATTTTTGAGTTTTGGTCAAAAAACTGGTTTTTTGACTGAAAAATGTGAAAAAACCTGGAATAACCACTACCAAACAGGACTCGGGGTGGCTGAGCGCGCACCGGAATACAGGTAAGGCAGGTAGGTATCTATTGAAACTACTATTAACGATGGTTCGGATAAGAATTTTGAGATAAAATTAGTTTTTGAAAATTCCTTCAAAAAATCTCACAAAAATTGCTAAGTCGATATACGAAAATATTTTTTCGCGTAATTGTCAATTTTTATTAGTCAAACCGTTGTACGGAACCTATTTAAGATTGATTTGGCTGAAAACAGCTTCAAAATGCGTCACCTGGATGCAAAGTTATAACGATTTGATGTAATTATTGTCTAGCTAAGGTGGATTTCGTATATATATGAATTTACTTGTTATGGAATTTTTTAAAGTTCTATATTCGCCAGACGCACGTGCGAGGTGTCAAAAGACGCGTCTCCGCGCGAGCTAGCGAGCTATGAAATTACTAGAAATATGTGCGATACAAAATTTTTGAGTTTTGGTCAAAAAACTGGTTTTTTGACTGAAAAATGTGAAAAAACCTGGAATAACCACTACCAAACAGGACTCGGGGTGGCTGAGCGCGCACCGGAATACAGGTAAGGCAGGTAGGTATCTATTGAAACTACTATTAACGATGGTTCGGATAAGAATTTTGAGATAAAATTAGTTTTTGAAAATTCCTTCAAAAAATCTCACAAAAATTGCTAAGTCGATATACGAAAATATTTTTTCGCGTAATTGTCAATTTTTATTAGTCAAACCGTTGTACGGAACCTATTTAAGATTGATTTGGCTGAAAACAGCTTCAAAATGCGTCACCTGGATGCAAAGTTATAACGATTTGATGTAATTATTGTCTAGCTAAGGTGGATTTCGTATATATATGAATTTACTTGTTATGGAATTTTTTAAAGTTCTATATTCGCCAGACGCACGTGCGAGGTGTCAAAAGACGCGTCTCCGCGCGAGCTAGCGAGCTATGAAATTACTAGAAATATGTGCGATACAAAATTTTTGAGTTTTGGTCAAAAAACTGGTTTTTTGACTGAAAAATGTGAAAAAACCTGGAATAACCACTACCAAACAGGACTCGGGGTGGCTGAGCGCGCACCGGAATACAGGTAAGGCAGGTAGGTATCTATTGAAACTACTATTAACGATGGTTCGGATAAGAATTTTGAGATAAAATTAGTTTTTGAAAATTCCTTCAAAAAATCTCACAAAAATTGCTAAGTCGATATACGAAAATATTTTTTCGCGTAATTGTCAATTTTTATTAGTCAAACCGTTGTACGGAACCTATTTAAGATTGATTTGGCTGAAAACAGCTTCAAAATGCGTCACCTGGATGCAAAGTTATAACGATTTGATGTAATTATTGTCTAGCTAAGGTGGATTTCGTATATATATGAATTTACTTGTTATGGAATTTTTTAAAGTTCTATATTCGCCAGACGCACGTGCGAGGTGTCAAAAGACGCGTCTCCGCGCGAGCTAGCGAGCTATGAAATTACTAGAAATATGTGCGATACAAAATTTTTGAGTTTTGGTCAAAAAACTGGTTTTTTGACTGAAAAATGTGAAAAAACCTGGAATAACCACTACCAAACAGGACTCGGGGTGGCTGAGCGCGCACCGGAATACAGGTAAGGCAGGTAGGTATCTATTGAAACTACTATTAACGATGGTTCGGATAAGAATTTTGAGATAAAATTAGTTTTTGAAAATTCCTTCAAAAAATCTCACAAAAATTGCTAAGTCGATATACGAAAATATTTTTTCGCGTAATTGTCAATTTTTATTAGTCAAACCGTTGTACGGAACCTATTTAAGATTGATTTGGCTGAAAACAGCTTCAAAATGCGTCACCTGGATGCAAAGTTATAACGATTTGATGTAATTATTGTCTAGCTAAGGTGGATTTCGTATATATATGAATTTACTTGTTATGGAATTTTTTAAAGTTCTATATTCGCCAGACGCACGTGCGAGGTGTCAAAAGACGCGTCTCCGCGCGAGCTAGCGAGCTATGAAATTACTAGAAATATGTGCGATACAAAATTTTTGAGTTTTGGTCAAAAAACTGGTTTTTTGACTGAAAAATGTGAAAAAACCTGGAATAACCACTACCAAACAGGACTCGGGGTGGCTGAGCGCGCACCGGAATACAGGTAAGGCAGGTAGGTATCTATTGAAACTACTATTAACGATGGTTCGGATAAGAATTTTGAGATAAAATTAGTTTTTGAAAATTCCTTCAAAAAATCTCACAAAAATTGCTAAGTCGATATACGAAAATATTTTTTCGCGTAATTGTCAATTTTTATTAGTCAAACCGTTGTACGGAACCTATTTAAGATTGATTTGGCTGAAAACAGCTTCAAAATGCGTCACCTGGATGCAAAGTTATAACGATTTGATGTAATTATTGTCTAGCTAAGGTGGATTTCGTATATATATGAATTTACTTGTTATGGAATTTTTTAAAGTTCTATATTCGCCAGACGCACGTGCGAGGTGTCAAAAGACGCGTCTCCGCGCGAGCTAGCGAGCTATGAAATTACTAGAAATATGTGCGATACAAAATTTTTGAGTTTTGGTCAAAAAACTGGTTTTTTGACTGAAAAATGTGAAAAAACCTGGAATAACCACTACCAAACAGGACTCGGGGTGGCTGAGCGCGCACCGGAATACAGGTAAGGCAGGTAGGTATCTATTGAAACTACTATTAACGATGGTTCGGATAAGAATTTTGAGATAAAATTAGTTTTTGAAAATTCCTTCAAAAAATCTCACAAAAATTGCTAAGTTGATATACGAAAATATTTTTTCGCGTAATTGTCAATTTTTATTAGTCAAACCGTTGTACGGAACCTATTTAAGATTGATTTGGCTGAAAACAGCTTCAAAATGCGTCACCTGGATGCAAAGTTATAACGATTTGATGTAATTATTGTCTAGCTAAGGTGGATTTCGTATATATATGAATTTACTTGTTATGGAATTTTTTAAAGTTCTATATTCGCCAGACGCACGTGCGAGGTGTCAAAAGACGCGTCTCCGCGCGAGCTAGCGAGCTATGAAATTACTAGAAATATGTGCGATACAAAATTTTTGAGTTTTGGTCAAAAAACTGGTTTTTTGACTGAAAAATGTGAAAAAACCTGGAATAACCACTACCAAACAGGACTCGGGGTGGCTGAGCGCGCACCGGAATACAGGTAAGGCAGGTAGGTATCTATTGAAACTACTATTAACGATGGTTCGGATAAGAATTTTGAGATAAAATTAGTTTTTGAAAATTCCTTCAAAAAATCTCACAAAAATTGCTAAGTCGATATACGAAAATATTTTTTCGCGTAATTGTCAATTTTTATTAGTCAAACCGTTGTACGGAACCTATTTAAGATTGATTTGGCTGAAAACAGCTTCAAAATGCGTCACCTGGATGCAAAGTTATAACGATTTGATGTAATTATTGTCTAGCTAAGGTGGATTTCGTATATATATGAATTTACTTGTTATGGAATTTTTTAAAGTTCTATATTCGCCAGACGCACGTGCGAGGTGTCAAAAGACGCGTCTCCGCGCGAGCTAGCGAGCTATGAAATTACTAGAAATATGTGCGATACAAAATTTTTGAGTTTTGGTCAAAAAACTGGTTTTTTGACTGAAAAATGTGAAAAAACCTGGAATAACCACTACCAAACAGGACTCGGGGTGGCTGAGCGCGCACCGGAATACAGGTAAGGCAGGTAGGTATCTATTGAAACTACTATTAACGATGGTTCGGATAAGAATTTTGAGATAAAATTAGTTTTTGAAAATTCCTTCAAAAAATCTCACAAAAATTGCTAAGTCGATATACGAAAATATTTTTTCGCGTAATTGTCAATTTTTATTAGTCAAACCGTTGTACGGAACCTATTTAAGATTGATTTGGCTGAAAACAGCTTCAAAATGCGTCACCTGGATGCAAAGTTATAACGATTTGATGTAATTATTGTCTAGCTAAGGTGGATTTCGTATATATATGAATTTACTTGTTATGGAATTTTTTAAAGTTCTATATTCGCCAGACGCACGTGCGAGGTGTCAAAAGACGCGTCTCCGCGCGAGCTAGCGAGCTATGAAATTACTAGAAATATGTGCGATACAAAATTTTTGAGTTTTGGTCAAAAAACTGGTTTTTTGACTGAAAAATGTGAAAAAACCTGGAATAACCACTACCAAACAGGACTCGGGGTGGCTGAGCGCGCACCGGAATACAGGTAAGGCAGGTAGGTATCTATTGAAACTACTATTAACGATGGTTCGGATAAGAATTTTGAGATAAAATTAGTTTTTGAAAATTCCTTCAAAAAATCTCACAAAAATTGCTAAGTCGATATACGAAAATATTTTTTCGCGTAATTGTCAATTTTTATTAGTCAAACCGTTGTACGGAACCTATTTAAGATTGATTTGGCTGAAAACAGCTTCAAAATGCGTCACCTGGATGCAAAGTTATAACGATTTGATGTAATTATTGTCTAGCTAAGGTGGATTTCGTATATATATGAATTTACTTGTTATGGAATTTTTTAAAGTTCTATATTCGCCAGACGCACGTGCGAGGTGTCAAAAGACGCGTCTCCGCGCGAGCTAGCGAGCTATGAAATTACTAGAAATATGTGCGATACAAAATTTTTGAGTTTTGGTCAAAAAACTGGTTTTTTGACTGAAAAATGTGAAAAAACCTGGAATAACCACTACCAAACAGGACTCGGGGTGGCTGAGCGCGCACCGGAATACAGGTAAGGCAGGTAGGTATCTATTGAAACTACTATTAACGATGGTTCGGATAAGAATTTTGAGATAAAATTAGTTTTTGAAAATTCCTTCAAAAAATCTCACAAAAATTGCTAAGTCGATATACGAAAATATTTTTTCGCGTAATTGTCAATTTTTATTAGTCAAACCGTTGTACGGAACCTATTTAAGATTGATTTGGCTGAAAACAGCTTCAAAATGCGTCACCTGGATGCAAAGTTATAACGATTTGATGTAATTATTGTCTAGCTAAGGTGGATTTCGTATATATATGAATTTACTTGTTATGGAATTTTTTAAAGTTCTATATTCGCCAGACGCACGTGCGAGGTGTCAAAAGACGCGTCTCCGCGCGAGCTAGCGAGCTATGAAATTACTAGAAATATGTGCGATACAAAATTTTTGAGTTTTGGTCAAAAAACTGGTTTTTTGACTGAAAAATGTGAAAAAACCTGGAATAACCACTACCAAACAGGACTCGGGGTGGCTGAGCGCGCACCGGAATACAGGTAAGGCAGGTAGGTATCTATTGAAACTACTATTAACGATGGTTCGGATAAGAATTTTGAGATAAAATTAGTTTTTGAAAATTCCTTCAAAAAATCTCACAAAAATTGCTAAGTCGATATACGAAAATATTTTTTCGCGTAATTGTCAATTTTTATTAGTCAAACCGTTGTACGGAACCTATTTAAGATTGATTTGGCTGAAAACAGCTTCAAAATGCGTCACCTGGATGCAAAGTTATAACGATTTGATGTAATTATTGTCTAGCTAAGGTGGATTTCGTATATATATGAATTTACTTGTTATGGAATTTTTTAAAGTTCTATATTCGCCAGACGCACGTGCGAGGTGTCAAAAGACGCGTCTCCGCGCGAGCTAGCGAGCTATGAAATTACTAGAAATATGTGCGATACAAAATTTTTGAGTTTTGGTCAAAAAACTGGTTTTTTGACTGAAAAATGTGAAAAAACCTGGAATAACCACTACCAAACAGGACTCGGGGTGGCTGAGCGCGCACCGGAATACAGGTAAGGCAGGTAGGTATCTATTGAAACTACTATTAACGATGGTTCGGATAAGAATTTTGAGATAAAATTAGTTTTTGAAAATTCCTTCAAAAAATCTCACAAAAATTGCTAAGTCGATATACGAAAATATTTTTTCGCGTAATTGTCAATTTTTATTAGTCAAACCGTTGTACGGAACCTATTTAAGATTGATTTGGCTGAAAACAGCTTCAAAATGCGTCACCTGGATGCAAAGTTATAACGATTTGATGTAATTATTGTCTAGCTAAGGTGGATTTCGTATATATATGAATTTACTTGTTATGGAATTTTTTAAAGTTCTATATTCGCCAGACGCACGTGCGAGGTGTCAAAAGACGCGTCTCCGCGCGAGCTAGCGAGCTATGAAATTACTAGAAATATGTGCGATACAAAATTTTTGAGTTTTGGTCAAAAAACTGGTTTTTTGACTGAAAAATGTGAAAAAACCTGGAATAACCACTACCAAACAGGACTCGGGGTGGCTGAGCGCGCACCGGAATACAGGTAAGGCAGGTAGGTATCTATTGAAACTACTATTAACGATGGTTCGGATAAGAATTTTGAGATAAAATTAGTTTTTGAAAATTCCTTCAAAAAATCTCACAAAAATTGCTAAGTCGATATACGAAAATATTTTTTCGCGTAATTGTCAATTTTTATTAGTCAAACCGTTGTACGGAACCTATTTAAGATTGATTTGGCTGAAAACAGCTTCAAAATGCGTCACCTGGATGCAAAGTTATAACGATTTGATGTAATTATTGTCTAGCTAAGGTGGATTTCGTATATATATGAATTTACTTGTTATGGAATTTTTTAAAGTTCTATATTCGCCAGACGCACGTGCGAGGTGTCAAAAGACGCGTCTCCGCGCGAGCTAGCGAGCTATGAAATTACTAGAAATATGTGCGATACAAAATTTTTGAGTTTTGGTCAAAAAACTGGTTTTTTGACTGAAAAATGTGAAAAAACCTGGAATAACCACTACCAAACAGGACTCGGGGTGGCTGAGCGCGCACCGGAATACAGGTAAGGCAGGTAGGTATCTATTGAAACTACTATTAACGATGGTTCGGATAAGAATTTTGAGATAAAATTAGTTTTTGAAAATTCCTTCAAAAAATCTCACAAAAATTGCTAAGTCGATATACGAAAATATTTTTTCGCGTAATTGTCAATTTTTATTAGTCAAACCGTTGTACGGAACCTATTTAAGATTGATTTGGCTGAAAACAGCTTCAAAATGCGTCACCTGGATGCAAAGTTATAACGATTTGATGTAATTATTGTCTAGCTAAGGTGGATTTCGTATATATATGAATTTACTTGTTATGGAATTTTTTAAAGTTCTATATTCGCCAGACGCACGTGCGAGGTGTCAAAAGACGCGTCTCCGCGCGAGCTAGCGAGCTATGAAATTACTAGAAATATGTGCGATACAAAATTTTTGAGTTTTGGTCAAAAAACTGGTTTTTTGACTGAAAAATGTGAAAAAACCTGGAATAACCACTACCAAACAGGACTCGGGGTGGCTGAGCGCGCACCGGAATACAGGTAAGGCAGGTAGGTATCTATTGAAACTACTATTAACGATGGTTCGGATAAGAATTTTGAGATAAAATTAGTTTTTGAAAATTCCTTCAAAAAATCTCACAAAAATTGCTAAGTCGATATACGAAAATATTTTTTCGCGTAATTGTCAATTTTTATTAGTCAAACCGTTGTACGGAACCTATTTAAGATTGATTTGGCTGAAAACAGCTTCAAAATGCGTCACCTGGATGCAAAGTTATAACGATTTGATGTAATTATTGTCTAGCTAAGGTGGATTTCGTATATATATGAATTTACTTGTTATGGAATTTTTTAAAGTTCTATATTCGCCAGACGCACGTGCGAGGTGTCAAAAGACGCGTCTCCGCGCGAGCTAGCGAGCTATGAAATTACTAGAAATATGTGCGATACAAAATTTTTGAGTTTTGGTCAAAAAACTGGTTTTTTGACTGAAAAATGTGAAAAAACCTGGAATAACCACTACCAAACAGGACTCGGGGTGGCTGAGCGCGCACCGGAATACAGGTAAGGCAGGTAGGTATCTATTGAAACTACTATTAACGATGGTTCGGATAAGAATTTTGAGATAAAATTAGTTTTTGAAAATTCCTTCAAAAAATCTCACAAAAATTGCTAAGTCGATATACGAAAATATTTTTTCGCGTAATTGTCAATTTTTATTAGTCAAACCGTTGTACGGAACCTATTTAAGATTGATTTGGCTGAAAACAGCTTCAAAATGCGTCACCTGGATGCAAAGTTATAACGATTTGATGTAATTATTGTCTAGCTAAGGTGGATTTCGTATATATATGAATTTACTTGTTATGGAATTTTTTAAAGTTCTATATTCGCCAGACGCACGTGCGAGGTGTCAAAAGACGCGTCTCCGCGCGAGCTAGCGAGCTATGAAATTACTAGAAATATGTGCGATACAAAATTTTTGAGTTTTGGTCAAAAAACTGGTTTTTTGACTGAAAAATGTGAAAAAACCTGGAATAACCACTACCAAACAGGACTCGGGGTGGCTGAGCGCGCACCGGAATACAGGTAAGGCAGGTAGGTATCTATTGAAACTACTATTAACGATGGTTCGGATAAGAATTTTGAGATAAAATTAGTTTTTGAAAATTCCTTCAAAAAATCTCACAAAAATTGCTAAGTCGATATACGAAAATATTTTTTCGCGTAATTGTCAATTTTTATTAGTCAAACCGTTGTACGGAACCTATTTAAGATTGATTTGGCTGAAAACAGCTTCAAAATGCGTCACCTGGATGCAAAGTTATAACGATTTGATGTAATTATTGTCTAGCTAAGGTGGATTTCGTATATATATGAATTTACTTGTTATGGAATTTTTTAAAGTTCTATATTCGCCAGACGCACGTGCGAGGTGTCAAAAGACGCGTCTCCGCGCGAGCTAGCGAGCTATGAAATTACTAGAAATATGTGCGATACAAAATTTTTGAGTTTTGGTCAAAAAACTGGTTTTTTGACTGAAAAATGTGAAAAAACCTGGAATAACCACTACCAAACAGGACTCGGGGTGGCTGAGCGCGCACCGGAATACAGGTAAGGCAGGTAGGTATCTATTGAAACTACTATTAACGATGGTTCGGATAAGAATTTTGAGATAAAATTAGTTTTTGAAAATTCCTTCAAAAAATCTCACAAAAATTGCTAAGTCGATATACGAAAATATTTTTTCGCGTAATTGTCAATTTTTATTAGTCAAACCGTTGTACGGAACCTATTTAAGATTGATTTGGCTGAAAACAGCTTCAAAATGCGTCACCTGGATGCAAAGTTATAACGATTTGATGTAATTATTGTCTAGCTAAGGTGGATTTCGTATATATATGAATTTACTTGTTATGGAATTTTTTAAAGTTCTATATTCGCCAGACGCACGTGCGAGGTGTCAAAAGACGCGTCTCCGCGCGAGCTAGCGAGCTATGAAATTACTAGAAATATGTGCGATACAAAATTTTTGAGTTTTGGTCAAAAAACTGGTTTTTTGACTGAAAAATGTGAAAAAAACTGGAATAACCACTACCAAACAGGACTCGGGGTGGCTGAGCGCGCACCGGAATACAGGTAAGGCAGGTAGGTATCTATTGAAACTACTATTAACGATGGTTCGGATAAGAATTTTGAGATAAAATTAGTTTTTGAAAATTCCTTCAAAAAATCTCACAAAAATTGCTAAGTCGATATACGAAAATATTTTTTCGCGTAATTGTCAATTTTTATTAGTCAAACCGTTGTACGGAACCTATTTAAGATTGATTTGGCTGAAAACAGCTTCAAAATGCGTCACCTGGATGCAAAGTTATAACGATTTGATGTAATTATTGTCTAGCTTTTTTTTTTTTTTTTTTTTTTTTTTGGTGGGAAATCATCAAATAACTTCTCCCGCTCTGGGCGGAGCGAGAGGGAGTGTCAGACTTTTACTGACTAAAACCCACCGTGTTCCTTCAGATGCCTGTGTGCCAGAGCCACGATATCCCTTTCGGACAGGCTCGTAACCCTGGCAGGCATTGGCCCTTTCGGACCCCGTCAATTGGTGCTGACGTCTCTTTGAGGCGCGCGTGGAACACAACGCGCCGTCGACCCGGGCCTGGTCCTTATCGGACGGCGAGCTACCCATCGCTCACCGTCCGCAAGCCCGCGCCTACGGTGGCCGGGAATCGGCCTGCGATTCCCGACGCCCAGGGCGTCTCCTGCGGCGACTTAGGGCGGAAGGGCGGGCACCCTGCCTCACCCTCATGCGCTCCGCCTCCTCCTTCGCGAGCATTACTGTTTCGCAGAAGGAGGTGACGGCCTCCCATGCACTCTCGCTCCGAACCATGGCCTGAACCAGGGCCGGACGCGAGAGATCGTCGCCGCCGATCGCCTCCGTGAGGACACGGCGGTGCTCCGCCCAAGCAGGGCAGACCTCCACCGTATGCTCCACCGTGTCCTCCGGGCGATCCACACAGTGGTGACACCCGGGCGTTTCCTCCCGCTTTATCCTGAACAGGAACCTCCCGAAACAACCATGTCCGGTGAGGACCTGCGTCAGGCGGAAGGTGAGGACGCCGTGGCGCCTCTCTAGCCACTCCTCAAAGAGGGGACTTACCGCCGCAATTGTGGCGTGCCCAGCACTGGGTTGCGACAATCGCACTTTCCATGTCGCCATGAGATCCTGCCGGAGCTCCGTCCGCTGTGCCGCGATTTGTTGCGGCAGCGGAGTTTCACCCCGGCGTTTCGCCTCTTCGCGCCACACCCACATGTGCGCGAGGACTTTCGCCTCCAGATCCCATGGCGGCAGTCCGGCAAGGAGGCTCGCCGCCTCACGGGAGACCGTGCGGTAACCCCGTACCAGCCTGATGGCCATGACCCTTTGGGACGCGTTCAACCGCTGGGCTGGTCGCAGCCTCAGTGAACGCGCCCACACCGGTGCCCCGTAAAGGGCCATGGACCGCACGATCCCTGCGTAGAGCCTCCGGCAGGAGGCGTTTGGACCCCCCAGATTGGGCAGGAGCCGCTTCAAGGCAGCCCCGGCCCGCTCCAGTCTGGGAGCCAAACGTCGGAAGTGCTCGACGAAGTTCCACCGGCTGTCGAGGACGAGTCCCAGGTACTTCATCGTCACATCGACGCCGATGTGAACCCCTCCCGCCGTTATCTGGGAACCCGACAGTGGCGCGTTCCGAGGACCATAAAAACACATGGCCTCGGACTTGTGCAATGCCACCTCGAGTCCCAATTGCCGGATCCTATCGACGATTGTCGCAACCCCACGTTCCGCCAGTTCGGCCGCCGCCTGATGTGAACTCCCCTGTGCCAGGACCAGCGTGTCGTCAGCGTAGCAGACTACGCTGACGCCACTGGGGAGGTCAGCGCGCAGCACCCAGTCGTACCCGATGTCCCACAGATGCGGCCCCAGAACCGATCCCTGTGGGACACCGCACGACATCTCTCGCCGGTTCCACTCTCCTTGGTGACCGGGGTAGATGACGGCCCTGTCCGTCAAATAGGCCTCGACCACGCGACAGAGGTAGGTCGGCATCCGGTGATACCGAAGTGCCTCCCTGATGCAGCTCCAGGGCAGGGTGTTAAACGCATTGGCGATGTCAAGAGACACCGCCAAGACGACCCCACCCCGGGCCACAGCATCCCCCGTCGTGAGGGCTCGAACGCGCATGATGGCATCCACCGTAGAGCGCCCCTTGCGGAAACCAAACTGGCTCTCCGCCAAATCCGGCCCCACCCGTACCAGCCGCCCGACAAGGCGGTCTGCAATGACTCTTTCAAAGAGCTTGCCCACCTCGTCGAGCAGCACGATGGGCCGGTAAGCGGACGGAGAGTCCGCTGGGCGCCCCGGCTTCTTAATGAGGACCAGTTTCCCCGTCTTCCAACGAAGTGGGAACTGGCCCCTCTCCATGCATGCGCTTAGGAGCCCCCTTAGTCGAGGCCCGAGAGCCTCTGAGGCCAGAACCCAGGCTTTTCCAGGCAAGCCGTCGGGTCCTGGGGCGGTATTCTTGGCATTCAGCCTACGTACCGCCACTCTCAGATCTACCTCGGTCACCTCCGAAGCATCGTCGTCGTCGTCGGCGGTGTGGTCCGCATCGGGCACCGCAGGAGGCGGAGCCATGGGCGGGGGAGTATGTTCCCCTCGCGAAGGGAACAGAGCGCTCACCACGTCCTCCACGAGCTGGGGCCGGAGACTCTGCGTCAGCGGGGGAGCCCATGGGCGGAGTTTATCCCGCACCATATTATAGGGGCGTCCCCACGGGTCTCCGTCGATGATCTCCAGCGACTGCTCGCGGGAGAGTCCTCTGGCCCGCTGGATCTCCTCTTGGAGGGCGTTCTTCGCCGCTCTGTAACCCTCGTACAGCTCCGCCTGAATGGCTACCGTATCCGGAGGGCGGATACGGAGCCTGCGGTGCCTGGCATACCGGCGTCGCGCAGCAACGCACGCCTCGCGTAAAGCGGTCAGCTCGCGCGACCACCAGCACACCTGGCGCCGGGCACGTCCGGGCTGGACCCGGGGCATTGCCACGTCGCAAATGTTGGACATGGCCTCCCGGAACCACTCCGCCTCGTCGTTGATGTCGGCAGGCCTGTCCGATGATGACACCCAGGCCTGCACGATCGAGGCTTCCAGGAGGAGCTCCCGGTCCAGCTGCTTCAGCGCCCACCGCGGACCACTCGGGGCCTGTCGGACAGGCGCGCTCGAGGTCGGGGCGGAGACATCAAACCGGATGTACCGGTGATCGGAGTATGTCTCCACCCTCTCCATGACGCGCCAGTCGATGACACGCGGCGACAGAGCGGGGCTTGCGAACGAGATGTCCACCACTGATTCACCCCGCATCCGCACACACGTGGGGACAGAACCCCGGTTTAGGACGACCAGGCCTGTCTCCAGAGCCCAGTCCTCCACCATCCTGCCCCGTGTGTCCGTATACCGGGAACCCCAAGCCACGTTTTTGGCATTGAAGTCCCCGAGGACGAACACGGGGAGGGGATGGTACCCGACGACGACGACTCTCAGCTCCCGAAGGGAGTTGTGGAACTCGGCGAGAGTTCGGTTCGGGGAGAAGTATACTCCTACCACGACAATCTCCCCGAACCGTGCTGCTACGCAACCCTGTCCCCTCTTGACGGCCTCGAGGGACAGGGTACCGGCGGCGGCCGACGAAATTAGGGTCACTGAGCCGCTCAGATCCTCCACCCAGTCATCCCTGGGCGGAACATAGTACGGCTCAGCGACCACGGCGATGTTAATCGACCACTGCGCCATGCTCTGGAGCAACAGATCCTGAGCGGCGGCGCAGTGGTTGATGTTCGCCTGGAGGAGGCGCAATGGGGCCATTTATTGGCAATCCATTTGAGCTTCCTCCCGGGCCCCCTGAGATGGCCCTGCCGCGGTGTTAGCGGCGACGACGACGGTAGAGGCGGCAACGGCGGCTGCAATGGTGGCGGCTGCGGCGGTGACTACGGTTGTTGAGGGCTTGCCCCTTCCCTTGGGTTTGGGGGGGGGAGCGCAGGCCTTACCTCCAGCCCGGTGATCGGCCGGCTTGCCAGCCGCCGCACATGCAAAACAGTGCGGCGTGGCATCACAAGAGGCGGCCTTGTGACCGGGCTGACCACAGCGGAAGCAGTGGTCGCTGCGGTCCACCTCTGAGGTGCAGCATACTCCCACGTGGTGACCCACCCGGCAGCGGAAGCACCTCAGAGGTCTGGGTTCCAGCAGTTTCACCTGCGCGGACACCCAGCCCACCCGGAGCCTTTGGCCCTCCCCGGCTATCTTTTGGGCCACCGACACGGGGCAGCTCACCGTGATGGTTTGCATGCCCGTGGTGTCAGGACGGATGGTGCCTGCCCGCACCTGCTCGGCAGAGCACCCCCCAGTCCTTACCACGGCGGCCACAACGTCTTCCGCCGTCACGCAGTCGTCCAGGCCCAGGATGCGCATTTCAGCGGACTTAGTTGGCCTGGACACTCGGACCTCCTCCGCATCGAGGGACGCCCTAAGTCTTTCGGCTAGGGCGTCAGCGGTCGGGCCGCTGGCTGCGCCGGGGATCTCGAGCATCCGGGCCCCCGTCGCCGTCACCTTCATTCTGAAGCCCTCGGTGACGCCGATCTCCTCGAGGTTGACCGCCTTCCACGCCTTGGTGAGCACTTCGCGGTACGACACGCCCCTCTTTTCCGCTTCCGGCTGTAGTGTTATCACTACAGCTGCGGACTTCGGGGCGCGGAGCCTACCTGCGGCGCTACGCTTCTTGCGTTGCTGCCGCCTCTCCTTCTTTTTGGCAGCCCTTGCTGCCTTTCCTGCCTTCCTGCTCTCCCCAGCTACCTGCCATTCGGCATCGGCCGTAGAGGATTTTGTAAGCGGAGGCGGGGGCGACCCTCCTGCCGCGATGGCGGGGGCCCTCGCCTTCTGCGCAGCCGTCCCACCCTTCTTGGGCTTGGGCGGCACCTCTTTCGCCGGAGGCGCGGGTTTGGCCGCAGCCTTGGCCGCAGGCTTAGCCGCAGGCTTAGCTGCAGGCTTAGCCGCAGGCTTAGCTGCAGGCTTAGCCGCGGGCGTGGCCGAGGCAGCCACTGTGGCGGCAAAAGTGGCCGGCCTGCTCGCCGCTAGCGGTGGGCGAAGGACAATTCCCTCCAGTACAGAGAACCGGCTGCTGAGTGCAGCCAGCTCCTGCCGCACCAGGGTCAGAACCCGGTCCTCCGCCGGCAAGGGCAGGCCCTGCCCCTGCTGCGCTCCCCCCTGGGGCACCTCCCGGGGTCCAGCTCCTCGAAGCTGGGCCAGGTCCGCTCGGAGCTCCTCATTCTCCTTTCGGAGAAGCTCCATGGCGGCTGTTAAGCGGCCGATCTCATCTGACGAAGGCCCGACTTGAAGGGCTTTCGCTGCCGTCAAAATGGAGGCCGTGGCAGTGGGTACGATCTTGTCTTTGGAGGATTGAATCCTCTTCAAGGCCACACCCCTGATCGCGGCTACCACGACCTCCTCGAAGCTACTGGCCGCTCCCTTCACCTTGGAGCTGCCAGCGGCTTCCGGCTCACCGCCCGAGGACTCGGAGAGGGCCGCCTTGCGGCTGGTCTCTCCGAGTTGAACCTCCTGTTCCATCGGTTCTTGGGTGGTGAGCCCTCTGCCTACCCCCCGTTTCCGAGCTCCGCCCCGGCTGCTGATTTTTTTGCGAGCCGTGTTTGGTCCATCTTCAGAGGACGACCCCTGGCCGTCCCCTGGTTTGGAGCGCTTGAAGAATTTACTCTTCCCTGCAGCCCCCTCATCAACGCGCGCCAGGCTCTTAAAAGAGCCCTTCGCGCCCTTCGCGCCAGATGCGGCGTCGGACTCCGACTCCGTATCACTCCACTCCTCTCCTACGTCTTCTGGTTTTTGTTTTTGGTTTTTAATATTTTCCATACTTATTCCCACGAGTGTGGGGGATCTAAAAAGTCATTCCTAGGGTTACCCCCTGTGCCTAGGTAAGTGTGACATTTGTAACCCAACCCAGGGATTCCACTGGTCCCTGGCTGGGGGTGCGCTAACGACTGATGCGCCACCTATAACTACAAGTTACAGATGACACTACTCCTCAGCCATTCGTACCCTCGCCGCGCACCAAAACTTGGTATTAGAGGAATTTTTTATAGAGGTTTACATCCTCGCGATCCGGGCGACCAAGCCAAGATCCTCGTCCCGTTCCGAGTCACAAAACATGACCGTGATCTCTTTCCGGATTACGATTTCGACGCTGCTAGCTCGTTGGCAGGGTGAGTGCACAACGAGCACCGCCCCTGCTTCTCCTAAATGGAGAAACGTCCTCCTGTTTTGGCCAATATTGGGCCCGTCCTTCGCGGACTATCCCGTCCCCGACTAACCTAACTTACCCTAACCTAATTATATGTACATTTTTATTTTAACTCTAAACTTATAATATTTAACCTATCTTAATTATATTTACATAATATATATACAATATATATAAATATCTATCCTAACTTAACCTAACCAGTGGGCTCATCCACCGCGGACTGTACCGTCCGCCTTCCCATTCTGCGTCCGCTCGACCTCCCTCTGTTAACAGAGGGGGGAGTGGACGACCGCCGATTGGCCTCACGAGACCCAAGAGCCCTAGGCTCTCCCCCCCACGCAGAAATCCGCCGCAGTCAATACCCTCTCCGACATGGAGAGACTATTGGCCGCGCCCAGGGTGCACCGGCCCGACGACTGCTCTTTCCCCCGAACGTGTTCGCAAGGAACGAGCAGCAGTCAGGCACACGAGGAGGTTTTCTGCACGCACCCCAATTATTGTCTAGCTAAGGTGGATTTCGTATATATATGAATTTACTTGTTATGGAATTTTTTAAAGTTCTATATTCGCCAGACGCACGTGCGAGGTGTCAAAAGACGCGTCTCCGCGCGAGCTAGCGAGCTATGAAATTACTAGAAATATGTGCGATACAAAATTTTTGAGTTTTGGTCAAAAAACTGGTTTTTTGACTGAAAAATGTGAAAAAACCTGGAATAACCACTACCAAACAGGACTCGGGGTGGCTGAGCGCGCACCGGAATACAGGTAAGGCAGGTAGGTATCTATTGAAACTACTATTAACGATGGTTCGGATAAGAATTTTGAGATAAAATTAGTTTTTGAAAATTCCTTCAAAAAATCTCACAAAAATTGCTAAGTCGATATACGAAAATATTTTTTCGCGTAATTGTCAATTTTTATTAGTCAAACCGTTGTACGGAACCTATTTAAGATTGATTTGGCTGAAAACAGCTTCAAAATGCGTCACCTGGATGCAAAGTTATAACGATTTGATGTAATTATTGTCTAGCTAAGGTGGATTTCGTATATATATGAATTTACTTGTTATGGAATTTTTTAAAGTTCTATATTCGCCAGACGCACGTGCGAGGTGTCAAAAGACGCGTCTCCGCGCGAGCTAGCGAGCTATGAAATTACTAGAAATATGTGCGATACAAAATTTTTGAGTTTTGGTCAAAAAACTGGTTTTTTGACTGAAAAATGTGAAAAAACCTGGAATAACCACTACCAAACAGGACTCGGGGTGGCTGAGCGCGCACCGGAATACAGGTAAGGCAGGTAGGTATCTATTGAAACTACTATTAACGATGGTTCGGATAAGAATTTTGAGATAAAATTAGTTTTTGAAAATTCCTTCAAAAAATCTCACAAAAATTGCTAAGTCGATATACGAAAATATTTTTTCGCGTAATTGTCAATTTTTATTAGTCAAACCGTTGTACGGAACCTATTTAAGATTGATTTGGCTGAAAACAGCTTCAAAATGCGTCACCTGGATGCAAAGTTATAACGATTTGATGTAATTATTGTCTAGCTAAGGTGGATTTCGTATATATATGAATTTACTTGTTATGGAATTTTTTAAAGTTCTATATTCGCCAGACGCACGTGCGAGGTGTCAAAAGACGCGTCTCCGCGCGAGCTAGCGAGCTATGAAATTACTAGAAATATGTGCGATACAAAATTTTTGAGTTTTGGTCAAAAAACTGGTTTTTTGACTGACAAATGTGAAAAAACCTGGAATAACCACTACCAAACAGGACTCGGGGTGGCTGAGCGCGCACCGGAATACAGGTAAGGCAGGTAGGTATCTATTGAAACTACTATTAACGATGGTTCGGATAAGAATTTTGAGATAAAATTAGTTTTTGAAAATTCCTTCAAAAAATCTCACAAAAATTGCTAAGTCGATATACGAAAATATTTTTTCGCGTAATTGTCAATTTTTATTAGTCAAACCGTTGTACGGAACCTATTTAAGATTGATTTGGCTGAAAACAGCTTCAAAATGCGTCACCTGGATGCAAAGTTATAACGATTTGATGTAATTATTGTCTAGCTAAGGTGGATTTCGTATATATATGAATTTACTTGTTATGGAATTTTTTAAAGTTCTATATTCGCCAGACGCACGTGCGAGGTGTCAAAAGACGCGTCTCCGCGCGAGCTAGCGAGCTATGAAATTACTAGAAATATGTGCGATACAAAATTTTTGAGTTTTGGTCAAAAAACTGGTTTTTTGACTGAAAAATGTGAAAAAACCTGGAATAACCACTACCAAACAGGACTCGGGGTGGCTGAGCGCGCACCGGAATACAGGTAAGGCAGGTAGGTATCTATTGAAACTACTATTAACGATGGTTCGGATAAGAATTTTGAGATAAAATTAGTTTTTGAAAATTCCTTCAAAAAATCTCACAAAAATTGCTAAGTCGATATACGAAAATATTTTTTCGCGTAATTGTCAATTTTTATTAGTCAAACCGTTGTACGGAACCTATTTAAGATTGATTTGGCTGAAAACAGCTTCAAAATGCGTCACCTGGATGCAAAGTTATAACGATTTGATGTAATTATTGTCTAGCTAAGGTGGATTTCGTATATATATGAATTTACTTGTTATGGAATTTTTTAAAGTTCTATATTCGCCAGACGCACGTGCGAGGTGTCAAAAGACGCGTCTCCGCGCGAGCTAGCGAGCTATGAAATTACTAGAAATATGTGCGATACAAAATTTTTGAGTTTTGGTCAAAAAACTGGTTTTTTGACTGAAAAATGTGAAAAAACCTGGAATAACCACTACCAAACAGGACTCGGGGTGGCTGAGCGCGCACCGGAATACAGGTAAGGCAGGTAGGTATCTATTGAAACTACTATTAACGATGGTTCGGATAAGAATTTTGAGATAAAATTAGTTTTTGAAAATTCCTTCAAAAAATCTCACAAAAATTGCTAAGTCGATATACGAAAATATTTTTTCGCGTAATTGTCAATTTTTATTAGTCAAACCGTTGTACGGAACCTATTTAAGATTGATTTGGCTGAAAACAGCTTCAAAATGCGTCACCTGGATGCAAAGTTATAACGATTTGATGTAATTATTGTCTAGCTAAGGTGGATTTCGTATATATATGAATTTACTTGTTATGGAATTTTTTAAAGTTCTATATTCGCCAGACGCACGTGCGAGGTGTCAAAAGACGCGTCTCCGCGCGAGCTAGCGAGCTATGAAATTACTAGAAATATGTGCGATACAAAATTTTTGAGTTTTGGTCAAAAAACTGGTTTTTTGACTGAAAAATGTGAAAAAACCTGGAATAACCACTACCAAACAGGACTCGGGGTGGCTGAGCGCGCACCGGAATACAGGTAAGGCAGGTAGGTATCTATTGAAACTACTATTAACGATGGTTCGGATAAGAATTTTGAGATAAAATTAGTTTTTGAAAATTCCTTCAAAAAATCTCACAAAAATTGCTAAGTCGATATACGAAAATATTTTTTCGCGTAATTGTCAATTTTTATTAGTCAAACCGTTGTACGGAACCTATTTAAGATTGATTTGGCTGAAAACAGCTTCAAAATGCGTCACCTGGATGCAAAGTTATAACGATTTGATGTAATTATTGTCTAGCTAAGGTGGATTTCGTATATATATGAATTTACTTGTTATGGAATTTTTTAAAGTTCTATATTCGCCAGACGCACGTGCGAGGTGTCAAAAGACGCGTCTCCGCGCGAGCTAGCGAGCTATGAAATTACTAGAAATATGTGCGATACAAAATTTTTGAGTTTTGGTCAAAAAACTGGTTTTTTGACTGAAAAATGTGAAAAAACCTGGAATAACCACTACCAAACAGGACTCGGGGTGGCTGAGCGCGCACCGGAATACAGGTAAGGCAGGTAGGTATCTATTGAAACTACTATTAACGATGGTTCGGATAAGAATTTTGAGATAAAATTAGTTTTTGAAAATTCCTTCAAAAAATCTCACAAAAATTGCTAAGTCGATATACGAAAATATTTTTTCGCGTAATTGTCAATTTTTATTAGTCAAACCGTTGTACGGAACCTATTTAAGATTGATTTGGCTGAAAACAGCTTCAAAATGCGTCACCTGGATGCAAAGTTATAACGATTTGATGTAATTATTGTCTAGCTAAGGTGGATTTCGTATATATATGAATTTACTTGTTATGGAATTTTTTAAAGTTCTATATTCGCCAGACGCACGTGCGAGGTGTCAAAAGACGCGTCTCCGCGCGAGCTAGCGAGCTATGAAATTACTAGAAATATGTGCGATACAAAATTTTTGAGTTTTGGTCAAAAAACTGGTTTTTTGACTGAAAAATGTGAAAAAACCTGGAATAACCACTACCAAACAGGACTCGGGGTGGCTGAGCGCGCACCGGAATACAGGTAAGGCAGGTAGGTATCTATTGAAACTACTATTAACGATGGTTCGGATAAGAATTTTGAGATAAAATTAGTTTTTGAAAATTCCTTCAAAAAATCTCACAAAAATTGCTAAGTCGATATACGAAAATATTTTTTCGCGTAATTGTCAATTTTTATTAGTCAAACCGTTGTACGGAACCTATTTAAGATTGATTTGGCTGAAAACAGCTTCAAAATGCGTCACCTGGATGCAAAGTTATAACGATTTGATGTAATTATTGTCTAGCTAAGGTGGATTTCGTATATATATGAATTTACTTGTTATGGAATTTTTTAAAGTTCTATATTCGCCAGACGCACGTGCGAGGTGTCAAAAGACGCGTCTCCGCGCGAGCTAGCGAGCTATGAAATTACTAGAAATATGTGCGATACAAAATTTTTGAGTTTTGGTCAAAAAACTGGTTTTTTGACTGAAAAATGTGAAAAAACCTGGAATAACCACTACCAAACAGGACTCGGGGTGGCTGAGCGCGCACCGGAATACAGGTAAGGCAGGTAGGTATCTATTGAAACTACTATTAACGATGGTTCGGATAAGAATTTTGAGATAAAATTAGTTTTTGAAAATTCCTTCAAAAAATCTCACAAAAATTGCTAAGTCGATATACGAAAATATTTTTTCGCGTAATTGTCAATTTTTATTAGTCAAACCGTTGTACGGAACCTATTTAAGATTGATTTGGCTGAAAACAGCTTCAAAATGCGTCACCTGGATGCAAAGTTATAACGATTTGATGTAATTATTGTCTAGCTAAGGTGGATTTCGTATATATATGAATTTACTTGTTATGGAATTTTTTAAAGTTCTATATTCGCCAGACGCACGTGCGAGGTGTCAAAAGACGCGTCTCCGCGCGAGCTAGCGAGCTATGAAATTACTAGAAATATGTGCGATACAAAATTTTTGAGTTTTGGTCAAAAAACTGGTTTTTTGACTGAAAAATGTGAAAAAACCTGGAATAACCACTACCAAACAGGACTCGGGGTGGCTGAGCGCGCACCGGAATACAGGTAAGGCAGGTAGGTATCTATTGAAACTACTATTAACGATGGTTCGGATAAGAATTTTGAGATAAAATTAGTTTTTGAAAATTCCTTCAAAAAATCTCACAAAAATTGCTAAGTCGATATACGAAAATATTTTTTCGCGTAATTGTCAATTTTTATTAGTCAAACCGTTGTACGGAACCTATTTAAGATTGATTTGGCTGAAAACAGCTTCAAAATGCGTCACCTGGATGCAAAGTTATAACGATTTGATGTAATTATTGTCTAGCTAAGGTGGATTTCGTATATATATGAATTTACTTGTTATGGAATTTTTTAAAGTTCTATATTCGCCAGACGCACGTGCGAGGTGTCAAAAGACGCGTCTCCGCGCGAGCTAGCGAGCTATGAAATTACTAGAAATATGTGCGATACAAAATTTTTGAGTTTTGGTCAAAAAACTGGTTTTTTGACTGAAAAATGTGAAAAAACCTGGAATAACCACTACCAAACAGGACTCGGGGTGGCTGAGCGCGCACCGGAATACAGGTAAGGCAGGTAGGTATCTATTGAAACTACTATTAACGATGGTTCGGATAAGAATTTTGAGATAAAATTAGTTTTTGAAAATTCCTTCAAAAAATCTCACAAAAATTGCTAAGTCGATATACGAAAATATTTTTTCGCGTAATTGTCAATTTTTATTAGTCAAACCGTTGTACGGAACCTATTTAAGATTGATTTGGCTGAAAACAGCTTCAAAATGCGTCACCTGGATGCAAAGTTATAACGATTTGATGTAATTATTGTCTAGCTAAGGTGGATTTCGTATATATATGAATTTACTTGTTATGGAATTTTTTAAAGTTCTATATTCGCCAGACGCACGTGCGAGGTGTCAAAAGACGCGTCTCCGCGCGAGCTAGCGAGCTATGAAATTACTAGAAATATGTGCGATACAAAATTTTTGAGTTTTGGTCAAAAAACTGGTTTTTTGACTGAAAAATGTGAAAAAACCTGGAATAACCACTACCAAACAGGACTCGGGGTGGCTGAGCGCGCACCGGAATACAGGTAAGGCAGGTAGGTATCTATTGAAACTACTATTAACGATGGTTCGGATAAGAATTTTGAGATAAAATTAGTTTTTGAAAATTCCTTCAAAAAATCTCACAAAAATTGCTAAGTCGATATACGAAAATATTTTTTCGCGTAATTGTCAATTTTTATTAGTCAAACCGTTGTACGGAACCTATTTAAGATTGATTTGGCTGAAAACAGCTTCAAAATGCGTCACCTGGATGCAAAGTTATAACGATTTGATGTAATTATTGTCTAGCTAAGGTGGATTTCGTATATATATGAATTTACTTGTTATGGAATTTTTTAAAGTTCTATATTCGCCAGACGCACGTGCGAGGTGTCAAAAGACGCGTCTCCGCGCGAGCTAGCGAGCTATGAAATTACTAGAAATATGTGCGATACAAAATTTTTGAGTTTTGGTCAAAAAACTGGTTTTTTGACTGAAAAATGTGAAAAAACCTGGAATAACCACTACCAAACAGGACTCGGGGTGGCTGAGCGCGCACCGGAATACAGGTAAGGCAGGTAGGTATCTATTGAAACTACTATTAACGATGGTTCGGATAAGAATTTTGAGATAAAATTAGTTTTTGAAAATTCCTTCAAAAAATCTCACAAAAATTGCTAAGTCGATATACGAAAATATTTTTTCGCGTAATTGTCAATTTTTATTAGTCAAACCGTTGTACGGAACCTATTTAAGATTGATTTGGCTGAAAACAGCTTCAAAATGCGTCACCTGGATGCAAAGTTATAACGATTTGATGTAATTATTGTCTAGCTAAGGTGGATTTCGTATATATATGAATTTACTTGTTATGGAATTTTTTAAAGTTCTATATTCGCCAGACGCACGTGCGAGGTGTCAAAAGACGCGTCTCCGCGCGAGCTAGCGAGCTATGAAATTACTAGAAATATGTGCGATACAAAATTTTTGAGTTTTGGTCAAAAAACTGGTTTTTTGACTGAAAAATGTGAAAAAACCTGGAATAACCACTACCAAACAGGACTCGGGGTGGCTGAGCGCGCACCGGAATACAGGTAAGGCAGGTAGGTATCTATTGAAACTACTATTAACGATGGTTCGGATAAGAATTTTGAGATAAAATTAGTTTTTGAAAATTCCTTCAAAAAATCTCACAAAAATTGCTAAGTCGATATACGAAAATATTTTTTCGCGTAATTGTCAATTTTTATTAGTCAAACCGTTGTACGGAACCTATTTAAGATTGATTTGGCTGAAAACAGCTTCAAAATGCGTCACCTGGATGCAAAGTTATAACGATTTGATGTAATTATTGTCTAGCTAAGGTGGATTTCGTATATATATGAATTTACTTGTTATGGAATTTTTTAAAGTTCTATATTCGCCAGACGCACGTGCGAGGTGTCAAAAGACGCGTCTCCGCGCGAGCTAGCGAGCTATGAAATTACTAGAAATATGTGCGATACAAAATTTTTGAGTTTTGGTCAAAAAACTGGTTTTTTGACTGAAAAATGTGAAAAAACCTGGAATAACCACTACCAAACAGGACTCGGGGTGGCTGAGCGCGCACCGGAATACAGGTAAGGCAGGTAGGTATCTATTGAAACTACTATTAACGATGGTTCGGATAAGAATTTTGAGATAAAATTAGTTTTTGAAAATTCCTTCAAAAAATCTCACAAAAATTGCTAAGTCGATATACGAAAATATTTTTTCGCGTAATTGTCAATTTTTATTAGTCAAACCGTTGTACGGAACCTATTTAAGATTGATTTGGCTGAAAACAGCTTCAAAATGCGTCACCTGGATGCAAAGTTATAACGATTTGATGTAATTATTGTCTAGCTAAGGTGGATTTCGTATATATATGAATTTACTTGTTATGGAATTTTTTAAAGTTCTATATTCGCCAGACGCACGTGCGAGGTGTCAAAAGACGCGTCTCCGCGCGAGCTAGCGAGCTATGAAATTACTAGAAATATGTGCGATACAAAATTTTTGAGTTTTGGTCAAAAAACTGGTTTTTTGACTGAAAAATGTGAAAAAACCTGGAATAACCACTACCAAACAGGACTCGGGGTGGCTGAGCGCGCACCGGAATACAGGTAAGGCAGGTAGGTATCTATTGAAACTACTATTAACGATGGTTCGGATAAGAATTTTGAGATAAAATTAGTTTTTGAAAATTCCTTCAAAAAATCTCACAAAAATTGCTAAGTCGATATACGAAAATATTTTTTCGCGTAATTGTCAATTTTTATTAGTCAAACCGTTGTACGGAACCTATTTAAGATTGATTTGGCTGAAAACAGCTTCAAAATGCGTCACCTGGATGCAAAGTTATAACGGTTAGGTTAGGTTAGGTTAGGTTAGGTTAGGTTAGGTTAGGTTAGGTTAGGTTAGGTTAGGTTAGGTTAGGTTAGGTTAGGTTAGGTTAGGTTAGGTTAGGTTAGGTTAGGTTAGGTTAGGTTAGGTTAGGTTAGGTTAGGTTAGGTTAGGTTAGGTTAGGTTAGGTTAGGTTAGGTTAGGTTAGGTTAGGTTAGGTTAGGTTAGGTTAGGTTAGGTTAGGTTAGGTTAGGTTAGGTTAGGTTAGGTTAGGTTAGGTTAGGTTAGGTTAGGTTAGGTTAGGTTAGGTTAGGTTAGGTTAGGTTAGGTTAGGTTAGGTTAGGTTAGGTTAGGTTAGGTTAGGTTAGGTTAGGTTAGGTTAGGTTAGGTTAGGTTAGGTTAGGTTAGGTTTTTTTTTTTTTTTTTTTTTTTTTAAAACGGGCGCCAAGGCCCGGCCCGCGAGCTACACCTCTAACATAATTAGAGTCCTTAATTAACGGGGAATTAAAACATGTTCTTACTGATTTATTATTAAAACAACATTAATTTACATCTACGACTACATACATAATTTTCTTACTTTTCTAACACTTATTTTAGTCTGTCTACACATTTATTTTTCTATATCTAATCAATATGTATAGTAGTACTATTATAACATTTGCTTGTAACTTATTTTTCTAACACACTATTCTACATTTATTTATACATTAATTCCTTATAACGCTAGTTGATATATTTATACATATCTTACTTTCTAACACCTTATATCTATTTATTTATACATTTAGTCCTTATATGCTAGTCAATATATTTTACTAATATATTTATAACATAAATCTTTTATTCTATTTACTTATTTCTATATATAACCTGTTCAGCGATTTCTTTAAAATATTGAATAAACCTTTCCCTTTGCTTTCTATTACCTAACATTAGTTTCGAGAAATTTTCCACTTTCATTCCGCATTCTAGCTCGTTTTCGATCTCGAGTCTCTTTAAAGCGTGAACTGGGCAGTAAATTAAAATATGTTCAACCGTTTCGGGGGTCCCGGGCTGGCAGATGCACGATGAGTTCTCTTTGCACTTGAATCGGTTCAAGTACTCCGAGAACCCACCGTGCCCTGTCAGTACTTGGGTGGTTGTCCTGGTTGGAACCATTTGCCGGACTATCCTGTAGCTAGTGGCTACATCGGGAAAGAACAACTTAGTAACACCCGCCGTGGTACCCTCCCTATACCTCTTGCTCCATTCATCAATCGACTCTTTGCGGATCAGTCGCTTGATGAAGGAAACCAAACCGGGCAAAGATCGTAGTCGGGTTTGGTCTTCGAATACAGAGCGGCTTCCTTCGCCAGCTCATCCGCCCTCTCATTTCCCGCGAGACCCGCGTGTGCCTTGATCCAGAACAAACACACAGTTTTGCTCTGATGTTCAATGGCCCTTAGGTTCTCGCGGGTGTCAACTGCCAGGGGGGTTAGGTTAGGTTAGGTTAGGTTAGGTTAGGTTAGGTTAGGTTAGGTTAGGTTAGGTTAGGTTAGGTTAGGTTAGGTTAGGTTAGGTTAGGTTAGGTTAGGTTAGGTTAGGTTAGGTTAGGTTAGGTTAGGTTAGGTTAGGTTAGGTTAGGTTAGGTTAGGTTAGGTTAGGTTAGGTTAGGTTAGGTTAGGTTAGGTTAGGTTAGGTTAGGTTAGGTTAGGTTAGGTTAGGTTAGGTTAGGTTAGGTTAGGTTAGGTTAGGTTAGGTTAGGTTAGGTTAGGTTAGGTTAGGTTAGGTTAGGTTAGGTTAGGTTAGGTTAGGTTAGGTTAGGTTAGGTTAGGTTAGGTTAGGTTAGGTTAGGTTAGGTTAGGTTAGGTTAGGTTAGGTTAGGTTAGGTTAGGTTAGGTTAGGTTAGGTTAGGTTAGGTTAGGTTAGGTTAGGTTAGGTTAGGTTAGGTTAGGTTAGGTTAGGTTAGGTTAGGTTAGGTTAGGTTAGGTTAGGTTAGGTTAGGTTAGGTTAGGTTAGGTTAGGTTAGGTTAGGTTAGGTTAGGTTAGGTTAGGTTAGGTTAGGTTAGGTTAGGTTAGGTTAGGTTAGGTTAGGTTAGGTTAGGTTAGGTTAGGTTAGGTTAGGTTAGGTTAGGTTAGGTTAGGTTAGGTTAGGTTAGGTTAGGTTAGGTTAGGTTAGGTTAGGTTAGGTTAGGTTAGGTTAGGTTAGGTTAGGTTAGGTTAGGTTAGGTTAGGTTAGGTTAGGTTAGGTTAGGTTAGGTTAGGTTAGGTTAGGTTAGGTTAGGTTAGGTTAGGTTAGGTTAGGTTAGGTTAGGTTAGGTTAGGTTAGGTTAGGTTAGGTTAGGTTAGGTTAGGTTAGGTTAGGTTAGGTTAGGTTAGGTTAGGTTAGGTTAGGTTAGGTTAGGTTAGGTTAGGTTAGGTTAGGTTAGGTTAGGTTAGGTTAGGTTAGGTTGGGGGACCACCCCACAGTGCTTGCGTCCACGTCGCGTCCCCTGGGCAACGACCCGGTTCTGACCACCGTAACGGAGTGGCAGACCGGGCTCGGCTAAAGTGCACTGTGCAGTCGTAGCATATTTTAATCGATTTTATGATATTTTATTTTATTGCGGGAAAGTACGACATCTGAGGAGGCTATGCCTAAACCAGCGAGGGACGTCTCCGGACGATTTAGAAAAGGCCCTTCTCAGGGCCAACCAAAAGGCCCTTCTCAGGGCCAATCCGAGGGCGCTTCGGCGTCGGAGGCTAGCCGCGCGCCGTCTGCGGCCAGCTTCTTTTGTGAGGTGCGTGAGGACTCTGATAATGAGTCCGTTTTGTTTGAGTCGGACGCTAGTTCGATGACTGGTCGCCGGGAGCCGGGGAAGCGGACCCGTCAGAGAGATGGGTCCGGGGGTTCCTCGGACTCGAGGAGACCACACGCGAAGGCTAAGAAGCCGGTGTCTGATACCCACGACGTGGGTCTAGCTGAGGCCAGATGCCAGTTGGACCTAACTAGGCGGGCGCAGCTGCAGCAAGACCTAGAGGAGCGGGTTGCGGCCAAGGAGCAACGGACGCGCGTCGCCCGGGCCAAGTCCGGGTACGGCGCGTCCCGCGTCCTGTATGCGGACCACTCCCTTGCGGAGCTGCAGCTGATGGCTGAGGAGGACGAAGAGGAGATAGTGGTAATCGCCTCTAAGTCCTCCAATTTGAAAGGGACTTTCCAAAAGTCCCTTAAATGCAGGGCCGCGAGCATGCGTGGCATCGTCGGGGAGCTGGTGCAACGCACGGCGACCGACGAAACTCGGCAACTGCAGGCGAGAGTTGATCGCCTGCAGTCAGAGGTCAGCCAGCTGCATCAGAAGCTGGCTGAAGCTACGGCCCGGCCAAACAAAGGCGAGCCGAGACCGGCAGCTGAGGTTCCCTCCTCCAACCTTGAGGATATCATCCGCAAGGTCGTCACGGAGGAGAGGAACTTCACTAGAGCCTGTATTGCGGGCATAGAGGACAGGCTCCTGTCTGAGAAGCGCCTCCGACCGCCGCTCGCGGCGGACAACAGGCGACGCGAGTCGGAGCTGCCATCCCAGGTGGAAGACGCCGGTCTTCCGTCCACCACCCCATCCAACCAGCAAGGGTGGACGAAGGTGGCAAAAAAGGGAAAGGGCAAGAAGAAGAAGAAGTCGAGGACGGAGGCTGCCCATGCCGCCACCACCACCACCCCTCCCGGCCCGTCCCAGACAACGGGCAAGGGAAAGGGAAAAGGAAAGGGAAAGGGGAAGAGGTCGGCCCCCAGGCCCACCGCTGGTGCTCCCGCTGCAGCCAATGGAGCCCCCGCCAGGAATGACAAGAGGAAGTTGGTTCCCCCCAAGACCGCAGCCGTAGTGGTGACGCTCACCGCTGAGGCTGCGGGGCGGGGGGAGACGTACGCGTCGATAATGACGCGGGCGCGTACCAACGCCGATCCCCAAAAACTGGGGATTGGCACAGTGTCGTGCCGCCGGACCCAGGCCGGGGCTCGAATTTTCGAGTTCCCGGGGGCTCAGGGCAGCGCCAACGCCGACCTCTTCGCAACCAAGTTGGAAGAGGTCATCGCAGACGCGGCCAATGTCGCTAGGCCCGTGAAGACCGTGGCCTTGGAGGTGACCGACCTCGACGACTCGGTCACCAAGGAGGAGGTGGTGGCGGCGATCGCAGCAATGGGGGGCTGTGGCGTCACAGAGGTGCAAGGTCGGGCCATCAGGCCCGGTCGCAGCGGCATGGGCACCATTCGCCTCGATTGCCCAGTCGCCGCAGCCATAGCCGTCCTCGCCAAAGGACGACTTGCAGTCGGGTTCAGCTCGGGTGTAGTCCGGGCACTTGAAGCCAAGCCCCTGCGCTGCTACAAGTGTTTTGGAGTCGGACACACCCGGCCCCTTTGCCCGTCCAAGGTCGACAGGGGGAGCAACTGCTACCGCTGTGGCAAGGACGGGCACAAGTCCGCCTCCTGCGAGGCCGCCACGCCGCACTGTGCGGTGTGTGCCGCCAGTGGCTGCCCGGCGGGCCACGTGATGTTGGGGAGGAAGTGCAATCCTCCCCCCAAGAAGGGCAAGGAGCAGGCGCCGATCCGGCCTGTCGCTGCCACCGCCGTCCCTGAGGCTGGGACTTTGGCGGCTGTGGAGGGGGGTGCGATGTCTGATTAATGGATAGTCAGGTCAAGCATCGTATCCTCCAGGCGAACACCAACCACTGCAGGGCGGCCCAGGATCTGCTGATGCAGACAATGGCCGAGTGGTTGGTGGACGTGGCGGTGGTTGCCGAGCCGTACTCGGTGCCTGGCCGTTGGCTGGGTGATCGGGACGGCTCGGTGGCATTGGTGTCGCGGTCTTCCACGGACTCCCCTCCCCTCTCGCTCTTAGAGAGGGGACCGGGATACGTGGCCGCCGCGTGGGGAGACTTGGCCTTTGTAGGCGTATACTTCTCCCCAAACCGCCCTCTCTCGGATTTCGAGAATTATCTCGAAATCCTCACCGCAGTGGTCGGGAGGGCGGCGCCACGGCAGGTCGCCATATTGGGCGACCTGAACGCCAAGGCGACGGCCTGGGGCAACCCGGCCCGCTCTTGCAACGTCCGGGGACGCGCCGCAGAATTCTGGGCGGCGTCATGCGGTGTGTCCCTCCTAAACAGAGGGGCTGTCCACACGTGTGTGCGGCAACGGGGAGGATCGGTGGTCGACGTCTCGTTTGCCACCCCCGTGCTAGCCGCCCGCGTCGTGAACTGGCGGGTGGAGATGGCGGAGACCTTTTCGGACCACCGATATGTGCGCTTCGACATCTCCAACCAGAGCCCCCAGGGGGTCCGCTCGGGCCAGTCTCCGTTCCCACGGTGGGCTCTCACCCGCCTGGACCGAGAGGCTGCGGAGGAGGCAGCGTTCGTCCAGGACTGGCTCGCTCCTCCTGTCGACGTCCTGGACGTGGACGCCGCAGCGCTCCAGCTGAGGGGGTCCCTGACCGAGGTGTGCAACTCCAGCATGCCCCGGTCTCGCCACCCACCTCCCCGCCGCGCTGTCTATTGGTGGTCGGAGGAACTGGCGGAGCTCCGAACCGCCTGCGTAGCAGCCAGGAGGGCCTACATGCGGAGCCGAAGGCGCAGGCCCCGAGACCCAGCCAGCGAGGAGGGCCTCTATGCGTCGTACATCGACGCAAAGACGGTCCTCAAGCTGGCGATGTGCGCGGCCGAAGATTCGGCGAGAGCCGACATGCTGGAGGGTCTCGATAGGGACCCGTTTGGAAGACCTTACAAGGCGGCGCGGAATAAACTGCGCCCCTGTGGTCCTCCACTGACGGAGACCCTCGAGCCGGCATTGCTGGATGGGGTGGTCCGGTCCCTGTTTCCGTCCAGAACCGACTTCACCCCACCAGTGATGGACCCTCCGCGGGAGGCGGTTCCGCCGGATGAGGAGATCCTCCCGGTGACGGCGTCGGAACTTTACGCAGGGACTCTTCGCCTTCGCGGGAAGAACACGGCCCCAGGGCCGGACGGCGTCCCCGCACGGGTGGTGGCCATAGCCGCCTCACAGATGGAGGAGAGGCTTCGGGACCTCTTCAGCGCGTGTTTTACGACTGGAAGGTTCCCGAAACCTTGGAAGGAGGGGCGGCTATGCCTCCTCCGGAAGGAGGGACGCCCGGCGGACTCCCCCTCGGCTTACCGGCCCATCGTTTTGCTCGATGAGGTCGGTAAGATGTTCGAGGGGATAATCGCCAACCGGCTAGAAAGCCTGCTGGTGACGGTGGGGCCGGACCTGTCCGACGCCCAATTCGGGTTCCGACGGGGTCGTTCGACCGTGGACGCATTGGCCCTACTGAAGGGCCAGGTGAGGGAGGCCGTGGAGGCGGGGGACGGAGTGCTGGCGGTGTCATTCGACATTGCCAACGCCTTCAACTCTGTCCCCCACTCGACCATCTTGGAGGCGCTCCGGTACCACGGAGTGCCTCAGTACTTGCGCCAACTCTTGGCCAGCTACTTGGAGGACCGGGTGGTCCTCCTTGCAGACAAGACGGCCAGAGTTAGGCAATATGGCGCAGAGTCCGGTGTTCCACAGGGGTCGGTCCTAGGACCACCGCTGTGGAACATTGGATTCGACTGGCTCCTGCGGGGGACCCTCCTCCGTGGCACGAGCATCATTTGCTACGCAGATGATACTCTCCTCATTGCCCGGGGGAGGGACTTCAGAGAGGCGGCCAGTCTGGCCTCTGCTGGCGGATCCTTAGTGGCAGGAAGGATCCGCCGCCTAGGGTTGAAGGTGGCGCTACATAAAACCGAGGCCGTGTATTTCCACGGGCCTCGGCAGCGCATCCCCCCAGACGGCCACATTGACGTAGAGGGCGTCCGGATCGGAGTCAAGGCCCAAATGAAGTACCTGGGCCTTGTACTCGACAGCAGGTGGCGCTTCGGCCCACACTTTAGCGGGCTGTCGACGCGCCTGCTGAAGGCCGCGAACGCCCTGTCGTGGCTCCTCCCGAACCTGGGGGGTCCGAAGGCGCGATGCCGGCGCTTGTATGCCGGCATCCTAAGAAGCATGGCCCTTTACGGGGCCCCAATCTGGGCGGACGCCCTCAACCGGAGGGAGAACGCCACTGCCATCCGCAGGCCCCAAAGGGCCATTGCACTGCGGGTGGCGAGGGCCTACCGTTCGGTGGGATTCTCGGCGGCGTGCGCTCTGGCCGGCACCCCTCCTTGGGAGCTCGAGGCATGGGTGCTGACCAGAGTGTACGAGTGGACGGCACGGCGGAAGGCGCTCGGGGAGCTCCCCGCCGCAGAAGAGCGGGAGGCCGTGCGGCGGGAGGCGAAGGAGGCAATCGTCCATCACTGGACGGAGGACCTCGCCTCTGCCGCCTTCGGCCGCCGGACGCTGGACGCGCTCGGGCCAGTCTTGAAGGATTGGCTCGAGCGGTCTCATGGTTTCCTCTCTTTCCGTCTGGTGCAGGTGTTGTCCGGCCATGGGTGCTTCGGATCGCACCTGCACCGGATCCAAAGAGAGGAGACCCCGTCGTGCCACGATTGCGGCGCGGCGGAGGACACGGCACAGCACACCCTAGAGGTGTGCCCGGCCTGGTCCGAGCTGCGCCGTAGTCTGGTCGCAGCGGTCGGGCCGGACCTCTCGCTTCCCAGTGTCGTCAACTCGATGCTGGAAAGCGAGGAGGCCTGGGCAACAGTCGCCTCCTTCTGTGAGGAAGTAATGTCACAGAAGGAGGACGCGGAGCGCGCGCGGGAGGACGACCCTCTCGCGGCGCCGCTCCGCAGGCGGAGGAGGGGTCGAAGAAGACGTCAATATGAAAGTCATCTTCAACTCCTCCCAGGTGGAGGCCAGCAGGCAACGGGTGCGGGGGCACCCTTGCCTGTATTGCACGGGCCTCCACCAGTGTCGGATGGGAATGACCAGGTGTTCCCGGTCATTCCCATAGCCCCCCAGTAACTGGGGGGCATGCGGGGCCCGCCAACAAGGCGGGCATGCGCCGGGAGGGTTTTGGATGTAAAGGCTGCGCCGGTTTCCCATGCCCTCCCATCACGGCGCTGCGGGAACACCGCTGAGTTTTAGTGGGTATACTGTCGGCATTACCGACAGGGAGTCCCACATACCCCGTCTCGTCCCCCACGAGCGGGCATGCGTAATTGCATTTCTCAGTGAGAAAAAAAAAAAAAAAAAAAAAAAAGGTTAGGTTAGGTTAGGTTAGGTTAGGTTAGGTTAGGTTAGGTTAGGTTAGGTTAGGTTAGGTTAGGTTAGGTTAGGTTAGGTTAGGTTAGGTTAGGTTAGGTTAGGTTAGGTTAGGTTAGGTTAGGTTAGGTTAGGTTAGGTTAGGTTAGGTTAGGTTAGGTTAGGTTAGGTTAGGTTAGGTTAGGTTAGGTTAGGTTAGGTTAGGTTAGGTTAGGTTAGGTTAGGTTAGGTTAGGTTAGGTTAGGTTAGGTTAGGTTAGGTTAGGTTAGGTTAGGTTAGGTTAGGTTAGGTTAGGTTAGGTTAGGTTAGGTTAGGTTAGGTTAGGTTAGGTTAGGTTAGGTTAGGTTAGGTTAGGTTAGGTTAGGTTAGGTTAGGTTAGGTTAGGTTAGGTTAGGTTAGGTTAGGTTAGGTTAGGTTAGGTTAGGTTAGGTTAGGTTAGGTTAGGTTAGGTTAGGTTAGGTTAGGTTAGGTTAGGTTAGGTTAGGTTAGGTTAGGTTAGGTTAGGTTAGGTTAGGTTAGGTTAGGTTAGGTTAGGTTAGGTTAGGTTAGGTTAGGTTAGGTTAGGTTAGGTTAGGTTAGGTTAGGTTAGGTTAGGTTAGGTTAGGTTAGGTTAGGTTAGGTTAGGTTAGGTTAGGTTAGGTTAGGTTAGGTTAGGTTAGGTTAGGTTAGGTTAGGTTAGGTTAGGTTAGGTTAGGTTAGGTTAGGTTAGGTTAGGTTAGGTTAGGTTAGGTTAGGTTAGGTTAGGTTAGGTTAGGTTAGGTTAGGTTAGGTTAGGTTAGGTTAGGTTAGGTTAGGTTAGGTTAGGTTAGGTTAGGTTAGGTTAGGTTAGGTTAGGTTAGGTTAGGTTAGGTTAGGTTAGGTTAGGTTAGGTTAGGTTAGGTTAGGTTAGGTTAGGTTAGGTTAGGTTAGGTTAGGTTAGGTTAGGTTAGGTTAGGTTAGGTTAGGTTAGGTTAGGTTAGGTTAGGTTAGGTTAGGTTAGGTTAGGTTAGGTTAGGTTAGGTTAGGTTAGGTTAGGTTAGGTTAGGTTAGGTTAGGTTAGGTTAGGTTAGGTTAGGTTAGGTTAGGTTAGGTTAGGTTAGGTTAGGTTAGGTTAGGTTAGGTTAGGTTAGGTTAGGTTAGGTTAGGTTAGGTTAGGTTAGGTTAGGTTAGGTTAGGTTAGGTTAGGTTAGGTTAGGTTAGGTTAGGTTAGGTTAGGTTAGGTTAGGTTAGGTTAGGTTAGGTTAGGTTAGGTTAGGTTAGGTTAGGTTAGGTTAGGTTAGGTTAGGTTAGGTTAGGTTAGGTTAGGTTAGGTTAGGTTAGGTTAGGTTAGGTTAGGTTAGGTTAGGTTAGGTTAGGTTAGGTTAGGTTAGGTTAGGTTAGGTTAGGTTAGGTTAGGTTAGGTTAGGTTAGGTTAGGTTAGGTTAGGTTAGGTTAGGTTAGGTTAGGTTAGGTTAGGTTAGGTTAGGTTAGGTTAGGTTAGGTTAGGTTAGGTTAGGTTAGGTTAGGTTAGGTTAGGTTAGGTTAGGTTAGGTTAGGTTAGGTTAGGTTAGGTTAGGTTAGGTTAGGTTAGGTTAGGTTAGGTTAGGTTAGGTTAGGTTAGGTTAGGTTAGGTTAGGTTAGGTTAGGTTAGGTTAGGTTAGGTTAGGTTAGGTTAGGTTAGGTTAGGTTAGGTTAGGTTAGGTTAGGTTAGGTTAGGTTAGGTTAGGTTAGGTTAGGTTAGGTTAGGTTAGGTTAGGTTAGGTTAGGTTAGGTTAGGTTAGGTTAGGTTAGGTTAGGTTAGGTTAGGTTAGGTTAGGTTAGGTTAGGTTAGGTTAGGTTAGGTTAGGTTAGGTTAGGTTAGGTTAGGTTAGGTTAGGTTAGGTTAGGTTAGGTTAGGTTAGGTTAGGTTAGGTTAGGTTAGGTTAGGTTAGGTTAGGTTAGGTTAGGTTAGGTTAGGTTAGGTTAGGTTAGGTTAGGTTAGGTTAGGTTAGGTTAGGTTAGGTTAGGTTAGGTTAGGTTAGGTTAGGTTAGGTTAGGTTAGGTTAGGTTAGGTTAGGTTAGGTTAGGTTAGGTTAGGTTAGGTTAGGTTAGGTTAGGTTAGGTTAGGTTAGGTTAGGTTAGGTTAGGTTAGGTTAGGTTAGGTTAGGTTAGGTTAGGTTAGGTTAGGTTAGGTTAGGTTAGGTTAGGTTAGGTTAGGTTAGGTTAGGTTAGGTTAGGTTAGGTTAGGTTAGGTTAGGTTAGGTTAGGTTAGGTTAGGTTAGGTTAGGTTAGGTTAGGTTAGGTTAGGTTAGGTTAGGTTAGGTTAGGTTAGGTTAGGTTAGGTTAGGTTAGGTTAGGTTAGGTTAGGTTAGGTTAGGTTAGGTTAGGTTAGGTTAGGTTAGGTTAGGTTAGGTTAGGTTAGGTTAGGTTAGGTTAGGTTAGGTTAGGTTAGGTTAGGTTAGGTTAGGTTAGGTTAGGTTAGGTTAGGTTAGGTTAGGTTAGGTTAGGTTAGGTTAGGTTAGGTTAGGTTAGGTTAGGTTAGGTTAGGTTAGGTTAGGTTAGGTTAGGTTAGGTTAGGTTAGGTTAGGTTAGGTTAGGTTAGGTTAGGTTAGGTTAGGTTAGGTTAGGTTAGGTTAGGTTAGGTTAGGTTAGGTTAGGTTAGGTTAGGTTAGGTTAGGTTAGGTTAGGTTAGGTTAGGTTAGGTTAGGTTAGGTTAGGTTAGGTTAGGTTAGGTTAGGTTAGGTTAGGTTAGGTTAGGTTAGGTTAGGTTAGGTTAGGTTAGGTTAGGTTAGGTTAGGTTAGGTTAGGTTAGGTTAGGTTAGGTTAGGTTAGGTTAGGTTAGGTTAGGTTAGGTTAGGTTAGGTTAGGTTAGGTTAGGTTAGGTTAGGTTAGGTTAGGTTAGGTTAGGTTAGGTTAGGTTAGGTTAGGTTAGGTTAGGTTAGGTTAGGTTAGGTTAGGTTAGGTTAGGTTAGGTTAGGTTAGGTTAGGTTAGGTTAGGTTAGGTTAGGTTAGGTTAGGTTAGGTTAGGTTAGGTTAGGTTAGGTTAGGTTAGGTTAGGTTAGGTTAGGTTAGGTTAGGTTAGGTTAGGTTAGGTTAGGTTAGGTTAGGTTAGGTTAGGTTAGGTTAGGTTAGGTTAGGTTAGGTTAGGTTAGGTTAGGTTAGGTTAGGTTAGGTTAGGTTAGGTTAGGTTAGGTTAGGTTAGGTTAGGTTAGGTTAGGTTAGGTTAGGTTAGGTTAGGTTAGGTTAGGTTAGGTTAGGTTAGGTTAGGTTAGGTTAGGTTAGGTTAGGTTAGGTTAGGTTAGGTTAGGTTAGGTTAGGTTAGGTTAGGTTAGGTTAGGTTAGGTTAGGTTAGGTTAGGTTAGGTTAGGTTAGGTTAGGTTAGGTTAGGTTAGGTTAGGTTAGGTTAGGTTAGGTTAGGTTAGGTTAGGTTAGGTTAGGTTAGGTTAGGTTAGGTTAGGTTAGGTTAGGTTAGGTTAGGTTAGGTTAGGTTAGGTTAGGTTAGGTTAGGTTAGGTTAGGTTAGGTTAGGTTAGGTTAGGTTAGGTTAGGTTAGGTTAGGTTAGGTTAGGTTAGGTTAGGTTAGGTTAGGTTAGGTTAGGTTAGGTTAGGTTAGGTTAGGTTAGGTTAGGTTAGGTTAGGTTAGGTTAGGTTAGGTTAGGTTAGGTTAGGTTAGGTTAGGTTAGGTTAGGTTAGGTTAGGTTAGGTTAGGTTAGGTTAGGTTAGGTTAGGTTAGGTTAGGTTAGGTTAGGTTAGGTTAGGTTAGGTTAGGTTAGGTTAGGTTAGGTTAGGTTAGGTTAGGTTAGGTTAGGTTAGGTTAGGTTAGGTTAGGTTAGGTTAGGTTAGGTTAGGTTAGGTTAGGTTAGGTTAGGTTAGGTTAGGTTAGGTTAGGTTAGGTTAGGTTAGGTTAGGTTAGGTTAGGTTAGGTTAGGTTAGGTTAGGTTAGGTTAGGTTAGGTTAGGTTAGGTTAGGTTAGGTTAGGTTAGGTTAGGTTAGGTTAGGTTAGGTTAGGTTAGGTTAGGTTAGGTTAGGTTAGGTTAGGTTAGGTTAGGTTAGGTTAGGTTAGGTTAGGTTAGGTTAGGTTAGGTTAGGTTAGGTTAGGTTAGGTTAGGTTAGGTTAGGTTAGGTTAGGTTAGGTTAGGTTAGGTTAGGTTAGGTTAGGTTAGGTTAGGTTAGGTTAGGTTAGGTTAGGTTAGGTTAGGTTAGGTTAGGTTAGGTTAGGTTAGGTTAGGTTAGGTTAGGTTAGGTTAGGTTAGGTTAGGTTAGGTTAGGTTAGGTTAGGTTAGGTTAGGTTAGGTTAGGTTAGGTTAGGTTAGGTTAGGTTAGGTTAGGTTAGGTTAGGTTAGGTTAGGTTAGGTTAGGTTAGGTTAGGTTAGGTTAGGTTAGGTTAGGTTAGGTTAGGTTAGGTTAGGTTAGGTTAGGTTAGGTTAGGTTAGGTTAGGTTAGGTTAGGTTAGGTTAGGTTAGGTTAGGTTAGGTTAGGTTAGGTTAGGTTAGGTTAGGTTAGGTTAGGTTAGGTTAGGTTAGGTTAGGTTAGGTTAGGTTAGGTTAGGTTAGGTTAGGTTAGGTTAGGTTAGGTTAGGTTAGGTTAGGTTAGGTTAGGTTAGGTTAGGTTAGGTTAGGTTAGGTTAGGTTAGGTTAGGTTAGGTTAGGTTAGGTTAGGTTAGGTTAGGTTAGGTTAGGTTAGGTTAGGTTAGGTTAGGTTAGGTTAGGTTAGGTTAGGTTAGGTTAGGTTAGGTTAGGTTAGGTTAGGTTAGGTTAGGTTAGGTTAGGTTAGGTTAGGTTAGGTTAGGTTAGGTTAGGTTAGGTTAGGTTAGGTTAGGTTAGGTTAGGTTAGGTTAGGTTAGGTTAGGTTAGGTTAGGTTAGGTTAGGTTAGGTTAGGTTAGGTTAGGTTAGGTTAGGTTAGGTTAGGTTAGGTTAGGTTAGGTTAGGTTAGGTTAGGTTAGGTTAGGTTAGGTTAGGTTAGGTTAGGTTAGGTTAGGTTAGGTTAGGTTTTTTTTTTTTTTTTTTTTTTTTTTTGTTTTGGCAGGAGTGGGAAATCCTCATGGACGCCCAGACTGCCTCACTAATGAGCCAGTCTGGGCAGTGCCGGACTCTTACCGGCTAAAACCACACTCCTGCCTTGCCAGTGTCCTCTGACATTGGTCATCAGAGATCTTTTTCTTCAATGAGCAATTTAAGTTTCGAAATTTTTATATTTGAATGCTATTATGGCTATTTTGGCTTTTATGACTAAATTTTTAACTGCTACAAAATTTTATTTACGACTATTATTTTAAAATCTTTAATTTAATGGCGATTACTTTTTTATGTATTCTGCTAATACATAATAGTATATCTGTTTTCTTAGGCTTTATTATTTTTGATTACTTTACTTGCAATTCCCTCACAGTATATTAAAAACTTTCCCCTTAATTTTGAATTCCCCATAATTTTCGGTATATTTTCCAATTTTATATCTATTTCTATTTCACATTCTAGGTCGTTTTTATTTTTTGCGAATATAGAACACTCCGTCAGCAAATGTGGGATGCTCTCATTTTTAGACGGGTCACAGGGACATGCCGGGCTCTCCTTGCACTTGAAACGATTCAAGTACTCGGAGAACCCGCCATGCCCTGTAAGCACTTGTACTATGACCGGGTTGAGCACAATTTTCCGGACTATATTGTAGGCTGAAATTGCGTCAGGGAGAAAAATTTTTGTTGTTGAGGCCGTTTCGCCCGACCCGTATCTCGCGCTCCATTCGTCAAGCGACTCCATTCGGATTTGTCGCTTGACGAATGAGGCCGGACACAGGTCGTAGTGGGGCCTTGTTTTGCTGCCTATTGCTGCCTCTTTTGCCAACACGTCTGCCCTCTCGTTCCCCTCCATCCCCGCATGTGCCTTAATCCAGAACAGCTGAAGGGATTTTCCGCAAAGTTTCAGTGCCTGGATGTTCTTTTGCGTTTTAAATGCTAAGGGATGGAGAGAGAAGCCCTGGGTGACGGTTTCTAGGGCTGATCTAGAGTCGCAATAGACCTGGACAACGACAGAGGGATGTTTCAAGGCCAGCTCCGAGGCCCTGTGCAGAGCCAGTAGTTCGGCTTGATAAACGGTGCAGAAGTGATCCAGTTTGAACTTTTGGGCCTTCACTTCCACCCCATTTTCCCACAAGCTCAGTGCTGCACCGACTTTGCCCTGTATTTTGCTTCCGTCGGTGTAAATCTTCGGGATTGTGAAGTCTTGCTGGTCCATCTCTGCATCGTTCATCACGCACTCAAACTGTAAACCAACTTGGCTGGCTGGGTGTGGTAGTTCCATGTAAGGAACTGGTGTTTCGATGTCTCGGTCTCCTGTCACTCTCCGGGAGTATCCTCTTTTTTCTTCATAAAAAGAGGCTGCTTCCCGAATCCTAAGGTCCAGAGGAAGCAGTCCAGAGAGTATCAGGGCCGAGTTCAGCGATGTGGTCCTGTACGCCTTCACTATCTTCTGCACAAAACCCCGCTGGACAGAGTCCAGCTGCTTCCGCATCCCTTTTTTGCTTGTAGCCGGTGCCCAAGCACTGGCAGCATACATAATCACCGGCTCCACCACTGCGGTGTAGATGGTCCTGATTATTTCGGGCTTCAGGCCCCAGCTGATTTTCGCGGCTCTTGACAGCTGCTTATATATGTTTAACGCCTTCCTCGCGACGTTCGAGGCGTGGGCGTTAAACGTCAGCCTTTCATCCACCGTGAGCCCCAGTATCTTGATCTCCCGAGACAGGGCAATGTCCTCACCGCCCATGCGCAGAAGTGGTGAATCGTATTTCAACTTGTTTGTGACCACCATGGCCTTTGTTTTGTGGGGCGCAAAATTGAGTTTGTTTATGATTCCCCACTTCTGGACATGAGCGAGACTTGCATTAGCCTGTCTCTGGACATCAAGCGCTGTTTCACCCGAAAAAATCAGTACCACATCATCCGCGAATGCCTGGCGATAGTCGCCTCGCTGTTCCAGCTCTTTGAGCAGGGGGTCCAGGAGCAGGTTCCAGAACGTGGGCCCACCTATGGAGCCTTGTACGCAACCTTTAGACGTTCCTTGTGCGAACTCTGCTCCTGCATACCGCACCCTTACCCTCCTGTCCAGTAGATAGCTATCCACCAGACGTCTCAGGTTTATAGGGCACGGTGTCTCTGCCAGTCGGCATTTAATGGCTGGCCACCAGGCATTGTCGAAGGCTCCCTCTATGTCCAATGATATGACGACGACGATCTTCTTTTCTTTCAGTCGGTCTCTTATATGTTTTATCAGGTCATAGAGGGAGTCCTCAGTGCTGCGCTGCGGCATAAAACCGTACTGACTCCTGCTAACTTGTGGCGATATATGCCATCTAATGCGACGCACCATCATTTTCTCCAATATCTTCCCAAGTACAGGCAATAGCCCAATCGGCCTGTACGATTTGGGGTGCGCATAGTCGTCCTTTCCTGGTTTTTTAAGGACCACGACTACTGCCTCTTTCCAGATGGTCGGAAAGTGGAAAAGAGAGAGACATCTGTTTATCACTGCTAGGAACAGTTGTGGGTCATGGGTAATTGCCGCCCTGCATATATCCGCTGTTAGGCCGTCAATACCCGGTGCTTTCTTGGGATTAAAACTGGATACGGACCACTTAAGTTCCTCCGCCGTGAATAGAGGATCAAATGTCTCACCATTCGTATTTACATTCACTCTATTCGCCAGCTCACGTATCCTACTGTGGTCCGCATTGTCATCCTGTGTTTTATCCTCAGGATAAAACGTCTTTGCAAGCACCTGGGCTGACTCTTCGCTGCTGAATACGCGGTTGCCTTGTACTAGCGGTATGTCTTCCTGCCTATTGGCAGTGCGACTTATCACCCTATATATGCTGTCCCACATTGTCTCTCGTTCCTGCCTTCCGCAGAACTCCTTCCAACTGGATGTCAGCGTGCTCTCCATCTTCTGTTTAAGCTCCTCTTTGGCTGCGAGGTACAAGCCTAGAACCCATGCTCTGCGTCTCGGTGCGGCACCGGAGATTCTCCTCTTACGCCTTTTCACCTCCTCTTTCATGCGTGTCAACTCCTCGGTCCACCAAGGCAATCCTGTCTGATTTCTTTTTCTAACAGTTGGTATGGCTCCCTCACATGCTTTCTCTATTGATTCTGTGTATCTTTCTGTTATCTTGTCCAAATCTTCTGTCGTTAATATTTTGTCTATTTCTGTTTTGTTTATGTTTTCTTGTTCCCAAATTTCGTCAAGTTTCCTATAAAATTGTCCCCATTTTGCTCTTTTAGTATTATATTTTCTAGTTGTTCTAATTATGTCCATACCTTTTGATTTGTCTAGTTTTAATTCAAACAAGATTGCCCTGTGGTCCGAGGTGGTGACGTCCCCAGATAGTCTCCAGTTTGCCACACTTCGGAGCATGTCTTCTGTGCAGGTCGTTATATCGACGCAGCTGCAGTATCTTTGACCTCCCCTGATGACGTCGAAGGTAGGGGCCGTCCCCATATTCAGGATCTGGAGTCCCAGTTCATCGAGGGCACCTGCTAGAGCCTCACCCCTATGATCGACCTCTCGGCTTCCCCACCAAGTGTTCCAAGCGTTGACGTCCCCCCCCAGTATCACGTCGCGAACTCCTATTCCCTGCATGATCTTCCTTAGATGGTCCAAGTCTGGCTCGATAGGCTGTCCACCATCCAGGTACACCGACACTACGCCTATTTCCCAGGCTCCGGTCCTCAGTTTTGCAACTGCAAAGTTTTCAGTTGTTAAGGTTGGGCACTGTGTGAGGTTTATGGTGTCGTCGAATAGTACAATGGCCGCTTTATTGACTTTCTGGGTCTTCCTGGCACACTGTACCACTCGTGTACCCGGATGGCTCTTCATTTCTCCGATCGAACCAATGTATGGCTCTTGAACCATTGCAAACGCCATCTTTCGCTTTCCCGCTTCCATGATGAGCTCAGCGGTGGCCAGTTTACTCTTTTGGAGGTTTGCCTGTACGACGCGATACTGGTGAGGTCCGCCATCACTGTTTACTGCGCTTCCGCCCGGGACCACCTTAGCAATACGCCACCGACAGTCGCGCCAATCCGTCCCACTTGAGACGAGTTGGGCACTCACTGTCGAAGGCGTTGTGCTCGGTCTTGCCCATCTTTGCGGAAACGCAGTTTCGGCACTTTGGTGGCTCTGCGGCTAGCCGTGAGGGGCAGTCCACCCTCATGTGGGGGTCCCCACAATGTGTGCAGAGGTCGGCGGATTCCGTGCACAACTTACGGCTATGGCCAAAGCGCAAGCAGCGGGTGCACTGAATCAGTGGTGACTGGTCCAACACACGCACCCGCTGCATGTCGATGTGCACTCGACCCGCGTGCGTCAGCCTCTGCCACACAGCAGGGGACACCTGCAGGACGACGTGGCACATGTGGGGGTTCCTCGTCCTGCGACGGTACTTCACTCCCATCCTCAGGTCGTCCGCAGTCACGTCCCCAATCAGGTGACTGTTTTGGCGTTTTAAGGCGTCAATAAACTCCTCGTCTGAGTGGCACGAGAGGACATCCTTGGCGATGATGAGAGGATTTTTGTTCTTCACCTCCTCCACCATTAGATTTCCGGCCTTTTTAATCCTCTCGGTCACCTTAGTCAGCTCCTCCCTCGTCCTAAAGCCGACCACCACCTTTTGGTCCCTCGCTTTCCGCACTCTCTCCACCCTGGTTCCCTCATTCCTGGCATCCACCGCCGTCCTCAGCTTTTCAAGAACCTCTTCCCCGGTGTCTTTGTCATCGACCGATGACACAATCACCGAGTGAAGGGGCTCCTGGAAGTGCCGCTTCGGGGCGGCAGCCATCTCCGCAAACGAGGGCCCCTGTCCTGCGACAAAGCGAGGTACCTGTTTCAGGTGCTCCGACAGAGCCAATGTGTGCAGCTGGCATTTCTCCAGCGCCTCATTGTGCTGCTGGAGGTTCTCCATTAGCTGCATCATGAGCGCCGTCGGTTCACCTGAGGTCGGCATGGGGTCGTTATTTAAATTGATTGGCGCGGCTGCTGGTTGGACTGCAGGTGCGACTGCAGGCGCCGGTGTGACAGAGACTTTACTCCGCTCTGACTCCTTGACCAGCTCAAAGAGCCTGTCAATCGCACTCACCACCTCCGTCTTTATTTCCGTCTTGAGGTTGCGAGAGTTGTTAAGATGGAGTTTTGCTTTATTTAAGCAAGCTCTCGCCTCCGCTGTCCGGTTGAGGTAATTGGACTCGGGCCTCTTTGGCGGCTTTTCGGTGCCCACGGGTACCCGTGCGCGTCGGCGCGCCTCCAGAGTGCTGGTTGCAGGTGGCGTGGCATCACGTTTCGAGTTTGCCGGGGACTTTGCCTTGGGCTCAGATTTACCGGCCTCCCATTCCCCGATACTGCGTCGTACGCTGGGAGGGGACGGTCCAGCCTTCTCTGTCGAACGCGGCGATCCCCCGGAGCCCGGCGAGCATGCGTCATTTTTTGCTGGTGTACGCAGCATGGCGGAGGTTGAGGTGAAGGTGAGATTCATAAACTGTCTCTAGCCAGAGGTCACTGGTGATTACTTCTGTGTCCCTGTAAAGGGGGGAAAAACACAGAAGCAACGTAATAAATAGTATTAACTTTAATTTGTCGTAAAAACGGCCGTAAGACCGCTAGGTCAATAAAATAAAATAAACAAGGTTAATAAAATAAGTAAAAAGCCTTAGGAGTGGCTAGAAGAGCCCAAATAAATTTTTAAATTTTTGTCAAAAACCCAAAAGTTCACCTGGCCAGAGAGGACGGGCTAGCGAGCTATTAAACTACTGAAAATATGTGCGATACAAAAATTTTGAGTTTTGGTCGAAAAACGTGTTTTTCAACTGAAAATTTTGAAGAAACCTGGAATAACCACTACCAAACAGGACTCGGGGTGGCTGAGCGCGCACCGGAATACAGGTAAGGCAGGTAGGTATCTATTGAAACTACTATTAACGATGGTTCGGATAAGAATTTTGAGATAAAATTAGTTTTTGAAAATTCCTTAAAAAAATCTCACAAAAATTGCTAAGTCGATATACGAAAATATTTTTTCGCGTAATTGTCAATTTTTATTAGTCAAACCGTTGTACGGAACCTATTTAAGATTGATTTGGCTGAAAACAGCTTCAAAATGCGTCACCTGGATGCAAAGTTATAACGATTTGATGTAATTATTGTCTAGCTAAGGTGGATTTCGTATATATATGAATTTACTTGTTATGGAATTTTTTGAATTTCTATGCACGCCAGACGCACGTGCGAGGTGTCAAAAGACGCGTCTCCGCGCGGGCTAGCGAGCTATTAAACTACTGAAAATATGTGCGATACAAAAATTTTGAGTTTTGGTCGAAAAACGTGTTTTTCAACTGAAAATTTTGAAGAAACCTGGAATAACCACTACCAAACAGGACTCGGGGTGGCTGAGCGCGCACCGGAATACAGGTAAGGCAGGTAGGTATCTATTGAAACTACTATTAACGATGGTTCGGATAAGAATTTTGAGATAAAATTAGTTTTTGAAAATTCCTTAAAAAAATCTCACAAAAATTGCTAAGTCGATATACGAAAATATTTTTTCGCGTAATTGTCAATTTTTATTAGTCAAACCGTTGTACGGAACCTATTTAAGATTGATTTGGCTGAAAACAGCTTCAAAATGCGTCACCTGGATGCAAAGTTATAACGATTTGATGTAATTATTGTCTAGCTAAGGTGGATTTCGTATATATATGAATTTACTTGTTATGGAATTTTTTGAATTTCTATGCACGCCAGACGCACGTGCGAGGTGTCAAAAGACGCGTCTCCGCGCGGGCTAGCGAGCTATTAAACTACTGAAAATATGTGCGATACAAAAATTTTGAGTTTTGGTCGAAAAACGTGTTTTTCAACTGAAAATTTTGAAGAAACCTGGAATAACCACTACCAAACAGGACTCGGGGTGGCTGAGCGCGCACCGGAATACAGGTAAGGCAGGTAGGTATCTATTGAAACTACTATTAACGATGGTTCGGATAAGAATTTTGAGATAAAATTAGTTTTTGAAAATTCCTTAAAAAAATCTCACAAAAATTGCTAAGTCGATATACGAAAATATTTTTTCGCGTAATTGTCAATTTTTATTAGTCAAACCGTTGTACGGAACCTATTTAAGATTGATTTGGCTGAAAACAGCTTCAAAATGCGTCACCTGGATGCAAAGTTATAACGATTTGATGTAATTATTGTCTAGCTAAGGTGGATTTCGTATATATATGAATTTACTTGTTATGGAATTTTTTGAATTTCTATGCACGCCAGACGCACGTGCGAGGTGTCAAAAGACGCGTCTCCGCGCGGGCTAGCGAGCTATTAAACTACTGAAAATATGTGCGATACAAAAATTTTGAGTTTTGGTCGAAAAACGTGTTTTTCAACTGAAAATTTTGAAGAAACCTGGAATAACCACTACCAAACAGGACTCGGGGTGGCTGAGCGCGCACCGGAATACAGGTAAGGCAGGTAGGTATCTATTGAAACTACTATTAACGATGGTTCGGATAAGAATTTTGAGATAAAATTAGTTTTTGAAAATTCCTTAAAAAAATCTCACAAAAATTGCTAAGTCGATATACGAAAATATTTTTTCGCGTAATTGTCAATTTTTATTAGTCAAACCGTTGTACGGAACCTATTTAAGATTGATTTGGCTGAAAACAGCTTCAAAATGCGTCACCTGGATGCAAAGTTATAACGATTTGATGTAATTATTGTCTAGCTAAGGTGGATTTCGTATATATATGAATTTACTTGTTATGGAATTTTTTGAATTTCTATGCACGCCAGACGCACGTGCGAGGTGTCAAAAGACGCGTCTCCGCGCGGGCTAGCGAGCTATTAAACTACTGAAAATATGTGCGATACAAAAATTTTGAGTTTTGGTCGAAAAACGTGTTTTTCAACTGAAAATTTTGAAGAAACCTGGAATAACCACTACCAAACAGGACTCGGGGTGGCTGAGCGCGCACCGGAATACAGGTAAGGCAGGTAGGTATCTATTGAAACTACTATTAACGATGGTTCGGATAAGAATTTTGAGATAAAATTAGTTTTTGAAAATTCCTTAAAAAAATCTCACAAAAATTGCTAAGTCGATATACGAAAATATTTTTTCGCGTAATTGTCAATTTTTATTAGTCAAACCGTTGTACGGAACCTATTTAAGATTGATTTGGCTGAAAACAGCTTCAAAATGCGTCACCTGGATGCAAAGTTATAACGGGTTAGGTTAGGTTAGGTTAGGTTAGGTTAGGTTAGGTTAGGTTAGGTTAGGTTAGGTTAGGTTAGGTTAGGTTAGGTTAGGTTAGGTTAGGTTAGGTTAGGTTAGGTTAGGTTAGGTTAGGTTAGGTTAGGTTAGGTTAGGTTAGGTTAGGTTAGGTTAGGTTAGGTTAGGTTAGGTTAGGTTAGGTTAGGTTAGGTTAGGTTAGGTTAGGTTAGGTTAGGTTAGGTTA